>OX376375.1:77578146-78778146 GCA_947369275.1 Nemotelus nigrinus
AAACTTATCTCAGGAATAGTACAGGTGAACAGTGACTTGGCATTAATGTCCATTGTTTTTTTTTTAAATCATTTTTGAGCGAGCAAAGTTTTTATCAAGATGTCGTAGATGAATTTCCAAAAAAAGGAAACAAATTGCATTAAATTTATAATAGATTTTTTTTTAAACTATCACTTCATTTATTTTATAATTGCTAACAGTTATTTTAAAAATATGAAAACAAATGTTTTCCGCTAATGGGATGTTGTTATTTTGCTGTTATTTTTTATAAGTACTAGAATATTGATATTTTCTATTTGCGTGGAGGACTATAAACATTTATTTTGCATAATCAATGTTGTTTTTATTGTTGCCGTAGCTATATTTGAAAATGCTCTATTTACATAGCTTGCTGTTGCAGCTTTGCTAATTTATATGTTTCCCAATATTTAATTTTTGCAACTATTTATTCTTAAGAGAAAATAATTATATATTGATAGCATGGGAATTAAAATACTGATAACAGTACAGTATGTCTACTCTCACGTTCACGTTCGTAATTCCTGGGTGCTTTTATATTAGCAATGTTAAAAGTAGCTAAGAAGAGGGTTCTATTAATACCTAATAAATTTGAAGTAAGCATAGCCAAAGTCAATTATCGAGAAAAGCCAAAGTCAATTATTCCCTATGGTAAACTATTACGCCACGCCACTGCACCACCAGCTACTTCTCCTACTTAAGACCAAAACACCCTAAGTATTAATAGTAGACCCTAAGCCAATTTGATTTCGGTGACTTCATCGCAAGTTACAGCGATAGGAAGGTGTTTGGGGTTGGCATCCGAAAAAAGTCCAGACCTTAGAACATTTAAACATTGTTTAGTTATTTTCCTTGCAAATGCTCGCGATTTGAATACTTAATGTAAGCATTTATTGGTACGAAAACAACAAAAACGCCTCGTGCTAGCAGCCTTTTGCTAGCACTGAAACCAAAAATATGTCACATCTGCCTCACGTTGAAGACAATCTACTCTGCGACTTTCGTATTGATCCGGTGACTGCATTGGAAATTATGGGGATACAAATAAATTTAGGGCTACCACCCGCAAAAGCTTTAAATTTCCTAGATTGCAATATTTGTTGTTTATTTTCATTACGAGATCACTATGATTTGAAAATTTTATGATAAAATCGCTTACTAAAGATATGCAAAAAAACTACAAAACCAACCATAGCTGGCAACCCTATCATTGTTTTCCCAATCAGATTTCTGCTGACCATTGCCTACAATAAGTTTAATTTGCCATATGAATTTCGTTATGATTCCATGATTCTACTGGAATCTAAAGGGCTAAGAGCTTTATTTTCCTGCGCAAATTTTCAAAATGTAAGATAGCAAAAGTACCATAGCTGGCAGCTCCAACCTAATTTTTCAACCAAATTTCTACCAAACGAGGTTTAGAATAAGATTCAGTTATTGTGTGAATTTAGTGAAAATCTAGTAACTGAGTCAGAGTTTATAGGGGCAAAAGTAGTTATTTTTCTGAGTGACTGAGAGATGGCACCACTGGCATAGAATTTGTGGCAGCACAGAAATAATAGCGCGTAGTGGCAGCACCGTTTTGTTGACAATAACCAAAAGCGAGAGATCTGCCACCTATGAATATAATTAGAATTAAGTTAGCTAGCGACCTTTTGTATCAGGAGATTAAGAAGAAGATAATAAAGTGAATTGTGTGTTGTAATCCATATCAAAAACGTGTTGTTAGTTCAGGTAGAGAGTATCTACAATTGGTGACCCCTACTGTTAGACCAAAACGCCGCTCATAGTGCAACAAAATACACCACAAGGTGTTCTGCTTATTTCGAAACAGCCCACACCACAACTGGTGACATCATTTCAAAATTCTTTCGCACGAATCGCCACAAACCGAGTGCCGCAACATGGCGCTGCCAAGAACTCCGTCAGGGAGATCTGCAGAAAACATTTTGCTATCTCCGTTGGATGAGAGGCAAAAGCAAGACGAAGATGATCAGGCACATATTCGACCTAACCAAGCAGGTCTACAGACAAGCACAAACCAACAACCAAAACCAATGGTCGCGGCGGTGCAAGGCGTAAAACTTCCGCCATTTTGGCGTCACGACCCGGCCATATGGTTTGCGCAGGCTGACGCGCAATTTTACTTAAACAACGTTCAGTCGGACAATTCGAAATATTTTACGTTGTTAGCAACTCTGGATTTCGAAACGCTGAATGGAGTTTCAGATCTAATTAGAAATCCGCCAACTTCAGATAAGTATATTTCGCTAAAAACGCAACTAATAGCACGTTTCACGGATTCGAAGGAACGCCAATTGCATAAATTACTGTCGGAGCTGGAACTTGAAGGGAGAAAACCGTCTCAGCTATTACGGGAAATGATAAGTGTGGCCCCGCCAGGCTTGACAGACGATGTAATCAGAACGCTCTGGATGAAAAGAATGCCAACGAACGTTCGGTGTATTTTGTCAGCGAGCGACGAGATTTCGATAACAAAGTTGGCTGACATAGCTGATCGAATATTGGAAAACGTCACCATGCCGCATGTGATGCAAACAACGGACGCTCTGAGTGTAAATAGCGTAGGAGACAAGCAATACTTTTCTGATTTTTCTACTCGATTAACAGCAGTGGAAAACAACGTACGCGATTTGGTTAAGTCTGTGAAACGACTGGAGGTTCGAGGACGTAATCGATCACGTAGCAGGGATCCAAGAGAAAAAAGTCTTTGTTTTTTCCATGCGAAATTTGAAGAAGGAGCACGAAAATGCTACGGACCATGCAATTTCAAACAAAATAGCAACCAGGGAAACGCGTAAAGCTGCCACATATCGAGACGGTATGTGACAGCAAACAAATTCGAGAATACCGTCTCCACGTCACGGATAAAAACACAAAAATTCCTTTTTTAATAGACACGGGATCAGTAGTATCAGTAATCCCACGATTTTTGGTTAAAAAACCGACTATTCCCGATAAATTTATATTGTATGCTGCCAACAATTCCAGTATAACCACGTATGGGGAAAAACAATTAAATATAGACTTCGGATTAAGCCGCAGTTATAGATGGCCCTTCATAATCGCAAACGTCAAAACACCAATAATTGGTGCGGATTTTTTGGTGCACTATAATTTGTCAATAGACCTGCGAAATCGACGAATCTATGACACAAAAAAGATGTTTACGAGCCCAGGAAAATTACTGCTTCCGGAGCATGTCAACATTTCAACAATTAATAAGCTATCAATATATAGTGATATCTTACAAAAATTTATCAATGTAACGAAAAGACAGCGTCGCTCCAGCAGTAAACATTACACTACACACCGCATAATCACAACAGGTCTTCCAGTAGTCGAACGACCACGACGCTTAACAGGACAAAAGCTGGAGGATGCAAAAAGTGAATTCCAAACGATGTTGGACGACGGAATTTGTCGACCGTCAAACAGTCAGTGGGCAAATCCGCTACACCTGGTAAAAAAGAAAACGGGAGGATGGAGAGCATGCGGCGATTTTAGAAAACTAAACGCCCAAACCATTCCCGACAGGTATCCGATTGCGCATGTGCAAAGTTTCACGTATTTACTGCATAATAAAACGGTTTTCACAACTTTGGATTTAGTACGGGCGTACTACCAGATCCCAATGGAGCCCGAGGACATACCCAAAACAGCCGTTACAACACCGTTCGGAATGTTTGAATTCTTGGTGATGCCATTCGGGTTAAGGAATGCAGCGCAGAGTTTTCAGCGTTTCATGGACGGTGTTCTGAGAGGACTCGACTTTGCTTATTGTTATATTGACGATATATTAATAGCATCAGAAAATCAACAACAGCATCAAGAGCATTTAAAAGCTGTTCTATCCCGGCTTGACCAACATGGATTAAGTATAAATGTTAACAAATGTTGTTTCGGTCAGACCGAAGTGGAATTTTTAGGCTACAATATCAGCGAAAAGGGTTGTAAGCCACCAGCAGAGCGAATGCACGTTATCTCGGCATATCCAAAACCCAAAACTATTCAAGATCTACGTAGATTTCTTGGATCTATTAATTACTACAGAAAATGTATCCACAAAGCAGCAGAAATACAAGCACCACTGCATGCTATTTTACGGGATTCCAAGAAAAATGATAAGCGAGAAATCCTATGGACGCAAGAGTTGGACGATGCCTTTCTAAAATGCAAATCTGCATTGGCACAAGCCACAGAATTGGTACATTTAGACCCGGAAGCACCAATTGCACTCACAACTGACGCATCCAACACGGCAATAGGGGCAGTATTGGAACAAAAAAGTGGAGAAAACTGGAAGCCACTTGGATTTTTTTCCAAAAAATTAAATTCTGCCCAGAAAAACTACAGTACGTTCGACCGCGAATTACTCGCCGTATATGAAGCATGCAAATACTTTCGTCATGTGCTAGAAGGTCGTCCTTTCATTATAAAAACAGACCACAAGCCATTAATATACGCTTTTTCCCAAAAACTCGACAAAGCTTCTCCACGACAGCTACGGCATTTAGATTTTATATCCCAAATGTCCACAGAGATCATTCACGTGGCAGGAAATGAGAACATCGTAGCGGATGCATTGTCGAGAATCAACGCAATCAATATGCCAACAACTATCAACATAGCAGATCTAAAGAGAGAACAGGAAAACGACCCGGAACTGCGACAATTATTACAAGGAAATTCTTCTTTAAAATTAGAGAAAATTCTTATCGATTCCGAA
Organism: Nemotelus nigrinus; assembly: GCA_947369275.1. Classification (NCBI taxonomy): domain Eukaryota; kingdom Metazoa; phylum Arthropoda; class Insecta; order Diptera; family Stratiomyidae; genus Nemotelus; species Nemotelus nigrinus. Next base: position 77,582,915 of record OX376375.1, read on the forward strand.
GTAATATACTGCGATACATCAACGGGAAAGGCGTGACCATATATTCCGAAATCATTACGCCGAAAAGCATTCGACTTAGTACACGGACCTTCGCATCCCAGCGGACGAGGAACAATTACGCAATTAAGAGCGAAATACATCTGGCCGAATTGTAAAAAAGATGTTTTGCAATGGGCGAGAAATTGTTTACCATGTCAGCGAGCAAAAATTCAACGCCACCATAAGAATACTCCCGTACATATAGATATTCCAGACAAACGATTCGAACAGATTCATATAGACATAATCGTTTTACCGACAGAGCAAGGGTATCGCTACTGCTTAACGATGATAGACCGATTCACGCGTTGGCCTGAAGCCGTGCCATTGAAGGATATGACAGCAGACACAGTGGCCACCGCTCTATATGCAAATTGGATAGCACGTTTTGGTTCTCCAAAAATAATATCAACAGACCAAGGCTCACAATTCGAATCGGCATTATTTCAATCGTTGCTAAAACTAGTAGGAGCAAAACGAATTAGAACATCACCATATCATCCGGCGGCCAACGGGATAATAGAGAGGTGGCACAGGTCATTGAAAGCAGCATTAATGTGTCATCGACCCCAATCTTGGATCGAGGCCTTACCAACAGCAATGCTAGGTCTGCGAACAGCTTTTAAAGCAGACATTAAAGCATCCGCAGCAGAAATGCTCTACGGAACTACACTAAGAGTTCCAGGCGAATTTTTTGTAAACGATGAGACGCCAGCCGATCCAGCAACGTTCCTGACTAAAATTCGCGAACATATCAGAAATATTCGCCCAGCACCCACAGCACATCATATCAACAAAACCATGTTCCACTTTAAGGATCTACACTCATGTAGCCACGTATTCTTGCGAACAGACGCTGTTAAAAGACCATTGGAACCTCCGTTCACCGGCCCACATCAAGTGATGGAGCGAATCAACGACAGACTTTATAAAGTCAGAGTAGCAGGAGATGATGTAAACATTTCGACCGAACGACTAAAGCCAGCCTATTTTGAACGGGATAGCCCAATGCTTAATGATCCACAATGGGAACGAGCAATCGAGGAACAGCGTTTCTGGCAAAGGGAACCTCTAAAGACGTATTCAAAAAAGAGAGTTTCATTCCAAGTTCATACAAGTTGAAGACAAAACGAGCGTTATCATTGGAGGGGGAGTAGCTGTGGCAGCACAGAAATAATAGCGCGTAGTGGCAGCACCGTTTTGTTGACAATAACCAAAAGCGAGAGATCTGCCACCTATGAATATAATTAGAATTAAGCTAGCTAGCGACCTTTTGTATCAGGAGATTAAGAAGAAGATAATAAAGTGAATTGTGTGTTGTAATCCATATCAAAAACGTGTTGTTAGTTCAGGTAGAGAGTATCTACAAATTGCCCAAATTTCAAAATCGCTTCTATCAGGCCTGGTCCTACTTAAGATCAATATATTCTGTGAATTTTAATTGTATCTGATTGTTGGTTCGTGAGTTCTCGTGAACATAAGTTTTTCTTGTCCGACATGGAATTTCCAAAGTTTTACTTTGGCTGTGTAGACGAAGCATGAGATTTGTATATGAGCTGTTTTTTTTCATAAAAGCAAAAATATTTCAGGGGAATCGATGGTTCGAAGGTTTTCACTTTCAGCGCCTACCATAGCCACAGAGCTGCCAGCACTTTTCTTCCAAACTACACAAGTATCCAACTTAGTAATATTAATATGTTCTGTAAGTTTTGTAATGATTCAATAGCTCTGTCAAAAGTAATCGCAATTCAAACAATTTCAAATTTTCCCAATCCCATTTCAAATTTTCCCAATCCCAACCTGGACCTATTTTGCATGTACACAAATGTATCCTGAAAGTTTTAGCTTAATGGGATGACGCGTTCCCGAGAAATAGTCACTGAATGTTTTTGATGATATATATATATACAGCCTTGCCCAAAAGTATTAGGCACCCTAAAATTTACTTAAAATCTTCGGAAAAAAAACTTCTTCTTTCTAAATTGATTTATTATTATTAATAGAGACAAAAATGAATTAAATGAACTTAAAATCTAGTCGGTCTACCTTTGGATTTAATGACAGCACGAATTCTGTCTGGCATGCTGCGTACAAGCTTAGCACAGTCCTCGCTTGTAATGGCATGCCATTCTTGCACCAACGCATTTTTTAATGCTGTTTTGGTTGTAATAGAGTGCTCTTTGATCCTCCGCTTCAAAATGGCCCAAAGATGCTCAATTGGGTTTAGATCTGGGGACTGTGCAGGCCAATCCAACAAGTCAATACTGTTGTCAGTAAACCAGCGCATCGTAGTCGCTGACTTATGACAAGGTGCATTGTCTTGCTGGAATATGACTCCGTCGAGATTAGTTTCACCGAAAATGTTGATTACCGAAGGCGCAAGTGCAGTTTCAAGTACTTCTATGTACTTTTCACTGTTCATGCGACCTTCGCAAATAGACATTTCACCAACCCCATCAACAGTCATGCATCCCCAGATCATAATACTGCCTCCTCCGTGCTTGACCGTTGATACGATGCAATCTGGGTGGTATTCTTCGCCCACACGTCGCCTCACGAAGGTCACACCTGGTGTTCCAAATACCTATAGAAGAGAGAAAAAAAGTCCCCTTTTAAAATACCCATAACTTTTAAGGCTTAAGTGAATTGAATAGGTGATCATTCTTATTAACTCCAAAAACCAATAAAATTGACTAACCTCAAAGTTAGATTCGTCAGACCACACCACATTGGACCAATCTTCCTCAGTAAAATGTTGGTGCCGGAGAGCCCACTCTAGCCATTTTCTTTTGTTGGCCTCTGAAAGCCACGGCTTCTTCCTGGCTTTGCATCCTTTAAGACCCGCTTTTGTAAGTCTTCTTCTGGCTGTCTGAGCACTTATGGGCTTTCCAGTCTCTTGGAACAAGGCAGCAGAAAGCTCCGATGACGTTTTTTTTCGATTTCAGATGGACTCTCATATTAACTTTCTGTCCTCGCGCTTCGTGGTTATTCGTTTTCTGCCTGATCTTGGTTTGTTGGCGTGAGTGCCAGTCTGGATGAATCGTTTGATGGCAGATTGCACGGCACAACGCGAACACTTCACCAACTTAGCAATTTCTTTTTGTGATCTACCTTGTTCATGTAGAAGCTGTATTTTTACCCGACTATCCAAACTAATTTCACTTGCTTTCGGCATTTTTGAACAAATTAGGGATCAATGTACACTTCACTTCAAAAAAAATAATATCACTTCACCAAAAATAATAACTTGTTTAGTATTTAGAGTCCCAAACACAAGTGACGAAACGTTGACCGATACGACCAAAAACACCCAATCCTTTGTTTTCGGGCACCAGATGTTTTATGACCCAAACAATATGCCGTGTACTATTCCAGGTAATGATTTATGACTCCTACCTGTCATCCTAAGAAAAGGATTTATTCAATACTCAATTAGTAAACATGCAGCGTGATCTTTTATGGGGTGCCTAATACTTTTGGGCAAGACTGTATATATATATATATATATATATATATATATATATATATAAATATATATATATATATATATATATATATATATATATATATATATATATATATATATATATATATATATATATATATATATATATATATATATATAGCGTATAACGTTAAAAATGCAAACTGACAGACTCACAGACGCTTTTTCTGAGCAACAACTAAAATTAGCTGATATCAGCAGAAAGTTGGAGGATTTAGACCGTCATTACAAAACCTCAAGAAATGATGCAGACAAAGATTTATTAGCGAACGAGATAACACTCCATCAGGAGCTCCTTAACACAACGTTGGAAATAAATAATAACACAACGGCTATGAATACGAGGACGCAGGACAAAGCAACATCGCCTATAAGGAATCTAGCTGAGAGTACAACTCCATCTATTCAGCAAAAATTTTCGAACCTCAACGGTGAAACACCAATTTATAAGTTCGGTACTTTTTGGTCCCAAAACGATTGGCAGAATCGTATACAAAAAATAAAAAAAACGAACGATATTCTTCACAATAAGAGCACGTCTTCCAATTTAACGACTTCACTAAACAAAAGTGCATTCTTTGTGAAAGGGATTCCTTATTCTGCTGACGACGAATGGTTGGGAAAGATTCTCGAAGCGGATTTTCATATAAACGACTACGAAGTGAAATTTTTATCCCAGCGTAAACATATATCCTCAAGACGGTGTAAGGTCATCAAAATATGCCTGGCTTTTTACTTGCTTGAGTGGAAACAACAGCTCCATCAATTGGAAAGGAGTGACATTCAGCCCCTGGAGAAACATCACCGACAAAACTAGCTATAAGAAAAAACAAAAAATTGTAAGAAAAAATTGTATCCCTAGTCACACCTTTACCCAATTTCCTTCCACCCATAAAACTCGCTCATCACGTACTCAGTCTCAATTTTCAATGACAACAGATAATTCTTCCTTATCTGACTGTTCCAATTCTTTTACTCATAATAATAGAAATGCACTGATACCCCCAGCAGTTAACACGGCATCTTCTCCCTCAAGCAGGTGTACCAACGCTGCTAATAAACACTCCTCCAAGGTTTCCAGTCAGGCCGCCGCAAACTTAGCTCCTTCTACGAGCAATATAAATTATTCTTCTAATGGTAGTAATATGACATCTGAATCTCTTCGAAGATCAGGCAACCCTTTTAGGCATTTTTTCTAACCGATCTCAGAAAAGCCTCAAACTTTTTTACCACAATTGTGGTGGTATGAGAGGCAAACTAAGTAAATTATACCTTGACGCCAAATCGTGCCATTTTAATTTACTCGCCATCACCGAAACTTGGCTTAATGCCTCTCATAAGAATGAGGAGATTCTTGATAGTAGTTGGACTATTTACAGAAGCGACCGTGATTATTGTTCTACGGGTCAGTCGCGAGGAGGTGGTGTCTTACTTGTAGATAGCTTGTAGATACCACTCCAAATGTTTTCTTCCAATGTATAATTGTTCGGATCTCCACTAATAACAACTCAATTTACATCGCTGTTGTCTACATCCCCCCTAGATCTGACGAGTCCATCTACAGCAATTTTTGTGACACAATATCTTCATTAGCAACATCACTTAGCGAAAAAGATAAAATAATAGATTTGGGTGACTTCAATCGTTCGAATCTTTGCTTTGTTCCGGATGAACATGACTCTTACCTTCTCCCCGTAAACCTTGTAGACACCAACGATTTCAATCTTGCGAGTGCCTTTTATGGTAATGATTTACAGCAGGTTTCCCAAACTCCTAACCAAAATGGTAATTGGTTAGATCTTGTTTTCACAAATGCTTATGACGAAGTAGTGGTTAGTCCAACTAATGACGCAGAGCATCTTTTTTGCAATAGTTTACACCATACAGCACTGTCAGTCGAACTTTCCACTCCAGATTCCACTTGCTTGAAAACTTACAATAACTCAATTGCGTAATGCTGATTATGAAAGCATTAAACATGTTCGTGATAATACTGATTGGTCGACTACTCTTTCAACACAAGATCTCGAGACAGCCATTTCCTCTTTTTACAACAAAATATTTGACGCCGTTGAAAGATATGTTCCAAAGATAAAAAAAAAGAATAAATTGTCTGAGCCATGGCTTGATAGGGACCTTAGGCATATGCGAAATCGTAGGAACAAACTTTATAAGCTTATTAAAGAAAATACCGATGTTATTCCTGCTATTCAGGAAGAATATAATGAAGTTGCTAAGCAATTTTTAGCAAAGTCTCATGAGGCTTATGACACTTACATTAGAACAACCGGCGAAAATATAGTCCGCGACCCGAAAAAATTCTTTGATTTTGTTAATGTGAAGCGAAAAACTACTGGCTATCCATCGTCCATGTTTCTTAATAATATAACGTCTTCCTCTCCTAAAGAGATATGTGACCTATTTGCTGATAGTTTCCAAGAAATTTTCAATGCACCAGACCCATCAAACTCACACCTTTCTTCCGCTGATTCAGCTTCAACAGCTTTTGTGAACCATTTAGAAATTTCCCGTGATGAAATACGTAAAGCTATTTTGGATCTCGACTGCAACAAAGGCCCTGGGCCTGATTTTCTTCCTCCGATCTTCTTGCGCAAGTGTGTAGAGCAGCTTATAGATCCCTTGCATATTTTCTTTAACAGATCACTTTCGTCGGGAATTTTCCCATTCTGTTGGAAGCTTTCGTATGTCACACCCATATTCAAAAATGGTGATCGACGCTGTATCCGAAATTATAGGGGCATTGCCATTTTGTCTTCGATTCCGAAACTTTTCGAAAAGGTGGTATACGATAAACTTTCTCCGCTTGTTGATTCCCGTTTGAACGAGCAACAACATGGCTTTAGAAAAGGTCGCTCAACTACCACGAATTTGACAATTCTAATCTCTGACGTTCTATGCAAAATGGAAAAAGGATACCAAATTGACGCAGTCTACACTGACTTCAGTAAGGTGTTTGACAGAGTTGACCATTCTACCTTGATTCTAAAGCTTCAGAAATTTGGTATTACCGGGTCTTTACTCAGCTGGCTGACCTCCTACCTTCGCGATCGCACACAATGTGTAAAATTTCAAGGATTTTTATCGAAAAACGTTAGTGCTACCTCTGGTGTACCCCAAGGTAGCCATCTTGGCCCACTTCTTTTTAATATATTTATTTCTGACTTATCTGACGTCCTAGCAGGCATACCTCATTTACTCTATGCAGACGATCTCAAACTTTATCAGACTATTGAATCGAAATCGGATGCCCCCTTTCTCCAATCCAAGCTTAATTCACTTGATCAGTGGTGCAATATAAACAAGCTCTCTCTCAATATCAGCAAATGCCAAGTTATTAGTTTTTCCAGGAAATGCACGGTCACACACAATACGTACTTTCTCGGCAATAATATGCTGACCCGAGTTGATAACATTGCTGACCTCGGTGTTATCTTAGATGAAAAACTCCGCTTCACCTTACACTTTGATAAAATGCTTTCTCGTGCGAACAAACAGCTAGGTTTCATCAAAAGACGTGCCAAAGAATTCCGTAGTCTGTGGGTCACAAGATCCTTATACACTTCACTTGTACGTCCTATTCTCGAATACGCTTGCATTAGCTGGAATCCCGCTTTTGAAACCTACAGTGACAGACTCGAGTCAATACAAAAACAATTCCTACTTTTCGCCTTAAGAGAACTGTACAACCCTTATGATTTTAATAGCTTACCCCCTTATGAGTTTCGACTGGGTCATTTAAACCTATCGACACTAGCCTCCAGAAGAATAATGATATCGGCCTGCTTCATATTCGACGTCATTAGAAGCACTATTAATGTAGAATTCCTGAATAGTAAAATTTCGATAAATATCCCTGTGAGGAACACCAGGTCCAATCGTTTCCTTAAAGAATATTCACATTCGACGACATATGCAGCAAATGAGCCTATAAATAGATGCTGCAGAATATTCAACAGCATAAGTCACTTATATTCCCCTACGATTTCCAAATCATCCTTCAAATCCTTTCTTTTGCATGCCATCCATACCCCTAAACCTTAAGCCATAGCTTATATGTCAATGTTTTTATTTATTGATTGTTATTTATTAATCTTTTTGTTACTTTTTTCATTTGTTTGTTACTTATTTAACTTGTTTGTTTTTACTTTTTACCTCACTTTACTTTTCCATTTTATTTTTATTTTGTTATTTTATATAAGATTTTGTACCTTGTTTGGTGAATTAATAAAATAAAATAAAATAAAATAAATATATATATATATATATATATATATATATATACATATACATATATATATATATATATATATATATATATATATATATATATATATATATATATATATATATATATATATATATATATATATATATATATATATATATAGGAAATATGAATTTTTGGCAGAATCGATATTAACTAATGCTCTCCGAACATTAGTAAAAATCCAATTTATTCTAAACTCATGTTATCCATGTTAATTCATTTTATGTATTTTTAATATTAATATATAACACTAGGAACAACGATTTTTCCTGGAAGAGAAGTAAAAAAACAAAAAAAAAAAAACTATAATTCAAAAGAAAATCAAGAAAATTTAAGATATCTTTGAAAAAAATCAAAGTCTCGTGTGGGACCCGTTAGCCTAAACCCGGCCTTTAAAGCAAATAAAAAAATAATTTCAGTAAATGTAAGAGGGAAAAAATAGATATTTATACATTAAGTAAGTCAATACAACCTAGATGTATTGAAAATAAGGATTTATTAAAAATTATTAAATGATACCTACATAAATAAATTGTTAAATATAAGTTCAAACAAAAATTTAAATGGACGTGAAAAAAATAATATAATATCATCTCACGCCAATGAATTCCATATTAATAAAAAGCTTTGAGAGGAATACTAATAAGGAGTTTCCCGTTTCTTTTTGATCAGAACAGATGCAAACAAAATCCCTTTTTTCCTTAAGCAGCTATCATACAAACTTGCTATGCTAAAAAGTCAAAAAAATGGTATTTGATCATCTTTCTGAGCTCTTGGTGGCTTTATAATCATTACTTTCAACTTAACAATATTTTTAGCGCCTGGGAGTTTTCCACACATAGGATATTTGTACATAAATTCTATTATGATAACACGTATATTGCCTCTCCTCGCCACATTTGTATCGGCCTTGCTGTCATTCACTGAGTTGATTGTATTTATTTTATGTTACTTTTCAGAGGTATATTCTCTAGCTCACGATTATCTATGTCCAGTTCCACTTAAGGGGCTCTTTTCAGGGCGAGGTCGTCCCCACGTTTGTTGCAATAAATGTAATTGGCTTGTCTATCCTCAGTAAAAGGCACTCTGACCTCTTAGCCGCATTGAAGAGGAAAGTTTTGCGGAGAATCGTTGGCCTCATATGTGAAGAAGGGTGATTCTGGAGACGCTTAAGCCACGAGCTGTACGCTATCTACCTAGAAGCAGATATAATTACGAAGATAAAGCTCTGTAGATTCCGGTGGGAGGCACCTAGCTCGTATGAGCGAAAAGAAACCTGCTCGGAAAACTCTTTGCGGCAAATTTTACGGCAGACGACAGCGTGAGAGATCTTGCTTGCGCTGGAGGGATGGCGTTGATCAAGACAATCGGAGCTTAGAGGTATCTAATTAGATGACATCGGATCGCGAACAGGAAAATTTGCTGAAAGAGGTCACGACCAGACCCCAGCTGTAGCGCCGATGATGATGAGGATGAGAAGGACAAAGTACATGCTATCAAAAATTTTGGGAAACAAATGTATGGATTAACAATCAATCAATCCTGTTTCCTGTACGGTAAAAATTCATTGGAAAAAGAGCCTTTTCTTTACGTCTTTCTTTTCTGTGTATTATGTATACATATCTTACAAACAATCAACACGTAGTTCTGATAAATTTGCTCATGAACAATAAACTTCTGATCTCAATTTTCGTATTTATTAAACTGAACAAAGTGCAGTTGCTGTAGTGTGCAGTTTACGAGACCAGGACACCAAACATAAAGTTTCATTTGTACTCACAGCCGTAAAATCATATCAAGTGTGAGCTATTCAGTATTTAATTCCCAGATAAGTAAGGTAACTGCATAAGATAAAACCTCTTTTGCTTTCCAATGCCTCTAGTACATTGCCATGCATTCTGCATTTCATTGGATTTGCATATTGTAAATGTTTCTATGATAGAGATTTACTGCATTACAGGATTGATAATGTTATTTTTACGTTCTACCATAATACGATTACTCTTTTGCTGATAACGATAATCATTTTCATGTATTCAAGCTCTTTTTCCTTTAGCTGTTAATAAATGAAGGTACGATTTAAACCTACTGTGTGAGAATTTGAGATTTCACTAAACTCACACAAATATGCGCACATAAAAATTTTATAGTTTAGTTAACCTTAAAAGCCCATGAAACCAAATGAAATTTTATTAATACATCAAAGTGTCCGTTCGTCGAGCCCGATACTAATTACAGAAAAGTCACTTCACTTCAAGCGAATATGTGTATGCACTCTAAGGTATTTGAATTAAGCAAATAAAACCGCAAGGACGGTGTTGTTGGCGTGAGAAAATGCGTCAGCTGCATGTCAGAGAGCGCACATGCCTGATTTTTTTTTGCTCAGATTGTATTATGCACCGTAGGAACTTTGTGGTTTGTGAAAGCTTTGTGATTCTAATAGATTTTACTTTTTTCACTCTGCTATTAAAAGTGATTTCCATCAACCTTCACTCTAGGAAAAGTACCAAATGCGTCGACACAATGCAAAATTGATAAATTAGTTTATTGACATCATACAATCATTGCATAACGATCAGCTTTCATATTGAAAATATAATCAACTATTCACACAATCCGAGTGATAAATTATTATAAATTTTCTCATCGTTTTAATAAGATAATTGATATGGCTATGCCTTAGAGAATAATTATATCCAACAAAACACCATTGAACTTTTTCGATATCTAACAGCAGATCATAATCGAAATATCACACCAAGATCAAGTTTCAGTGAAATGAGCCCCGCAGCCAACTACGCTCGCTATAGCAAACATAATCTCTAATTAGAGCCTTGATTATGACTGTAGCGATCATGAAAATTGCATGGCTATCTATTCGAATTGAAAAGACTGGTTCATTCGCTCACTGACTTTTTCCACCCGAAAATTGATAGTTGGCCGTGTTTAGAGCAGCCTAACTCCTAATTGAATTTGACTCTTGTTAATGAAGATGATGGATAAGTTACATTATAATTTCAGAGCTTCGAAAAAATAGTCCGTTTGGGCTAAAATTATAGCCTATAGTTTGGGAAAAAGTGAAAGAAAATAATTTCTAGTCATAGCCAGGAGCAGATTTTTACGGGATCGCTACAACCGATCGATATTTCAACTCTCGGAAACTTAAGACATCTTTTGTGTAAAATTACACATGCTCTATAGAAAAGAGAACTATAACTCTACCTCCACGGTTTGATGGTGTGTAAGTTTTCTTACATTGAAACCAGTGTGATTGTTGTTTGCAGATTTAATTGTGAGAAGATATAAAGATATTTCGTAATATGTTTTCGTGTTACATTATTGTTAATCGATGCGTTAGCTAACCTGGTGCTTGAAAATGGTTTTATGTGCTATTGGGCTGATCGGTTGTTAGCTGTTTATCGTAGTACTTTTGCTAGTACGCGCCCATGTGCGATGTGATATTGCTAGTTCTTTGCTGATACTTACGTTGAAAAATTTGATGTTTTTTTCATAAATGTTGAACATCTTTTCGGAAATGAAAATGAAGTTATGGCATGAGTTTGTTTTAGTTGAACAGTTATTGACTGTTTCTGGAATGCACTGTTTTGAATGCTGAAATTATTGCATGATAGGTGTAAGGAGTTTAGTGAAAAAATCAATGCAAGATTTTATCTACGAAGACCCTGACTTGTGTCTATCGATTTCAATATTGTATAATAGTGAATGTTTCAAACCATTCGTCACAGAAGCAAAATTAAATCTTAGCATGGAATTCAAAAAGCTTGGTTTGTCTCCAAAGCCAAAATAGAGATATTTGACCTCGACAAGCTTGCAGCTGAAGAAAAAGTGGCAGCAAATAAAAATAGACTTAGAACGTAAAAATTGCTTTATTCTTCCCGCATACAAGGGAGCGGAGAAAAGCCGTTGTAGAGCTGGATGAAAGGTCTACAACTGGTTGATATTAAACTGATAAGAATTGGCTGGATTAACATTGGCGTAAAGAGACCTGGAGTTTTTCGCTGTTTCAAGTGAATGGGGTAAAACTGCACACAAGAACCAGATCGTAGTAGTAACTGCGGGAAGTGTGGGAAGACCGGACACCTTGCACAATTATGATAGGCTGAGCGATTTTGCTTGCTGTGAACCGTCAAAGAGAAAATACAGCCAAGAGAACACATCAGTGTTCTGGGATGAGGAACATGCCAAGCTTTGGAGAAGTATTCGATGCGCAGAAGAAGCAGCTGTGTATATGGGGAATCTCCCACTGTGGTTGTGTTTTAATTAAAAAAAATATTTCTAACCGTAAACCGTAAGACGATTTCTTATTGGAAAGACAACTAAACTAAACTAAACCTCAATTATTTCGCGAATGAAGTATATGGCCAATTCGATGACAAATTAGAAGAAGCAGTGGCTAAGCAGCGGGCAGCAGAGAAACGGGAAACATGAATGGGAATGGGAAACATATAAAAAAAGTGGCAGAAACAACCACCAATGCACAAACAGCTGAATCACAAGATACAAAACCCATGAAGGACGAGGAGAGGAAATTTGCAGAAGTCGGATCAGAAGAATCGGGACCATTTTTAGAAGATAAAAAACTACCTCGTATTTTGATACCGAATTTTCATGGGAACTCTGATTCGTGAACATCGTTTCGGGATATCTTCACATCTCTTATTCATAATAGAACAAATCTAGAAGTAGCATTATTTAATGTGTCGTTTGACTCGGGAGCTGAAGGACTACTTCGCCAATATGCAGTTACTGAAGCAAACTGTGACATTGCTTGGCACATTTTAAACGATAGATATGACAATGTCAATATATTGTTAAACACACAGTTTGAACGGTTGTTTTTGCTTTCCAACGCACGTTAATCAGCTTCTTCTATCTAAACTTAACTAGATAAAGCCATGGAATGTGCACAAGCTATTGAAAATATGGGGATTTATAATCTTTAGCATGCTATGTTAGTATTTGTTGTAACCCGCACGTTACCTCAATCTACAAGGCAACTCTAGGAACAAGAGCATGCATGTTCAAAAGGCTACCCTTCCCTCATTTATTGAATTATTAGATTTTATGCAACGTAGATTCAGCGCATTAGACGCCGCGGGATTTGAACGGCTAAAGGTTTCTCGAAATATAAGTATGCATAAACCCCACAATCTACAAATTTATTTGAGTCAAACAACTCAAACTTGTGTCGTTTGTGAACCTGATCATAATATACGTCAGTGTCCCATTTTCACCCACACGAATCACGATTCTAAATTTGAAACTGTGAAACGCAAATAACTTTGCATTAATTGCTTAAAGAAAGGATACATCATAGGACACGAAATGCCAAAAATCAATCGCTTTTACACAAGCGAACCAAATAGTCCAAAAGAACTTGTTTTGTAGTAACTTCTGAGCCCAAGTTGGAATAATCAGCAAACCATATCGAAAGAAAAATCAGGAGACATGGTATTGTCTTTTCAGCTACGCAGCCTTATGGGTTCCAGGCATTCAGAAAATCCGGGTCAGTTGGCAGATTTCAGCTGATGAATATGTGTGGATTGAAAACCAAAGCATTAGCTTTGTCAGCTGTTATTTTTCAGCGAATGACATAAAAGAATTTCGTAGAAATATAGAACCATTGGAAGACGCCCTTCGAGACCATCCGGGCAAAGTACTAGTAGCCGGCAACTTCAGTGCGAGACTTTTGGAGAGGAGGATGCCGAATCAAAGCTTAAGGGGGAGATCCATTGTGGAAATGGCATCTGTGCTGAGTATCGTCGTGATGAAGAAGGGCTCGGAACTTACCTACCGTAGAACAGCCTTCAGCGTGTCAATTCCCGATATATCTCTGTCCACGCTGGCAAGTGATTGAGGATGATGGAGGACAATACTAAAGGTGGCCACAACTATATTACTTTTTGGCTATCTGGAGAAATCTTGGCCCTACAGAACTCTAGCTGGAAAATACTTAGGTGGAATATTTCAAAGCTAGACAGGAAGAAGCTATTGGAATTATTTGATAGCAGATTTGTTGGTCTAGTCAGTGCAGGCTAAATAGAGGTAAAAGTGGATCTTGGAAGAGTAGATACACTAGTAAATTTCACCATGGGTTTAATTTGGCGAGCTTGCGACGGCTAGATGCCACTTCGAAAATCACTACCGGGGTAACAGAAGGCTTATTGGTGGACTGATGAGAGAGCGAAACTCAGGCGATCAGCCTTAGCATGCAGGCGCACGACAGAGTGATATTTCAAACGATCAGAATGCTACGAACCATAAAAATGCAAAACCCAATTGGGAGTAGCAAAGCGAAGAAAAGCATAAATGGCAAACTCTCTGTGAAGAAGTGGACCTGCATTCATGAGACCAAGGCTACAAAATAATATCCGGTAGGCCGAGCCGAAGGGGTCCCGATCATATTCTAGAGGCGGATGCCCTGACGCATGAGAGAAGAAAATGATCACAGAGTCCACCAGGAAGATGCTCCTTTGTTCACAAAAATGAAGAACTAAAATGCCCCGGACCTGGACTAGATCCAAGCAGAAGTACTACCAACTATGGTGGAGCGATATTGCTACGGTTGTATAATATACGTTTATATACTGTTTTATTGGCTTCTCTGATCGCAAAAGGACAAGGAGTCTCGAACACACAATCAACCTACAGACCATCAGCCTATAGCCGGCTAAAAGCATCTATACGAAAAACTGGCGATTTTTCGAAAAATCACCACACGTTTGGAGCGCGCTGAGGCTGTATGTATGTGATCGGGGTAGAGCTATTGGGTGTTTGGTAAAGTTAGATGTCTGTAATGCTTTTAACCCGGTGAGATGAATTATCTTCAGCGATATTTTCAGGTAGAAGACTACTTGCTGGCCATGATACGGACTCATTGGAGGATCGCCATTTGAAATACTTAAACTTATTACAGCTGCGGTAGCACAATGGTCCATTATTGGGCTATACCTATGAAATGATGCTTATGATGATATCTTGTGCCTGGAAATGACGCAATATGTACTATTGGTAAGTTATGTCGATGATGTAGCCGCTGGCATCCTACCTAGGAATCTTCACTTTGGCCACTCAAACAGAATTAAGCAATGAGAAGGGTTGAGGGCTGAATCGAAAGTGGTGAAATGGTGTCTAGCTAGCGATCACAAAAACTAAGATTGCCATACTGATAAAGAGGAGTATACGACCCATTGTACCATTCTTAAAACTAAAGTTGAGTTGACCCGTGTAAACCATATACACCTGGACTCATGTCTAAAAAGACCTTTAGATATGTTGGGGAGATCTTCTATATCCAGTAGCCATGGCGAGGGCGCTGTAGGAGTGGACCTTGCCGGTGACTCTTAAGGTTGTTACGGCGCCGTATTTGTCACTGAGCGTCGTCGTTATTTTGAATGCGAATTGAATCCGAAGGCAACTTAATCATGTAATAGTTGTATTACATAATTGAGCTGCCGAAATGGGGTAGAAACTGTTATCGACACGTACACTAATTATGATTTTCATCGAAACAACACCCCTTTGTGCACACTTAGATCGTTACTGCAGTCTGAAAATTTTATTATTTATTTAACATGTTTTTAAAAATACAAATATTATCAATATATTGCAATAAGAACACGAATTTTCTCTCAAAAGTGGAAAATTATATTTTCTAGTCAACAATTTATTAGACAATGTACGTATATACTTCAAATTATCAAATTTGATAAAGTTCGAAATATTTCTCCAATCATGACTTTTTATTATCAAACAAGGTGTGTATATGTATATTTCATGCCATACTAACTATACACACTTTCTTCATCATCAGGCTTTTAATAAAAATTACTGCGATTTGCTCTGATAGCTTCATTGCAATCTAATCAATATTTTTCAACTTGGCAATTCTTATGAGTATATTCCAGACTTACCTGTCTGATACGATATGAGTGCATACCTGTTTAAATCATTTACACTTCCTTTTTTAGCGAAAATTGTGTAGTGCAATTGCCTCTTAAAATTGTTTTATCGATTTCATGAAACCTCTAAGAATGATTGTGTCCAATGGAGAAGTTCCAAGTACATTCGCTCTCATATTGTTGCTGGTTTTCTAAATGTTTTGAATTGAAGAATGGGTGCTTAATATATTATTGTTCAAATTTATGACAATATAATCTTTTCTTTTACAGCAAAGTCATTAATATTGTGCTTTTATTATTGCAATACTAATAAAGCACGTTAGGTCTCTGATAAGGCGAGGTATGAACATAGGTTTGAAAATCGTAAAGTAATCAGATATCTATTTGAAACTGCACATTTTCTTCATTTTATGATAACCGTCCAGCGCTAACAATTTTTTTTTCCTAAAAATTGCCAAGCTCAGAAGAATTTCGAAGTTACCATCGAACGATTTGGAAGTTTCCTGCTTTCTATATTACATCATTTATTCTTTAATATCTAATATAAACTTTATTACTTTCCGTATATAAAAATCAAAACTAGTTATGTTTAGTTTGATAACTCGTCGCCGTAGACTTCATAATTATTATCAAATATTTTTAAAAAAAACATTGGTTATCCTGTTGTTTATATTTCTATCACAGCCTAATTTCTGATATAAAGATGCAATTTCGTATAATCTTTCATTCTTTTAAGCCCACTTCATTTCTCCAAATACAATAAACTTTTCAGCGAAGATCCAATCATACATTCACACAGCTTAAGCTAATAAAATATGAATCAGCTGATTAATTCATAGCTGAATTCTTACATACATATATGTACTAGGCAAGCATTCATAAAACAAAAGAAGAAATAATAAAAAACAAATATGTATCGTATACATTTCCATATGAGCTCATTTCATTTCTTTATTTAAGATAAAAACATAGTTAAAGTGTATTTTACTTCATTTTTCATTGCACTTCTACACAGGTATATGAAAAAGATGTGTGAATAAGAATTTGTGAATTATATATGCGAGTTGCAATCTGTACACTTATATGCACAGTATATGAATGTTTTATTAAAATTGTTGGTCTACGAGTGATTCAACAGGTTATCTGTGAATGGATGTTGTTGATAAGATGAAGTTGAAAAAAAAAACAACTCCAACAAAAGATGATGATGATAATAGCTGTTATTAATATACGTCGACATTGTGTTCGTTTTAATATTATTGCCAGTCGTTATAGCAATATGTATGTATATGGTGACCTGAATTTTACGTGAATAATACAGACAGTGCAATAATGTCTTAAAAAAATTTTCAAAATAATTAAAAGTAACTTCTGAAGTTTGTTCTTTTATAAATGTTGGATATATTTTTCTTTTATAAATGTTGAATATTTTAAATAACTAAGCTCAACTTTTCCTGCTTTGTCAATTTGTGTTTTCTGTTATTTTACTAATCTAGAGTGTACATTGGCCATGAACTCTGCCATATGCGCTGGCAACGAATGTCAGTTTATGGCATGTTATCTGGTGCCTGGGCAACGGCATGTCATGCCATATCATTTTGAAAATGTCGCTCAGCAGTGAACATATGCGCGCTATCCGGTGTTTGAGAGCACTATGAAGGTTAGAGGAAGCAGGATGTGACGAAGAGGCGCAAATTGAGGAAGAGGCGAACATATATGTATTTCCATAAGCAATCTTTTTTTTTGTATTCGTTTAGGGTTTGTATCACTATTTCCCTCGACATCGCCATTTTGAAAATGAACAACTGTCAGAATATAACCATGCTCATGGCCATGCAAATGTCTTGCCATATGGCTTGACACATATGGCATGCCATCAAATATGGTATGCCATGTACCGTCTACATTTTCCATTTCCATGGCAAGTCGAATGTTATGCCATCTCCCATGGCCAATGTGGACGCGGCGTAATGTTCGAAGAACATATATATATAAATATATATATATATATATATATATATATATATATATATATATATATATATATATATATATATATATATATATATATGTATATATATATATATATACAAATATATATATATATATATATATATATATATATATATATATATATATATATATATATATATATATATATATATATATATATATATATATATGTATATATATTTTGCAGTACTTACTTCAATAATATCCTCTTGTGAAGGTGCATCCTGAAAGAAAAAGTAAATGATATTTTTTTGTTGTTTTAGATGCCATCTACTCCAGAGACATGGAAAAAAGTACATGAAAATTTTCATCAAATTTGGAACCTCCCTCACTGCATCGGGGCAATGGATGGGAAACATATTTTATTACAAGCCCCGCCAAATTCAGGAAGTAAATACTTCAACTACAAATTTACGTTTAGCGTTGTTTTACTCGCAATAGTTGATGCTAATTATAACTTTATATACGTGGATATTGGTTGCCAAGGACGAATTTCTGATGGCGGTGTATTTAAAAATTCGACTTTTTACAAAAAGCTTCAAGAAGGAAAACTTAATTTACCTGTACCAGAGTGTCTACCAAATACAACATCCTTACACTCAGAAAAATATGTTTCCGAAAATCAAAGAAAATATTTTGTATGTTTACGAGATGTGAAATCTTCCACAAATCAAATAAACTTTTATTTGATATCAGTAATTTGTATAAATATCATTGAAAAATTTCTTACATTCAACGGATTACAATTTTTGCTTTATCTTATTTCAAGTAAGTAATTTTTCTCAAATCTTGTAAATTATGTCTATGAATTTAGTAAATTATATCTACACCGCGAATATTTTTTTCTATGTTTCAATGACAACCATGCTTCAATATTCGACGAAAAAATTGATAGTTTTCATGACTTCTGTCAACATTTCCTCTACACAAATAAAGGGTCGATAGTTTAGCTCTCTAACATGTCGATCCAAAGTAGCGATCTACGGCTCGCGGGTTCGAATTCCGCCGGGTTTATGGTTGACTTTGTTCGTCTTCAGTTGTCCTAACTCCATTGGTTAAGTGTCACACTATAGCTTAAATTGGCAACTAGGCATAAATAATACTAGCGCTTCAGAAAATAAGAAAAAAATGTGGCACTTTAAAAAAGGACAAAATAGAAAAAAAAAATTCCGGTTATCGTACGTGAACCGTTGAGCTATCGTCGTAGATGCGATATTTCTACGCTTGGTCGTCACAACCCATGAATCAAGGAAACAAGATTACGACAATGGGTGGTCGCTGTTCAGCGCTGCATCCTATTTCGTCACGTACCGGAGACCGGCGAATTATGGGAAAATAGTCGAGTGTATGAATTGTATTGATTTTTGAAGATTCTTGAAGAAAATACACTCTGTAATCGGGCAACTTCTAGAATTGAGCCGTGAACCAGATAACCTGCTCAAAAATTTGCTTAATGGTACTTGCTAATCGGACCAAAAACGGATTTAAGACCAGCATGAAAAATTGTGCAAAATTGAGTTTTCCAGAAAAATATTATCTGTTCAAGGTCAAGAAAATTTTTCGTATGATTCAACATAACTTTCTGCTAAACAGTGATTTAATGTGTAGAATTCGGTGCCTTATAGAAAGCTTGAATTTTATTGGTATTCTCATAACAATAAAATATTGATTTATTTGAGCATTGTTGTATGTTTTAATTTTAAGCAAGTATGAATGCAATTCATTTGATATTTATGATGTAAATATTTGAATGTTTATTTAGGCAATGTCAAAACGACTGAAAAAATATACTATGAGTGCAAAATACAACTTCGCAATAAGTTAGAAGTAATACGGTCATCCGACAAACAATTGCTCATCCAAAGAAAAACTGCCGATAGCTTTGAAAACCAACTAAAACGGAAATTAAATGACGTTGGAAAATTTTGAAGGCACTGGGAGAAAGCGGTTGAAATTAAATTTACCATACTACCAGATAGATAAATTGTTGTATTAATGGTCTTCTAAGAAACGCTTCAAAAAATTGCTAATATCCGGCCTGATAAAACTTAGTGATTTCAAGGCATCAAACAGAGTGCCAAAATCCGTTAAAAAGGACTACAATATTCACTACGGCATGCTTTGGGGCGAAGAAGCTGATGTTGATTTAGACACAGTTCAGGAATTTCAGTCACAGCTAAGAATATTATGTGATGGCTATGATGCTTCAAATACCTATAATCTTGATGAGACAAGAATATTTTTTTAGAGCAACACCTAAAAAATCACTACGTCTTAAATAGAAAAAAATGTACATATGGAAAACCTTGAAAGAAACGCGTGACAGTTGCAATGGAAGCTGCATAGGGAAAACCGAAAAACCAAGATCGTTCGGAATAATTGACGTGAAGCGAAGTTTGGGCATAACTTGGCGAGCTAACACAAAATCTTGGATGACGGGTGGTATTTTGAAAGAATGGATGCACTCACTTGATATTGAAATGCAAACACAAAGCCGAAACATCACCATCTTTTTTGATAAAGCTAGATGTGATAGCAATGATAATCTGGAAGACTTCAAGCTTCGGTTTTTTCCAACAATTTGCACTTCTCATTTACAGCCCTATCTTTTTTGCAGGGGGTTCAACCGAAGAATCCATAGCACCTTTTTTAATTCCGATGGTGAATTCACGAAACAGAAAATGAATTTCGTCAGCAGAATACTAATTCCATTATACGGAACATCAAATCTCTAAACGAACATATCTAAAGTTTTGGAAACATTAAAAGATTGCGCAGTTCTAATGAATCAGATACATTTTACGAGCGCAAAGAAGAAAATGTCTATATCTAATAATTTTAAATATTTAAACTGAGCGTTGTTTTCTGTGAAAAATTAAGCATTTGTAAAACATTCACGTGAAAAGTCTATCTTTTGCATTTTATTTTCTTGTTCTCAATATGCGATAATAATAAATATGTGAACATAATTTAGAGTAACCTTTGATAAAAATAAATATTGGGGAAAATATCTACAACGTTTTTTTTTTAACCTTTAAAATCGGATCACCTGTGAAATGGGACCATTTAATTTGTGACGCTGATGAAAATATATTTGTATAAAAAAAATTAAATACATAAAATTATTCATTTTATTTCAAAACACACTTCAATTTTTTCGCGAAACGTCGTTTGGAGGCCCGGATGGAAAATTGTTTGACTTATGTTTTCTTTTGATAGTATTTAAACGTATAAACATAATGCTAACAGCTGATCGTCCAACCGAAAAAATAATTTATTTCAAAACTTGCTTTCATGTATGAAAACGGATAAAATATTACTAATTGACTCATTTTAAATAAAACATTCAGCCATTCTAACTATTAAGACTGTTACTTATACTAATTCCTTTTTTTGTGCCACCCAAATTTGCAAGTTGTTTTTATTTTCTGTGTGAAAATATTAAAAAAAGTCCTTAAAAAAATAAGTGCTCTTTTACATTTATTTTTTCACTGACTTTTTTAAAGTTTTCACACAGTTCCTGTAATTTATTCACATTTTTCCTGCTTTCCCTTTTCAAATACGTTATGAATAAAATTTTATCTGTATAAAATATCGGATATTTTTACTGTTTCAAACGACTTTTGGGCTGCGTTTAGAACCTTTATGTTACCTGGTATGAATTTGATGGGTAAAAATATTATAATTTAACCAGCTTAAATGAATTGATTTAGTTATAAAGACAGTTATCTGATGTGGTGGTTTTTGGGCTACAAATAAAAAATCTTCGCTATTTTGGGCTATGAAAATTTGAAATTGGGCTACATTTTCTCCCAAACATCTGGCCACACTGGCTTCTGGACTTTCTATTTTTCAAGAGTGTTTTGATGTAACAAAGCACACCAAAATCTTGTTTTCAGAGCCCAACTAGGACTCCAACAAGACTCGCTCTCAACAAGAGTAAGAACGATTGCAGAACCATGACGATGAAAATCTTTGTAAAAACTATATTCATACATCAAGCCAAATTAATCTAAGTCAATTTCTTTGTAGCTTTCAAAACCAAATATTGTTTAAGGATACATTTTTCCTTTAGAAATAATATGAATTTTAAATTTCTTAAAAAAAAACATCGACATTTCAAGGTTAGTTTCTTAGGCATGTTGATTAAAAATAAAAATTTATGAGAAACAATTCAAATTTCCGCGTATATATCTGAATAGGACGATACGTCAGAGCTATTCCTGTCAAATATGAATGTGATTTAGCTACAAAAATCTTTGAAAAAAGTGCTCATATAGAGATAAAACTAAAATTAAATAGATTTCATGATTCATGAGATTTCATTTCATAGATTTCAGAAAGTGATAATTTAAAAAAAGTGATAATATTTCGTTGTTGAATATAAATGTTGAAACTGAATTGTGAGGTCCTAAAAGAGCTAAGTGAGAAAGAACGATGAAATATTGAAGGACTTCAAATTATAACGGAGGGAAGATAGCTTCTCAACTAATGTCAAACAAATAACCAGTTTTGACTAATTATTATATATTCGCTTGCAGACTTTTGGTATGAAATGCGTTTGACTGACAGTAATTAGTCTTGTCAGCAAATATTTGAGATATTTCGAACGTAAAAACAGAACTAATAGAATTAATTGATTATTTCTAAAACGCGTTTGATATCAAAAATCACAAATTTAATACTTACGCAGCTTTATATAATACAACTATGGAGACTGCGCGAGTAATTTTCCATTATGAGACATATGGGAATTATACTATTTGCAAGCAATTCTACTGTTTGGCGTATAGAAAATTTAAATCTATCAATTCCATAGAATCTCTGAATTCAACAGATTCAATTATTAACTCCACAGATGCAACTGTGAAAATTTTCTAAACTATTGATCATATTGACATCATACCTTTTTCACACTGGGACCCCAAAATGAAGAGTCTCTTCTGTATATAATTTCTTTTGGTCTGGTAATATTGCTTATAGATTGTGCAGGTACTACAGGTAACAGTCACTTCTACAATCTTACATGTTTTAATGAAAAAGATTCAAGATACAAATGTGTGCATGGCTCACGACTTTACTACTACGAACGTAGCACTCTATCCAGTTAGAGTCTCAGTCGATTTTCAACGTACATCAGACGGTTAGTGATGGTCGTCGTGTAGCTTAGCGACTAGCCAAACAACATTCTCATTTGAATTTCTTACTCCTCCGCGGTCAGTCTTGGTCTTGAGTCTTTTCTTACCTTTGCGTGAATCGCGTTATTCGCTAAAGATCGCTCGCGAAAACATAGTTGTTGCCGTATCTATAGTTCTTTCGGAATTTTAATCGTTGCATCTTTAAAATCTATAATCTTTTGTTTTGTATCGTGAGTGCAATTCAAGTTATTTTTTATAAAAGTGCGAAATTCCGATCGGTTTTATGAAGTTGATACTCTGAAATGGTCCAAGAAAAGTTGCTCGTCTCTTATAGTTATGCGCAAGTGTAGACCTAAGAAAGCGTGTGATTTCAAGTTGGAACAGCGTTTACTATTCTGTGGCTTTCTGAGCTTCGCCTCTGGACTCTGCTAGTGTTCTGTTTTCTTCTGGAAAGAAAAAAAATATTTACACGAAAATCCAAAGAATGCCATAAAAAAAGTCTAAAACTCTCAGGCCGTCGTCACGAAAACGAAGTAAAGATTTGAAAAAAATCCACAAAACCCCAATAAAGAATTGCAAAAAATTAGTGTTGACAACTGTTTACTGCTGCCAGCACAGCTAACGAGTTAATTTTCGGGCTAAAATCGTTGCTTTGAAATCATAAAACAAGCTAATTACAGGTGTTAATTACCGCACATGATTCTTCTTATCTAGTGTAAAATACCAACATACCTACCAACATATTTGCATTGTGAATTTCGAAGTGTTACGATGCCAGTCGGAGCTAAGTGCTTTTTGTGTAACTGTCGAAAAGGCCGTTAAACCGCGACGTGTTTATTTGCAGAATGATTTGCTTGAAAATTAAGTTTTTTCGAATCTCAGAACCAAGAAGAATAAGCGCTTTGTCGAACTGCTGCTAGAATTTGATGAAATAAAACTTACTAATTAAGTTTTTGTGTGCGAAGAAGCTTTGCTGTATCTTTCGATTGCTGCTGTGTGAAAATCAACCGTTTTATACGAAAAACAACTATTTGAACCCATCCAAGTTAGCGAATCATAGTTCGAAATTCCACTGGTTCGAAAAAAAATCCATATCAAATCGAAATCCGCAATTGAAAGTGTACAATTGAAAAACGTGGCTCGAAATAGCATCATTGTTGTTTTCTACAACTATTTGTTTATCTAAAATGCAAAATCTTTTTTAACGATATCCAATGCTAAGCCGACTAATAAATTACCCGCGATGATGATAATGATAATTTCAATTTTGTGAAAGTGACATACATATCCAATCGACAAGATAGTTTTACTGGCCGTTAACACATGTCTGCGAGGTGGACAAAATCTTGTCAAGCCAGTATATAGGCATGCTACTGGTAATGTTGCTGCTAAGACTACTGGATGGGAAAATCAGGATAAATTGAATTACCATTTGGACTCTGTGCTTAATTAAACCAGTTTTCATTTTTCCGGTAAGTGTGAAAGGTTTTCTTTCAATGAATTTCTTCTCTAGTGTCATACGCATATCGTATATCGAGTTACAAGATTAGCGAAAAAATGTCGATCAACTGTTGATCATATTATATTTACTGTAAAACAGAATGATTTTTTTGAGAAAGAGAGGGAAGAAGAAATATGGTTTTCCGATCGAGCGTGAATAATGAGATTTTTTCTTCAGAACGATATGATGAGAAGTTTTTTCACGTCGAGTTCAATGGATTTGAAATGTTGGATAGGTATATGTTTGGAATTGTTGTGGTTAATGGTATTTAGAAATGCTCAGTAAGAAGTCTTAGAGAGCTTAAGATATGTCTTTGGAGGTCATGTAGAGATTTGGGAGAAAAAAATGTACGCATCTTTATAATAATAATTAAATGAACTGGCGTGAAAAATCGACCGACTCATTGACCTTCATGAATCCATTCAATTATAAAAAAAAAACCAAGTAATAATCGAATTTCAAATTCGATGAATAAATTTCGCACATAACTTTTTCAATTTTCTGCTACAATTCAATTTCATTTGATTTTCACATTAAAATCGCTTGAACAAAAACCTTGCGCAACCATTACTCGACGCAAAACCAACAGCGCACTGTGCTTTTCCATTTGATTTCTTCTTCACGTCCTAGCGAAACGTTGACGATTATGATATGGTCGTTAGACTCTGTGCTAATTGTAGTGATTAGATTTTATAGTGTGCTTATGCACGTGATGATAGACAAATATTAGTCTCAAATGATAATATTTTCTCTCCAGTTTTGTATGAAGAAGAAGAAGAAGTCTCTGTATGTATGATAGTAATATGATATTCTTGAAAATATGTCGCATGGAATTTTTGGTTTTAGTTATATTTATTTTCTGAAAATGGCATTGCTGGTTTTATATCGTCTAGTCTGATGTTTCTGAGCACTACCTATAAAACAAGGTAGAACAAAATTGAATCAAGACAGCTGTTTTAACTTGTATGTAGATACGAAATCGCTGACTGGTTTTCCCCCGAGGAAAACGTGAGATATGAGAAATATTTTTCGACTTTAAGTGGAAATGTGTGTTTTAGTTTCTTAAGTAAGTTATTTTTCCAACTGTTCTGTTGTACGATGTGGTATAATAGCGTGTTGGCTGTAAATTGAAACACATGTCGTAATTATTAGTGAGATTCCTTCAAATTTGAGGTTGCAAAATGATTTGCGGTATTTTAAATTATTCGTTCTTGAATGTATTTATATGTTTTACATATATGGCAAATTGAGTTTTCAAGTGAATGTCCGGAAATGTTTCAAAGTCGGCTTATTTTATAATTTAACTAGTTGATTAAAAAAAATTATGCGTAATTGATAATTTCACTTTCCGAAGTATCTTTTCTCGATTGTGTTTAGGGTCATGCCACCTATGATAAATTTAAAAAAGTGTATTTGAGCTTTTGAGAAGATAAATTTGTGCGCCTTTGACTAAGGGATAGAATAATAGTTTAAGTTTCAAAAAAACAGTTTACTCGGAATTGACTACATTCACAATCATTCTTCAGCAGTACAGATTAATTTCGAAATAAAGGCCACAAGAGCCTGTAATGCCTATTTCTAATAAGACATAGAGAAATTCATGGATATTCCTGAACTTAGTCATTCCAATAGATTAGGGCTGTAAATTCAATTTTATAGACTAGGTGTTCTTCTTTCTCACTAAATTTGCAGAACATAACTGAATCACCTATTGAAATAAGTCTAGCGAACTCAAATTTTGAGAGATGAAAAGAATTGGTTCTTAAATTCTCCCAACATTTGTGCTCAACGGCAGGCTAATCAAAAATTATCCCCTGAAAAAAAAACCACTCGTACTTTTTGCCTATGTATTATGGTTGCCCCCGTTATATATTGGAATTGGAAACTTTGCTTGCTTCTTCCCATCAATACTTTTTTTTATAAAAAAAAATAAGTAAAATAAAGATGTAAAATATTATAAAAAGGTTTGAAGACAGAACCTTCGGTTGTGGCTCACTCAATATGTCGGTAGAGTCTTCGGTTGCAGCTCACTCATCATGTCGGTAGGGCCTTCGGTTGCAGCTCTACCAAAATCTTAGCAGCTGGATGTTCGACTTCGAGCGATTTCAGGATAGTAGCACCATTACATGTAACCATAACGTCACCGATATCATCAACCAGCATTTTATCCAGTCCAACTGGTCCCAAAGAATCTGTTTGTGTAGCTTGGAACCATCTCACCTACAAAAACTTCACAAACATTTACCTTAGCCTACTTGTTTTGAATAATTTTGGTGTGCTGTATAGTGTTGTATATTGTGGATTGTGTTATTATTGCTTCCACAAGGCCATTAAATGGCTGTTCTTCCCATTAAACAGCGGCACACAGTTTTCTTGCCTGGATGGAATCATGAAAGCGAATCAACATTGCCTTCGCTTTTGGCTTATTCAAACGAGATGTTTTGGGGTTTGGCTCGTCTGGCGTATTTCACTCGCCTTGATTGACTCACTTGATTTCTGGATCTTATTGAAAACAATACGTCTTATCGCCAGCCACAATGTTGTTAAGGTAGTTTTTATCATTTTTTACCTGCTTCATGACGATCTTCTAATGTTGAATTTCGAGCAATTTTCGATCGTCAGTTAACTTGTCCGGAACAAACTGTGAGCACACCAATTCTTCAGTCATAACACAAAAAATTGATGTTTTAGCAGTACTTTTTTCAAACTGCATGTATTTGAAAAGTTATCTTCATCAAAACTCTCAGCAAAACTCGCTGACATTTTTATAAATATAATTTTATGAAAATCATTTAAAATAAAAGCAGTCACAAGTCAACATCTAAACTGATTAAATGAATAATATCAATTTTACTGTAAATACTTATACAAATACTTGTAAACACAGCTCCGTTTGGTCAGTGCAGCCAAAAGAGTTAGCATATTGCAGAGACCTATCTGCATGTAATGAAAAAAATCACAATATCTTTTCTATTTCCTATTTTTTTATCTCTTGATTTTTTTCTTCCAATTGGTGATTCAATTTCATAATCAGCACCAGTTTTCGAGATCCTAGCCTTGTCCTGAGCTACTATGGTGACTAGTATATGATTCGCGCCAATTTTAGGATGATATAATTTTTGAAATTTCCTTCTTAATCATTAGTTTATCTTTACTTACAGAAGTGTTTTTCCTTGTTTGCTATGTTATACATGAATTAAAGGGAAAGAATCAGTAGCCCGATAAACGAATTAGTGGCTGAAAATTTGCTTGTGTCTCTTGATATTTCACTTGTGCATTTCCTGATCCATATGAGTTAGAAAAAATATTCTATAAACTATTTAAAATCTATCTATAAAATCTATCAACTATTTGCAAACAACTTCGCTTTATTTTCAAGTTGCGTACAAAACAGGTGAAGAAAAACAGATAATTCTAATATAATTTACTAATAAATTCTAGCGCCCAGCGTGGGTCTATCACTACAAATCATCAAAAAACACTTTTTTTTGCCATGAAATAAATTCGAAACTTGACCAGAAAGCTACTACGCAGCTATGTATAAATGTTTTCATTGTATTTCCCAGGGAAAATGTGTTATTATATTTTAAATTGAATGAATTTTTCAATAACAATCATATTGGCATAAACACAAAAATTTTCAATGAGATCGATCAAATTTCATAATAAACTATAAATTCCACCAAGAATTCCATAATTAAACATCTTCATGCAAAACAAATCGCAATATGATGTGTCCGCCTCCTTGTATATTTACTCACAAACAATTTCGCTCGAGTTATTGATTGTAAATAAATGCTTTGTTATATTTACAAGAGAATTAAACATAACATGATACGATACTATCATACATTTTTTTTAAGTTAAAAATGGCATTATTGCGTTATCCATGATCCTTAACGATGCATGTATACAAATTCATACAGTACCGAAGGTCATATGATTCACCAATAACAGCATCGACTACGTTTCCAACTTATATGAGTATTTTTAGATGGATTATTATTACCAACATCTGATTTGATTCGTATCCATAATGTGTATGCAAAAAGTATGATAAGAGAACAGCAAGTAATGCAATACGGTGAAAGAGGTTTTTATGGAATATTTGAATCTTAAGTGCAATATCAGATAGCTGTTTGAACGTTAAATTACTATTATTCATGTTGACTGGGTGAAAATAAGAAGCAATTGTTATGTAAATATAAAAAACTTTGCGTATTTTTGTTGTTGCTGAAGTGTTATAATGTTGAATCATGTGCTGGAAATATTGTTGATGTTTATAGTTATAACATTATACACAGACATTTTAGCTCTAATTCCATTTCAAATAAGCTATGCTTTACGACATTGAAATATGTATGCATGTATATGTTTGTTACTCAAATGTGTATGGCTTGTCTCATAAAAATATTTAACTCGTAAGACAAGCAATTCAAGAGATCCTCTGAAAAAACCTTCCCAAACATCAGGTTCATGCATGCTACGGTTGCTTAAAGTAGCTTTATAGCTCGGCTGATAAGGCGAGCCAAACTCAATTAGTTTCAGGTTAGCTCAAATGTCAACCATGCATACTCGTACAAACATAAGCTCTATTTTTCTTAACGGAGTTGATTCACACCAGGTGAATTTAAATTGCGAGTAGATTAGTGTTATCGTCGCAAAATTAAAATTTCCCCTATTCATTGTGTTTCGCTATCAGGTGAACTGGTATCTTTTGTAAAAGCTAGTAGAACGCCTAGATAGCTTACCTGTATAATGTATTAAATTTAACGTTTTGGCGTCATAGCAAGCAAATATCGTGTACGTACTTGGAATCTACCTGGTAAGTGCTGATAATAAAATTATTACAGACTTGACGTACTGGGTTTGGCCATATGCATGTCGTTTATTAATAACTGGGGCGTGTAAGTAAGTACCAGCAGATGATCAAATACTGGATTAAGTGCTTGCAGAATGCAGGCTGTGACCAGAAATGGCTTCACCACAAACCTTCTTTGTGTTCTTTATCTAAGAATAATACTACTTTCAAAATCATGGCAAAAAACTTTGAAAAAGCATTTTCAACTCGAAAGTTTATGTATAAAGCCTGATTCTCTAGTGCAAAATTTAATTTCCACTCCAAATAAGATATATTTCAAGCTTTTACTGATCATGCCCAAACATTTTTCATCGCACATACTGTTCCTAGACGATCAGTGAAATTCAAACAGAATATAAAACAGGGTAATAAATTACTTAAGGGCTTCTAGCAGTCTGTGTTTTCCTGCTGTGTCCGCAGTCGTTTATGAGGGTGATATAAGTCACATGGTGTGTGAACGTACTACACAAATAAACGGTACGAGCTGTTCGAATGTAACTATATCTTACCTTGAAGTTATTATAAGAGGCATTGGATGTTAAGTGTGCATGAATGATCGTTATCGTTCATTTCGTGTAGAAAGGTTCGATGTCATCGAAGAGACAACTGATGTTGATCGTGCGTAACATATGGTTTTTGCAGTTGTTTTCATTATCTGCCTTCACGAGCGAATAAAGTTATGTTTATGATTTAAGAACAAAAAATACATTGAACGAAATTTTCAAATGGCAAGCTTTTAAAATTGCATCTTGTACATACTATTCCTAGCACTTAATTTTTGTATTATAATTTATAATAATTTATTTGAATGATAGTTCAGATCTTATACGATATGTCACCAACAACACAAACTCGAGGATAGGTTTGTTTCAAAATAGTTAGAGGTACTAACATAAACTACGGTACAAAATACATTTTGCCACTATTATCAAAATAACTAAGTAGGTCAAGTGGCTCTCAATTTAAGGAAACCATCCAAAAGGTGCCACGGAAATTATTTTTTCTTAGCCACTATAATCAGGAAACAATCTGGTTTCATTAATAAGCTGCACAACCCTCTTCTAATCGGTTAAGGATACATCAGCAAAATCTGAGAGTACTACGACCCCGAGTAAAGCCATTCTATTCTTTGCAAAGACCGGGCATTAGCACCTAAAGGCTAGTACTGAGTTGATCGTGAAGCTAAATTTTGACACGTCTCCATTATCTGGTCATTCTTTCCAGCAAACATTTTGACAATGGAAAAAAGAGGAGAAACTGCTTATTTCTGACGGATAAAATGTTAAGAATTTCAATAAGAATCGATTTTATTACTGAAACGACTGCACAATTCAATTTTCAAAGTCAAACACCAAATGTCATTTTTAGCTCGAAAAAATGAACTGCACACACTAAATTGGCGTAAAATAATTGTTGACATGTGTAAATGCCAATTTCGAAAGCAACTTTTCACGCTGAGTGAGCACAACTTTTGCTTGTTTTCAAGCTAAATTTTCACCGAAACAAATTTCACGTGAAATTTTCATACAATCGAAGAGAGTCCTAAGCTTAAAGTGAAGAACGGCTCCTTTCCATTATTTGAGCCACAACTCCATAACTAAAAACTCATACGTTGTGTATGCCGTCCTGTGCCCAACACAGCGAAAGTCACTGGAGCTTAAATTTAACAGATGCCTGGTGTGACACATATCCATGGAAGATCAGAATTGACATACGATCTCAGAGGATGATTCTTCAGCTCAGGACTTCCTAGTGTCCAGGGGGTATTTTGGTCTGATGGTTAGCTTGACCGATGACATAGGTGTTTCTATAGAGAAAGGGCATGAGACCGCCGACAGCAAGGTGTCAAGTCTTGCCATTTCATCGACCACACAGTTGCCGTGAATACCTTTTTGTCCAGGTACCCAAATCATTTCACTGACAAAAACTTCGACGTCTCCCTAAAAGATCCATTGCATTTATTCCTATAAGAACCAGCAATTGAATTGATAGCCATTTCAATGTCTGTAAAAATACCAATATAGACTCCGAAAATTTGATTTCTTATAAACCAGTCGATTGCCTGTTTTTTTTTTGCGATTGCTCACCACTTCCGCCTGAGAGACGCTACAAGAGCTCAGATAGAATTCTAGCATGGCTAAACTTTGTTCTAATCCAAGCAGCAACATTGATTTCTTGTCGAGTAGGTAAATTGTTGCGTAACAAAACGAAGCACCACGGGGGGCTTTGGATTGCTTTGGCTTTTCGTGGTTTACCCTGTGATGTAGCCGCGGAATCGAAAGCGTTGACAAGTGCATAAATCGCTAGATTCATATTCTGGTGACAATCCATACAAATCGGAGAAAACTCTAGAGATGATCGGACCAGCGATTGCATTTTTCCATATTAATGAAGGTTATCTGCTCTATTAACTAGCGGACGCACTTATTAAAGGATATTTGCCTGTGATCAGAGAACAAGTGCTCCTGGATGACCCTCCATCCGACCGAAAGATAAGTGTATCGCCCACTGACTAAGATAATGTCGAGCACTTACCTCCGATTATAAGCCGGTGCATTGCCAATGGACAGGTCATGGTCCAAGATGAACTCGTAAACTGCCTCACTATGACTATTATTGTCGGCCATGATATCTACATCATTAAATATACGAAGAACTAAAATTATGAAGAACAGGGAAACTGCAAATATTTGGTATATTAGGAAAGTTGCGAAATCAGTTGGGTCGTTACCTTAGTGAAACTCCAAGGTTTTCTCCCCGGAAAAAAATTACCGCCTTCTCTGGGGTATCGCAAGGCAGCAACCTAGGGCTGCTCCTGTTCAATATTTTTGATTCAGATCACTCAGAGATATATCTGATATTCCGCACTTTTTTTATGTGGAAGATTTGAAAATTTACCATACTATTCGATCGAAATTTGATTCAAATTTCCTTCAATCAAAATTCTTATTGCTTGAGCAATGAAGTGACTGTAAAAAACTTTTCCTTAAGGTTGACAAATTTCATGCCATAAGCTTTCCCAGTGAGATCTCTAGTTTAAATTTTTTTGTCGCCTGATTAATCAAATACTAAAAAAATTTAGATAGTGTTGTAGAAAACAACAAAATTCTTGCATAAGCCAGGAAGCAGCTAAGTATTTTAATTTAAAACCAATTTTTTCCTTTTGAAGCTAGATTTATTTTGATTTTGACATATATCGATATTTCGCGGGTAATCTGCCCTCTTCTTTTTCTTCTTGAAATATCGATATATGTCAAAATCAAAATAAATCTAGCTTCAAAAGGAAAAAATTGGTTTTAAATTAAAATATTTTTACAAGCTAGGGTAAAAATTGGTACACAATAAAAACAAAGCAGCTAAGATTTATTAAGATACACACAAAAGAATTCAAGAGTTTATTGGTTATTAAAAATCTGTACATAATTTTAGTTCGGCTATTACTCAAGTATGGTTGCGTCGTCTGGAATCCTACTTCCCATATGCAGAGCATTCGACACAAGTTTATCCAAAAGCAGTTTGTTCTATTTGTCTTGTGAGATCTATATAAGCAGCATGATTTTGAAAATCTCTCATCTTTGTAAAGATTATGTTCGAGTATTTCACAATTACCAATAAGGGTCGAGTCAAGACACAATAGCAGTCTCAGACACCATAGCAATTCCATATTCTCCTCTGTTTCAAGAGTGAACTCGTAAGAACTCGTGGGCAGGCCCAATGCTGCCCCATCCTTAATGCAGCGTCTGACTTCGCCTCAGATGCAATTCTTAAAGAATCGATGGACCTCTAACTGGAATGTTCTCTTCATACAGCCTCCTGCTTTTGGTTGTGCACATCGGTCGCATAATCTATTGATCCACACGTTTTAGCCCTTTCTATCTCATACAAACGTAGGGTTAATCTCTTAGTTCCGTACTTGATTATATCTTTTCGGGATTGGTATTGCCTTCTCACTTATCACTCAGTGCTAGCTAACTTTCGCAACCCCTTAATCTTCCATGGGAAGATCAGTGTTTAAGAGCCTGACAATCCCCAAGATTTTTCTATGAAAAAATGCTGGTAATAGATTCTTTGCATCTAGGTCGACCAGAAATCTCGTCCTTCGACACCACGTTTAATTTGGCGCCAGACCGAAGTTCCCCTAGTTCGGATATCACATGCTTATAGAAGTCAGCTGCACGTTGGTCACCATACGCTATCGCTCTAATCTTTTTAAACCAACCTGCCTCATTCACTGTGGACGGAGGTCAGGAGCTGAATTTCTGCAGCTTGCAGCAGACCCTTAACAAAACCTACTTTATCTTGAACTAGATTGAATAGTAATTTACTAAAAATTATCCAGAAATAATAAAAAAATAAGACGACTAACAACAAAGCAGTCAGCTTTCTAATTGGGTGTGAAAAATATAAAGCTGCCACCTACCATTTGATATTCAAAGATATATGCATTTAATGGTAATATTGTTTCCTGAAGTGGAAATTTCACGAACGAATAAGCTAATGATTGGTTTTTAATCCAATTGAATATCAAATATCAAACCACCATATAACGGTTTTGTTTTACCCAAAGCAGGTTTTGTCTCTTTTGAAAAATATGAATTGCAAAGACAAAACAGATAAATGCAAGCAAATGTCACAGCACGGCTCTATGCAGCTTGGCATTATTTTCCACCGATTCCTTTTGATGTAGCAGACAATGACTGTAGAAGCTCAACGTATTCGCTCTTCCGATGAGCAGTCAAGTTTATTGAATGTATGGTGGTGTGGATCTAGCGTATAGAACGCGGCAAATGTATCCATTTCCCCGACATATTTGACTTGTGTCTTATGCATGTATGTAAGAATGATAGGTTTAAATGTTGATATCATGACAATACTACATAATCGCAACAAACAACTATATGCTAAAATTACATGGGGGTGACCTGCGAAGCACCAGAACTAAATATAATTCGTGATAATTCAATAATAACTGCATTCTAGTAGACTCCAGTGTATTGCGAATGCATGCATTTATGCACATGCGGAATGATTTGCATGTAGACTATAGACTAGTAAGTGATACGTCAAGAAAAACGACTTTTTTTTATGAAAGACGACACGAAAGTTTTCTCAAAATGTCACTTAAGCATTCTGTGCTTAAGTATTCGTTTATGATTTTGAATAATAAACAAGTCTATAACATGAATAAAAATCTAGCCGATGTACGTAGCATGTAATGTTTTGGTTTCTTCTCAGCTTACTCATATGCTATGTCATGGAAAACCTTTTGAATGATTAATAATAATAATAATATTATGACTTTGACATGAAGTCATATGGCCTTTTGAATAAGTGAAGCTTTTATTCATCATCCTCATGATAATGAACACATTTTTGCATGGTGGCGCGAGCATTCTTTGGCTTATGCAAGTGAAGATATTGCATTGCAGCACATTTGTACTTGAGAGCGGGTGCATTATAATATGACGATACTTCCGCAATAACACCCTTTGCGAGTAGTGATTGCCAATGCCGGTGGCTGTGTTGGCTTCGGTTAATGAAAATATTTCTTTTGCATTGAGGAAGAGGTTTTGTGATATTTACTACCAAGCTAGGTAAGTAGATCAGTTCCTTGTATGGTTAGTGTTCAGTTAAGAGACATATCTATTATTCTGATAGGCAAACCAATGCGGAAAACATGTTAATGTTTTATTAGTTCTCTTGAGAGTTAATTCATGGCTTCACATTATTTAAAGAAAATTGAAATACTGAAAATGCTAGTCCTAGTTGTAGTAACTATTTGTATAAAATAACGCGGTTTTATTACAAATACTGTAATAGCAAGGCTCATATTAAAAACTCATTAATGTTTTTGCAGTGTTCAATACTGTCCATTTCAAATATGATGAAAAATAAATTGGTTTTCCAAACATTGTGTCAGATCATAAGATCATAACACCTCATATAAGACAGTGTTTCAAAACATCATTAATTCCTCGCCCAAAATTGAAACAATAAGAAAAATCCAAGCTTGAATCGCTTAAGCTTTTGATTATTTCAAATACATTAGTGGCACAGCCCGAAGACAGTGCCGGATATCCAACTATTTACATGATACGTTGATTCCACAAGCTCCACATCCTCCGAAATTTCCATCTACAGCAATACTATATAATTATTTTCCATTCATCACTAATTCGATCACCTTACCTTATGAATTTCACATTTCCGAATGCAATTACAAAATCATTAAGAGCTACTTCAACATCAAGTCAGCTGGCGACCGATATACAAGCAGCAGTTTGAAGTGAAAAAAAAACTAAAACAAAAAATCGACAACAAATGAGAAGACCGCAATGATTTACTAATATTTTTCAGTTTTTCACCTTAATATACATACAATAGGTTTTAAGCTGAGGTGGAACAAATCGATAATTTTGCATTGAATATTCGTTTGAAAATTCAATATGCCTATTACGGCCCTGGTATACTACAAAATACATATTTTCGAGTACAGTATCTGACTTGCGTGATAGTACGCTTGCACATCGTACATCTACCACATTGAGTGTAATGAAGCAATTAAACCGCTTTAGAATGATTTCGGCATGTTGTTTCTGTTTGAAATTTGTTGTAACAGTACGTGTTTGTTTGGCAGGTACTAACTGCAGCGTAAATTTTATATTGGGCATTAATTCGCACTCATCGCTATTCGAGACGAGAAATACAGTAAAATGGAATTAGATACGCTTGGAAATCAATGCGAAAACGAACTGAACTGACAATGATAATTATGTTGAAATGTTGATTTCGAATGATTGGAACTGTTTCAGATGATTTATTTAACGGATCGATTTGTTTTGTGAATTTTCGATTCAGAGTTGCATTTATCATTGAACGAGCAGGTCCTTAGAAACTTACCTGTTGCGTATTTAATTCGATTGAATGCGAAATAAATTGTGTGAAGAAAGTCTGGTGTAAATTTGAGAAATAATCATTAAATTGAATTGATAGAACTATAGGTCGTCTGACGCGGAAGGTAAACTGGATGACGAGATTGGCTTAACGAACTCTTATTTCCGGACTAGTTCATCGTGAAAAAGACTAAATGTGCGAACCACCCCAATACCGTATATGGGCCTTACTTAACTCTATGCAAATGCAAAATCAGCCTCTTCTAGGCAGGATGGACAAAGGTCATTCGGTGCCCTGCCTAATTGGAAGGTGTTTTGTCCTAGGTGGTTATGTCCAGTTAGTATGTCTGCTATGGCTCTACAAACTCTCCTGCTCTTGTTAAGGAGGAATTCTGCAGGTGCATGGTTGGGCTCTGAAAGTAAGACCTTTGTGTACCTGGCCGGATCGGAAGGCATATATCTCTCTTTATGGGCACCTACTACCCACTTCTGAAAAATGGCACCAGTAGAAGTGGTAGGCACACCTTCACAATAGTCCATCACACCACAGATGCGTACGTGATCATTGACCTTAGGAGAATTACCTAAATCCACATAACTATTTACATGAGGCTTCAGATACAATGTGGCGGAAAAAGCTCTTTGACACTGCCCGAAAGCATTTCAAGTTCGACTTAACTTCAATTCTATAAGTTTATCCAAAAGAGAGAGGTTGTTTATCCAAAATTACTCTATAAATAATATGTTTTCATCTGAAAGTTAGGAGATGCATCCTTCATTTTACGAAAGTTGAAGAGTTACATCCTTCAGTTTAGCCTGTCTAGTTTTCTTTTTAAACAATTATTTATCGCGGTTGTTTCCTGCTTTTGACAGCAACAATCAATGTGTCAGCATTCCGTGCATCGATTTAACTTGGACATCGTCCACGCCATCATCATTCAAGTGACTAGATTGCCACAATTGCCCTAATGAGTATTTATCGTTCAACGAATCTCTCCAGGCATTTCAGCATAAGCGGAATTAAGCCGATCAGTTAGGTTAAGTTAGTGAAGAGGGCTGCCGGGAAGGCGCCCAGCATTAAGCCACCAGTTTGGGCCCATTTGCCACCCTCATAGACAATCACACGCATTCACACTTACAGCCATGGCACTGGCGGGATTCAAACCCGCAGGCCCCGTAGCACGCCGCTTTTTAGCGGCGTGCTACGGGGGGTAGCTCTGCTCTTAGCGAGCAGAGCTACCGGGCCCCCAGGCCGATCAGTTAGTATGATCGGTTTAAAGTTCCTTGGATATGATTAGTCAGCTCTGTTCGGTTTTTGAAGACTATCTTAACCTGCCGCTAAAGTGACAGAACACATTCGAGGGGTAGGGATGACCAGAGCCATCATTTGACTCTACCTTCAGGTAATCAATTCCCTCTTTAGCACTGCCAGATGCATGCCACCCAGGCCCGAAAAATTCAAGGTTTAAAAGCAAATGATTGCATCTCTGACTTTTTCGCTTGTGGCAAGCAAGAGGTTTGGTCACTGGCACATATGCCGTCTGCGCTTCACTCACCAGAGCGTCCGGAAAGTGATTCGCAGGTAAATTCTGTAGAGACTTATTTTTGGACTTGCTAAAATTATTACCCGAGAGGGCTAGAGAGTTCAGCTTATCTGTTTGGTTCTTCTCCACAGACTTACATAGCCTCATCGTCTCATGTGCACTTTCCCAGAGAAAAATATGATTGATTCTTTCTTGCAGAAACTCCTCAATCGAGCTTGTAAGAGCAGCAAGGAAATTGACGCTCCGGTCACTCTCCTTGCTGCTCTTACAAGCTCGATTGAGGAGTTATCTGGCACTTTTCCGGAACTTTTGCAGCTCACAGCTCCACCAAAGAACTGTTTTGCTGCATCTACTCTTGCTGATTAAGCAGCTTCCTATTATGTCTCGATTCATAGTGCCTCAACGCACTGAAAACAATCCACATGGCACCTAGAGCTATGTAACATTGCGCATTATTTTGGGTCCCATACGCTATGTACATATTACTCTGAGCTATGCAATATGGCTCCCAGCGCCATAATGTCAGAATCTACATAGCGCGTGGTCCTATGTAACATGGCGCAGCATTTATGGTCCCACACGCTATGTACATAGTGCCCTGAGCTATGCAGTATGGCTCCCACCGCCATAATTACATGGCGCAGAAATTATGGCCCACACGCTATATTACATAGTACCATGAGCCATGTAATATGGCTTCAGTTGTCACTGCAATTATAACTCGCAGCCATAATGTGTGAGGGGATGTATAAATGTCTGCAAGTTACGGTTGAGTTTATCTATACATGACAATGTAAGACAATGATCTCATGAAATCGTAATGATATACACTGTGATTTTGCTGCCTGCTATTGATTTTTGAACGTAATGACAATTGTCCGAATGATCGTTTTAACTGATAAATTCAACTTTACAAGCGGATTCAGAACCGTTTGATATTGACTATAGTCCCCCACGCCATGTAATATAGTCCTTCACGCCATGTAATATAGTCCTCCACGCCTGCTCCTATGTACTTTTCGCCATGTACTACGGCGTGTGGCGCTATATTTTATCCCAATCCCGAAATCGACTATTTACATGGCGCCAGAAGTCTATAAATTATGGCGTCCGGCGCTATGTGTTTTTTTAGTGTGGACTTCTATAATCTTCAACGACTTTGTCCTACCACTAAGACACGCTCTGACTGCGAGAAGTTGATTGAGCTCAACCCAATCAGTGTTATTATGTGTGTTCTCTTCACCAAACGTGTTGAATCCGTAAAACCAATTATCAAGAGAATACAAGGTAACGGTGATAAGAGAGTGAGAATTCATCGGATACGCGCCATACAGCTATTAATCTGATAGTTTCAGGTGAACATAATGTTATATCAGTAACCATACTTCTTCAAAAAAGGTGAGAGAAATTTCTAATGTCTCTGCAGAAATGATAAAATCAAAGAGTTTGTCTCCTGTTATTGCCCCAGCTGTTGCGCTGGGAGTTAGCATTGCAGCCCATCACAAATTCCATCACAAGTTTCTGGTCTAATCTTTCCGATTTAGCATACTGTTCTTGTACTGGCGGTAGGAGAAAGAAGTCAAAAAGCAAGTAAGCTGAGACAAGAATAGTGCGTTTTATTCTGCCATTTTCCCGATACGGTATGACAACCGCTGATGAAAACAGTCTGACCAGAGTGGCATCAAGCAGATTGAAAACAAGAATGCTTTGTTGATCTTTCTTCATAAAATATATTTGCCTCTTTGATTGAGTTGAGTCCGTAGACTGTGCTGCCTCGAACCCATGGCTCCTGTACAAGTGCAATACAGGGGGAGCTTGGAGTTTTGCAAATTTTTCCCTCAAATGAAAAGATTAAACTAAATATTAACATATGTCAATTTAGACTTGCTTAAGGATAGAGCTTCGATCATCTCTTCTGACAATAGATTAAGTTAATTATTAATAAACTCCCTCCCTACGCAACACTCGTCAAATCTGATTCTCTCTCTTACTGAGCACATTTTGGTATCTGTTTTCATCCACTCTGTTGCATCTTATACTTCATTTATTGTAATTTATAATTCCAAAAAGACGATTTTCAAACAATAATAATAGGTAAGTAATCACTATTGTTTCTAAAGCACCGTATAAAATTCTCTTAATCATCCGTTTGAGTATTTCTAATATTCGATCAGTTTCGCCACATGCATAACAAACTATGATTTTTAACCACCAATCAAATCAATTGGTTTTATTAGGTGGATTTTGTAAGATTTAATTTGTTTACACGAAAGTGTGGCATTTTTCACATACATACATATGTATGTAAGTACTCGTATAATCGTGATGATTTCGGAAATTATCTGAAAAGAAATGATTAGATACAAATAAATACGCAAACTCCATTATCTCTTATGAAAAATCTTTGTGCTCATTTACAAATACATGGAGATGACCGCAGTCAACTATGCAAATATTTAAAAAAATAACGAACATCTGATTGTTTCGAAAAGCAAAATAAATAGAAAACGATTCATCTGATTTGATCTCGATTCCCCATTTTCGAAATCCTATGAATTTTGTTAGAGATAACTTATTGGATTTTTTTTGAAACCAAACGAACTATAAATTGTAAGAAATCATCATAGAAACAATACGAAGTGATAGAATATGGAACATGAATAAGGAATTATATAATTATAGGAACGTTTTTTTGGCCTTTTTTCGTCCGTGTACACTTTTTATTGTTGTTGTGTTAGTAAAAATTCTTTAAATGTCTCAGGAGAAATTGATTTTTATTTGACAGCTTTTTAGGTGGCTTTGGAATTTTATCGATTCTGTTTATATCTGTTGGGTCTCAAGAATCGAAGACATAAATTTATATGTAAATATTCATTATCTTCTAGCTGAATTTTGGTCTCTGCATTTGGGCATCTTCCACGGTTTCGAAATGACAAACGGACATCAGAGATTTTTACAATACATAATCT
Organism: Nemotelus nigrinus; assembly: GCA_947369275.1. Lineage (NCBI taxonomy): Eukaryota > Metazoa > Arthropoda > Insecta > Diptera > Stratiomyidae > Nemotelus > Nemotelus nigrinus. The sequence goes on from OX376375.1 coordinate 77,623,588, forward strand.
GCCCCTGATTTTTTTTGATTGAATCAATTGGAACCGAACAAAACTAATGAAATAGTAATTAGTAAGCCTTGAAGAGCGGTCAAGATGGAATCATAGTTTATATGTCTAGGTTTTGTAGAGTTTTTTATTCGCCAGCTTCAAAGTATAACTGAGGTGATGTAATTACAGTCAAGTTGTGTACAGGTAACCGTTCCTTTCAATGTCCTAATGAGCTAGCAAGAATAGTAGTGAAATCCAGCACACATCTTCATAGATTGTTGCGGGAATAAATTTTGTTTTCACTCAGATTTCCCATCATCGTAGTGCAAGCATACTGAAAAAAAGTTGCACATACTTTGTAAGCATTTGCTATACAGAAAAAGTGAGTTAAAAAGGTTAGTCGTACATTTAATATTCTATCATAAAATAAGCATTGCTTCTCTGATTGACATATTTATCTATTTAGTTAGTTCATTATTTTATAATTGGGCAGTTTGCCTGTAGAAACTGCCCAACTGTAAAATGGATAGATGAAAAATAGTATACAGATTTATATATATATATATATATATATATATATATATATATATATATATATATATATATATATATATATTTCTAACATTTCTTTAATAAGCACAATCTCCATCACTTGAAAATTATCTTCCTCTTAAGTCCCGCTTTAAATTTGCAAATAAATAATAATCAGACGGGACAATCTCTGGACTTTAAGGTGGGTGGTCCAGCTCCATTAACCCACATTGATGAAATGCACCCTTCGAAAATTCGGCGGTGTGAACGGGGGCGTTGTCGTGAAGCAACAGGACGCCTCTGCGTTTCTCCTTTATGATGCTTCGCAATTCATATATTAAGGTTGGTACTGAGTTAATCGTGAAGCTAAATTTTGACATGTCTCCACTATCTGGTCATTTTTTTCGCCGAAAATTTTGTGAATGGCAAAAAACGGAGACACTTATCGTTTCTGAAGGATAAAATGACAAGAATTTCAATTTTCGATCGACTTTCTTATTGGAAAGACATTTTCACAATTCAATTTTCAAATTCAAACATAAAATGCCACTTTTTAGCTCGAAAGAATGAACTGTACAAACTACATTGGCATAAAAATATTGGAGACATGTGTCAATGCCACCTGCATTTCAATTCCGAAAGTAAGTTTTGACGGAAAGAAGCAACTTTTCACGCTAAAAAGTAAGTACAACTCTAGCTTATTTTCAAGCTAAATTACAAGTATCACGTGAAATTTTGTATGAAAATTTCACGTTCTTTGAAATCCACCATCAAAATACATTGGAAATCCGAAAAGATTGTGCATATGGCTTTTTTCGCAGATTTTAGCAATTTTGCCTTTCTTGGTGACATTTCACCCTTATAACGCCATTCCATTGATTCGCGCTTGCTTTCTGGATCATAATGCTAGACCATAGTTTCATCAGCAGTCACTAGTTGCTCGATCATATTCTTTGGGTTTTTCCGACAAAGATCCAAAAACTTGGAAGCACAGCGCACAGTTGAAAGAAGTTTCGGGACCCATCGTGCACTGTTCTTTTCATATGAACATGTTCATGGATTGCACGATGGACGGTTTTTTAGAGAACCCATGTCAAGCTGCAATTTTGCTACTCCCCAAACGACGGTCACTTAAAAAATCTTCCTCATTTAGAGCAATAGTTTCAGGAATGAGCACATCCACCGGTCGACCTATACGATCTTGGCCGATATTATCGACGGTTTCTCGCCCGAGGCGAAACTCTTTCACCCAATTTTTCACTGTGCTATAAAAGGGGGAACAGTCGACATTGTGCACGACATTTAATCGTTCTTTTATTTGGGCGGGGGAAAAGCCTTCTTTAAACAGAAAATTTATGTCGCTTCGATACTCGGTTTTCGACATTTTGGAAACATGCGCAACTCTTGCTGTTCAATCCACTGCTAAACTGAGACTACGCTCTTTAAGTCGATGAGTGTTCGTACCCAATGTATATGATAAATGAACTATTCGATGCAACATAATGTCTCAAATACATATTGGTCCAAGCTAGACCATCTCGGGTTGGGCCACCACAGGCCAAATCGAGGATAGATGCTGCTGTTCACACCATGGCCAGAGTTAGTGAGCCTCAGTTGTCTATTCAGCCTGCCAAATCCGTTTGGTTGGTGCATGTTGGTGCCCGAAACCCACTCAGATCGGAATGCGGGCCAATCGTAGCCATCTCACACCAAGATCGTGTACACATATTGGCCATAGGATCTGTTGGTCTGGCTTGGGCCAATATGCATTTTCTACATAACATGTATCGACAGGTCGCGTAGAACTATATCAGGCCAGTTCATTATGGGACCGACCTCGTGTATGGGGCATTTCACGTGAAGCGGACACCGAAAAAAAAGTCGAGGCTCTGGATTTCGTTCTTATTGTGCATAATGGTACTTTTAGAGAATATGAACGAGGATACGCAATCTCTTATCTCTATGAGGTTTAGTTGTCAAGCTATGGTTTTTTGAATATCCGATAAATTGGTGAAATGTTTTTTTGGAAACCAATTCTGAGATTCAAAAACAAAAACTGAAAAGCATTAAACATATAACTTCTATAATAAAAGAAGTATACTTTAAGCTTCGTTTTGATACAAAAATAAACAAAATTAACCTGGTCCAAATTATTCAAATAACGAGTAAAAGTGTTTACTTCCGGTTTTACACTGGAAAAAAAATTGTTTTTCTAATTTAATTTCAAAATTAAAAAATACTGTGAATGTTCTATACCAATCATTATGTTTAATTTTTTTTTTAGAATTTTTTCGGTTCTCAGAATCGGCTTCCCAAAAAACCGTTCATCAATTTTGTCAATTATTCAAAAGTCCATAGCTCGGCAACTAAAGCTCATAGAAAAAAAATTGCGTACCCACGTGCATACCCTCTAGAAGTACTATCATGCACAATTCAGAGCCAAAATCCAGAGCCTCGACTTTTTTCGTTGTCCGCTTCACTTGAAATGCCCCATATATATATAGTCAAATTCATATATGGCACGAATTCATAATATTTTCGAGTCTATATGTTTTTAGATGAAATTCGTAGATTTCCGATACCAATGCATAAGTGTTCGAGTCAAATTTATAATTTTTTTGAGTCGAAGTCATACATTTTTCAAAACAAATTCATAATTATTTTTAGTCAATTTATAATTTTTTGGACCAAATTCATTATTTCGCCGAGTCAAATTCGTTGTTTTTTTGAAGCAAACTCATAATTTTTGCACGTTAAGATCATAATTTATGAATTTGAAGCGCAAAATATGATCATAAATTAAAAATATTTAACTCGAAAAAATTATGAATTTTACTTGCGAAAATCATGAATTTGACTCGACCAAATTATGAACTGAATTCAGATAAAGTTTGAATTTGATCAAAAAAAAATTGAATTGAAAAAACTAATACTAAGTAATAATATTACTAACTAAAAAAACGAAGGAATTGGTGTCGAAAATTTACAATTTTGATTTAAAAACTTGTACCAAAAACTTATGAATTTGACTCAAAAATGGATAATGAAAGTAACATAAAGTTAACATTAAGAAGCATTTTAAACAATAGCGACAAATCAATTAAATTAGGAGTAAATATTTTATTTAGAACTTAATTTTCTGGGAGTGCGAAAGAATTCCAAGTTTAACGTTATTTAGAGGGTGTTCAAGTCGCGAAATAGGGGAATAGAACTAGGCATCTGCACGAGCAAAAGGACATCTAAAATTTAGGAAAACCTAATTTGCTTAAATTGTTATATATAATAATCAGTTATGCTCCAGAGGAGAGGCAGGATTCAAAATGACAAGTGTCCATTAACAGGCAAATAATGGAGTTAACCTGCATTTGAAAAGGAGGATGCAAACGAGTCTCTGCTGAATTGATTTAGCTGCATTTGGTAGGTGTTTGACGTACACCATATTTGGAAACAACAGCCGCGTATTTTGAAAAAAAAAGATCCGGAGTAAGATCATTTTTTCAAATAATTGCAAACAAACAGGTTTGAAAATCAGTTATTTACATGTTTATGTTATTAAGATATGGTAATGACAGGTTTCCAGGACATTTTTGTAGTCTGCTAGTGGATGCCTTCCCATGTGGCTCATAGGTATATCTGAATGGATATATACCACTGGTATATCTGAATGGACACGTTGACTACGACTAGATGTTTAAATTACTCATCGAACGAATAAGCTGTTGTTGCAAATACCAAAAAACCTTGAATAAATCAACTTTGACAAACGATCGAAAAAATCATTTTCTTTAATTTCGAAATAGCGAATAGTATTTTATCAAAATATATGGCAGAGCCAAATTTTAAATCAACGTGCCTGAAAGATTTGCCCCTAAACTGAAGCAATTTAGCTGAATTTAGCTTTATGACTTAATTACTTTACAAAAAAAAAACTAGATCTTTGCACAAAAATCAAATCGATCACAGCAATGATATAAAAAACTGATATTGTTAATAATGATGACTAAACAGCAATACATAAATCGTGGAGAATTAACATTAAAAATAAGCACCAAATTATAAAATCTTATGAAGAGCGTATAATAAATGGGGTTTAGAAAAGAGCCGCCAAAGATTTATTGAAACTATGATTATGAAATTCTTTTAGTAAAAACTGATCGGTTTTCACATTTATAATGAAGCGTGCAAAATTAATGTTCGCTGAATAAAGATATGGAAATATCTGCATTAAGTAAACATTAATTTGACACGGCTGTCGGTGTGATTTTTTCACACCAAATTACGATTGGTTTTTTTTCGGTCTTGACCTTAGAAAAGTAGGCAAAAGCAGTGTCATCATGAATATGCAAAGTCAATTGTGATTGGCTGGATTTAGATGAAATCATTTCAGATACCAGTATGATGCAAACGGTGTAATATACAAATATGCGATTTATAAGTTTTTATTGATAGTAGATGCTTTTATTGTTAGGGTTTATATAGCATGTTTTTTATGTTTGAAAATATTAGTTGTTACGAAAGAATCGCTTGATATTGATGAAGCTTAACGTTTGATTGCTAAATCAATTTTCGGTTGACTTTGAGATTTTTCGCATTGAAGCTGAACCATTTCTAATTCAATGAGAAGCTGTTAAATTTGAATTTAAAGTCAATATTTAAATGGTTTAGGGTGTTCCCAATAATATATCTTTGTTTGAAGTTATTAGTCACAGTAATGCTGGATCTAATGAAGTCCCAAGTGCATTACTGAATGAGTAAATTTATTTCTAAAATTTGGGTCACACGGATGAGCAAGATACTTGTATGATTCTAAAGGCGGCTTTAGATATGCGGTGTTTGTCAGATGCCGAGCACCTAGTTTGGCAAACTTGGCATGTGTGGTTGGGTTGCTCGCCTAGTGCTTGCCCTAGGCCAAGCACAAACATTCGGGTGCTCGCTATTCCCGTTGTTTGTCGAACTTTCAACTCACATCAAAGTAGACGAGCACTGTGTCGGATCCCCGCAGCTCGTTCATCTTCCAGTTTTGGCGAACATTCGGCAATGCCCGAATGTTTAATTCACTGTGCTTGTCATTCCGCAAGCACCAAGCCAAATTACTTGACTAGGTGTTCGGTATTTGGTGAATAGGAGGTGTTTGACAAACACCGCATATCTAAAGCCGCCTTAAAGTCAATTGCCAAATGAAAATTTCAATTAGGAAAGTAATGGTTGAGTGTGATTTCGGATTCAAATCGAATCCATTAATTAGATATGCATGTTAATTAAATGAGCAACACCCAATGCTACGCTTAGAACGTTTGAGATCAAAAGTATTGTAATTGAAGAACCAATAATTTTTGGCACTTTCAGCTATAGAAATCATTTCAAGACGTTGGAAACGCTATTTCCGATTGTAATTTTGTTCACCGAAGAATTCTCTCGTGCTGCTTGCCTAAAACCGCTGATTGTAATTATTGCCTACTCCGCTAATCGTTACAAACATTAATCATTATTTGCATGCACGATTAGCAGCTAAACCCGTCTACACCACTATAGTGCGAAATTTCCCATAATTTTGTAAACGGCCAGACAGTTTGTGTAGTTGTACAAACATAGATATACTACCGTAAATATGTGCAGTAATATTTTCAAACGACAATTTACTAGTAGTAAACAAAAAAGCAATTTTGTAGAAGCAATAGTTGTGCGATAGTTTTTGCGGAAACTATCTCATACGTTTTCAATGATTTGTTTTGATTCTCTTTTGAATTATCACTGATAATGACATTGAATGATATTATATTTATTTTGCAGTTATTCTTCGAACAGCCTTCCTATTCCTAATTGACGTAAGTATAGAATTTAATAGAAACCACATTATCTTTAAATTTGCCACATTCAATCTGAGTTTTGAAATCAATTCGCCAATCAATCGAGAACATAGATACAGTCTGCTAAGAATGAGTTTACACATAGGGGAAAAATTCAATTTTTGATCTTTCTAATTATAAAACACTACTTTTTGTTTATGTAAATGATTTTTTTTCTTAATTATAGTTATTCACATTATTTCCAACCGATATATGCAAAAAAACTACAACTTCAATGCAAAAAAAAGAACGAAAATAACAACGAAAACAATTATTACAATTCTTGAAGTGTCAAGAAACTCTTTACACAACTGTTTTTGTTTGCATTACTGCAACGATGCTGTAAATTTACCGTAATTTTTGGTCTGTATTGTAAATTTCTATGAATTTGATCATTAGTGTGTGATTAATTTTTGAGTAGTATGCATAAATAAGTGAGATGTGCCAGGCAAAAGATTATCCTTTGAGTTGGTTCAAATGATACACTATAATCACCAATTAGGTAAAAGTGCGCAGGAACTATCGGAAATGTTTTGTGTAGCATGAAAGATAGTCTATAACGTTATAAATCGTGCTAAAAATGAGGATATATTGAAACCAAAGTGTGGAGGGGGCCCAAAACCAAAAATATCTAAACGTATAGAGCGCTTTATGATAAGGAAACTTGATAAAAACCCCTGGATTTCGACCAGAACACTTGTTTGGGAACTCAAGGAAGAGTGTGATGTTGCTGTTTCCCATGAAACAGTACGACAGGCCATCCTACGAAATAAGTTCTCATCAAGAGCTGCACGAAAAAAACTACTGCTTTCTGCACTAAACATCGAAAAGCGTTTTTCCTTCGCTATGATGCACCTTTCTGGACCCGTTGACTTTTGGGACGACGTCATATTTTGCGATGAAAATGATGTTGTATTACAATGATGGACCGACTAGAGTGTGACGCAAGCCTTTAACATCGTTGGAAAATCGAAATATCATTCAGACTGTAAAGTTTGATAAGTTATCCGTTATGATTTGGGGGTGCTTCTCAAGCAGAGGAGTAGAAGACTTGGCACTAATCGAGTCAACCATATCCTTAAATCATATTTGGCAAGCAGTGCGCAGAAATTCGGGTTTATGCATAACAACAAACCAAATTTTATGTTTTACCAAGACAACGATCCCAAACATAAGGCTCACATGGTGCGAATGTGGCTCTTATACAACTGCGGAAAAGTGATGGATACGCCAGCCCAGAGTCCTGACTTAAATCGTATCGAGAATTTATGGGCCTACTTAAAAAAACAAATCGCTAAAAGGCAACACAAAAACCGAACTGCCTTAAAAACTGTGATTCTCAAAGAATGGCAAAAATACCAACCACGTATGACCTGCAAAAGTTGATTCATTCAATGAAAAATCGGTTGCAATGCATGATGGATACCAAAGGTGGCCATACCAAATATTAAATATCCCAAATAATATTAAATATCCTGTAAATATGTAAATATTAAATACAATAATAATTTGTGTAAAGAGTTTCTTGACACTTTAAGAATTGCAATAATTGCTTTCGTAGTTCTTTTCGTTCTTTTTTGCATTCAAGCTGTACTTTTTTTGTATATATCGGTTGGAAATAATGTAAACAACTATAATTAAGAAAAAAAAATCATTTACATAAATAAAAAGTAGTATTTTATAATTAGAAAGATCAAAAATTGATTTTTTTCCCTATGTGTAAGCTCACTCTTGACAGACTGTTATTGAATCTCTCTTACGATATTCACAAGCTCAACACAGATACGCGTAACCACGTAGAGGTATTGAACTTCTAAAAGCCATTCATGTGAATTTCAGCTTTGTAATTCTGTTGCAAATTTTTGATTTCACTAGCCAATGAATTTAGAAACCAGTTCTTGTGACAGAGTTCTATTTCGAAGTGAATATTCTGACTCAATCAATCTGGCCCCATTAAATCGTAGCCAAAATTGTCACAGAGGATATGCTAATAAAGCAAAATAATCAGATTTGTCGCTTACGCATGTTGAGAGAAACAGGATTTTGAGTGGTATGAGCTTGTATCGATGGAAGATTTGAAACAAAAAAGGAACATGGCGAATTATGTTGTAAGATTAATATAGCTATCATACTGTTATTGTCGCATACAAGTTTTGATAGTATTTTTTTCTCGTATGTAAATATTTATATGCAATATGGCCGAACGGAAGATTGGCGCCAATGATAGTGTGAAATAAAGTCGCTTTGTGAGCTGTTTCGTAAATCATAGAAGAGGGAAGCAGAAGGAAATGAATTCTGGTTAATCAGAAATGAAGATTGCAATCGTTATGTTTACTGAGAGAAGCTCAGAAAAAACTATCCACCAAACATGTTCAAACTTTCATCTGTACGTTTAAGAGTTAGTGTAGAGTAGTGTCAAATTTTTCATGACACAGAACACATTCTATGTTTGAATACTATTTTGTTTCTGTGTACATATAATGCAATATAGGGTAAAAGTGGGAGAGGCATCTTACTTTTTGTAAAAAGTAATAATAGCTTTTTCGGTCCTTTTTTGCTTAGTATCTCCCTTCCACAATTATTGCAATGCGGAGAGTACATTGTGTATGACTCATGAAGCCATTTTAGCCACGAAGAACACTTTATCCAATATATTTTCTTTTTTGTTAGCAAATAGTTTTCCCAGCACTCAAAGCACACTTTATTATCATCTTCGATCGGACTGGCAGATGACAATGCTGATGTTGCACCAGCTTGTTTACGTTATTTACTCGCTTTTTGTTTTATATCCAGACTAGGTGTTTTCTTGTTTACATTTTAACAGAATGTCAAAACACAGGCCACTTGATTTCGTTTGACAGTCGAGCTGGACAGTTTTGGAATTGAATTTGACTCCTCGATAAACTTTGTTGGAGTTTTTTGATTAGTTATTGTAGCCATTTGTTTAGAAGCTGTTGGGCTTTTTTCGGATGGCAACCCCAGACATAGTTTAATCGCTGAAACTTTCGATGATATCCTTGGATAAAAACGAAATTCAAAGGATAGGTTGGTTAAACACGAGCATATTATAGTAGACTTAATGCTGCTGTGTTGGACAAATGTTGCCAGCACAGAATATTTTCATCATTTGTGTTACAGGAAATGCTGTCAGAAAATGATATTTGTTCCTTTGAGTAAGAAATGGTTGATATAATACTACAAAGAAGTGTATAACGTCTTCACATATTTTTAAGTCCCTCAAAGATCATTTCTTCGAAAACTAGTTTTCTAGCGGTTCTGATGCGCTAGACTTTTCTTTATTCCAGCATGATTGCGTTTCTAATGATAACAATCGTTTTTTTGGACCGTATTTTTTCGAATTTACTTTCCTCTAATCTATCTTTTTCCTCATAAACTTTACTTTACGTTCATCCTGATCCTCACTATCCTCTTTTTGATTAAAGTACCCTCAAACAAAGAGCCAAGCTGCAATGTACTGCATTAGCTTTTGAAGCTGATTATGAACAAATTACTGCTGAACTCCTTGCTATCAACTGATTTTCTTTTTTTCGAGGGTTTAAAATCAATGGAGCCTTTCCGTTTTTTATTCTCTCCTTAATTTTCTTCCACATAGGTTTATTCCTACGTCTCCTCCTCTTCGTCATGTTTATCTGACTTTTTTCTAGAGGAAACTACTTCTTCTACTTCTCAAGATATTTGTGATTTATTTACCAATGTTTTTGTTACTTCCTTTTCGCACCTAATATTTCTTCGGGGAACCCTGCTTTGCCTCCATCTTCGCATGTGGATATTGCGCTAACTAATCCTCTTGAGGTGGAAATGATGATGTCCTTGTTGGATTTCTCTCCGAAAGTGGCACTGATGGTATTCCATATCTGTTTGTTTACTATCTTGGGTCTACCTTATTTGATTGTTAATTTAATTTAACTTGAGTTTGTCGTAGGTGTTATTCCTTTCAGCTGGAAAGTTGGCAATGCTCTTTTAATTTTAAAGTCGACGGAAATTGGGAATATTGCTAACTGCAGTCACATATCCCCTCTCTTTTGTTTCCCTAAGTTGCTTGAGCGAATCGTTCATGAAAGAATTCATAGTGTTTTTAGTCAACAGGACTTCTTTCCTGTTCAAGAGCGTTGCATGCTTGCGTCGTAATTCCTGATTAACATCTCGTAGCTACTGAGAGTAAATTTCAGCCGAAATTATTTAGCCAGGTTCCAACAGTTGATACCACACAAGAAGGTTTTCCAGTGGTGAGCACTTGCCTTCAGAATAGTTCCTGGAGGAATAATCCCTGTTCCTAAAGGAACTATCCATCCCGATCAATGTGGCAATAGCATCTGAAAGGTGCATTTGCTATTATCGTACATAATCCACTTATCATGTCACGTAACCAGTCGCGCAACAACATCAATGTACAGATCCCTACACGCTGCATTTTGTTCTTTTCAGATAATTCATGAGATACTTACTAATGAAGAAGTCGTTTCCTGCCCAGACGTTAAAAAATGATGACTATTGATGTGATTGTTAAACTCGAACTTTACGTTTGATTCGTGTAAAGTTTTGAAGAAGATTGCCCTTTATCTCGGCAAGAAGCTACATATCATTGATCCGAGGCACCACTTCAAAATTGTCTTCATCTTCAAGGCTGTCGTCTCTTGCGCGGAATCAAGCAAATCATCGTTGAGCTGTACGTTATCGTTGTTTATAGTGAAAATATCAGACCTAGAAATTTGATTTTGATATAAAATTGTATATAATTTACTCTAGTTTAAAAGAATCTGAACTTCAGGATATATTTTGAAAAAAACATGTTTGACTTCGGGCGAGAGGTGAGTTGGGCTGAAGAAGTCACCCACCAAGAGAAGGGGAGTCAAAGTGCCGAAAGCACTAGCTCTAACAAAACTTAGTTTTCAGCAAGCGTATGAGGGGGGCTAAGAGCTACTTTCGCAGAAAAAAGAAAATGAGGAGTAAACAATGCCTAAAAATCAGCGCACGTAATATTTGAATAACATTTTTAAAATTTCAATTTACCTAGAGGAAATTGTGCAAAATTTATTAGAAAAATATAGTCATTTGAAAAACTTGTATTTCGAGATGCACGTTATTTATGAATTGTTCGTTAATTATACCAATAGTTTTCCCGGTCAACTGCTCGTATACCTTACAAACTCATTCTTAAAAAACCCACTTCTAAACATATCAATTTTAGAGAAATTACTTTCTTTTGAAAGTATCAGTCTTCTATACTCCTAATTTTAATTTTTCCAGACATGCTAACGAAATTTTTCAAACAAAAAACAATTAGGTACCCTTCGTGAAACCTTTCTTCAAAGAAACGGTACCAAGCATAACAAGTAATCTTATCTGCAACTGAGGTACAATGAAAAATTCCAGCTGTGTTGCAGCACATTTTACTTGCAGCGCCACTGCCATTTACTCATTCATACTTTCGTTTGTGTTCCATTCAAAGTCGAAGATACCGAACTTTTTTCACACGATTAATTATAGTGCGATTCATGAAGCATTCCAGCAATTAGCTAGGAAAAATTCGGCTTAGTCGCGGTACAGCCAAACTAAAGATACCGCGAGCTTTGCGTGTATCACACAATAGAAACGTGAAAATGTAGGCTAATGGGACAGATGCAAGTAAGGTTGTTCATTGTGGCGCGGCTATTAGTAGAATAGGTTTACTGTGTAACGCGATGTAATTTCAGATTTGAGCTTTGGTGTCGACGATGTCAGACTAAGATAGAATTAGTGAAACTACAGGTATTCTGAACGATGAAAGTTCAGATCAGCATTGAGCTTAATAATTAATTTAAGAAGAACATTATATATTCTATCGTAGGTATATCAGTATGCATGTATATTGCCACTAGAAAAACAGCTCTGATTATTTATTTTTGTGAAAGTGTTTTTGGTCCATGATTGCAGGATTTTATGGAATAGGTAGTGCCGTATACAATTTGTTTTTCATTTTTTAAACTCTTCTAATCTCAACTTTCACCGAACTTTAAATGAAATCAAACTCTCCCTTTGACCAAAAAATCGCCCAGTTTATTATTTTGCACTTATAATAGCTGTTGCAAAAAAAGTATCTTATACCCGAACAAAAATGTCCATTTACCGTCAGCCGACTTAATTTTGATGTGACGATCATTACAGCCTCTAATGCGAAAAATACCTGTACACATTCAAGATTGCTTTCCTACCGATAAAAAGCTGTCATTTCGTCATTATGTCATTTTTAAAACGCCGCTATATCTACTTATACCTTACATGCAATAATTTTTACCTGTCGGTTTTGCATAGAAATGAGTATCTAAATATATAGTGATCGCGGTTGTCGGTTCGTTTGGTGGTCTAGTTTGCGGCATCTTTTGTGTTCTGGTGTAGAAGCAACAAAGAGCCAAAAAAACATGAACATTATCATGAAAAGACCCGATACGGTCGAAATATTGAATGTTCTAGGTAAGCATACCTTTGCTTCACAATCAAGTATCTGAGAATGGATACCGACAAACAACGATAAGCTGTGTTGAATGAATGAATCCAAAGATCTAGGGATTGCGCGAAGGAGGGAAAATAAAATTTTAACGGCAATTTATTAGTGGATGAATTTAGTTGAGTTGAGAATTGTCGAATATGGATTTGAAGAATGAGCGGCAAAAAGATAACTAGGCTGACGGGAGGGCTTACCGGGTAGCAATTATGGGATTATGGGTGGCCGTGAAAGTATATCGAATAACAATAAGCTCTTTTTTTGGGTTGCATTGTCGATATTGAGAATTGGCGTGGGTTCTAGTTCTTGCGACGTGAAAGGAAGTGATATTGGTTGGATTAAGTTTGCGGTATGTTAATAATATAAAAAATACATTCAATCCTGAGCGGTCTTGGAGAAATTCAAAAGCAGATTTAGGAGTAAGATCAAAGCTAGTGGAACATGTGTCTATTATTATGGAAGATGTAGAAAGGAACAGCTTGAATCCCATCCGAGCTCAAATAGAAAATGAAAAAGATGTACATATCTATACCCCCTGTATGGTGACAACTCGTTTTTATTGCTATTAAAAATATGAGCCCCCCTTTGCTGGCATTTATTTGCAAGCTCCATTACGAATAGTATGTAATAAGAGCGCTTGCATCAGATTACTACAAACCCCTTTAGAATAGTTGTTTGACATTTCGGGGATGTCTGCAGTTCAAACATTGAAGAGAATCGGCCCAAGAATGGAGCCTTGAAGTAAACTTGCTTCAGCCGAAGGAGATAAATACCTACCTGCCAGTGAGAAAAAACGATCATCAATTGTGATCAACCAAGCAGCGAAACTGAAATTAATCATTTTATGAAATTGATCATTTTATAATTAGGCAAGCATTCCCTTTTGTTCTTAATGCTGTCTTTGACTGCTCTTTGCAAAATCATAAGGGTATCTGCTGTAGAATGTTTAACTTTAAAGCTGATTTGTCTCCCGGGCATAGTTTGGTGCTCATCAGTGAAATGGCTTTCGAATAATTTTCCGAAATTTGAATCAAGGGGTCTTGATGTAATATAATTTCCAATGTTGATACAAGAGTTAAAAAGAACACAAAGGTGCTCAGAGAAGCAAGAGGATTTTTTTCGAGGAAAGGGTCGATACCAAGTTTAGAAAGAAATTGTAGGACTGAAACGTGTAAGATTCAAACTATTCATGACTGAAGAGTTTCATCAATTTTTGGAGAGCACAGATTTTGTGAACTTCCAAGATTTAGATTTCGAATTTGAGTTTCAGACCAATTGCAAATGCCTCCCAATCGACCCTTTTGTAGAAAGTATGGGTCAGCACTCAAGAAATCGAGGTCTTGCTTCCGCTGAATGCGTAGTTGGATGAGTTGATGGTCAGATTCAGCGTCGTCAACTTAACATTCGAGAATGCTGAAATGTAGTAGGGAGTTTATTAGGCTCGGAGACACGAGGAAAAAGTCACTAACCGATGATGGGCAGCAAAAAGTTGGTTCCTTTGGGAAAACGTATTTAAATCTAGCTGCTATATTAGCCAATTTGTTTGTTTTCGAAGTTCGTATTTGTAACATCAAATAGCAAATATCAAATATATCAAATATAATGCAAGGATCTATGAATGATTTAATAATAATAATAATAAATTTATTTCCATAATGTATTATGAATACACTAAAATAGTGAGCAATAACGAAAATTCTGTTAATATTACAGCCACGACTAAATAAACGAATTCACTAAATAGTTAGTACATCCAATATTTAATCAATAATTGTTATGCACATGGATAGGTACCTCCTAGCTAATGCTGTGTTGAGGTGACCATCCTATAATTTAAGGTGCAATAGGTAACAGGTGATGAAAATATTACTCGATTTAAAAATTTTACTGGCTACCATATTACGTTTAAAAAATATATCAAGCTTTTCCCACTACGGTACTCAGAAAAAATGCTTCCAATGTCTTGCATAGAGAATAGCCAAAATTTTAAATGTTTTAGAAGTTGATTCACGTTATCTATAGATGATATTGAGCTGGGAAGGGAGCTAAACAACTTTGGTGTGCAGAATTTGAAAGACCTTTTATAAGGCTCCAATCTAGGAGAAGGAACTGAAATTTGGTTTCTTGCTTGCAACCTACTCGAATAAGTTTTAGTACTACCTCTCATGTGGTCCCCTCTAGCATAAAATACTCTTAGCACACGATACACAAATAAATTCCTTATTACCAATATCTTGAAGATATTAAAAATTGGAAAAGATCTTTCGTATCTACTAAATCCCATTATTATCCTGACTATATTTTTCTGCAAGATGACTTTTCGACGAAAAGAAGTTTTCGCCCCAAAATGTTAGGCCATACTGCGATTTCGATTGAACTATAGCGTAGTAGACAGAACGAAGTACGGAGATAGTACACATATCTTAAGTAAAAGAAAATTCTTAAACACGAATTTATATATTTTTCAAACCTGCAATGTGGTGTTTCCAGTTCCGGTTTTCATCAACTGAGATTTCTAAGTATTTTACTTCATCAACTTGATTTATTTCGATACAGTTTTCATGATAAATATCATTTTCCAAAAAGACATATTTTGCATTTGTAAAATAATCTCGTCTATCTCGTCTATCTCTAAGTGAAAAACGAACAAACTTGGTTTTGATTCTCAAAGCCATTTGGTTTATAGTGAACTAATTTAGGTATATTCAAATCATTTTGCATTTGAAACCTCATAGCAGCTTTATTTTTGCCGACTAACATAAGGCGGTATCATCTATGAAACTTGTAAGAGAGCCATCAAGTTTGCCAGAGCGGAGAATATTACTGTAAACTAAGAAGAAAATAGGCCCTAGTACAGAACCTTGAGGGACAACATATGAAATGGGCAAACATGAGCTTATAGAATCCAAGATACGTACACATTGGTATCTCCCAATTATGTATGATCAACACCAGTTTAGAAATATGCCTCTTATACCAGCATCGTATAAACGATTCAATAGAATATTATGGTCAGTCGAGTCGAAGACTTAAGCTATGTCCACGAAAATTGCACAGACACATCTGTTATTACTCAAACCTTCAAACACATTCAAAAAGAGTCTTGACATCTTCAGCATCTTCAGCAGATCTTTTCTCAATAAATCCAAATTGGTTACTGCAAAAGAAGTTAGTATTCGTTCAAAAATGTATTATTCGGATTTTCATTTCCTTTCTGATAGATTAAATTACTGGCAAAGAATATGTTGCCAAACATTTGTCGCCTGTTGAAATTTATACTTGGAGATGGTTTGTGCTGTAATTTGCAACAAAATTCGCATTAAAAAAATTAGCGTCCAACGTGGGAAACACGAATATGTCGTTTCTGACATTGCTTGGATATGGCCTATGTTATAATTTATAATCAAATCGCTTTGAAGAATTCGGCGACGAACATTGTCAGCATGGCCGTATTGTTTTCGATTTTATCTAGAAAAGGCTTTAGAACCACTTAATTTATTGTAATTCGTCTGAAGATGACGTTTGAAAATCACCCAAGACCAAAAGTCGGCTGTATGAAATGTTGAACATTAGTTTAGGTGAAGTGGTCAGGATGATTTAAACCTCAAGCTTGCTTAATACAAGCAATATGAAAGTTATGATTTCTGAAATACTCAGGCTGCGGCGTAACGGAGATCCATTACTTCTGCAAACTTGAAGATACTCCGTTTCAACACAACAGTACTATCTCCAACAATATTTACTCTATCCAGCTATGAAGATTCAAAAAAATCTTGTACTAAGCTACTATGTATGATTGTTGGTCCGGTTTAGCTGTAGGTTATATGTTGATATTAGCCTGGTCATCATGGACTAAATGTTGAGCTTATGATATCGGGTCTCCGAGTACACGCGTTAATAGTTAATCTTTGAAGAGTCCATACCAAGAGGAAACATATTAACTTAGAAACGGGTTTTCGATTAATGTGCTTATCTTGTTGCTTTTTCATGTCTACTAGATAGAAAAGCAGTAGGTAAGTTGTTAGATGATTGGAGTTGATTATACCGGTCTGAAACCCAGGCGCCTGTAGTACATTAGGCCCAATGACAGTTGAAAAGCATTTCAATTTTGTTAATGGCATTGAAATCGAATGCTAGAATTTTTGATGCTGTCAAAAGCTGGTCTTCATAGTTTTTGAAACTGAGCATTTTTGGAATCAGAAACTAAAACCAAAATGCTAAAAAACTTGATTTTGTTCATCAAATCAAAAGCTTTGTTATTCGATGCAACAAAAATACCATTGATTTACTTTGGAAAAATGCAGTCATAATATCTTAATAAATTTCATAGGGTTCACTGATTCAATTTCCGTTTCGCCACAACATTTTCAACGAAATCTGCCCACAACCTGAGGAGGAAACAAAAAGAAAACCAGAAAAACGCAATCAACATCAGCCTTGGCTTGGATAGCAGTTGTAGCAGCTGACCAATAACAGCAATAAGTAAAAACAGCAACAGTAGAGCCCACCACTATCAAACTGATGTCAGTTGCTCCAATCTGGCATCTATATGGTAACGGCAATGATACATTGGTACTTTCTTGGACTCACTCTCTTTATCTTCATCTCGTCGTGGTTTTTGCGTTCTTTGCTCGAAGTTGCATGCTTTGCTAGCTTATCTGCAAGAAATAGAAATTTTCCGTGTGCATATTTCGTTCTATGGCTGATTTTCCAGATTTATTTATAGCTTCCAAGGTATTCGAGTCTCCGTTTCATGCCATCATCATCGACCAATAAAGGTTTCGTGTATGTACGCGATCATCACTGCCACGATTCCACCATTCCAGCAAAAACCGGAGTCAGCCAAAGTCAAGATTGAATTCATGCTGACGATGAACGTGATGATGTTATTGTTGCTGTTGTTGTTGGTAATGGTGACGACGTCGACGATGATATGAAAGTAACTTAAAACGCCAAGAAAATTGTCTGGAGCCACAAATATGGTCCTACAAACAACATCGCTGAGTGATTCGCTTCGAACTATAAATTTCGTGACTGTTGCAAGGAATATGGAAAACCGTAGATATGGTCTTCCCTTGTCTCGTAGCGAATGTATTAATTTTCCTGGTGCGTAACTGAAAGAGCAACAGCAATAAGAACTGGATATCATACTGACATAAATAATGCACCTATTTCGTTTGCTCGTAGAATGACTTTGGGAATTAATGATGGCTATTAAGATGTTAGTTGTTACTCGGTTTGCGGTTGTATGAGGAAAGCTATCGAATGGATTCAATTTGATTTAACAGTTATGTCAATAAAAGTGTTGCGGAAGCATCAAATTTCGAGTTTGATTGATATTCAATGGATAGTAATAAATTTCAAGATAACTGAATTTGATTTTTTGAAAAGTACCATAGGATATAAGAACATGTTTAGAACTACTGACTTGATGCGCTATTGCAACTAGGGCTGGATAGTTGCAAAATTGCAGAAGTGGTTTTTCAACAATCAACATTTGTTTTTATTGGGTACCAATTTTTTCCTAGCTTGTCAAAATATATTTTAATTTAAACCAATTTTTCCTTTAGAAGCTAGATTTATTTTTATTTTGACACATATCGATATTTCGAGGGTAATCTGCCCTCTTCTTCAGACCAAAAGACACTGAAGAAGAGGGCAGATTACCCTCGAAATATCGATATATGTCAAAATAAAAATAAATCTAGCTTCTAAAGGAAAAATTGGTTTAAATTAAAAAAATAATCAACATTTGTTTCTGAATTTTTCGGCATGGCACCTTTCAATTTCAATTTGGGCCGAACATGTAACAATGAATGTTTAAAAAGTTTTGGATACCATAATGAGTTTTGAAAAACAAACAGTGCATCATTTGCTTTAGTTTGGCTCCGTAGGGTAGAAATTTATAATTGGATGCAAATTGCACCATCAAACATTTTTTTTGTGTGATTTCCCTTGAATAATTTTGTTTTGAGCCACCGGCACTAGAAATGTTTCAATTGTTTCGTTTGTAAGCTTGATAAATACAGTTTTTAAAAACAAGCGCTTACTACGAGAATTGCACGCCTTTTTTCTAACATCCAGCTTATCAGTGGCGTGAAGCTCATACGCTGGTATACGAATTGAATTAATTTTGGGTCTGGAAATCTGATTGATTTGCGTTTAATATTCACATTTGTAGTCTATTTATATATCAGCTAAAACTTATGAATTTTAGTCTCACTTCAATCCAAATAATAAACGACTTACCATCCCTCGTTTCAACTTCCAAAAAGCTGTAAATGTCGCCTGATATCAGCCATATTAATAGGATTTCTTTTTTGATAGAGTTAGATGTTGACAGTGCATTGCCAAAGTTTTAGGTTCAAACTACTTTCGCTCTTTACTCCCATCAAATGTTTTCTTTTAAATCGAATGATGCTCTTGGCTCGTATTGAAAGAAAAAAACCCAAAGAAAAAGGTCGCACAGATTGAAAAACATTTGCTTCTCAACAAAAACAATTTTGGTCCGACATCCGTTCTCTTAAACCTAATTTCTCTGTTCCTAGCTCCGTGTACATTGATGACGCTATTGGGGCAACGTCGCGGATTGTTGATCCATTTGCTCATCCTCTAATTTCCTCGTCTTCCTTTAATCTGCTCATCCTCCGTTAAGTTACTCGTCCTCCGTTAATTTGCTCGTCTTCCGTACCTCACCTATCCTATCCTAACTGAGTACTAATCTTTTGGAAGTTGAAATGCTGATGCATTGCCTATATTCCATTGTTAGCTCCAGCTATGATGGTATTCTCAATATCCTGGCGAAATCCCTCTCATTTTCTCTCTGTGTGTCTTTATTTATCCATTTAATACCATTCTTTGTGGAAAACAGTTAATATTTTACCAATATTTAAATCCGCCAACAATCGATTCGAATCTTCGATTTGTGGTTTATAAATTTTTCGGAAGCATTCCACTCTACGATCTATAACCTGCTTCTCAAAAAAAAAAACTTGAAAATTTGGTGATAATTGGACCAATTCTCTCCTGTTTTTCCCCTACCTTCTTATTAATCCCTGCAAAGCCACTTTAATGGGTTTGATTTCTTCTTTTTGCTTTCTCACTTCTGATATTCCTCAAGGAATTTTTCTCGGTTCTTTAATTTTTATTCTGTTTGCTAACGAACTCGTCCTGTATTCTTTAGGCGGTGCTATGGATTGCGTCTACGTCATAATGCTGTCAGTCGATTGTCACAGGTATTCTTTAGATTGCAGAGAATTAAGTGTATATGGCTACATTTCCCAAGCTAAATTTCAATGGTGTTTTTGTGAAAGATTGTCAAAACTGGGCCATGTTCATATCAAACTACTTTGCACCGGATGAAACTTTGAAAATGCACCCACACTGAAGTAGACATATAATTATGGCTGTGCTTCAGATCCAAAAGGAATGACTGCTATGTGGGTATTTTTGAGTTTAAGAAGGTATTTAGGTATTTTCGAATGGAAAAACGGATATCTGACGAGACAAATTATAATGCAAAATACTGAAGGTCTGGTATTTTATCCTTAAATCAGCACATTATTGTGCAGGTCCCATTCCCCCTACCATCTTGAGTTTGAGGAATTATCGGACACTTCCGAAAATACAAATCCCGAATCAAGTCCGAAACGCGACCAACCCACCGGAACACATAAACGCGATTTACACCATAAACTGCTGATTGAATCAAGAAGTCATCTAAACCTAAAGGGCTCACTATATCAAGTGTACAATAAATGCTGCGAAATATGTATTGTTTCTAGCTTTAGATTTAGAACTGTTGAATCATCCTGAGGCTATATAAGTTTATACGTCGCAATTACTATCATTATACGGTGGACAAGGAATGGAAATTTAATTTATTTTACTCATGGTCGTTCCACTTCTTATGCTCAAATTTTCTTTCAAAGTTATTTTTTTTCCTGCATATCATGTTGTCTTATAGAATATTTTGAAAAAAATTTTAAATTTTCATCAATATTATTTAAAATATTTATGGAATTTTCTTGGCATTTAAACTGATTTTCCACTTGTTTTTCTTGGAGTATTCCTTGGGGCAGATAAACTTGGTGGAATGCTTTCAGAAGATAACTCGATAGCCGGGCTGTTTGCCACTGTATTTGCACTCTCCGCACTTACAGTGCGAACTCGAGCAACTCCAAAACGTGCTGCTCCGGTAATGCCTTGGACAGTTTGGCTAAGAGGCATCAAATTAACCACCTCCACCTCCATTACTGACAATGGACCATGTGTTGAGAGCCCACCGCCAGTTTCTCTCATACTCATTTCACTTTTCCTCAATTTGGCTTTAGTATGGAACTTGAAATCTGTCCAAACCTAGTGTTTCAAAATATTCATTAAACTTAATGCACAGCTAACGTGATGTACGACTTACTTTTTTCCATCAAGAAATAGTTCCTGCTGCGTTTAATTCTACCATGAGCCTGGACCACAAATTTGCAGCAGTTGTCTTGGCATTAGATGTTTTTAATGCTCCCTTTGCCAAGACCGGGTGTTTCTCCATAAATTCTACAATTATTTTAAATTGCCTGTTCGTTGTTTGCATTTTTTTTTTTACATTTTGTTGTTCCTTTAAAATATCAAACTTAATGAAATCATATACAATAACAAATATCTTGCACTAAAACCTTACATTTTGATTTTATGATTTTTTCCTATACGTGCGAACGCAAATATGTGGTCGAAATCATTTTGGTATTTTGTTTAAATTTGTCTTCGATGAATTCACATATGGTAGTTACATAAGTCAGATTTATGATCATAAAATAGCTTGAGAAACGAAATACACCGTGTCAGTGTTTCAAACTTATAGTAATTAATAGAAAAACTGCAATATTAACAAAAACTACATTTTAAATCAGATTCACCTCAAAAAATACTCATTTGAGAACAAAACCCTCACCACACATTGTAAACTCACCTTTCGATCCGTCGATGTGACCATAGTTGAAATTTGCTCATCTCTTGCACACCGTTCCGTCCGACGCAACGGTTGGATAACTATCGTTGCGCTTTCCAGTGTAAAGTATATGGAACCTGTCAAATTCAACTCAAACGGAACGCACGCAACGGAGGTTCGCTAACTGAGCCTTTTGCGTAAGTTTGTCCTGTCATCGACTCGTCTGAACTGACCTGACTTCGAGCTCGTCTAGCCTTGGCCGATATGTATTTTGCATACATAGCTGAACGCAAAACCGCTCACTGAAAAGAATTATGTCCGCTAAATACATACCATCGTGATTCCTTACGATGTACGAGGTACAATCCTGACCGTGTCCCGAATATCGAAGGTGTTAATGGACTACCTCATTAATAAAAGCCTATGATGTTCGCGGTGGATTTAAAAACGTACCTCTTACATCGTGAGGAAACACGAAGGTTTGTAGCGGATTTAAGATTGAAGCTCTTCACTAGCTCCAACGTAAAAGGCTGGTACTAATTCGAGTTCACGTGAAATTTTGACATGTCTCCATTATCTGGGCATTCTTTCGAGCGAAAATTTTGGCAATGGAGAAAAGCAGAGACAATGCTCATTTCTGACGGATAAAATGTCAAGAATTTCACTTTTCGATCGATTTTCTTATTGGAAAGACATTTGCACTGCTCAATTTTCAAATTGAAACACTAAATGTCACTTTTTAGCTCGAAAGAATTAACTGCACAAACTAAATTGGCGTGAAATGATTGACAACATGTTTCAGTGCCATCTATGTTTCCGAAGCGAAAGCAACTTCAAAGCAACTTTTCATGCTAAGAACACAGTACCAAACTTGCTTATTTTCAAGCTAAATTTTCGCCGAAACAGATTTCACGTGAAATTTTGTATGAAAGTTTCACGTGAAATCGAACTCAGTACTATGCTTAAGATGAAATTTTCGAAAGGAAAAGCAATCATTTGTAAAAACTTTCTGCAGTTCGGCTTCTTAATCTAATAATATTGCATTTTCCCATAATATTCGTTTTGTTTTTCCTGTACAATATCTATTGTTTTATGCAGATCAGAAAAATCACTTTTTCCTTACTTCTGTGATAGTGAAGCTCGAATTTATAGATTCAATTACTAAAACTTTCTATTCGTTCAGTGAACTTAGCATCTAGCTGTATGGTACTTACATATACATATATTTAGACTTGTCTAAAATTAACTATTTCACTAAACAAATTCCGTTCCATAATTCATGAAATGATTTTAACTATACATTTATTCACCGCTAATAGCCATTAATTTCAGTGTTTAGTCAAAACAAAACGACTAAACCTCCCGTGATCTTTCAGCAAGGGCCATTGATTTATTTTTATCGATGATATTGCCCTTTCGCACGCGCAATCTCGCCGAAAAGAAAACACATCACCCAAAGTATCCGACAAGCTCTTGCTGCTTGTTATCTGCTCAGAGTCCAAAAGTCATGTCCAAACTTTTATCATAACACAAAAGCCTGTGGGCAATAAGTTTAAAACTTCAGCCCTCGATCATTTAAAACTGTCATAGCTGTTCCAATCATTCGATTTCATCATCAATTTCCTATTGCTCGAAAATAGCTTTATGGTAATCAAATTCCATCTATAAACTAATGATGGGATCCAACCAAACCAGATTCAATCGGCTTCCTCCGTCAGACTACTATCTCGCAGTCGCAAATGTAAAATTGGGTAAGAAAAAAGGAAAATGGCATCGATAGCAATCAGCGGCGTTGCGAATGTTCAAATTACATATTATTCTCACAATTAAAAACGGTCAAAACACCATGCTTCTTCTTCTTCTTCAAATATCTCCCGCTCATTTAATTTCACCTGAGTCGAAAGATCTTATCACGCGCAGTTAGAAAATTGAGACGGTCCATTGAATAGCTGCTATAAGTAACGAAATGGTGAAGTTTAACGAAGACGCTGAGATTATTTTACGGAGCCAGATAATTGTTAGTCAACAGTTAAGTCCATCAAGAAAGACACCTCTCATTTTGGAAGGGGCATACAGGTATGCAGGTCTGCGACAGATAGACCATATTGCGAAGACAGATGTGCTAGTTACGTTGTCCGATGCCATATTTGCTATTTGCTTTTTTTCACGCTTTTATCAGCCCGATCTTAATGGCGTGATGTAATTACAATTGAATGCCTGATATGACGGAAAAGACGAAATCGGCGACGAATAGCAACAATATGTAATCAACGGCCGCACGAAGACAACAAGAAGAACAAATACCTGTGCGCACATTATCTGCGACATGGCTCTGTCTACTGGCTAGATGAATTGATTGACCGAAGAACGGTATGATGACCGTTCGGATCACGTTATGTTTTCATTTTATAACTATTATAGTTGTCAGATTCGTGCCCTAGTGCGATTATTTATCAGTTCATTGCCTCGAACGAGTCTAACCTAGCGGCAGATGTGATGACGAAATAATGCCTATGTAAGCTACGAAAATTTTTTGTGGTCAAATAGACTTTGTTGGAGAGGCTAAGGAATTCCGAGAGCTCTAAGTTATAGGGCACTGAGATTAGCATTGGAGAAGCCGTGAAATGTGTCCGATGGTTTCGGTTCAATCGTATTCGCACAACACCGCAAATATTTTCATAATTGAAAAGCAGCTTTCAGTTCAATAACGCGAAGAATCAAATGAGCTCGAATGTAAGTGAAATATATTATGATTATAGATCTGATTCCACTACTTAGGGAAAGGTTATGATGTATGTAGTTTAGAAAACCATTAAGTCAAAAGTACCCTGCATACCAAGCGATTCGCTAACGAATCATTAGCGAGTCACTTTAACGAATATTTCATTCGCGAACGAATTCATCTACGGTTCGCTAATGATTAACCAGGCCGCCCAAATTTTCATTTGTAACGAATCACATTTTTCGAATGTCTAGCGATTCGACAAGCTTCGCTAAAAATGAATATTCTTAGGGTTATATACATACATTCGCCTTTGGTGAACCTTAGTGACTCGCTAGTGATATGGGGTGTATGAGTTGCACTTCCCAACTAACAATTTGTTTTGCAGTTTTTTAACGCGAATACGTCGTGAATACTATGTCAAGTCGGAATTGTTTCGTCATTTTTCCTTCAAAGTAAAATTCCTTGATAGGCAAAATTTTAGTAAAGAAGTGGTAACTACTACTTCTGACGCGTCTTTATAGGCATTGTGTCCATAAGGCATTAGTTCCTTCAGTGCGACTTAATCAAAATCCCAATAAGGCACATTGTACGTCAAAGTTACCTCACAAAATTCCTTTAATACGCCTATGCCTATCAAGGAAATTCGTATGTAATGGTTACGTAGTGGCGCCTATACCCATAATGATTTCGTTCTGACAATTCTTTAAACGTCAATATGGAATCCCATAAAGCGGGGGTAATAAAAAAGTCTTGACCGTTCAGGACAACTAGTTCAGGACAGGACATAGCTTTAAATTTACATGGCATTTTAAGCCAATCGGTTTTTGGTACGCTTTCCGCCATTTTCCGCTCTTTTTCAATGTCCCGCGATTTCATATGAGATGGCCAGTAGAGAAAGTTTTTCTTTTTCCACGCTTCTGGGACAACAGTATACTGTTTGCCATTACTACTTTTAACATTGCTTAAGGGGTTAGGTACCATTGAGCGACCAAAAAAAGCTCTTTTTTAGAAGTTTTTTTTAGACACACATTAAAATAATTGATAACAAATGTTTTTTACTTGATAGATATATATTTGTAGAAGCTATTGTAATTTTGTTAAGGTAACAGGTTGAAAATTAGTCGAAATAGAGTAAATTTTCGAGGGGTCCAAAAAAAATTTGTTTTGTTAATGACATAGTGCTCCGGATGAACGAAGGACTTTGGCAGATTTTGATTTCTCGAAAAATGGCGGTTGTTGAAATTCAAAATTGTATTTTCGACCAAAATTTCACTCACATTTTCGGCTATTGAAAAAAAAATCGTCCAACCGTAAAATCCTTCGTTCATCTGGAGGACAATTACATATAAAATAAGTGAGGAAAATTGCATGATGATCGATAAAACCGTTTTCAAGTTACAGTCACCGACTTCGAAAACATAATTTCGAGAAAAATGCTTCTAAGGCATGCAAAAAAAGGCTTTATGCATCAGAGACGACGTCATTCAAAGTTATTTATCGCCAGAAAGAATTGTCCGATTCGTCTGAAATTTGCAGAGAATGCTTTTGAAATATACTACTTCTAGAAAATGCAAAGAAAATAAAATCAATTTTCTCAAAATTCTAAGTGTACCTGCCCCCTTAACGGAATTGCGCGCACTACTACCGCAAATGTCACAAGATGCGTTTATTTGTCATTTTGGTAGGCACACTATGGGCACATCTCCGTTCGATGTTACTTTGAGGCCACTATTAAGTAACAGTATTCCCGAAATTAGATTTAGTGAAAAACCAACAGTAAGTGAATTACACTTTTGGACGCCTGAGATATGTGCATTCAAAAGTCAGAGTGTTTGTAATGTGTTTAAAAACAAGTCAAAGAGTAAAAAACGAACAGTAAGATAAAGAAGACTGCGATGGCAAAATTATTAAGAGGGTTTAAAAAAAAAAATATTTTGCAAGTTTTGCTTTATCCTTTGTATCGCAAAATTTTGCAAATATTTTTCAAAGTGTTTTGAAGATAATATCCAACTGCTGCTAAATGAATGTGCAGATTTGCTTTCAACAGTAGTTTCTTTACAGTAGTAGCATTCTTTTGTGCCTCTATCGAGAGCGGACTAAGATAGTAGCATTAAAACAACAACAATCTTGTCCCACTTGTTTTAGTTTCCAAAGCTACTTTCTTAACCAGCTCTTGACAGAGGCTGTTTCGTATTGGGCTTCGAGCGCCTTTCAGATTAGAAACTAGGTTGTAACGACGACCTCTTAATACTACTATGAAGGTGCGATATGGTCAAAATTACCATTCGGTAACATCCAATGGCGCAAAGTGTCTTGGTCTACATTGCCTTGAAATGGCCGGTATAGGCACCAACTGGGATTATTTCCTTCAAAGAACAATCATGGCGAACAAATTTGGACAAACATGGCGGCTAAGAATTGTAAAATATTTTCAAGTTAAAAATATCCATAATAGTAGCTTTGGTTAATGTAATAAGCACAGATTTTTCATGTTTGAACATTCTATACTTGTTTGATAGTGCAGAATTTAATTTAAAAAAAAACATTGAATATTTTATCAAAAATATAAAAAACCTATTTTAGCTAAAGCCTGATAAAATCCCAAGCGCTTGGTAGTTTTAGGGAGTTTCAACACCACGTTTGCACTAACATTTGAATCGTTCGTGTTTTATCTGTATAGGATTTAAAATGTTCAATCACTATAATAAATATCAAACATATGCTGAAATACAATATTGTCTTCATCATAACACATACATGATCATTTTGTATAAACTCCTCGTATATCTTATAGATAGCTATGAGCGTGAAAGAGAAAGATATTGGGAGGATTGAGAGGATTGTTTGTAAATTTGAAACACTTTCAAACGTAACGTCGCGATTACGAAGCTTTTTGAAAATTGTGACTGAGATTCTACGTTGCTGTTACGTCATATCGACCATAAGTGTCATATTCTTAGTCGCACGTTAAGCATAGTACTGAGTTCGATTTCACGTGAAATTTTCATACAAAATTTCACGTGAAATCTGTTTCGGCGAAAATTTGGCTTGAAAATAATCAAGAGTGGTACTCTGTTATTAGCATGAAAAGTTGCTTCGAAGCTGCTTTCGCGTTGAAAACGTAGATGGCACTGAAACATGTCTCCAATCATTTCACGCCAATTTAGTTTGTGCAGTTCATTCTTTCCAGCTAAAAAGTGATATTTGGTGTTTCAATTTGAAAATGGAGCAGTGCAAATGCCTTTCCAATAAGAAAATCGATCGAAAAGTGAAATTCTTGACATTTTATCCGTCAGAAATGAGCAGTGTCTCTGCTTTTCTCCATTGCCAAAATTTTCGCTCGAAAGAATGACCAGATAATGGAGACATGTCAAAATTTAGCTTCACGGTTATCTCAGTACCAGCCTTTAGGCATAATGTTTCGAAACCATTACGCCGCGTCCACATTGGCAATGGGAGATGGCATAACATTCGACTTGCCATGGAAATGGAAAATGTAGATGGGACATGGCATGCCATATATGTCAGCCCATATGGCAAGACATTTGCATAGCCATGAGCACGGCCATATTCTGACAGTTTTTCATTTTCAAAATGGCTATGTCGAGGGAAATAGTGTAACGAATTTTAAACGAATGCAAAAAAAAAAGATTTCTTGTGGAATTATATGTTTGTCACTTTCTCAATTTGCGCCTTTCCTCACATTCTGCATCCTGTAACCTTCGCAGTGCTCTCAAACACCGGATAGCGCGCATATGTTCACTGCTGAACGATATTTTCAAAATGATATTGCATGGCATGCTGTTGCCCAGGCATCAGATTACATGCCATAAACTGACATTCGTTGCCATCACATATGGTAGAGCTCATGGTCAATGTAGACTCCGGGTTACTAAACGGTGTCGCGATAATACCGCCACAAGGAAGTAACTACAACGTAACTCTTTCCATGCAATGACTACTTTATTTCGATGTCATTACTGAACGGCGTTGCTCCAAATGCGAACCTATGACGTAGCCACAAAGTCGCTGATTCGAAACATTGGTTTCTTTGTAGGCGCAACCTTAGGAATGGAAACGTATCCATGCCCAAAATGTTCAAGAAATTGTTAGTTGGGTTACATAAAAATATAATATACTTTACATTAACTTACATATTCTCTTTTCGTAAGGTAGATTTGCCCTAAAGTAGGTTTGTCCTAAAGTAGTAAAGTAGGTTTTGTTAAAGCTCTTCACTTTTGAACATTTTAAATATAGCCTAACTTATTGTAGTTACTCCCGAAAATATCACACAGAATCAAAATATTTCACAAAAAAATACAAATAATATCGGAATAATTACTTTTTACTTCAAGTAAACCACAAGGAACTGTCCTGTATATCAAGTACGGTAAGTATCGCTAAAAGTGAAGGATTGATTCAGCAATAATCCTAAATCGAGTACTTTCGCTGATCTATTTAAAGATGTACTCAAAAGTGAGTATTCATAGATTACAGGGTTATTTTTGCGTGTGTAAGATATAATCGTACACTTGTCAGGATTAATTAGGAGATTGTTATCGGAACACCAGCTGGCAAATCTGTTTAGATCCTGCTGCAAATCATTGCCATCGTTAAGGTTTCTCACAACTTTGAAAATTTTAGTGTCATTGGCATAAAGAAGAACAGAAGATGACTGCATAATGGAACCTACGTCATTAATAAATAAGGCGAACAGTACAGGGTCTAGATGACTACCTTGTGAAACACCAAACGTGGTTTTAATATCAGATGACAAGGCACCACGAAATGATACACATTTGGCTCGATTCGTCAAATAAGAGTTAACCCAATTTAAAAACAAGTAAATGAATTGTAAGGAATGAAGCTTAGCTAAAAGTATAGAGTGATCAAGCTTATCAAAGGCTTTCGTCAAGTCTTTGTAGGCGCAGTCAGTTTGGAGGCCAGCTTCAATTGAGTTGGTAATTTGGTGAGGAAATTCAACCAGGTTGGCTGTGGTTGAACGACCTTTCATGAAACCGTGCTGATACGGAGCCATAATGGATTTGCAATGGAAGGCTACAACATTCGTGATTCTGGCTTCAAAAAGTTTTGCGACGCAGGGAAGTTTTGCAATAGGTATATAGTTGCA
This sequence comes from Nemotelus nigrinus, assembly GCA_947369275.1. Classification (NCBI taxonomy): domain Eukaryota; kingdom Metazoa; phylum Arthropoda; class Insecta; order Diptera; family Stratiomyidae; genus Nemotelus; species Nemotelus nigrinus. The sequence continues at coordinate 77,653,243 of OX376375.1, forward strand.
AGCGTCATTACGAGTCCCTTTCTTGTGTGGAGTATTTCCACAAATGAGGAAAAATGCCTGTTTTTAAGGATGCATTGAAAATATAAGACAGCACAGGGAGTAGTGATGACACAAAAAATTTCAAGACCAAATTAGGTATGCCATCTGGGCTAGGTGTTTATTAACAAATTAACAAATGCGATAATAGTGTCCTCGCCAATTTTTAAATCCTTCATCTCCAAAGAAGAAACTGTTGAGTTCGTCAAGTAGGGTGAAAAGTGTCTGGAGTTTGGAAAGTCCATCGATAAGCATTACGGAAAACAGAAGCAAATAAATTACTAATCTCAAGGGATAATCAAAATAGGAGTCGTCAGATTTAAATGTGAGTTGATACCCATCGTTATAAGTCTTAGAATTAACACTTCTTCACTTATTTTAAAGGCAATGTTATTTTTCGAATCATTATGGGCTAGAAAAGTAGAAAGATGTTTTTCAATCCTATGATTTAAACCTTTAACAATCACCGTATTCCATTTGATTTGAAAAAAAGCCTCTATTCAAAAATAAAAATCAATAATTATTTGATTATACAGTTCCGGTCTTTTATACATATTATATTGCAAGGCAAGGCTGACAACCAATACCTCAATACAAAGTATATCTGATAACATCATCGGAATTCAAAATGTACCCCATATGATTTTACTCCAAAAACACATTATCGCTAACAACACGAGTCATCACAAATCATCTTTGCTTTCTCCTTATCGTAGGTAAAACATATCATCTCGAATTATAATTTGATTGTTAGCCAGCAGCTTATCGATACAAAAGATACATATATCACACATGTACTTCCAAAGAATGATGTATGCACTATCTGCAGGTGTACGGCGTTGTTCGAGGAAGCACAATGAATCCATTGAAATTTGTAAAAACGACCAACTGATATTCCTGGTTATGCATAAGAATTTGGTTTTTGCTTCTTACAGTATTCAATGCACGTCGAAATAGAATCTCTTTTTACGATCGATTTTTAAATAACCTGGAATGTCAGAAAATCAAAAGAAATTTAAATCCAAACTCTATGTACGACTATGTCCGCAGGAATCGAGTCCTCATATATATGTATGTATGTACGTACGTGCATACTTTTTTCATAAATTTTCGTAAAGAATTGAACATTGGGTCCGCAGTTGTATGGTTTGTATGTATTACAGGATATGTTGGCTGCATGGCCACTGCTATTTTTTTATTAGGAGAAAAGTCAAGCACGAGTTAGACGTGCATACATACATCGATTCAATACGGTGCATTCACGGGTTTTCAAGGGTTTGCATTGATGTTATCGATCCGATGTGATATTTCCTGATGTACGTGGAGGTGCACGTCCCCATGCTGAAATGGATTTACATTTCGCTTGCGTCATTTCAACATGTTTGCAGAAGGGAGGTCATTTTGATGAGAATTCATTCACAATATGAATTGAAAATATTCCAGATGAATTAATCCGGCGGTTCTATTTAAGAACTTAATTTATTTTTAGTAAATAAGAGTAAGAATAAGAAATAAAAAAATTTTACATTTGAAAACCTATCAAAACAGCGATTAAAGCTAATACTGTTTCGTTTCGTTTTAAAATAAAAAAACTTTAATGCATGAAAACCGCTAGAAAGAAAAAATTTTAAAAGAAAAAATATGTAAAGAAATGTATAGTTTCAGTATGAAATGTTAGGCATGTGGCAACATAATCGAATTCGTAAACACAAAAAAAAACGCCAGCTTCGTCGTAGCACTCACTTTTATTCTTGCTCTTCGCATGCGGCAGACCGATGTACAGTATAGAGTAGTTCTTATAGTACTGCAAAGTTGCAACTTCGCCATCAATTGATGGATTTTCCAAGCGAATTTTTTTTATTTTCCCAGCATTCCAGCAATCCAAAAAATTTCCCATAATTTTAATTAGTCACAAAAATATGGCAATGCTGATCTAACTGTAATCGAATGAATAGTCGGATTCATCTTTCACCAAGGCATTATTTTTCCAAAGCCTGATAGCTTTATAAAAATCCTTTGACCTGATTCTCCGAAAATTCCTGTGCCAAAAAATTCCGGAAACTATTTACGAACATCTTTGCGCTCTGAGCTGTTCCTCGAGCCGTTCAAAGAGATAACAGTCACTGGGTGGTATATTTGGAGAAGAACGCAGGTGTTCAAGCAGTTTCAAACCTGCTTTTCGAATGACATCCATTACAGTTTCGGCTTTGTGTGTTTGGGTATATTTTCTTGGTGTAACAAGACTCCTGCTCGTAATTTGGCTCGCCTTTTTTAATATTGCATCGATATTCTTACTTAGTCTGCGTAATAAGATGCGATGATGGGTCAAGGTTTCCTCTAAAGTCACAAATAGACTTAACAAATTTTTTTTGTCAGCCTGGTACTTAAAAAATTTAGCCTTTGAAATTTCAACATGTCGCTTATTTTGCTCCTCGTTTGGCATTCTTGGCTCTCAACGAGGAGAAACCTTTTTCAGTTGGAGCTCACCGGCGAAAATTCTTTAAATAATACCATGTGACCTCAGCTAGATTTAATCTAAATCTCAGCAAATGTTAGTTGTCTTTACCTCTTTGGCGCCGGCAGTCATTTTAGTGATATTTTAAGTACCCTTACAATTTTATCAACAAATGACTTTCAAAAAAACTAAGTTGGGAAATTAATTTCGAATTTGTTTTAAATATGAGTAAGATAACATTTTGAAAGTTTTTAACCCTATGTGTGCGGTAGGTGTCTAAAAGAAGAACGAGAAAATTTTGAAACACGATAAATTTTCACACAGTTAATAAATCATTATGCATTTTACATTAATTAATAAGTTAATAAGTTCTAGGCTAAAATAGTTTGTTTAGTTTCTTAAGAACGTGTTGTTAGCCTTTTAGCTACGGCAAGCACTGAAAGTGAGTGCCTTTTTTAAAAAAAAGCAAATTCTTACACAAATCTTTTGCTTTATCTACACAGCCAAAGCAAAACTTTTGAAATTCTCTTTCAGAAAAGAATGGTAACCCTTTCTAAACTAACCTATAGTTTTAGCATCCGAAATTTTTGTTCACGAGAACTCCCGTCCCGATAATCAGGTCTAATTAAAATTCACAGGATGTATTAGTCCTAAAGAGGACAAGTTCTGATGAAAGCGATTTTGATATATGGGCAATCTTGAAAGACTATTGAGCGAAAAAACTGCTTTTTGACCTGTAAATTCAGTTTCGGTCACCAGATTTTAATGAAACTCACATAGTAGCTGAACCTTACTTGAATTCACATTTGATAGTAAATGAAAAATAAGGTTGAAGCTGCCAGCAAAGGTCATTTTGTTTCTCTTGAATCTTGAAAATTCGCTCAGCAAAATAAAGCTTTCTGTCCTATAACTTGCGGTGTAGTAAATTCATATGGTAAGTGAACCTTATTATAGGCCAAATTTAGTAGCAATCTGGTTACAAAAACCATGTAAGAGTTGCAAGCAGTGGTAGTTTTTGTATTTTTTTGTGACTTCTTAACTAAGCGATGTTATCACAACATTTTCAATTGGCAGCGACGTTTTGGTGGTAAATAACAAATATTAAGATTTCTAAAATTTGTAAATTTTTGCGAGTGTTGGCCCTAAAGTCCTTTTTGTACCTATAACTTCCAATGCAGTAATCTTATCAAAACGAATTTCACAGGGTGGGTCGGTATTAATATGAAGCAGATTTCGTATACTTTTGGCTGTGGTGCTAGCTAAAAGTTGCCAGCAACAGGTATTTTTGCTATTTCCGTTCCAACAAATGCTACAATTAAGTATTCATATGGCGAACATCTACAATCAAAATAAGTAACTAATGTTTACATCATCCAAATTCTTGAAATTTTTCGGATGGCAGCCCCTAACATCTTTCTATCCCTGTGATTTTCGATAAAGTCATCATCGACTATGTTACCGTGTGAAGGTGCACGTCTGGTAGAGTATGCGATCAAAATCTGTGCACGATTTCTCCATTTTTCTTAGTGGTTCCCGTGCGCTAGAGTTTTTTTAATGCTACCATCGTCGAAACTATAAGGTTACGGTCCGAAAAATTCCGGATGGTTCAATAACCTAAACGAAAACTTTTGTAATGTGCTACACGTGGTTTCTCAGAAAAACAACCTCAGTTCCTTGCAAAAGTAAACAGATTTACTAAGGAATCGCTGCAAAAGTTCAAAAGAGAAATGTTAGAGCCTAACTAACTAAGGTAAGGTATTGTTGCATTTTCCCGCCCAGCTTTACACGATCGCGTTTACACGAGTGCGTTTTTCGCTGCGTTAACGCTGAGCAACGCATATTGTGATGTTGAAAGCTTTTCTTAGCTTTAAATTTTAACTTTCGTGCATAAAATACGTGATTGCTACATTACCATGATGATTTTCAAAAGCAAAAAAATTCAATTACGAATGTGTAACGTATTGGATCACTTTATTGTGCAAATATTGTTGTTCTAAGTAATGCTGTTGTTTTGCACCGCTGTTGTAATAAAGTGCAGTTGCTATTTACGACATAGGGTTGCGGGAAAATTATATTTTCAAAAAACAAAAAAAATATTTTTTTCCACAACATAAATGTACGATATCACTTTATTGCAGCCAAAATCAATTGAAAATCGAAAGAAGTAGCAAACAGATGTGAAAAGAATTAATTGCAAAAAGTTATAAAACGCGTATTTATTTTTTAAACTCTGAAATATAATATTTATCGCCGCCGTGTAACTACGCTGCGTGTAACCGAAAAAGCTCGACGAAAGACTTCTCTACTCCGCTCGTTTATTTTGGCTCTTAAGCCTAGTACTAACATTAGTTTCACGTGAAATTTTGATATAAAAGTTAGCCGAAAGAAAAGTTAATTGCAGTACTGTTACGAGACGTTTATATTTTTCTTTTAAATATAAATGAGAATAGATAAAAAAATTGCTGATGGCTAATTTTCATATGATAAGCAACCTACGATAGAAATAAGCAACTAAGGTTCACTATTCCTACATTTTGATTTTTTTTTTTTGATGGCAGCCCGAAAAACTTCTTCATGCTTATAACTTCTGATTCAATCATTAGATCAAAACGTAATTTACAGTTAGTTTCAACGTGAGGGAAATCTGATATGATTTTGGTATCGATGCTAACGGATAGAGGGCTGACAGAGTCGATGATTTTGTCTTGATTGCATCTAGTGATGCTACAATTAAATTTTTCATATGCTAGACAGCTTATGAAGGAAGCAAGCAGCAAATGCTTGATTTTCGAAAGCATTGAAATTTTTGCGGACAGTCGCGTTCAAAGACTTTCTGCCCCTATAGCTTACGATGTGTAAAAAAAATTTGTCCACATGTGCACTGAGAAATACTATACTGGTGTGATGATCCGGTCGTGAGTACAAGAAATTAATTTAGTAAACATTTCAACCATATTCAATACGGAGCGAAATCTACTTACTTTTACTGTTTTTCTTCGAAAATCAGTATTTCTAATAGTTCCTATTTTCTAGTTTTCAGATAGTTTCATAAATTATCTTGGTTCTTGTAGCGAATATGAAGATGGGAGTGGCCTTAGCACAACTTAGAACCAGACCGAAGTCCAGAACCAAGAGTGCTAAGGTCGGAAAGTGGAATGGCTACTGCCATTCAAGAGGCAAAACAAAAAAAAGAATTGCCCCGAGAGCAGGGTGCCCTAGAAATGGCCGTGAAGGCCCCTTGTCCGCATTAGCGGAACACCCTTTAACCAACCCCGACGGATGCTGGGGTGCCGCTTTGCTAGCTCGCTGCGGCTGGGGTGGGTTCTTGACAAATGGGGATGGTTTGCTCTCAAGAAAACAGGATGCTACGTATATTCATCCGTCATGAATTGTAGCCGCAAACTGATATGAGAACATATCCAGGGACCAAAAGGGGGGCATAGCTCCGTACAGGAAACCACCCAGGCTCTGCAACATGGGCTGACTAAGCAGTCCCAGTGCTCGTGACAACGCACGGAGCCAGAAAATTGAAAATCTACAAAAAAGGAAAAAGGAAAAAAGTGCTACCTCTCTTTACAAGGAACCCGGGTGAGGCAGACAGCCCCGGGCCCCCGATGGTAGTGGAGCCCTGACCCCGATGGTCTGGGGTCCTCCACCCTCTGATACTGGCCATATCAATCCAAAAATTCAAAATTCCAAAAATTTAATCAAAAAAAACCAAAATTTACATCAAAGCGGAAACTACCTATGTGTGGCCAGCATCCCTCCCTTGTAAGCAAAAGCTGAATAATTCACGAAAAACTATTTAATCAATCATTTTATCATAGGCCAGCCAGGCCACGCGCAGACCCTGAAAAGAAGAAGAGAACTTCTCGGGCTCTCACCCAATAAGAAGGCCAGCGATTTCAAAGCTAACAAAACATTTCTACTTTATTCGTAAAGATAATAAAGTCAAAATTACAATTCGGTGTTCCTGGTCCTAATAAAGTTGCTAGTTTAATTCAAATTACAGTGAAGTACATTATAAAAAAATTATATTGTTAGTGTTATATAATTCTTTTTTTTTTTTTTTTTTCTTTTATAGGTTACAACTACATATGGAATTTTCATTTATGTGCCAACAAAAGATCTCCAGAACTTTCAAAGTAGCATATAAGGAACAAAGCTTGATCAAATAAAACGTGAATTGAATTACTCGAGTCTATTAAACCCAGAAAACTTGTTCTAAAAGAAATAAACCCCTAAAGAATGCATTCTTCGGTGGCATTATGAAAGACATTTTCTCCTGTTTGTTTTCTATTTTTCTTTTCAAAACGAGCGATTATTTATAGTAATAAGTTTGTCTGCACCAAGTGTGTTCCGTACAATATTATGTTTGTTTTCGTCGTTTACTAAACCCAACATTATATTCAACCAAGGCGTGCTCGATTCTTTCGAAAGTAATGACGTAATTCACTTGTCGACTACCGACTTCATTTTTTTTTTGTTTCAATTATGTTGTATACAATCAGGAACATATGGTAATGGCACACGCTTTAAGAAAACGAGATTCAAACTGAATACCCAAAAAAAATCCTGATTCAATGAAATCGCAAAAGAAATTTTTGGTTATGGGGGTAGTAATATTGCCCAAATCATAGTTTTCCTTACCATAGTTTCCTAGAGGCGAGAGGAAAATTTATAAGAAAAAAAAAAAGAAAGTCGAGAAAGAACAAATAACCGACTAGCCCCTCATGACTCCGCGATACTCTTCTATCGTAACTCTAGGTAAGGTTAATAATACTTATTGTCTAACAGTATCCAATAAACAGATAAATATATATGGAAACTAAACATATATAAGAAAAACTACTATCACAAAGTAGATAGTATCGAAATATATAATCCTAGTGACTATCCAATAGTGTATCGCATTCAGGTTACATAAATATATGTTATCGTCGTTCAATGTTTCTCAACATATTTTGTTTAAGATACTTTTTGTTTTCTTTTTAATCATTCTAGTAGTAACTGTTCATACAGCTTCATACACGTGTTTTTTTTTTTCATATTCTTAATACTATTTTAATTTCTATCATTTCCATTCTTTTTTAAAGATAATATTTATCGAACTGCATTGCGCAAATTGATTAATTACAAGACTTTGGATAATCAAAAAAAAAGAAATGCTTAAAATTTTTACTTTTTGTTCACTATTTTCTTTATATATATTCAATATAGTTAATTACTTTTCCTTTTTTTTTATTTTTTTTTTTTTAAATATAAAAAAAAACAACTAGACTTTTACGCTAAAGACACTCTTTTCGGATAAACGTTCGTCCCGTGAATGTTTTCTTCTCTATATTTTTATTTGTTCTTACCAATGGCGACGAATCTGTTGGGTAGTTCAAACACCGGGATATTTCTGCTAACGTTTCATTAACTCAGCTACAACAGGGTGTTGACTGATGGTGCAAATGATCGAACAGATGTGGTGTTTGTGTTGCAAAGTCCAACCCATCACCCGTATCGACATCCAGCTCGTCACCTTCACCAGTTGTTCCTGCTTACGTCAATGACTGCATTACGTAAATGCTATCAGGCATAGAATACGGAATTGCGCCGCGTGCTATGCTGGCTGTTTTCAACATGATACGCGGTCCAGTGGGAAGATAAGATCCATCGCGATAGTCGGTCAGCTAGGTAGCAGATACGTGTCTGCGCCGTAAACCAAAGGCCTCATTTAAACACTACCAGGCTGCATGAGCTGGTGCACGGTTATAAGTGTGAAATGCAAATGTTGGTCGTGGGGATGGTGCTGGAGCGTTCCCGTCCTCGGTTCTGGACCCTGCTCCTCAACCCAAAAAAATGCCCTTCAATCAAGATTGTCGATTTCAAAATCCAAGCAACCCCTTTCCTTACAATGGGCACGTTTTCCTCATGTAGAGCAGAACAACGTTCCTATGCCTATACATTATCATACTGTTGAACTAATCACATACCTTCTGCTAGCGCCAACCTTATATACATATGGAGTTTGCAGTGCACAGATACTTCCTCACGAACCAGGCCGTCGATGCAAGTCAGAAAGTACTTAGACCAACCCGCTTGTCCTCCCCGCACGCAAACGTAGCCCAGAGTTTGAATACAAATTCATTGTGGGTACCATTCGTGCATGTCAGGATATTGATTATCGTTCAACCAACCCGTTCCCACTAATAACTGTTTTCGCGCCACTTTTCTCGGCACTTCCTTAAATAGCCCCTTCGATCTTCAGTAGTTAGACCAACAAAAAAGGGGGGGGGGGGTCATAATCACAATATTTTTTTTTTTATCGTCAACGGACGCACAATGGGACGTCTCAATGCGGCACTTAAGTTGTTCCCGATCCCGAAACAAACTACTGGATGAATCTCAGACTGGTTTAGAGAATTAAGACAGGTTTCTTATAAGGTTTCGCATGCGGTTTTTAAAAAAAAAAGAAATCGGAGCTCGCGATCTCAATTATTTTAAGCGCAACTCTAATGTCGGACTCCGAAGGGGGGGTTTTCTGTAATAATTGCTTTTAATCCGGCTATCACTGAAACTTCGCATTTGCATTCGTTCGCGGCTGGAAACACCAAAGAGATCCGACCGCACACACGAGCACTGTTCATTATCTTTTCCCGTACAACTTTTGAATTTTTCCGATTGTTTCGATTTTCTGAATTTAGTATCTTTTCATCCGACGACAAAACGATGCGAGCAAATCTGCTTTATGGCGAATCAAGACCCGCTTCTCTGAATAACAAAAATGGAACTCATACTACACCGGTTTTTACTCTCGGCCGCCCGCCGCCAACAACTCGTCGCTACCGCGACACCCAAACGACTGCCACGAGCTTATCAGCTCCAGCTCGCAAATGCCACTTGCACAGCCACGAAGATCTAACGGGATTTTCTTTTGGCTGTGCAAAACAACAATAAGGTCACCCGGGGGACTTGCGGGATTTTGTTTTCGTGCAATTGAAATGTAGTTTCAAATTGCAAAATGTTGTAGCGTCTCCGATCCATACAGTGTGGGTCGGAGATGTGTGACCAGTAATTTTTAAATGAAAAAAATATAAAAATTACTGGATGCTACAACACAGGTCTTTCCACAAGGGCAAGTGCGTGGAAAGAGCTGAAGGATGGATGTAATAAGGGAAATATAATGACGTGAACAGGTGATCATGTCAGTTATTATCCAATCCTTTTAAGAAAATCGTGAAGAATGTGAACGGAACTAAAAGGGGTAATTTTTTAATGAAGGAAATATCGTGAACAACGTATACTGACTTAATAATGGAAGTATCTTTGGTAGAGGAAATGGTGAACGAGGTGAACATCTCTAGATACTTTTCAATTGAAGCAGGAGTGACACCTGAAATAGGCGCAAATGGACGATCTCCAAATGAAATTTGGAAACAGATCGTGAACTGGTGAACTAGTGGGTATATCACTTAGTGATGTCTTTCGCATGAAAGATGCCCACTGATCGTCCATTTTGATCGGCTAGCTGGTAATAAGCACCGCCGATTTTCTTAATTACCTTACTAGGTAAAAACTTCCGGTCCAGCTTTGCATTGTAGTGCGCGGCTGCGTCACTTTGCCGGAAGTTGCGCCTGTAGACCACTTCGCCAGGCTGGTATGAAACCACCCTGGAACGAAGGTTATAGGCCTTGGCATTGCGAGACTGGGCTTTGGTGGTGAGGTCGCGGATGGACTGGCGTAGGATTGCCAGGTGGTCAGGAGGTGGCAGGGTGGTCTCGGGGTCATCCAAAAGATGCAGCTGCCGCAACAGATGGTAAGTGCGGCCATGGGTGACCATTGGTTGGCCGAAGACTGCCTGATAGGGCGAAGTCCCTATCGTCGCGTGAGGTGCTGAGCGTAGCGCGCAGGTTATCTCTGGGATTTTGGCGTCCCATTCCTTTTGAGCAGGATCAATGTACGAACGGATGGCCGCTAGTATGGAGCGGTTGAGACGTTCCGAGGCATTGGCTTGAGGGGAATACACGGCGGTAAAGGTGTGTCCGACACCGAATTCCTGTAGAAAGGTCTGAAAGATAGACGACCGAAATTGTACACCATTGTCCGACACGATGGTTTCTGGAACTCCGACAAGGTGGAAGATTCTCTTCTTTAAGATGTCCACTACTGCCTTCGCAGTGAATTTTCGAAGCGGCTCGATAAATGGGAACCACGAGAGATGGTCTAGGATGACGAGGGCTCCTATGTTGCCAGATTTGGACCTAGGGTAGGGGCCTATAATGTCGATATACAAGCGTTGGAATATGCGCTCGGGTACGGACTGAAGCGTCATTGGTGGTCGAAGGGTGTGTGAAGGAGCTTTGGTGGTTTTGCAGATGAGGCATGATCCCACATATTCACTGACTTGAGCGGCCATTCGTGGCCAATAAAACCATTGCCGTAATCGGCCGAGGGTTTTGGCCACGCCACCATGCGCGCTCAAGGGTGGGTCATGAGCTCTCTTCACTAACTCTGCCGTCATTTCTGACGGCACCCACAACTTCCAAGCCAACTGGTCTTGAAGTCCGTTTCCGGTCGCATATTCGGTTCGCTTGTATATGAACCCGTCTACTAATTTTAGGTCCGGCAGTTGGTGTTGTTCTGCCCGGACTTTCGCCGCTAGCTCCAAATAAGAAGCACTTTTGAAATGCGGCGAAGTCAAATCTAGCTCCAATGGAGTCTCCTCGCATTCCGCCGGCGTCAACGCCTCGGCAGAGAACATGCGCGACAAAGAGTCCGGCACTACGTTTTGGCTTCCCTTTCGGTGGGTGATGGTGAAATTGAACCCTTGAAGTTTAAGGGCCCACCGGGCTAAGCGACCATTTAGATCTGGTTGGTGCATTAGCCATTTTAGGGAAGCATGGTCGGTCACGATTTCAAATTCGTGACCTTCCACGTAGGCACGGAACTTTTTGATTGCCAACACCGCTGCCAGACATTCTTGCTCAGTGACGGTGTAATTTCTCTGAGCGGGATTCAATTTGTGGGACATATAGGCGACGGGGGCTTCGTCTCCTTCTTTCGTCCGTTGCACTAGCACGGCACCTACTCCATGTTGACTCGCGTCACATTGGATGGAGAAGGGCTTGTTGAAGTCGGGGCTGTGCAACACTGGAGCCGAAGCAAGGCTCACTTTCAATTGCTTGAAAGCCTTTAGCCTCTCGTCGGTCCACACAAATTGAGTCCTCTTCGAAAGCATGTCGGTCAGTGGCGTTGACAAAGATGCATATTCTCTGACGAAGCGTCGATACCAGCCGCAGATTCCCAAAAATCTCCGCAGCTGCTTCGTAGTTGTCGGAAGAGGGAAATCCATAATGGATCTCACCTTGTCGGGGTCTGTACGGATCGTTCCATTACCAACAATGTGGCCAAGATATTTTACCTCGCGCAAGAGGAACTTGCTCTTCTCCACATTGATGGTAAGGCCAGCTTGTCGCAGATGGAATGCGACCTGGTGCAGTACCTTCAGGTGTTCGTCGAAGGCCTCGGTTATCACCAACAAGTCGTCCAAGTACACGAATACTTGGTGCTTAAGATGCGGAGGTATCACTTTGTCCATGAGTCGGGACATCGTTTGGGGTGCATTGCACAACCCAAACGGCATCACGAAAAAGTGATACAAGGGTCGCCCGGGCACAGTAAAAGCCGTCTTCTCCCTTGACCGTTCCTCCAAAGGAATCTGCCAGAAGGCATCTTTTAGATCCAGGCTCGTAATAAATGTGGCCTTAGGGAGTCTGCTTAAGATGCCGTCTATCAATGGTAAGGGATAGGCGTCTTTCACTGTGACCGAGTTCACCTTTCGCGCATCCAAGCACAGGCGTACCTTGGAGGGCTTGACCACTAGGGTCACTGGCGAGGACCACGCACTCTTGGACTCTTCGATCACGCCCAGCGCGAGCATACGATCAATCTCTTTGTATAAGAGCTTTTCGACAGCTGGCGAAACAGAGAAGTGTCTCTGTTTAATCGGTTTCTGATCGCCAGTGTCGATTTCGTGCTCGATCAGCGCTGTTTTTCCCAAACCCTCTACGGCGAACGACGGGAAGCTAGCAATCACAGACGTAAGTCTGTGACGCTGCCCCGGTGAGAGAGGGTGGGCGTGATCGTCGAGTTGTTCGAGGCTACTAGTGGTGTTGACTTGTTGGGATGGCGCAAACAGGTCTGCTGCTAAGGCGAATTGACGCACGAAATCCACTCCCAGATATAAGTTTTGGCTGAGAGTGGGAATTATCCAGAGCGTCAAGGACCTGGTAACTCCCCTGAACGTGATGTCAGCTGACACTCGGCCTACGGCTTGATGTTGTGTGCCGTCTGCAGTCTTCAACCCGAGAGAAGCTCTTTTCCAATGAAAAGCGTTCCTCTCGAGGAATGACTTTGCCAGGTCAGCCGCCATCACGCTCACGGAAGCTCCCGTGTCGATCAAGCCTGCAATTGGTTGGTCGAACAGCAGAACCTGCGCGTATGGACGGACGTCACCTGAAGGCACGTCCATCAAAGTGGCACAGTTAAGCTGGTAACGCCAACGCCGAAAGCGAGAATAGAAAGCTCTCATTCTCAGCGTTGAGCGCTTTGTTTTGGAACGAATAGGTTTTGGTCGTGAAATTTCGGAATTAAAAATTCGGTCTCGGACCGCCGCATATTTCCGCCATCTTAGGTGGTATGGCAGAAAAGCCAATGGTGCGTGTTGTGTTATAGCTGGGGGAAAACTGTCAGGGCCGGTAGGCGCAGATATAGAAACGTTGGAGGCATCGTGAGGGTTGCCGAGAGACTTCTGCCTGTCCTCAGTCCTGTCTATCTGCTGGAATTCGGAGGGGGGTGTGTCCCACTGTTTGGGAGGCTCTTGCTGGAATTCGGCACTCCCGGTTGGCGGTTTTTTGATTGGCATACTGCGCAATGAGGTTTGTAAGTGTTTTCCTTACCGCAACCGTAGCAGAATACACGCCTTTCTTCCAAGCAGTTATCAAATCTGTGTCCCACCTTCCTGCAATTCCAGCAGGTAGGCAGGACTGTCGCAGCACATAGTGTTTCGTCTGCGGGTCTCTCACTCGACCGGCTCCCTAGCTCACCGTCTAACTCAGTCCAATCCGGCGGATCCGTCAGCGCCGACAGATGCCGGCGAGTCCCGAAGACTCTCTCTGGCTGGCCTAGAGCTTTGGCCAATCTCTCCCGCCTTTTAACATGCTCTCGAAGCTGCTGGGTGCTAATGAACTGGCGATCCACCAGCTGCCACTGCAACTCCGGGAGCATATTCCCCTGCACGATATCCAAGAGGTCATTGTCGTGCAGAGGGACTGGAAGGCTACTTGCCATTCGACGGAGATCTCTATAAAATTCATCGAAAGACTCGCCCACTTTCTGTCGTCGCTGGCGGATCCTCCGCATGATTTCGCTATTGGATGCGAAATCTTGGAATTCGCGCCCCATGGCGTCCCTCAGGGAATGCCAGTCGTGGAGCTCTGCTTCTCGATGGTATTGCCAATACCACTCCTCGGCGACACCTGTCAACAGGCTGTCAATATGTCGGGTGACCGCCCGGAAATCGCCTTGGAGTTGCTGACGTGTCAGTGCATTGACCCGGTAGAGGAAAGTCTCTACCGGCATACTTCCTGCCTGGCCGCTGAACGATAAATTCCACCCAGCCATTATTGTAGTGATACGGTCTGGCGTCAGACGCTCGTCTCGGAAGTTTCGAAGCCCTCCGCGAGGTGGTTCATAATTATGGGGATCTCGGTGAGAAAGTGGAGCTTGGTGAGGTGGCCTAGGGAGTGGCACAAAGGAGTTCGCCCTAGGATTGAGTCTGGGCGACTCAACTCTATCGGATGGTGGTGGAAGGCTCCGGTCAAATCCTTGGTTTAATAAGGACTGCATGGTCCGCTGCAGATCCAGAATTTGTTGTTGAAATGTGCTCAGCTCCTCTTGAACAATGGAGCGAACACCAACGGCCGCTGCGGATTCCTCCGAAGTGGGCTGGATGTGCCTTTTTGGATCTGGGGATTTACCCAAACTTTCTTCCCCATTTGGGTCTTCCATCGAGAAGTCCCGAATTCCTTCTTCCTGACGGTCCATACCACGGGTTCTTACTCCTCCTCTACCTGTTTTAGGACGAGCGCCTTTTCCGGAGGCTGCTCCTGCCGAAGAGACCTGTACCGCCTCCAGGGGGAGTCTCAACGCTCCACGGCACAGCGGACAATCCTGCCTCGTCTTTAGCCATTTTTCGAGACATGGCCCATGAAATTGGTGGCCGCAGGAGGTGGTAGAAGCAGGCCTGTCTGGCGTAAATAGAGCCTGGCAGATGGAGCATTGTTCCTCCACCTGGACACGGGACAGGTCCTCGTTACTCCTTGTGAGTGGCATCTCGTCTTGCGGAAAATATGAAATTCTATAAAAAAAATGAACAATATAAGAGTTGCGTCTGGCAAGAAGCTTAAACTAAAGCAGCGTCAAAACGCTTTGCTTTTCAAGTATCTTACAAACTAAGACGCGCGCGTGATCGCGGCGCGTATTCCAACAAGTGAATACCTCAAATGCACGTCTGCAATGGACGTGTCTAACTATTGTATAATTTTAAGTTCTTCGCACTAAATGCGGATTCAGAGACAAAAATTAATATGTCGTATCAAAATATGGCCCTCTCATTGAGCTGAGCCCGATCCATTCCTACCCAATTCAGGTCCGCTGGCTGGCTGGCTTTTGATTTTAAAAAACGCAAGGAAATGAAATTCTAATTATGAAATGTTAGACTGGAACAATGTGAAAAATGGTAGAAAATTGTCAAAGTGAAAAGTATTGAAAATTGTAAGTAAAAAATTTAACTCGGGTCGGTTCCTGAGGGGTACCGCCCAGTATGGGGGACTGTTTCTCCCACCCGAAATCCCTCGAAAAGAGAGGAGCAAGGGACCAAAAACAACTATGTTGCCGCTTGACTCAGCTTCAGCAAATGGTTCAAGTTTGGCCAAGCTGCAGGGACGTGTAGGTGGCACCACGCCAACCCCACGTAATCCACCACAGCCTGAACCAAACCCAAGCCAAAAGCCGAAGCTGGATCAAGACAGCAAGGATATAAAAATTTGGGACAGCTTCCCAACATAAAGTGGGGCAGGGGCCCTTCGGTTGACCGGGACAGGAGCGGCGGTAAACCACCACAACCTGTTATCCGCGGCCAACTTCCAGGTTGCACCCAGAGTCAAAAAAAAACTCAAAAGGACAACACAACAGGAAGCTGCCCAAGAGGTAAGCTAACTAGGAATTGAATTTAACCGGATAGGATTGGGAAGGATGTTTGCGGCTAATAAGGAAAGAGCGAGCGATGCAGGTCTTAATAAATGGGTTTTGTTCTCTCGAACGAAGTATATCGAATCGCAAAGGAGGCGATTCTAAGACCTGCTAGTGAGAATGGAATTATTAGGATTTAAAGACGTGAAGTCTTAAGGGGAGTATGAGTCGAAACTCATAAGTATTTTCTCACTTTGGTGTGGGTTGCCCAAAACAAGTTTCGGGCCCCACGTTGGGCGCCATTTGTAGCGAATATGAAGATGGGAGTGGCCTTAGCACAACTTAGAACCAGACCGAAGTCCAGAACCAAGAGTGCTAAGGTCGGAAAGTGGAATGGCTACTGCCATTCAAGAGGCAAAACAAAAAAAAGAATTGCCCCGAGAGCAGGGTGCCCTAGAAATGGCCGTGAAGGCCCCTTGTCCGCATTAGCGGAACACCCTTTAACCAACCCCGACGGATGCTGGGGTGCCGCTTTGCTAGCTCGCTGCGGCTGGGGTGGGTTCTTGACAAATGGGGATGGTTTGCTCTCAAGAAAACAGGATGCTACGTATATTCATCCGTCATGAATTGTAGCCGCAAACTGATATGAGAACATATCCAGGGACCAAAAGGGGGGCATAGCTCCGTACAGGAAACCACCCAGGCTCTGCAACATGGGCTGACTAAGCAGTCCCAGTGCTCGTGACAACGCACGGAGCCAGAAAATTGAAAATCTACAAAAAAGGAAAAAGGAAAAAAAGTGCTACCTCTCTTTACAAGGAACCCGGGTGAGGCAGACAGCCCCGGGCCCCCGATGGTAGTGGAGCCCTGACCCCGATGGTCTGGGGTCCTCCACCCTCTGATACTGGCCATATCAATCCAAAAATTCAAAATTCCAAAAATTTAATCAAAAAAAACCAAAATTTACATCAAAGCGGAAACTACCTATGTGTGGCCAGCATCCCTCCCTTGTAAGCAAAAGCTGAATAATTCACGAAAAACTATTTAATCAATCATTTTATCATAGGCCAGCCAGGCCACGCGCAGACCCTGAAAAGAAGAAGAGAACTTCTCGGGCTCTCACCCAATAAGAAGGCCAGCGATTTCAAAGCTAACAAAACATTTCTACTTTATTCGTAAAGATAATAAAGTCAAAATTACAATTCGGTGTTCCTGGTCCTAATAAAGTTGCTAGTTTAATTCAAATTACAGTGAAGTACATTATAAAAAAATTATATTGTTAGTGTTATATAATTCTTTTTTTTTTTTTTTTCTTTTATAGGTTACAACTACATATGGAATTTTCATTTATGTGCCAACAAAAGATCTCCAGAACTTTCAAAGTAGCATATAAAGAACAAAGCTTGATCAAATAAAACGTGAATTGAATTACTCGAGTCTATTAAACCCAGAAAACTTGTTCTAAAAGAAATAAACCCCTAAAGAATGCATTCTTCGGTGGCATTATGAAAGACATTTTCTCCTGTTTGTTTTCTATTTTTCTTTTCAAAACGAGCGATTATTTATAGTAATAAGTTTGTCTGCACCAAGTGTGTTCCGTACAATATTATGTTTGTTTTCGTCGTTTACTAAACCCAACATTATATTCAACCAAGGCGTGCTCGATTCTTTCGAAAGTAATGACGTAATTCACTTGTCGACTACCGACTTCATTTTTTTTTTGTTTCAATTATGTTGTATACAATCAGGAACATATGGTAATGGCACACGCTTTAAGAAAACGAGATTCAAACTGAATACCCAAAAAAAATCCTGATTCAATGAAATCGCAAAAGAAATTTTTGGTTATGGGGGTAGTAATATTGCCCAAATCATAGTTTTCCTTACCATAGTTTCCTAGAGGCGAGAGGAAAATTTATAAGAAAAAAAAAAAGAAAGTCGAGAAAGAACAAATAACCGACTAGCCCCTCATGACTCCGCGATACTCTTCTATCGTAACTCTAGGTAAGGTTAATAATACTTATTGTCTAACAGTATCCAATAAACAGATAAATATATATGGAAACTAAACATATATAAGAAAAACTACTATCACAAAGTAGATAGTATCGAAATATATAATCCTAGTGACTATCCAATAGTGTATCGCATTCAGGTTACATAAATATATGTTATCGTCGTTCAATGTTTCTCAACATATTTTGTTTAAGATACTTTTTGTTTTCTTTTTAATCATTCTAGTAGTAACTGTTCATACAGCTTCATACACGTGTTTTTTTTTTCATATTCTTAATACTATTTTAATTTCTATCATTTCCATTCTTTTTTAAAGATAATATTTATCGAACTGCATTGCGCAAATTGATTAATTACAAGACTTTGGATAATCAAAAAAAAAGAAATGCTTAAAATTTTTACTTTTTGTTCACTATTTTCTTTATATATATTCAATATAGTTAATTACTTTTCCTTTTTTTTTATTTTTTTTTTTTTAAATATAAAAAAAAACAACTAGACTTTTACGCTAAAGACACTCTTTTCGGATAAACGTTCGTCCCGTGAATGTTTTCTTCTCTATATTTTTATTTGTTCTTACCAATGGCGACGAATCTGTTGGGTAGTTCAAACACCGGGATATTTCTGCTAACGTTTCATTAACTCAGCTACAACAGGGTGTTGACTGATGGTGCAAATGATCGAACAGATGTGGTGTTTGTGTTGCAAAGTCCAACCCATCACCCGTATCGACATCCAGCTCGTCACCTTCACCAGTTGTTCCTGCTTACGTCAATGACTGCATTACGTAAATGCTATCAGGCATAGAATACGGAATTGCGCCGCGTGCTATGCTGGCTGTTTTCAACATGATACGCGGTCCAGTGGGAAGATAAGATCCATCGCGATAGTCGGTCAGCTAGGTAGCAGATACGTGTCTGCGCCGTAAACCAAAGGCCTCATTTAAACACTACCAGGCTGCATGAGCTGGTGCACGGTTATAAGTGTGAAATGCAAATGTTGGTCGTGGGGATGGTGCTGGAGCGTTCCCGTCCTCGGTTCTGGACCCTGCTCCTCAACCCAAAAAAATGCCCTTCAATCAAGATTGTCGATTTCAAAATCCAAGCAACCCCTTTCCTTACAATGGGCACGTTTTCCTCATGTAGAGCAGAACAACGTTCCTATGCCTATACATTATCATACTGTTGAACTAATCACATACCTTCTGCTAGCGCCAACCTTATATACATATGGAGTTTGCAGTGCACAGATACTTCCTCACGAACCAGGCCGTCGATGCAAGTCAGAAAGTACTTAGACCAACCCGCTTGTCCTCCCCGCACGCAAACGTAACCCAGAGTTTGAATACAAATTCATTGTGGGTACCATTCGTGCATGTCAGGATATTGATTATCGTTCAACCAACCCGTTCCCACTAATAACTGTTTTCGCGCCACTTTTCTCGGCACTTCCTTAAATAGCCCCTTCGATCTTCAGTAGTTAGACCAACAAAAAAGGGGGGGGGGTCATAATCACAATATTTTTTTTTTTATCGTCAACGGACGCACAATGGGACGTCTCAATGCGGCACTTAAGTTGTTCCCGATCCCGAAACAAACTACTGGATGAATCTCAGACTGGTTTAGAGAATTAAGACAGGTTTCTTATAAGGTTTCGCATGCGGTTTTTAAAAAAAAAAGAAATCGGAGCTCGCGATCTCAATTATTTTAAGCGCAACTCTAATGTCGGACTCCGAAGGGGGGGTTTTCTGTAATAATTGCTTTTAATCCGGCTATCACTGAAACTTCGCATTTGCATTCGTTCGCGGCTGGAAACACCAAAGAGATCCGACCGCACACACGAGCACTGTTCATTATCTTTTCCCGTACAACTTTTGAATTTTTCCGATTGTTTCGATTTTCTGAATTTAGTATCTTTTCATCCGACGACAAAACGATGCGAGCAAATCTGCTTTATGGCGAATCAAGACCCGCTTCTCTGAATAACAAAAATGGAACTCATACTACACCGGTTTTTACTCTCGGCCGCCCGCCGCCAACAACTCGTCGCTACCGCGACACCCAAACGACTGCCACGAGCTTATCAGCTCCAGCTCGCAAATGCCACTTGCACAGCCACGAAGATCTAACGGGATTTTCTTTTGGCTGTGCAAAACAACAATAAGGTCACCCGGGGGACTTGCGGGATTTTGTTTTCGTGCAATTGAAATGTAGTTTCAAATTGCAAAATGTTGTAGCGTCTCCGATCCATACAGTGTGGGTCGGAGATGTGTGACCAGTAATTTTTAAATGAAAAAAATATAAAAATTACTGGATGCTACATTCTATCTTAATCAGCGCATTTCTTTTCGACTCCCTAATATTAAGTTATCCAAAAAATAACAGTAAAATATGTAAGCCTTAGTTTAAAGGAAATTCTTTCTATAATAGCCATACATTTCAAATATGCATGTGTAAGTCACGTTGTAAAGTAAAACGTGATTAGTTAATAGAATGGCATTGCATCGAAAGTTTTATCGAAATATTGCGTTGGACGCAACTAACAATCATATATCTGGTTCATATATCAAATCATATATCAAATCTTTAAAACACCCGTTTTTTTTAATGCAATTTCTTGATTCAACAGCAATTTAATTTTATCACTGAAACTTACCACTCTGTCGGTGTATTCTACATACGTCAAATCAATTTCACTTTAATTTTTCGCAATGTCAACTTTGTTTCACGGAAATTGCAATCGGATCGTAATCTGATTGTTGCGGCTGTCGTTTGATATATGTATGTACATATGCACATATGTTTGCTATGTATGTACATCAATTTCAATAGCATTCGTCTGAAAAGTTTGCCAATTTGATCGTAGCAGTGCATTTTAGTGTTTCAAACAAGTAGTACTTAGAGCAAAAAAAAAGTTGATGTTTTTTATTTCTCATTTTGATATCTTTTTGATTACAGGTGCAGACTGGCTGCGTCGGCGAGCTGATATTGTTTTTGGATTACCGGGATTGGTTATTGGTCTCAAACATTGTAAGTAAACTGTATTGGTTTTACTGATTATTATAGCTTGTGATGTTAGTTTAGCTGTAGAATTGTTGAATTTCCTCAATTAAAATTAAGTAGTCATGTCCTAAAACAAATTCAATTAAAGAATGAGCTCTAATTTAGAAACTGGGAATAAAGTTTTTGCTGACACAATTTAACTCGCCATCGATTTCAAATTGTGTCCAGCTAATTTAATAAACCTATCGTCAATGCAATATACTTGAATAAAATATACTTTTTCTGTGTAATATATCCATACTTCATACATACATACTACTCTGCATACATACTTCAATAAAAGGGCAAAATATCAAAGAACCTGTCCTAAATCTAACTGCTTGAACTCATAAATACGGTATACCATGAACGGCATTAACATTCGTAAGAACAAAGAAATTTCTGAAAGATTATCAAGCATAAAACCAGAAGAAGATGATGATGAAAATAATGGGAAATATGTGGTGATTTTACTAAATCAAAGTCATATTGAGAAGATGGAAATGAAATTCTACAACCTTTTTGCAGATGCGAGAACAATGTGCGTATGTTAGATTATTTGAAAATTGGTCCATGCCTGTGAATTTCATGCATAATCTTATTTGCGAATTTCATTTTATTTAAGTCGTGTCAATGCTCTTAAGATTTTGTTTTACGGTAATGAATGTTTCATAAATTGAATTGAATTTATTCTTTTGCGGTAAGTCTTATGCATTGGTAGAATGGAAATTCTTTATCGAATGGAAGTAAGTGAAAATACAAATTAGTTTAAATGTAATCTGATTTGGTTTATGTCTTGATGTTCCAATTTCGAGTATGGAACGTTTAAAAGTGAAGAGAACGTTAGCATGGATATGGGCTAATGTGTAAGGGTTGAATTATTTTATTGGGTACCTTCGGAGAATGTTGGGATACAGAGAAAAAACATTTGGTGTCTCCATCCGGCTTGTCTGTGAAGTTGTTCCACGTCCAGTCAGAGTTAAAAATAAGCAAAATGACTCTAAAACAGAAGTAACAATTTATAAAGCAATTAGGACCTACGTTAAAGAGCAGCAATCCTTTTTTCAGATAATTTTAAAAGTAATCAGTGTTCAAAGTACCTGAATTCTCTGAAACGCCCGGATAGTGATACCAAATCTAAAAACGAGTCTCTATTTTACTTGTGAATCACTTTTCATATGGTGATTGAAACGCAGAATTCTTTTGTACCTCTGGCCGAACTTCTTGATCTTCGCAGTTGTAGGAAACACTAGTACCCAGCTATATCTGTGTCACCAGCGGAAGGGTCAAAGATGCAACTATGCTCTTTGAAAATTTCACATCACTTGGATTCTTTCTGGCTATACTGATATAAAGAATTTATTTGCTTACTTATTTATTTATCAAAACAAATCCAATTATAGATTAGACACGAATTGACAATTGAAAAGAAAACTTAAAAAAAATCATTCAGGTTTGCTTAGTCCTGGGTCATGTTCCGACGATTGGCTAAGGCAGTCTTCATATCAAAACAAAAAAAGAATAACTAATCAGATTCAAGAAACTTTAGGCCAATCAGCATAAAATTATGTGTGCTGAAATGCCACGAGTGGCTTGTTGAAGGTGGTGAAGTCTAATCTCTTAAATAATGAGCAACATGGATAATAGCGGGGAAAATCATGCGAGCTGGCACTTACTTTTTGGCTTTCAGTGTTTATAGAAATATCTCAAATGGTATGCGATTGGAGCATTTGTGGATATTGAAAATGTGTTTGACTGCGAAAGCGATTTTTGAAATTTTTGGTGTCAGCAGTTAGAGCCGGCAGTTATTTAAGAACGGAGTTGACAGCTGGATGTCCTCAAAGAATGTCCTATCGCTGTTCTATGCTTGTTGATTTCTTACTCAACGAACTGCAAGAAGAACATCTGCATCTGTAGGTTTAGGTTCCTCTACAAGAGTAGGAAGGTTTGCAAAGACATAGCATGCATACTGATTGGACACTACCGCCAAGGACGACATATGTATCGAGAATGAGTAGGTATGGGGGAAGGAAAATACTTGCCCACCCTGCTTAGAAGAATCTGACTGCGAAGTATTTGCTTTACGAATGCCCAATATATGTGCGTGTTAGGTTCCAATGCTTCAGTTTGAATATGGTGCGTATGCATAGGATAACCTGTTTTCCCATTTCGTTGATCTTGGATTTTGCCACATGATCCGAGAAACTATAGAAATTTGGGGTTATTGCCGTGAGTTTTTAGAGATGTTAGGGGACTGTCTCTCAGCTCACACACACAACATAAAATTATTTTATGTTTAATACCAAGTGGAAATATATGTAAAAGTCCTATAAAAAAGTTCGAAAAAGTCCAAAAACCACAAGTCTATATCCCAGGACTTATATTGTATTTGCTCAGTTACTTACAGTACCGCGCTGCTGCCGCTTAGTGTGCTGGCTGCATGCAGTAGCACACATAATTTTGCAGATTTCTTTTAGCCTATTTTATCGACCATCAATGTGACGAGCTATTTCACTCCACGCAGAGCTATTCCACTCCAAATTCATCCAGTTTTTGCTACTTTGCATGTGCGAAGAGTAGCTGAAGGCGCTCACTATACAATACAAGTTCTGGACTATGGCTAAGCGCCACGTAGTGAGTAGTCTCTATTGACAGGAATGCTCTGGCTTACATGGCTCAGCTCAGTGATTGAATCTTTCTGACGACTCACTCGTGAGCTGTTGACCACAAGTACATGTAGAAAAATTACCAGATGTGGCCAAGTCGAAGCTAACTGACTTTAAATATAGCTTACGCCACTCAAAGCTTGTCAGATAGGCTCTAGTCTATATTTTGTTTCAGTGCTAGCTATTCATTTGGGAGTTTCGTATCGAATTTTATACTATGTACACACAAGAAAAAGAGCAAGCATCTCTGCGGCTAGCCAGAACCTGTTTTGACTCTGTTCAACAGCAGCACAAAGCGTAAATGTACTGTTATGTTACGCATAAGAGAGACAATAAAAAATACTATTGCTTTGTAAATACTTTTGGAAATTAGCTTCTGCGTTTGTTTGTTAATTTTTAAAACATTTTTTATGCTCATTGATTTGGAATAAACTCTTTTCTTCGCACCAGCACCTCACAAATCCATTCTTTATCATTTGATGAAAATAAAAATCGGCTCTGCTGCAGCCAAGTTCACTTAAAAACTCATATTCTCGTGAAAAACTGAAATTTTCTTGGCATCAGAATCTGTAGAATATTATTCATCCTAACAAATATGTTTACCATTTAACCGTAAAAGACAATGCATAATATTTTCAATCAAGTTCAATATGCTTCAAATTTAGTTTTGTCTTTTATTTTACGTCCTTAGTTTAGGTGTTACGACCAAATATATATTGTCCGTGCTTTCCGAGCATCATCAAATGCAATGACAAAAAAGTATTTAAATTACGTATTCGCAACTAGCAAACAAAAATCAAAAATGTTTTCTAGGTGCATTATGCTTAGAAAACACATAAAAAACATGCTTGTCTGTTCAAAAGGTAAAATGTATAGGTATGTTTCTTTAGTAGACAATACCATATTTACTTACGCATGCAAGTTGATATAAAATCAGTTGAAATTACAGCACCTGATTATGTTTGCAGAGTACTTTACATTATTCAGGCACTTCATTTCACTACCTGTGGCAAAGATCATGTGGCTTTTGCGCTTGCTAGTAAATTATGTATTGTGTTGTCATATTTTTATGACTGACCACCAGCTGATGGACAATAAAGTTATGCGACAACGTTTTTGTTACGTAGGTCAGGGTAAGCGTAGTAGTCATCACGTTACTTGATAGTATGGCTTTAAAACTGTGATAATAGCAGATGCTTTACATAATTATAAATGTAATGAAGTAGTTTCATTTAATGAAGTTTACCATAACTGAAATGCAATTTGAAACATTTTTCGTTCTGTTCTTCCCTAGTTGTCTGACAAGAAATCAAGGAAAGAATGATAATAAATCACCGCTATAGGGCAATAGTTACTTACAAATCTTTGGAAGTCTTTAATAGACAGATAAAGTTTGCATGGCTGACTTTTTGTTACTATTAATAAAAATGTATCTTTTCTTATGTTCGGCGTCAATTTTACAATAATCCGAAACTAATATAAACTCATCATGACCATTCCTCCAGTATCATGCAACTACCAAAAATAACAAGTATATGCAGTCACAATATTCGCTACAATCGTCATCATATCACATCACCTTGTCACAACAAATGACAACATAATACTCTTATTGATACTCATTCACGTCCCGCATGTTGTGATAGATTACATTTGCTACTTGACATTGCCTCGTTAAAGCAGACTAGAAAATTGATTAGCGGAAGAAGTAACAGAATTAGCATACTATCAAATGCATAGATAGGTTGCAATCTTAATTTGTCTGTAGACGACCTACACGTAATACAGTTGGTACTTTGCTCCATAGTAGATGACGAACATACTTGTACCTAATATCACACCCGCAGAATACAAAATTAGATTCATTTTGTAACGTGACACTCATGTTAACGTTAATGAAAGACGTTAAGATCATTCGTGCATACAAGCATACATATCTAACTATTCTTTAAGTAAAACAAATTGCACTTGTGCTATGTGTCGTATGCCCCCATAAACGCCACCGAGAATCGGTCTGGAATTTTAAAATGGAGCGTTGCGCTATGAAGTTTGAAAACTAGGTAGATATTGAGGTAATAAGTAACTTGGCATGGATATGTTGTGCTGCAAATGTGGTACGCTTTAGACATGAGTCAATGCCGTGGGATTTTTTAATCGAAAATAGGCTAATAGAGGTAATAGACTGGTTTTGGAAATGCAGCAATATTCGTATGAGTCACACAAAATGACAAAGTTACGTTTATATGTAGGTACTTATTTCGCCTTCATGTGCCAAAGACAGAAACATAGCATAGGAAATTGTTACCTATTTATAGATTTAAGTTGATGTATTACTGTGAATGCTGTCTACATCACGGTTTCAACCATTGAGAGAAGTCCTTCAATCTTTTCAATCGACTATTGAGCTTCCATGTCACGAAAATGGCCTTTGATTTGCTAAATAGTATCATCATATCGGAGCAGCAAGTAAATATGCGAGTTCTGATGTATTACGAGAAAGACCACAATATCATTGTCACAGTCATTAATCCTAGACTCGAAGCATTCAGGCGGCAAAAAAACCCGTCTATCTATAGAGGGATTCGAGATGTCGCATATTGTCTCTACACTCAAAAAAATATGTTTCCGAAAATCAAAGAAAATCTTCCACAAATCAAATAAACTTTTATTTGATATCAGCAATTTGTATAAATATCATGTAAAAATTACTTACATTCAACGGAACACAATTTTTAGTTTACCTTATATCAAGTAAGTAATTTTCCTCAAATCTTGTAAATTATGTCTATGAATTTAGTAAATTATATCTACAATGCGAACATATTTTTACATGCTTCAACAACAAAAACCACGCTTCAATATTCGACGAAAAAATTGATAGTTTTTTTGATTTCTATCAACATTTCTTCTGCACAAATAAGGGGTCGATAGCTTAGCTCGCTAACATGTCAGTCCAAAGCAGCGGATCTACCGCTCGCGGGTTCGAATTCCGCCGGGTTCATGGTTGACTTTGTTTGTCTTCATAATATGTCCTAACTCCATTGATTAAGTGTCACATTATAGCTTTAAGTGGTAACTAGGCAATAAATAATACTAGCGCTTCAGAAAATAAGAAAAAAATGTGGCACTTAAAAAAAGGAAAAATGGAAAGTTGATAATGACTTTATTTTTCTTACTTATTTTTTTTATATTTTCACTCCCTTTAAAGTAAGCCACTCTTATCATATGAAGAGAGAGAGATTTTTTGCGTGCCAACAACATGCGATGCTTTCAAGCGGTTCCCCATCTGAGAGCCCGTTTAGACGAGCGATGTTGTGCTTTGCCAGCAAAGAGTTTGCTGGCCGATGGTGCTCGCTGCAAGTTTTCACGAGCGATTTCTTGCTGTGCTAGCACACAGTTTTTTATATTCGTAGCAGACTGCTTTCTACCAAAAAAATGTCTGTGCCTCAAATTTTTTCGAAGAAAATGACAGAAAAATCGCTGCCGTGCTCGATGGCCAACTATATCAGTCGTGCTCGCTGTTCCGTTCCGTCCTTCACTTCTCTTGCCTGAAAGCTCGTGCTGGATCCAGCAAAAAACCGCTCGGCTAAACCGGCTCTAAGTAGTAACCGCGCTCAGCACAGCTTAACTTCGGTGATCGTACGTAAACCGATTTATGTCATATGCCAGATTTTCTTGAAACTATATCGAATTTTACTCAGGGCAAGTTCAATATCAGTTCTTTGAAATGAAGAAATTTCTTCCTTTGGATTGAGTAAATATTTCTTTGGCGCAGAATCATTACCAATTTTCTTTGAAAATGTGCTCATTTTTCTTCAAAAAATAAAAGTATTTTTCTGAGTGTATCTTATCTCTGTTCCCAGGTTGCCGTTCGTGGAGTGTAACCAATAGTTTTAACGTTTAGGTACTGGCTCCAATCCTTTCAAGGGTTCTGCTAATTTACCTTTTCCTCTGCGCAATATAGCCGCTATGTGTACCAAGCTTGTTACCTCTTAAGCTTCGACCGCTGGATTTGGTTTAAGTACACAGACAACCGGAATCTTCTGTGACACGTCTTGAGTCTCCTCTTGCTTCACCAGTACTACAGCGCGATACTTCCACTATGAATACTGAAGCTGTTTTGATTGCCTCGTCTACTGCTGCCTTGCTGTCGAAATGCTTAGGCTAGACCTTCAAAAAGACTTCTTCAACTTCATCGACCTCCTTTTACTCTTCCTTCATTGGTGTTGCATCGCCACCATTCCAGGTGTTTTTCTCGCGTTTTGCATATAATATGTTCAGCGGAAACAATCATGGAGCATATTGCTTCCAAACTTGACTATTACCGCCTCTACTTCTATGTACGAAGCTAACACCAGATAACATGAAGAATCGCATCGTTTAAAATAACAGTAAGTGCTGTCACAGATGTTCTTCTTCACCGAGACTTCTTGCGTTCAGGCGTTCTGTTTAAGGAGTTCTCTAGGAAACCTCGTAAAAGTTTTCGTTCCATAAGACCAAAGAGCTTGGAAAGTTTAATACCAGAATGTCCGCGATCTGAGGACCGAAACAGATTAAATCTACCTCAATTCCACCCTAGACTCTGATGGAATTATTTGCTGAATAGAAACCTGGTTGCCTGAAGATATCTATAATAATGAACTAGTTTCTTTAGATAATGTCTTGCGTAAAGGCCGCGGCCGCAATATCTGCGGGAAATCAAGTGGCGGTGGCGCTCTTATCAGTGAAAATAAGGCTCTCGCTGGAATACGCTGCAGTAACTTTCCCACGCTTCTCTTTCCTGTTGAATGTGCCCTTGTTCACATTTCCTTTGCTCCATCCTAAACTTTAGTTGTTGCGTTTATCTACGAGTACATCCTTTGTAGCAGTCCTGTTTTAGTTTACGAATGTTTTCTTTGTGAAAATCTCTTCCTACCTTGACACACAGTTTTCTACTGCTTTGCTACTGTTATATGCATTCTCGGCTATCGTATCTACCAACAGCATATCACTGCTTGTGTGTTCCTTGTGTGCTAAATTAAATCATTTGAACAACTTTCTGCCTTCAAAAATAAATAAATAAGAAAATTCCATTTCAAACCACAAATTCTACTGTTGTATTTTGCAATAGAACACAATAATTGCAAAAAAATATGCCCACTGTTTTGCACCAGCCACAAAGCGCTTAATGAAAATCAGGACAAAACGACGAGTAATGAATTCAATTAGAAGCCATTGTGAACTAACTGGCGGCTCAAAAAGCATTAAGTACTTGATACACTTGTTTACTTATTCGTTCGTACAGTAGTACAAATAGAGCTCTTTGAGCTTCGATTTATAATCGATTCCGCTTTCTATGCAACTCAGTTTTTGCATGATCATAACCGTACAATCGGTAAATGTGTTTAATTAGTCAGTCATACAATGGGCAATTAAATAAAAAGTGCCTGGATGGCTAGTCTATTTGTTTTCGATGCTGTTGCACTGCTGTGCTTTACTAAACGATTACTACTCATTTGAACAGTGTTTGTTTTGAACATGAATATGGAAATTTTTCCACTTCAATTAAATTATATTTGAAGTTTTGATTTGTGAAGCATGAACACAAAGCTCTACAGTAATTTTTGGCACTTCATTAAAACAGATTTTCAAGCTCCACTTGAAAGTATAATAGTTTTTCCCATTGATTTTCTATAGCTGAAAAAGCTTTAGAGGTTTTAATTATGTTCTTGAAGAGGTAGGTCTTCAGATTTTAAGATCAAGGAAATTTCTGGTGAGAAATGGTTGACTGTTTTTTAGAAAAAAAATTAATATTTTCCGGCAATCTCATATGTAGAACTCATAATTTTTGCCTCTAAATTATGAAAAATAAATAGCAGATCAAGGAACGTTAAGATAGCTTTATTCAAAGGTTAGCGATGACTGAATGATTTACAACTTCTGGATTTAATACTTTCATTGAATTCTTATTCGACGCTAAAATCAATACAGTCATTTGCTATTATCATATCCTTATTCTCAATCATCTCAAGAATACTATCTGATCTCTTTACTTACTTTATCTAATAAATATGTAATATCAAACTTGATCTTCACTTACACCCTCAAAAAAGCTATACCAGAAGATTCACAAAAATAATTTGATACTTTGCACGCCCTTTCGAATGGGCGCTATAATGATTGATAAAACAAATAATTGTTTTCTTTCATGTCTGTCTGTAATTTTGTGCTTTGATTTTTCCCTGTCGATTTGAAAACAAGTCTCCAATTTCGAATATTTATCAGTAACTTTATTTATTACTTCAATCCTAGAAAGCCACCTAGGACTACATGGCTACTGAATTTAATCAATTTCCGTTTCATAGAAGTTCACATAAATCTCGAAATTCAGCTATGCTTAATTTACTGTGAGCAAAAAAATCATCAGTTTCTTTTAAAATAAGTAAAACTCGCGCTGCAAAAGGAAGGGAACGCAAAAATTTCAGCTTTTAAAGGCTGCAGTGTTTATGGCAAAAAGAAAATAAGAATAAAAAAACACAAATCGCGTTTACTCAAATCCAAGCGGTCCGTAGGAGCGAGTGAAATCGAAAATTTTTGTCCAACGAAGTTTGAGGTTTCACCGAACTCGTAACTCCCGAAATTTTATTGTTTTGTTTGCTTTGTAAGAATGAAAAACAGTTTGAAATAATTATAAAAATAGCGATTTAAATAGAGTAAAAAGTGGTTCAAAATGCTATAAATCACCTAATCTGGCATCAAGAGAGACATACCACAATCGAATCTCGTTCGTGAAACTCCAATTAGCTTTGAGTGTTTGGAATTTTCTTTGCTAGGCACAAAAAAAGCTCGGCGAGATTCAATCTGTCAGATAGTGTCAAATAATGAGTCGTCGTCTCAACATACAACAAGAACATGAGCAAAACAGTTTTTGCATTTGATTCCAATTGTTTGTACTAACATCTTCGAAAAACAGTATATTCTGTTGAATTGAATTGTAACGGCTCTTGTGCATCATCTTTAAACTCTTTCTTGGTCTTTCGTTAGAGATAGCGTATAGTTATCTCTACTTCAGAATTCTATTACTTTTTTACGGGAAGAGAATAGAATGTTATGCTATACAAGTAGTGTCTTTTAGTTAGTATTTGATGTAAAATGACTTGGGAAAGAAATATTAAACTGTATGGCAAGATTTGCTTGACCCTACCTTCAATTGCAATGACTATAATTCTATCGATACTTATTCGAGAAACACATGCTTGAATTCAACTTGACCACCTGTTTTATTAACTACATCACTAAGTTACATTACAATTACATTGAGTTTAGTTAGAAAAAATCATACGGATCAGCGTAGAAATACTTCACGGCTAATAATTTAAGTTTTTTTTCGAAAGTATCAAAATGCTTAATACAATCCAATATGGAACTACACAGCAACAATTCAAAAAAAGTCTAGCGCATCAGTACCGCTAGAAAACTTATTTTCGAAGAAATCATCTTTGAGTGACTTAAAAATGTGTGAAGACGTAATACACTTCTTTGTAGTATCATATCAACCATTTCTTACTCAAAGGAACAAATATCATTTTCTGATAGCATTTCCTATAACACAAATGATGGAAATGTTCAGTGCTGGCAACATTTGTCCAACCCAGCAGCAATAAGTCTACCATAGCATGCTCGTGCCTAATCAACCTATCCTTTGAATTTCGTTTTAATCCAAGGATATCATTGAAAGTTTCAGCGATTAAACTATGTCTGGGGCTGCCATCCGAAAAATTTCCAAAACTCGGAAAATTTAAATATGGGCTGTTTGTTTTATTGTAAATGCTTTGCTTATGAATACAAAATGGAAGCATCTGTTGGTGCAATATTTACTCCAAAGCTACTTCACGTTCAGTTAAATCCATCCTATGAATTTCGTTTCGATTGAATGGCTGCCATGGAAGTTATAGGAGTGAATAGAATTTTATGGTAAACATCCTCAAAACTTTTCAAATTTTCGAAACCTAAATATTTGTTGTTAAATGCCATTGCAGAGTCATTCCCATTTGGAAATTTAATGACAACATCGCTCGATAAAGAAATGTCAATAAATTATGAAATGCATCATAGCTGGCAACCCTTTCATGATTTTTCAACGAAATTCCTACAGAACTAGAAATGCAGCAAGATCCACTTATCACATGAATTTCGTTTTGATTTCGTGCCTGCATCGGAAGGTATAAGGAAAAAACCTTTATTTTCCTGAGCGAATTTACAATATTTAGGAGACAACAAGTGGCAACCCTATACTAGACAAAAAGCTGGCAATCCTATACTAATTTTTCAACCAAATTTCTATATAGTCTGTCTGAGGGTAAGGTTCACCTAGAGCGTGAGTTTTGTTAAAATCTGGTGGCTAAATCGGAAGCTATAGGCCAAAAACCATTTTTGTTTTCGGAGATTTTTCAAAATGGCTCCACTGCCACAGTATTGCCCGTATTTCAAAATCACTTCTGTCAAACTTGGTCCAATATGTCCTGTAAATTTCATATTGATCGCATTATCCGGTCGTCAGTTCTCGTGAACAGAAGTTCTGAGTACTGAAAATAGAAGCAATTTGATCATGGGCTGCCGTTCTTGTTTGCTGCGGAATTCGGAAAATTTTTATTTGACTTGGTGGACAAAAGTAAAAATTTATCAATAATTTAAATTTATTTTCAAGAATCAAAAATTTTTCAGGAGGGTTGATGATTTGAAGGATTTTTTTCAAGAACCTGCTGTAGCTAGAGAGTTGCCCACACAGTCTTGAAAGTTGATGTGTGCTAAATGTTAGTCTACATCAATACTATATATATGTATATATATATAGATATATATATATATATATATATATATATATATATATATATATATATATATATATATATATATACATATATATATATATATATCTATATATGTATATATATATATATATATATATATATATATATATATATATATATATATATATATATATATATATATATATATATATATATATATATATATATATATATATATATATATATATATATATATATGATGAATTTTCTGCGAAACGAGTATAATACTAATTTTCTTCGTAAATCAATAAAAAATGCAGCCACAGTGAATCCGGTCTACAGAAAGCCATCCAGTCCTAGTGAGTTGTAATCTTCGCAAAATGACATGTTGGAGACAAATTCGATTGCAAAATGGGAAGCACTGACATGTAAAAAACCTGTGAAAATTCAACCCAACTAATTTGTTAAGTGTGTGCTATTCTATTGAATCAGAATTCCAATTTTCTGTTGGGACTATTTGCGAGTGTCTTCTTTATTTTCACTTTTCAACAATTGCTTCTTCTGTTCGCTATTTGAAATGGGAGCCTATTTGTAAATTTTCATCGTTGTATCTCGAATTGAAGCCCATTTCTTCTCTCTGTAAGTCCATTTTTATTTCATGCTTAAACAAAAGTTCTTTCAAAAATATTTACCAATGCCTGACATCATCACTCGTTTGATATCTTTTGCACGAATTCCAGTTTCTACTCGGACAGATTGTGAATTGAAAGAGTGTCACAATTGAGCTACAACTGTCAGCGTTAAAGCTGGCAGTATAAAAATTACCCACGAGATATTTTTAAGGGTTGCAAAAAACGGTAAATTATACTGTAAATCATTTGCTGATTTATCATCAAATCTCTTTCCAGAACGAGTTTCATGAATCCGGATTGATACTCGAATACGGGTTTTAAGCTCATGTTAAATACTGGAGACCTATTACAATCGAATTTGGTTTCGCGAATCTCTTTGAACTGCTACCCTAGAGTGTCAAACAGAGAAAATGTAAAAGATCATGGAGATTCGCGAAACCAGATTTGATTGCAGGTCGTCAAATCCTTGATATTGTAGTCTGTCACCAGTATTCAAGGTTTAAAAATTTCACACCGATTCAATGATCTTGGTTTTCATAACAAAAGATCGATTTTCATCATTGGAAAATAAGCATATTTCCAATTCTTAGCAAATATCCATAACTCAAAGGGTCATCGTCAGATTGATTGCAAATGAGTCTGCAGCGGATATTGAAGAAATTCTATCCTGTTGGATCATTTCAGATTTTTATGTCATTACGTTAGCCTGGTTACTTTTAATGATTGTGCAAGATTAAATTTATTTTAATTTTTTGGCTTTTCAACAAAATAAATGCTGCTTGTACCCATCACATTTTGTCTAGCTTAGATTTTTGTAAGACAGTCAAAATAAAAGAAGATTGCCCCGAAATATGGAATATCTAGGAGAAACTGCTTGTATGTATATCCAATTTTAATCTTCGAGCTAATTATGCCTTCAAAATTTTTTGAAGAATTAATCTTCAAACTTGATCCTCAAACTAATGATACCCAATAATTCGAAATAACAATACTATATTTTTTGAAAAATAGGGGAAATCACGATAGCTGATGTGACATTTTCAAGATATATCTACGTAGGCGTATACCACAGCTAATTAAAACCATGCTCTACCAATCTGTAGAATAAATCCATCAACTGGAGTAAAATAATGAAATCATGGTTCATACCTTCGAAATGAAAGTAACGACAACCATACTTCAGTTCAAGTTTTTTTCAAAACTCAATTAATAATTATCAATTCACCATCTGACGACATTTCAGTGTCAAAAATTTCATTTGGTTAAATAATTCCTTTGCCGAAGTTGCGGTGAGTTGTTTTTTTTTCTGTATTTCTTTGTTTGCCGCTCATTGTTTACCATGTTGCTTTTGGATAAGAGAGAAAGTGCAATTTGGTCTTGGAGTGGCAACAATCGGGAAAAAAAAGTCATTTGAGCTTTTAAACTCTGTCGATTGATTATGATGATTATTATTTTTGGATGCCATTGGTTGTCAATACTGTAGAAGATCGTGCTTAGCGACTGTCAGATGACAAAAACTCCGAGTGTCTCTTATGGTTCGACTGCGATTTTTATTGTTTATTTGTTTGTATGTTTCCGTATATGTCACTTGATTGAAATACCTAGCATACCGAATGATTGAACAGCGTACGCTTGAGAAGAGTCTGAAAGTGGAATTTAATCGATTGCCGATTAAAATGTTCGTTTTGTTATACTGCCGGGCGTGTTGTTAAACTTTGCCTTGAACTGCACGCTGCTAAGAGGCTCTTGGGCTTTACTTAGACTGGCAATTGGCATAGCTTATTCTGCACGGTATCCGAGGTTTTCCTTGAAATCGAAGTCCAGTTCCGTGTTCTTGGATTATTTAGCTGGGGTTGTATGGAATTGTGGAAAGTATATTGGAGCTAGCCACCATATTCAGTGCTTTTCAACTAGGCAGTCCGTTAGGTATGTGGGAGGCTGTAATTATGTCTAGACAAATTTAAAGGCCAAACTATTTAATTTTTTCTTGTAGCTTTTGGTCACCTTTTAAGTATTGTACTTTCAAATTAAATTACCTTTTGTGCTGGGTGTATGAGCTGAACGGCTGATTATTCTATAGAGTTATGATTTGTTACAGGCGAGGGTGTTCGCTGCAGCGTGAACTTGAACTCCTTTCAGTGCGGAACCGTCGTGTATGATAGTAAGAAAACAAGCAAGCTTGTTCTTTACCGGCTTGTTGTATTTAAATTTAGTTTTTTTTTCTCCTTTCAATACAATCGATTCATTTGTCTGCACCAGTAAACTTGAATTGATACTTATCGCAGCTGGAGCTCGACAATCTGCACCGCTAGCGTCCGTGTCGTGTTTGAAACGTGTACGTATTAAATAAAACATGCGATTCATGGCGCTTAAACAATTGTCAGATTAGCGCCAAGGTAATATCCGCATGGGTGTCGAACGTGCCTCTCTCCATCTGTCTTTCTCTGGTCGATTTTTCTTCAGGCATAATTACATCGTTGTTGTGTTTTTATAATTGCATTTGCTACGATTTGTAGAAAGATTCGAAAGGAAAATATTGAGAGCAAATAATGGGCGAATGTAATTCAACCGGTACTAAATGCTACATTTGTACATTGTTCGATACATATTCATTTGTATCTGTTTGCCTCAATTTCGAATTGGCCTCAATATCGAGGATTTGTACCGGATATAGGAGTGTTATGTATTGTGTAAAGACTGGCTGCATGTGCTAATTTTCGAAGTACCTTAACCTGAAGTAATTGTTGGGCTTTTGTAGTTGGCTAATATTTTTGTAAAGTGTGCCTATATGTTTTGAAATGGAATGCAGGAGGTAAAAGTTGGGTAAGTCTATTGCATAGGTTTGGATGTGTTCATCATAGGGCATTCAGTTCGCAAACAGGAAGAAATGAAGCAGCATATTATGGCCCAATTCCAATAATGATCGCATAATCGCAACAACGAGTAAGCTTAAATAACAGTTTGAGTCAGTTTCGTTTTCCAAATGTATTGGAACTTATATAACTCTAATAAATATTTTGCAACTCATTTGCGATATTGCTGACAATAACGACAAAATTATACCTATGGTTGGCTTCAACCTGTCTAGACTGAACTGTAGCACCTCAGCGGACGATACGTATGAAGATCCGAACTCTAAATTTATTGGCAGGCAACACGAAATTAATTTTGCAAGCGAAATAATATACCTTGTTTTGTTTCGAGCGTCCGGATTTCAAATGGAAAATTGGTAGATCAGAATTTTGCGACGAATGCCTCCTCTACTGTGGTGAAATACTTCACATCATCTCTCATCGATAAATTGTGTGATCTGCATGCGAACTGTGATTGTTCTTCAGTGTTGCATGAACCTGATCTGAATAAAGATATATTTCATTGCTGCGCTCGATTGCTCAGCCGTTCTTTTTTTACAATGTGTGCCGAATACCTTCAGTAACATTCAGATTTATTTTCCCTTGATGTCTTTGGAAAACTTCCGTGCGTTGCTAAACTTTTTGAAGCCATAGCACAGCACAGTTTTTTCGGAAGACGTTCAACCAGAATCAACCTTCTTAAATTTTCTCATTGAAGTACCATTTCAATCGAAGCTGGCCTCCAAACTGACTGTGACTTGTCATAAGCTTGATCACTCTATATCCTTTGCTAAGCTTCATTCCTTTCAATTTCGGAACTTGTTTTGAACTGGTTTGATTTTAAGTTGATAAATCTGACCCAACGTGTATTCTTTCACGGTTCCTTGTCATCTGAAATTAGAACCACATTTGGTGTTTTACAAGGTAGTCATCTGGGGCCTATACTGTTTTCCTTATTCACCTATTAATGATCTGAAAATATGAAATGAATGATTAATTGCTTTTGTAATCTTGATTGTTTTCATGTATATTCTGCAGAAGACGAATTTTCGAAATAGAATAAATAAATAACCTAACAAATGTCAATTATTTGGGGCTATCTACCTTGAACATAGAGAAAAAATATTGTAGAATATTTGAAACAAAATTCATTCTTGACTTGGCGTAGTTTGTAACAAGAAATTTTTGTAGCCTTTCATTCAGTTACCGACTATGCATAGCTAACATATTAACACTTTTCAATTTTCAAGGGACAATTTTTCATGAGCTTCACCCGCCTATGAGCATTATACACAAAACAATATCATGTCCCGTCATGTTCGATGAACATGTAATCCTATAACTACTAAATACACTAAAGCATCGAACTTAACCTTCAATATCATGCCTAACTCGTATACATAGTGATTAAAAGATACAACTGACGATAATATGTCATCGTCGATAAAGAAAGAAAAAACTCAGATGGAGATAAAAAAAAGAACTGGAAAAAACACCATTCAGTCTCAATGATTTATCAAACAGTCTTGAACTGATTTAATTCAAGAACAGTTTAGTTCTTATTCGCGAATAGATTAATCGATCAAAAGAAACTAAAATCATAGTTTCGATTCGATTGAAGATAGGTTTGTAGTGTAGTATTTACTAATTCAAAAAAAATACACGACCGATGAAACAAGATTATCAAGAAAAAAAGTGATTGAAAAAATGGAGCACGTTTTCATTGTGACTAATCGGACAAATTCGAATATCAAGATTAAAATAAAAAAAGAGACAGAGATGTTTTATAGGAATGCGCAAGCTGGAAAAAAGATCCTAGGTATGCTAGTAATGCAGCTTTAATCGGAATGTCACGGTGTTACTTGGGAGTACGGATAAGGATGGGACATGTTGAAGATAGTTAGCAGCAGCCATTGACCTTAAAGTGGCATTGAAAGCAGTTTTTTTTATGTTTTTTTTTTCTTCTATTTTTAAACTGTATGACATTTGGATGCTTGAGATTCTTTGAAAGATATGAATACAATTTGAAGATGTAGAAATTATATTGATGGAGGGACATTATATTGATAGAAAAAAGAATTTAAAATCCGAATTCCAAAGCACAAAGCGAGCTTCATTGCTATTCTCACCCACGAAAATCATTACATTGATACTATCTATAATTGAGACAATTATCTTTTCTTTAATGTTATGGTACAGCTAGTGTAAACTATCACCAAAAGGAGGATGTTTTTCATTATTTTCCGAGGTTAAGTTTAGTTTTTACAAAAGTAGTAGGATATACAAAAGACATTTAAAACTGGGATGAAATAAATCTCAGATATAATCAAAATTAATTACAGCCTAGCGAAATGAAGTCCACCCTAGCAAAAAATTAGGAGTTTCAATAATCAAGTGTTATAAGGAATAAGGACATAATTAAGCAGAAAACTGTTTTAAATTCAACTACTATAGAGTAAATCGAGATAGAAAAAATGTTGCAACAGAAATAAGCACCCTAAAGCTGAATATCTGATGGCTATTAAAGCAATTATTACTCCTCACTTCTGCTTTATAATTTCACGGTCCCTGGTTCGATTCCAGGCAGGGACAGGCATCTGAGTCGAATCAGAGATAAAATAAGGTATGAAGTCAATCATTTTATAAGATAAAAATTTCAATTCTGGAAATAAATCCTATCTTTGTCTACTCCCAAAGACTCCAAAAAAGGTAGTAGCGGGAATATATGCGCGAATATGCGCGCTTACTTGGTTTTTTTCGATGCAAGTTGTATCCTTGATTGTTGATTCCGTTGTTTGTGTTGGCCGGTGTGCGGAAGGAGCTCCTAATGTATCGAGACATAGAGAATAATCTTTTAGGCAATTATTTAACCAGCCGCAAAACCAGACATCAATTTAAGGGGGAAACCAGTTTCAGCAAAAATATGAATATAAGTATACCACTGGGATTGATTCTGGGTCTGACTTTTTATTTGATATATGTCGAATGACTAAACAACCTTGTTGGCCCTAAATATTTAATTTATGCAAATGATACACTACTCGTTAATGCTATGAATAAACAGAAGAAAAAAAAACAGAGATTTCTCTCATTTTCAAGCAAGAAAATATTTATGAAATATTAGTAACTATACTTTAACAACCAAATTATTGACAGGCTTGTTATCGTTGTCCGGTCATGTTTGAAAAATCAAATCCAAAGTTGTTCCCAGTGTTACATTTAAATTAAAAACCGTCCTGACCAAAACCATCACGCGTCAAATCGCAGGTTCTTCGTCAACTCAGACCCGTATGGCGATGGGTACAAATCAATCACCCGCACGTCTGTATTTGGCCTAGTACTCTCATTGATGCGATGTCTATGAAGCGTATGCGAGTAGTTGGTTTGCTGTCCCCAGCGGATGATCCCATTATCGTCAACCAGTCAGATGGTTCTATTTTTCCAGACGTGCAGTGTTCAGGACGAAGAGGTGCAGGGCTCCGGGGCCTGCCGGAGTGCAGATCGGGGAGCTTAAGCTCGAGTTCTAACCGCTTCTATTATTAAATTTGTATAATTCTTGATTAGGTCTAGCGATCTTCCCTTCAAGGCGGAACGTAACTCGGTTGTTGTTTATAGATAAGGGGAAGCATCCCATCAGCACACTTTTCGCCGTTATTGTCAGCAGTCAGATTTGCTGGCGATTTTTCCGACAGGCGGCATGGCTTCTAAAAAGGGCACTCAACAGTCGATGCCATCTCAGGGGTTGGTCGCGTAGTAGCAACAGCGGACTTGGCATATCACAGCATAAGAGCAGCGCGCTGATAACGGTGGATGTGCAAAACACTTCTAAGTTGGTGAGACACCGTTCGGGCTCTTGAGCAGAGGTACCATGATTCTGGTTAATTGCTGACCATATTGCGGGACTACCCCAAGGACCGGAGATTACTTTTGTAGCCACAGAGCGTCACAGTGGTAATTACTGCCAAATCTGCCGATTTCGCCCAACTCACACTTAATCAATTTATAAGGAAGGAGGATCGTTGAGTATTGCCTCCAGCTGGTGGTCTCAAAGGAGAACCTCATGCTGGCGAAGCAGAAGATAGCAACTGTCATACCCGCTACCGAGGTCCAGACTTGGCATGTGATAGGACTCTATGAATCGTCACTGCGTTGAGTAGACTAGTAGTCACTATCGGTGGATACAGTGAGACGAGACGGTGCTTGCTGATGATGACGGTCAATTCCGTCTTGCTACATCCCAGTAGGACCACAAGCATCGATGACTTTTACCATGCACTCTTTCATTGCAATCCATTATTTTGGAATTCATAGGCATTAATGAAAGAGTGCATAGTAAAAGTCATCGATGCTTGTGGTCCTACTGGGATGGGTCGAAATTCGAAGAGATGTGGAGAGAGACAGAGCGGTGAATTTATACCTTTCTCGATTCTTAATAGGGAATGGTTACTTCAGAATACACCTGAACAACATGATAATATTGGGCACATCGTACCGACAGTACTATTTACTGCGCATAAAGCGGACGGCGAGCTACCTTACCAACCTATGAGCTGTATCTATAGGAGCACGACCGGGTCGAAACGGTGCTCTAATGGGTCTCCATTCGCAACTTTGTAAGCTTGTATGTCTTTATTTAGCTAACCGAACCTCACATACCTCGTGGACTGAATGGTCATCCGAGGATCTAATAAAGAGGTATTTTTTTGGCTTTCTATACTAGGAAGAAAACCCGGCAAAATATCTTAAATTTTTTAATCTTTGAAAACATTAATCTTTAATGTTATCGTAGTTATCCCCGCTTATACCAAAATAAAACTGAAATTGACTAAATCAATAACTATCACGAATATATTTCTTTCTTTTTTTCGTCCCCGTTACAATAAAATTGTTGTTAAGATCTGCAAGATTGGCATAAAAAGGAGGTAAAAAATAACAAGATTGTATGATGTGGTGTGGTGCTGGAAGTGTTTGGACTTCCTATTCCCTCCCCTTACTGGAAGTGGCGGTTGGTGCGTTATTTTTGATTCTCATCTTCGAATTCGGAAAAAATAAGTGCAATATTAATATATATATATATAACTGAGCCCCCTTTCAGCATAGCTTCAGTTGTGTTATCGTCATATTAAATTTGACTGAAAACTACATTTCGCAACACAACACCTCTAAGTTTCAATGCAATTCAAGTTCTGCTTGAGGCACTAACTAATCTAAACAGTTTCCATTTATCTATTCAATCTTATGGTCCACTCAAAAACAAGACAGTCATTTATCAACTTTGCCTACAACATTGCATAACCAGTCACAGGCTAGATATTAATTCTGCCAACAGTTAATGAAACAAAGTCTTAAGTGACTTTTCCTTCATAAGCCTTTAAGCATTTATTTACCAACTAATAACTACCGGAAAAAATATTCAACGCCAACTTTTTACTAACCAAATATATCAAGTCGTCGAATTCGGAAACATAACGAAAAGATATGTATCTACGATTGTATGCATGGCGTAGGTGGCATCTTGAGAATATCTAAATTTTTTTTTGCTTTGTTCAATGATCTCGAAAATAACCTATTATGAAACCATTATAACCTCATCAGCGGTTCGTACCGTGCAGCATTCACCTGACCACACAGGCAAATCATCTGTCTGTCCGCAATGTCCGCTTGGCAAGAAAACGGTTATTATTTATCGCACGAGGCGATATGAAAATATTTTTAGATATACAACAATGCAAAGATTGGCATTACACGGGTTTCATCTGTATTTAGACATTCTCGTGGAGCATTGTGAGTTTTGTGCGAATCGAAATCGAAAGTGAATTCGAATTGAACGGTTCGGTCGTTATTGTTGTGATTATTGTTTGGTCGATGTGGTCGAGTTGAAAAGAGTAGGAGAAAGATACGGTCACCCACAACGAGTTAGGGATTTGCGGTAATTTGCAACGTTTGACTATGGCTATAGTGATTGTAATAGGTCACGGTGCTGATGAGGGTTTTGAAGAACATAACACACGAAGGAATGTACAAAATGTATAAGAAGAGGAAAAAGTGAACTTGGAGCTTTAAATTTACCGTTTTAAAAATCCTATTCCGTTTAAAATCCTAGAATTAAAATATATATTTGATATTGGAATGCATGCAAAATAAATCTAATGGAACAAACAAAAGCATGTTTATTGCGTACATATTTGTTTGTCTTTGAATCAATTACATTTGCGAATCACATGCCAATTTTCTGCATTACATTAATCAGAAACATATGGACTCGAAACACCGCCTCCCATACAAAAAGTGGTTACATCGAAACAAGTATAATTTCCAAATATGTATCACTCTGGCTTTTTTCCAGAGCACCTTCCGGCCCAACTGCAACCACAATTTCGCAACACCATATCGAATTGGCTACCGTCATTTTAATGCAACGACGGAGA
Source organism: Nemotelus nigrinus (assembly GCA_947369275.1). Lineage (NCBI taxonomy): Eukaryota > Metazoa > Arthropoda > Insecta > Diptera > Stratiomyidae > Nemotelus > Nemotelus nigrinus. The sequence continues at coordinate 77,695,397 of OX376375.1, forward strand.
AAGCATTAATCAAGAAAAAACTATTATAGTGACCGCTACACATCGCTTTTTATATACTCGCATTCAGATTTTTCGCGTCCATGATGACTTCACATCTTGCTCCGTATGTTTTCGCATATAATATTATATTAAATATCTGCATAATACCCGCCGCTCGCACACGGCATTGGAGTGTAGGTGAAAGTGTAATTCAATTTATATCTGACAAATTATGAAATCCTCTGTGAAGGTGGTTGTTGTATGGTGTGTAACCTCACTATATATATGTTTATGCAGCGGTAAATGAACGATATAAGAAAAGAGTTACCGGAAAAACCGGACTGGTGATGTGTGGAATTTGAGGAATTTGGAGACAATGCTGATAAAAAATAAATTCCAGTGTGCCAAGATTGCCCACATTGGGCGCCGGGTAGTTATAGGTGTTGGATAGTTTAATTTGGCGTTTAGATGATACTTTTGATGGTAATGTAAACAAGTCACTGGTAGCTACTTGATATCTTTTACAAGCAGCTGATGAACACAGACAGCAAACGTTGAATCAAATGCTGCTTTCTATGAAACAGATTTTGTGATGATCGAGAGCGTATACATGGTCCTCCCTTGGCTATCAGAAGAGAAATTGGAGTATAAATTTGGAACCTAGAAAGTATTTTATCTAGAATGCAGCAACAGCTCGTAAGTTACTTCACTGTTGAATTTCTTCAGAGCCGATTCCATGCTTCAAAATCAAAGCTAGATTCTTTTATGTCAGAGGAAAACGAGTTTAAGGAAAAATCTACTTAAATTAAGAGTTTGGCGTTTATATTTATGGCTTGGCTATTGAGTACGTTTTTGGCAGCTTCAGAAAACCAGAACAATTTTTTGCAAATATACAGAATATAAGAAAAGTATGAGAACAGTATGTGTAACCATTTCTAAGAGCTCATGAGCTTGCTTAGCGTCCATTCCCAAAAAATAGGGAAATTATTTAATTCGCTTAATCTGTGATCAAAAGGAATCAAATAAGTAAACAGCTGGATGACACTCAGGCAGAAGTACCCAATAAGTTCAAAAACAATTAAATACGGAAAAATCAAAGTTGGAACTGATGACTTTGCTGACGGCATCTAAGCTTAGTTTTTCCCATTGGATATGGAAATTCAAGATGCTCTCTCATCAGTCAGTGAAGTACAGGCTAAAAAGTCATATTTCGGAACTTCCACCACCAAACCCCGTCATGAAACCGCTGATGAAACAGAGAACAGCCACAGTCGCGCAGAAAACAACAAGCACACAATGAAACAGCTCATAACAAAAAAGACAAAAGAATGATTTATCATTTGTGAATCAAACAAGTGGGCAACATTAGTAAGTCACTGAAAGAACTCAGTATTAATCTATTTAGGTAATTTCCTCTAGACCGCTAGGCCACACCAAATAAGAGAAAATACTCGGAGGTGAGAGGGTACAGTACCATATGTATTTTCTCTCAGAGGAAAAGAATTTAAACGTTATGATTTGAGGTTTCCATGGCCTTCAAGGAGGATCTGCAGATTTGGAGCTTCCGCCAGCTGGAACTTTTTTTTACTCAATTTGGGGAATGAAACCTTACAGCAGGCTAACGTCCTCCTACCGAGAGTGAAAACTGAAATGTATAACATCCAATCAGAATGTCTTCTCAGCTGCAAAATTGAAAACCAGCAACTGTGAAGAGAGCAATCGCGGTGCCATAAGCGTCAGCATCCCATAACTGCTAGGCGCACTCAAAATGCGTTAAGTGTGAAAGAGGATACCATTTCTTCAAGTGTACGAAGCAACGAGAAGAACCTACCAAATGTGTTAATTGTGGAAATACCATCCGGCTACCCATGTATGATGTCTAAGAAACCGCATAGGTAGCAAAAGCGAACATACCGAATCACCTCCAATTAGCTAGGCAGAGTCTACAGCGATACCTACTCCCAAACCCCAAAATTAATAAGCCTCTAGTTCTGCAGATCCTGTCCAATCTCCCACAGCCGGTGCAGATCCTGTCCAATGTTCCACACATCGCTTAGCTGATCTGCACCATTTAAAAACAGTTTCAGACCACGGTGAAGCACATGATGGCGAAAATGGATATAAAGAAAACGGCTCTCTAGAGGAGGATGTTAAAGAGAAAGAAGAAGCTTCTGTATCTCCTCAATTGTGAACTTATGGCTGGTACAACTCACTGGCAATATAATATTGAAATCTTTTCTCTATTTTTCTTTTCGATGATTTTTGATGACTTTGGCATCTGGATCTGATTAAAATCTGGCAAATTAATTCCAAAAACGACTAGGTCGTCCAAATCTCCGTCATGGTGAAAATGGGAACCAACATTTTTAGTACATTGCTCGAAATAGCACAATGTAAAGTCGCAGTACTATCTATAAATGAAAGTTGTGATAATAGAAAATATATTTAAATAAATTTCAAAAATAGCTTTATTGCGATAATTACAATTAATTACAGTCACACAATACTCTTATCGTACTTAAACTATTTTCCGCTAAACATAGTATCTCAGGTTTTACAATTTCCATGTCGCTCAAGTGCAGTCACAAATCTGAAAGTTAAAAAAAATATTAAAATAAAAAATATATTGCCTGAAATATTGTTAATGCATTACTTTTCATAAGTCAAATCCGTTTCATTTAAAACGTCATAGTTTGCAAGTAAATTATGAATCTTCGACGGTTGTACGTTTCTGTTGCCAGCCAAGCCAACGTTATCTTTACACTTCGGTATCACTTTCAGGATACGCGGGAAAGTGGACAAATTGGGCAAGTTTGGTTTGACTTTTGCGACTTTTTTACCGGGTGAATCGGTAGGAAGAGTGCTAATTCTTTCCGGCGTTGCATTGGTGACCAAACCTACATTTCGAATGTTTGTGCTTTGGGGCGGCTGATTGTCCTTTGTTTCCGCTAATCGAATACTGGCCGCATGCAGAGACTGTTTAAACATTTCGAACAGTTCACGACTCAATTCTGTCATTCCTTGTTCTCGAATATTACGAATGGTGGACACTATATCACCTAACTTTTTCAAACTTTTGCCACTTTCAATGAACGGATCGTAGGTTTTTGGTAAATTTTTGATGGCGATGTTTTGTGGTGCTTGGTGTGATGTTTTGCCATCTGCTAGCTTAGTAGAACACTTTGAAATTGTTGGCGGGTTATTTGATTCTGGTACGTTGGAAACTTTTTGTTTCACCAAGAAATCTGTGATGGATTTCTTTGGTGTTTCAACTTTTTTGGTATGTTTTGGTGTCAACATAGACTTTTGATTGGCACCTTTCTCAAAATACCGCCGTATTTTCGCAACAAAAGACTCGCTGTGATTTTTGGGCTTAAGAACCACACTCTCCTCCACTGGCTGGTGTGATTCCTCCACTGGAGGTGTAACTTCTGGAGGTTGAATTTTTTTTGGTTGAACTTTATTATTCATGAGGCTTTGCTGAACGTCATTTTGATAGTTGTCAGATGTGATGCATTCGAAAAGCTTAATGCGGTCTTTGACGAAATTCGGTAACTGTTTCACTTCTTCTTGAGGTGCTGCTTTCATATCGTCCCGTTTTACCGAGCTATGAGTGGCAAAAGCCTGCTTTATGACTTTTGACTTCGGAGCAGCCAGCATATTTCGCTCCTCAGATACTTTTTTCGATAACTTATTGAAAAATTCAATTCTGGCTTTCACACTAGAAACAGTGGGGTACTCAGGATCACATTTCAGTGATTTCTCCTTATCCATAATCATTTTCACCTTATTTAACTTCAACTGTTCGCGAACTATTTGAGATGTTGTAAGGCCATTAGGAGTGCTAGTTTTTGTGCTGATACTGGATCTGGAAAAACTTTTCGGTTGACGATTGTATTTACACTCTGGGGTGGCAAATGAACTCATACCACTCGTAGCCACCGGCCTGTTTGAACTGTTGCAAATATACGTATCACTAAGAAATTCAACTGAACTATCTCTTCTAGTTGGTCCTTGATTGTCATCGCTGTCTCCACAAATACTAACATTCTCATTGAAACTCTGAAATAATTTTTCAATATCCGTCGATAAATTTTTCACATTTTTGTCAATATCCCGACAAGCACTTGTAGCGATTTGCAAATATTCATTTTCATCAACTTCACTCACTTCGAATAATTCTTCACGTGTTTTCATAATGCTACTGTTCATTTGCGATTTACCGGCTGCGTGACGTCTTTCACGTGATTTCTCGATGAATTTTGAGCTTTCGCAAAATAATTGAAGATCTCCACTCGAAAAGTTACTCGTATCGATAACGAACGGTGGTGGCGGCGGAAGTGATTTACCAGATACCATGGTGCTAGTGTCTTCTCGTGACAAATGCTCGGGAAAGACTATTTGTCTTCTTGAAATGATTCTTGGCAAGTAATGTTTATATGTGGTGACAAAGCCAGGGGTCAAAATGTCTTCTTCTAAAACCCTTGACGAGTAATTAAACGACACTGAACAATTATACCTGTGCAAGCGTTTTTGTCTCTTCTACGCATGCTAATGACATATGAAATTGTATTCGGTGCTTGGATATTTCTTACCTGGTAAGTGGGAATTTTGTCACATTTACAGGTAGGTAGGTAGCGTCTTTAGGGAAAGTAAATTGGTCTTTTAGATCTGGAATTAAGTTACTTCTTAGACTAGTTTTTGTGTTAATTACTTGATGAGGTGTCATTTAAATGCTTTTAAAATTTCTTACTCGAGAAAATGATATGGAGGCATGAAGTTATTTTTGAAATTAAATAGTCGGCTCATACCTGAGTTATGGTTTGTTAGAAAAACAGCTTTATTTTTCGATAAAATGGCGATCACATGCTAAATGGCTATTACAATGTTAACGAATATAGTAAACCAAACAAAGGACGTATTTTATTTATTTTACTTATCGCTTCGCAGCTTGGATTCGTAGAAACTATTTATGTTTTAGGAACTTTTTCGGGAAATGTTATATGTTAGTGACTATTTTGCGCGATTTTATCATCCAACTAGGCTGAAATATTCAGAATGCGCTGACATATCGGTAAAGTAGGTTCATGTTCTACCGAAATATAATTATCTCCAACTTTTTGGCGCATTTTTGTGATATTTTTAACAAACAAATTTCCAAACAAAAACGATGATACAAAAATATGAAACCTTTGAGCTTGAAGGCTCTGGAGCTGTGAATTTGCTTTCACTTATAAGTGAAACAGTCAAACGTCTTACGGAGAACGGTAAAATGAAAATTGTAGATAAAGATGACAAATCTTGGGGTCCAAATGAAAGTGGAGAGCTCTACAATACAAATCAGATATCTATTCTTTGGCTATATCGACCAACAATTAGAATCTGATGATGCGTTCTTTAAAGAAGGCTGGATTTTCATACTCTTAATTTTTGAAAATTAATGCGAGCAGTAACCCTGGAAATATTCCTCACCTATGAATTTCAATGCAGTCATTGGATCAAAGTAGTACATGTCCTCGATACAGGTCAGCATTTTGAAGAAGAAAAAAAACATTTAAAATTTTCACAATTCCTCTATTTTGCTTGAAAGCCAGTGTTTCTGGCAATTCTTGTGACCCAAATTTGTTGTTTTGCACAGCTCCTGAAACCTCGCTGTAGAAATCATTGCACATACTAAATGATACCAATTTGCACTTATTCCGCCACATTGGAATGCATCGAAACCATTCGGCACAATAGCTTTGCATTTTGGTCAGGTGTGTGGATGGTTATGGCCAACCGAAATTGGTTGATTGTCAATTGCAATAACATGGTGTTAATTGCTAGTTGATAATTTTAAAGCAACTTATTTAACCGTCATAATTTTAAGGTAGGAAAAATAAATTTTTTCACTTCTAATATTCGGAAACGTTTCTTTTGCCAATCATTAAGGCTTGGTAAGTTTGAATGTTATTCGTAACTCATTTTGAAAATCTCTAATATATAGCTCGGGAGCGAAGGTATATTTCGTAAGCAAAATAAAAAGAAAAATATCCTAACTGCTGGAAACTTGCCTTCATTGTAGTGATCCCTAAGCCCGGCAAAGACTTTTAAAAAGTAAAGGAATCCCATGATAACCCATGCTGGCATTACAATTTTTTCATTACAATTTTTTCAATCAATGTAAATACGAGTGTGGAGTGATTAGTTCCGTGACTCACTTTACCCTAGATTTAAATCAGGTACCTAATTAGAGCTGGGTGAATTCAAAGCTTGGTGCGCGGACTATCGTCCGAATCTGGATTCAAACCAGGGACCCCACACTCAAGAAACTCTAGCTCTACCCACTAGGCTACTCAAGCTTCGGCATAGACTTATCTTTCCTGTAAAATTGGCGACCCATCAGCCTAGACTCATCCATTGCCAAACTGGCAGGGCCTATTTTTCTTTCTAGGCTCAAAGAGATTGTCACCCAAAGCAAATGCTTGCCCAAACAAAAATTTGTTTTTAAAGCTCATCACTCTACTGAGCTCCAATTATCTCGAATAGCGCACTACATTAGAACTTTCCTAAACAAAAGAACAATTAGAGGCCTAGTCATGTTTGTTGTCACGAAGGGATTCGATAAAATCTGGCACGTTGTCAAACTAAACAACCCAAACATAACTTCCACATTCATACAATTCGTTGGATCCTTTTTACAAAACAGATCTTTTCAAGTCACTATAGAAAACTGCTTTTCCTGTAAGCGTCCCATAGCAGCCGGAGTGCTTCAAGAGCCCCCTTTGCCACCAATTTTCTACAACTTGTACACAGCAGATATTCCCGCTTCTAACAGAGTAAACATATCTCACGTCCAGGCAAGCATATTACATAACCTCTAATCTACAGCGCTCCATCGAAATCCTTTTGGATTCCTTTTGGAACACTACACTTCAGAAGGTGGAAAAAAACTCTAGCGCACCTGAACCGCTAGAAACACCAATGTTCGAAGAACAGTAGAAGAATCGTGCAGATTTTTAGTGCATATTCTACCACACGAGCTGCTTTTTACATCCAAACTGTTTCAAACGCCACGTTTTACTTTGGTCTTATAACTCATATGGTGGAAAGGTTTCAGATATTACCACTGGCATGAATTTCAAAATTTATGAGAGCAAAACACTTGTTACTTATATTCGTTATCAGTTGCTTATTTCACAAAACTTTGAAAGCAGCATCTCATATAACATCAATGAAGAAAATGCTCAGTGCCTGCAGCACTGTAACTGAAGTTGGTGTTTGGGGCTGCGATCCGAAAAATTTGCAGAACTTTGGGAATTGAAACATTGGTTATTTATTTTCATTGTAAATGTTTCCGGTGTGAACACTAACTGTAAGCATTTATTGATACAAATAGAGCACTACCGACTCGTGCTGGCAACCCTTTGCCAGTATCAAAGCCAAAAATATACCACATCTGCTTCACGTTGAAACTAACCTACCCTGCGAATTTCGTCTCGATCCGATGACTGCATTCGAAGTTATAGGAGTATAAAGAAATGTAGGGCTACCAGCTGCGATTTTTTTCAAATAATCGAAAACTTAATATTTGCTGTTTATTGTCAATACAATATCATTACCATTTGAAAATCTTACGATAAAATCGCTTAATAGAGATATTGCAAAAAAACGTAAAACCGAGAATAGCTGGCAACCCTATCGTGGCTTTTCAACCAGATTCGGTCTGAATAATGCCTATAATAGGTTCCATTAATTGTATGAAATTCGTATTGATTTCATGACTTCACTGGAAGTTATAGGCCAAAAAGCTTTATTTTCCTGAGCGAATTTTCAAAACCAAAGACACAAAAATGATCATAGCTGGCAGTACCAATCGATTTTTTTACACAAATTTCTATCAAAACCGACTTAGAGTAAGCCTCAGCTACTGTGTCAATTTCATGAAAATCTGGTTACTAAATCAGAATTCATAGGCCAAAAAGCAGTTTTTTTTCTTTCTAATTTTTCAAGCTGGCACAACTGGCACAGAGTTGCCCACAATTCAAAATCGCTTCTATCAGACCTGGTCCTGCTTAAGTCCAATGTACTCTGTAAATTTCAACTGCACCTGATTATTGGTTCGTGAGTTCCCGTGAGCAGAAGTTTTTTATGCTAAAAATATAGGTAAATCGGGAAAGGGTTACCGTTCTTGTCCGACATGAAATTTCCAAAGTTTTGCTTTAAACGTGTAGATAAAGCATAAGATTTGTATACAAGTTAGTTTTTATTGTAAGAAACGGACATTTTTTAGGAGATTCGATGGACTGAATGCTTTCACTTTCAGTGCCTGCTGTAGCTACAGGGTTGCCAGCACGTTCACCAAAAACCAAGCAAGTGTGCAGCTTAATAATATCAATCTGTTCTGTAAGTTTCATAATTATCTGATAATCTAATAAAAAGTTATCGCAATTCAAAAATTTTCAAATTTTTCCATTTTTTTTTTTTTTTTAAGCGCCTAGCGCACATATAGGGTTAAAAATTTCAAAAACGTTATCATATTCACATTTAAAACACGTTTAGAATTCATTATGTAAACATTATTTTTGCAAAAGTTATTTTTTGACAGACAATATATATATATTTCAAATATCACTAAAATAGCGCCGGCGCCAAAGGGTTAAAGTGGGTTAAAGATTATTAACTTTTTGTGAGACTTGGCACTATTCTGCATATATACCAATGTGTCCTGAAAATTTCAGTTCAATCGGATGGCACGTTCCTGAGATTTTTTCACTGAAATTTTTTGATGATATATATATATATATATACATATATATATATATATATATATATATATATATATATATATATATATATATATATATATATATATATATATATATATATATATATATATATATATATATATATATATATATATATATATATATATATATATATATATATATATATATATATATACATAATATATATATATATATATATATATATATATATATATATTTATATATATATATATATATATATATATATATATATATATATATATATATACATAATATATATATATATATATATATATATATATATATATATATATATATATATATATATATATTTATATATATATATATATATACATAATATATATATATATATTTATATATATATATATATATATATATATATATATATATATATATATATATATATATATATATATATATATATATATATATATATATATATATATATATATATATATATTTGTATAGAAATATGAATTTTGGGCCAAAGTGATTTTAATACTAATGTTCTTCTTCGAACATTAGTAATAAAGCTAAATGCTGAAAAAACCCAAGCAACCTTTATTTCACGGAAAAAACGACTGACACCACAACAACTAATTGTCGACGGCCAGGCGTTAGACTGCCAACGGACGGCAAAATATTTAGGACTGACATTTGACAGCAAACTACAATGAACTGCACACATTGAAAACAAACGAGCATCTTTAATTAATACCATTCGTGTCCTCTACCCTCTTCTAAAATCATTCAGTCACCACAAAAAGAATGCTTCTCTACAAACATCTTCTAAAATCCCAGCTACTCTATGGCTGCGTAACTTTCGGACAAACTTCCAAAAGTAACAGAAAATGGCTACAAGCTTGTCAAAACATCGCTCTTCGCAGGGTTTTCAGGATCCCTTAGTACGTAATAAACACCGCCATTCACAAATAACTTAGAATATAGACAGTAGAGAAATACATACGTGACAGAACATTAAAACTATTTGGCACAATTGACAGTATTTTTTTTCAGTCCTGAAAACCCAAAATTATAATCAAAACTTCACCTACCCAAGCATGAGGCAACTCATAGAATAAGAACAGAAGCGCTAATCTCTAACATAAAAAACATATGTAGTATCACCAGTTTTCGAGTCTTAGCACATAACTGCTCACAACAAGGAGTGGAGTAAGGGTGCAACATCCGCACCAGCTTCAGGCAGTTCACAGCTCGTATTTTTTTTTTTAATCAGGCAGAGCTCCTTCTCAGCCATATAAAAAATCTTCGACTGCTGACTATGACCCGCAAAGCATTGAAAACCCTATGACTGTTGAAAAGATGGTATTTGGCAGTCGCTTTTTAAATGATGTAATAAAATCTGGTCGGAATGTTAAAGGTTATTGTGAAATAACCACGATAAATTGTACGTTAAATTACGATAGTAAATAAAAAGACGATGCCAATCATTTCAAATGGAAAACTTTTTAGAAATTAAACTTAGAATCAATCAAACGAATTGCGTTTCATTAAACTCCTGCCGTAAGCTATCAAATTACTTTTGGAAAGTAGTTTAGCTTCCACATAACCTTTTCACTTTTTAAGATCAGTTCAGTGGTTTTTTAAAAGTTACATCAATCATCAACTAACTCTTCCGTGGAACATTACACCATCTAGAGCTGAAACTTTCAAAAATTTCTGCAACTTCTATACGGTTGAACTTTTTCGTTTTTATGTAATCAGTCTCTTCCTGGAGTATGAGTAAGTACTTCACCATGCTCCATATAGAACGCAACAAGGCATAACCAACTATCAGATTTTTGACGAACTTTTCTTTCCATTTCTCCAAGAAATTCGGAAACAAGCAAAAATGACTTTAACGCAGCGTAAGAGTTGAAAACCAAGCGAAAAATATAATAGAAATATTTTAGCTGCTTAACTTTCGTTTTGCGTTAATGCACGCGGCCAGGATTACGTTGAGTCAGTGAGTAATCAATGAGTTGCTTGTTAGAACTGATTCTCGCTGCAGACTGAAAGCACCATGTGAAAACTATTGAACGAGAAGGATACAGTGAAGGATTTTCAAAAGTCAACTAAAATGACTAGCAGTTTCAAAGCTGAACATTTGTATCTACAAAAATGAATCTGAAAACCAAACAAAGTACCTCGTCTGTTGAGGCTATATCTGATTGTGATATATAACCTAAAGCAAATTTGATAGTTACTTGTGTCGGCTCGTAGGCCATAAATTGAAAGTATGATACATACAAGCAACATTCAACTGGAAATTTCAAGTTCGCAACATTTATTCTGATTGCATTAAACTCAAACATCAATTAGCCGTCCATTTAGCGATGTCGATTATCTTATTTTCAAATTTATTTAGATTGACAAGCCAAGGAAAACGATATAGAAGCAGCTTTACGCGTGATGGTGTACCGTTAGCGAAAATCAAGCTGTAATACTTTCGAAACCAGTAAAGCTCAACTCTCGGTTTCAACATTTCCAATCTCTGCCCGTATCCAATTCATCTAACTAATGCTCTTTCCGCCCTGCTGCACGAGTACCTACAATGTAGGAAATTTTCATCGTGATTTATAACCTAATTTAATGCACTAACTGCGTCCAGGCCGTGGCTGGCTGTTGTAAAAGAAACTCATTCTTCTCAGTTTCGTCGATCATTATCGATCTTTCTTCGACCATGAAAATCACAACTACAGTGAATCTTTCATTTCTCAGGCTAGCAGGCGACTCGGAGCCATTACCACATCCCAATTTGCATAGTGATGATATTCATTCATTTCGAATCTTTTTGAGCAATATCAATCTTTCGGCAGCCTTTGGTGGCAAATCAAATTTATGGCACACGCTTTCATGCCTTAAGTATTGTCTGCCTTATAGCCTATGCCATCTGAATATGGATATTGATGATGAATTTCGATAGTTTGATAGTAAGCAGAGTAGTGCGACTGACTCTCCTAGTAATGTAACGGAGACGACGAATGTAATTTCCTTATGTATAAAATATTATTCGAGAAAATTTGAATGAAGAGAGAAAAGACGGAAGTAAGAGTAGCTAAGATTGATATTGCGATTGTGATCGAAGAATCGTATTACGATGTTTTATTTATGGAATCATAATTCTGATTTATGTGTGTGGGATGAAGTTTAGTAGACACTGTAATACATACCGGGATTGGTACTTTCGATTTCTTTCGAAAATGTGGTAATTTTACCGATATGGTTTTGAAACATAATATTACTGACATGAGCTTTGCATTTTAAATGTTGTATTTGAATTGTTAACTTGAATTAATAAATTAGTTTTTTCCCCATTTTGATCAAATATTGTAAAACTACGGTCTTCTACTGGCTTCCGAAAATTCGCTAGATTGATTGCTTATTTTATTGGATTCGAGTTGTGACACGATAAGTTGCAAGTGAGCTTTGAAGTAAGAAGATTTTGAAAAAAATGGTGTTGTTCCACACCTGATTTTTTTCGGAAATTAGAGCCATATTGTTTTTACATATGCTGACGCGATTCATCTGATGTCAAATGCGCTTCATCTCTCATATATAATTTCTTTTTAAAATGAAAATGCAAATTGCAGTGCTATAGGTATCATAATAAATATGTAGAAGATTAGGTAAGTTTCTGCAGATATATCCTTCAAATTGACTCTGGAGAATATATACTTAAGCACAGATGGAGCGATTATGATACCGCACATCATAATACACAGCCTTTCTCAAGTGGAGACAAACTGGCCGATATCCTTCAAGTCTACCAAAGCTACTGAAGAAGTTTGAGCCAAGGGATTTTTTTTTATTTATAATATCCCATATCATTATGCATCCAGCAGCGGTCGCATGTAATAGATAATCAGCAGTGGGTTGGAATCCCACAGTTTCCACTCGTCTTTACTCTAACTCTAGGTTAAGTTAGGTTAGTGAAGAGTGCTGCCAGGAACGCGGCCAGCATTAGGCCACCAGTTTGGGCCTATTTGCCACCCTCATAGACAATTACACGCATTCACACTTACAACCATGGCACTGGCGGGATTTGAACCCGCAGGCCCCGTAGCACGCCGCTTTTCGGCCTGACGCCTTAGCGAGCAGAGCTACCAGGCCCCCTAACTAACTCTAACTTTAAGTTTTTTTTTCTTTGCTCATATACAATTAATAATCTTCTTGCTTTTGAAAAGATTATATGATTATATGATAATTCCGGCCGAGGTTGAGTCTAAATCTAACCCTTACAAATTATCAAATAATTGTCATTTTTTTTACACAATGAACTTATTTTCTTTTGTTAGTATATGAAACAATTCTGCTGTCTTATGTTTTGGTTTTACTAGAATTTTGCTATGCATAATTTTATATCCATTTCTTCTTTTAATTTTGGTGATTTAAAATAAACATAATGCATTTTGAATGATGTGTTAATGCTTTAATGATTCTTACGGAACTTTTTCTTTTACTTTCTTTTTATTTTTTGTTTGTAGTGGGCTGTATAATGTTCTAAATATTGTGTTGTCTGCGTGCCGTAGCACGTAAGTGATTCTTCCGACCTAAAACTCACACCAGGCTGATCTAGTCGTCTGGGAAAAGGCACGCAGGACAAGACAAAGGGATATCTCTTAATAAATTTTCATGCTGCACTGACGATAGCTCGACAGAGTTAAGTCAGCTGCAACAATACTTTGAGGAAGATGGAAGTCAGACTGATTGGCCCGCAGTATTTCTGAGACACCTGTTGTTTTCACCTGCTTTAAGTATAAATACAACTTTAGTGGTCCTTCACTTAGCTTTCTAAATTGCTATATGGTTATGGCAAGCATTCCTATTTTCTAGAGCATAGCGGGCAGAATACAATCTGGACCTGGGGACTTGAATACTAATTTCTAACTGGTCTCAACATTGTTTTTTTTTTAGATCTTGAAAGTCATTCAAACAGCCATGAAAGTGAGTATCGAAGAATATATTCAACGTTTGGGAGCTGTTGGGTGTCCATTATCCACTCGGCTTGCATACTAGACTTTGGCGTAACAGAGTGTTTTGCAAGCAATTGCTTAAGTCTCAGCGCTCCAAGATGCTCCTCACTGTAGGAACTTCACCTGGCTTTCAGTATTTCTGATTTGCAGAGTCATAAGATGTCCTTGTATTCGTCCCAGTATTCTTTTCAATCAGCTACTTTGGTTAATTTAACACTTCTTCTGCAACATCCCAGATAACTCTTCCAACAGTGTGCCTTGTGTTTGTGCTTAGAAGAGACTGTATGATAGGAGCATTCAAAAGCTTTCATGAGTTTCCCGGTAAGCTATCCGTTTGATGGTCTCCCAGTTTGTGTTCCTGTGATTACGAAACGGCAAAAATTGTAGGTTGAGTTGAATTTCAGGCCGAAACTAATGCATACCTGAGCAGAGAATGATGGTCCTTTAAGGACGCTCGACTTCTCTTTCAAATAACCGTTGGAACCATTCTACAGATTCATGTGAAGCATGTTTTCGGTGAGCGACTTCCATTCAAGAAGCGATTTTTCCCCAATTTGCTTAGACTAGGCTATAAATCACCTCTTTCGAGAATGTCCTTTGTGCCCCCTAAGCAGTGTGATGAGCGTTGGCATCTGCTCCTATAAGCAGGAGTTTCTTCTTTTTTCTCGTCGCGTGTCATCTGCAATGTAGGCGGATGCTATAGCCATATGCTCTTCTTTGTCCCTCCCACACGCCATAGCGGTTAAATGACCCGTGCTTAAATTGTACATAATATAAGCCTGAATATTCTTCGTCACTAGCATAGCAGAAGTACCGTGGCTCGAGCTCAGCAACCCGGCCTTTCGCGGCAATCCAAAGTTTTTGAACTGGGACTAACTCCGTGAAGAGTCACCAGTAGTTCGACCGAGTCCAATCTCCTGTGGTTTCTTGGTCATTAATCGCTTGATCTCAGTGGACTCCTGTATTTTCGTTGCTAAATTCTTGTCCAAGCTCTGGTCTACCTTGTTAACATTTGACTTTTAGAGTAGTGTTGTGTTACTCATACAAGATGCATGACAAATGTCCCATACACAGCTACAAAATGTCACATCACCTCAAGCTTCAAATTTGTACCACCTCATTTTTGTCACATTGATGTGGTTCGGTTAATTTTGAAGCGATTGACTTGTGATACTTGAGGCACAGCGATGTACAAGGCGAAAATGTATGCATGCGAGTTTAGTTTTGAGTTTATTTGCACGATACTTAAACGGAAAATTTGGTGGTAATTAGCTACCATTTTTGGGATATTGTTTAGTAGGTTAGTAACAGTACTACTCTCCTTAGCATAAACGTTCTATCTACAAAAACTACATACTCTATTGCATCATTCTCCAAAATATGAAAATCCTATATTTTGTGGAAGTATGCCAAAATCAATTATGAAAAATCCCCCATCTATAAAAAAACGTAACCAGTACTTAGCATAAATGTTCTATCCTACCGTAGATAGAACACGGTGGCGGCGGCGTAATGGTATTAGGCTGTATGGCTGCCAGCGGCGCTGGAAACTTATAGGTAAGTGAAGGAATGCAATATGACACTTCATTTGAATTATGACATTGTGCCACTTCAAATTTGAAAATGAGTAACTCATACAAATATATAGCATATGATTGTCCGACCCAATACCATCTTAGAGCACTAACTCATTATTTCTGATAAATTATTCACTGCTTTTTGCCTCTATCTTCCGAGCATTCTTTCTCCTCCGCGGACTGGAATGTTTTGTCGTCAAGCCTATTGACAAGCACCTGCTTGCACTCCAGCAGTACTTTTTTTCCTTTATTGCTTGGCATGGGCTTGCTTTTAGTAGATTTAAGTGGCTTTTTCCGCTTTGGTTTCAAACATGCTCTCCGAATCTGAGTATAAGTGCACTCTAAGACCCGTGAACATTCGCTTCCCCCGGCTTGAATGGCTGTGAACGGATTTATTTGTTTCCATCTGTGTTTTTGCTAAGGGTAGAAACCATTGTAACCACGAGCCCCTCCTGAAATGGTCCGGCTCCGTTTCTAATACCCACTACTTTGAGTTAAAGTCCTTGTATCAATGTCTGTTTTGGTAGCTGAGCGGTCAGCATCTATAGCGTTGATATGCTTCTAGCAAGATAGCAGCACATCTGACTTGGTAGGCTCCTGCCTAGAGCTCACTGCACTCGCCACACCACGACAAGCTGGTAGACCATCGAAGGTGATCAAATGTGAAAATATTTTCGGAATTTCGATATCTGTAAATATATCTAGCTTCTAAATAAAAAATCGGATTTTGACCTAAAACAAATTTAGGATTGGAAAAATTTCTTCAAAAGAAGGTAAAAAGTACTCATTTTTGCTCAACATTACAAACTAAAAAATATTATAAAATTCTGTATACAGAGCTAACAAAATCCTCTTATGAGTTGCATTCTAATACATTCTAGGCATTTGCTAGTAAATAAATGTTGACGAAGAATTGAACTATGGTTTAGTGAGGTCAAGTTCATTTAGTCAGTAAGTGCCTAATATTGAATTTGAAAAAAAAAATTGGGGTGGTTTTCCCCTTTTTTCTCGAATTATTACTTCAAATTTAAGTTCAAGGATTATCATTATATAACTTCTGCTATTCTATCAACCGTGATCTGACCAGTTTTGGTCTCTCAGCACCCACATTCAACTCAACAGTATTTCCAGTCAATGCTATTCTAAGGAGATGTTGCAATCCTTAATACTAAATTTCAACTTTCAATCGTAATATTTATGGTCTCATTGTGCCTTTCCTTTTCAAATTTTTCCCAACAACCATGCCGAAGACATAAAAAATAAAAACTAAAAAAACAATGCAGAAGCTCGCATTTAGGAAATATTAATGCAACCACTTTCTGCATAAAAACACTCAAATTTCAGTCAGGAAAAAACAACTTCATTTTCCTTCGACACAACACGAACAATGGGCATATGACTATTTTGTGCACAAAATTATTTATGTACAGTTCAGCTAAAACTAAAGCAAAACCATATCTAACGTGCATTGTTTCCATTATGACACACAGAAAATGAAAAGGAAAATTAAAAATTTAAATAGCATTACTCGTTCGCAGCACCATTAACGGCAATAGCATGACCATCGCAACAATTTCGTTAAAAAATCAAATTAATTCGTTTCACTTTCAACTGAAGTGACCGTTGCGTTGGTTGTTCTTTGGTTTGTTGGCTGTTGCTGGCAATTGATCAACAAAGCACTACTGTTTTTCTTTTCATAATGAATGGATATCTTGGATACACCTAGTGACTTCACTACGGACATTTTAATTTCGTTGTTGGCAGTTTGTTGCTTTCCTGTTGGCGATATTCATATATTTATTTATTTTTTTTTAGAGAAAACTCGAATTGAAATTGAGTTTTGTTTGGATCGTCTTGAAACGATTTATGAATGTTATGAATGGAGACTATGTAATTGAATACTCGTAATTTAAGTGTAAATAAATTCCGTAGCCAAAGAAAAAGTGAAATAATACAGTTAGAAATACATTAAGTCGTAATAATGTTTAGGAAATTGTTGAAAAAATTGTCTGAAACATTGAAAAAAATACTAACATGATTTGCGTGCAATGTTATATAGAAATTTAATTGACATGTCGAATTAAATTGTACGTTTTGGAGTAGATTCATTGAAAATTATTGAAGATAGCTATAGTCCGAATATATATGTATATCTAATTAGTATAACTAATATTAGGCTATTTAAATTACTTTTATTTTACCTAAAATTTTAATGATTTTTCGAACGGCTGTAGATTAGGAAGACATTAAAATTCAATTTCATGCAGTGTTTGGGAGCACAACTAATATACCAATTGAACACCATACTTCACTCAAAGAAAGTCAATTATTTTCAATTAATAAAACTAACCACAAAACAATGCATTGTTGTTTACAAACTTTAATGAGCCCACTAAATTCTAAGGTCTGCCAATTAATTTTAGCCTTCGGGTTTTCAATCAATTCCCTTCGCGTATCTATGTGATTAATTTATTTCAAACTGAATACTCATTAGTTAATTCCATCATCTGCCTGCAAGTGTGATGAAATCGAATCTACCAAATCATTTAACTCTTTTTTTTTTGTCCATTCCCAATATACATACTTGAAACGAATAGAGTAGTAATTAATCGCTGCTACTGTTCAACCTTGCCTCTCGTTACAGTTACATCTTATTAACTCCTAGCTTCACAACAATATCAACCAGTCGCAAAAAATTAATTAACTTTTTTTTTGTATGACTATTTCTAGGGTCGGCCTGTACAATCTGTCTAGTGGCAGTGGAAAGTAACGTTGCTGCGTGAAAAGGTCGTTGTCATCACAGCAATCCGTTCTTCAACTAAGCATCTACGAAACAATACACACTTCGCTTTCGAGTAATTTGAATATGCCAGTTTCAGATACGGCACACTGAAAATGCCAAGCTGACCTCGAAACTCACGATCATGGTCTGTTCGAGCATTAAACGAAATCGATGAGCAAAAATATCCACAATTATGTGAATAATTTCGACAAGATGCAAATGAAGCAGTAAATATAAAAAGCGAGATTAAAAATTTCGCAAAACTTTAAAAAAAACCAAATCGAATTGAATCGATTATATCAGGCGGAGATTTTGAATTCCGTGCCCACGAGACGAATTAGCCAGGCCGAAATTGAATATTCGCTTGTAAATTAATCGAGGGTCGACTGGCCGGCTGGCTGGACGTTGTGATTTGTAAGCTTGACGATATTTAAGTATTTCGAAATATCTGAAAAAAAATTGTCAGTGACGTCATTGGAGAAGATGTTTTCGTGAAAAGATGTTCGGTTTATCACATTTGCAATTTTATGACCTTCAAAACGAAACGAATGCGACCACCGATCGAAACATTTTCAAACTGGGCAGCAACAGTATTTTGGGGAGGCTGATGAGGAGCAGCGAGCTGTTTTATGCGGATGAGCGTGGTACTGTAAATGAGGCAGCCATGAATCTAACACTGAACGAGAATAGCACCAGCAATGGCTGCAATAGTGGCGGTAGTAGTAACAATAGTAGCAGAAATAGTCCAACTACGCCGAAGAACGTTCACCGAAATATACTGAATAATGGTTTCAGTAGCGTCAGTAGCTTCAATGGGAAAACTAATAGTGGCAGTTGCATTAGTAATAACAGCAGTGGTAGCATCATCAACGGTAACAATGGGAGTAATGGCAGCGGGCACAATGAACGTTGCAACAGCAATCATAGCCCGGGCACTCAAGACACTCATCAGAAGTCGTCGGAGTTGGGTTCACCAGTGGGTTCGACGAATGGCAACAA
This sequence comes from Nemotelus nigrinus, assembly GCA_947369275.1. Taxonomy (NCBI): domain Eukaryota; kingdom Metazoa; phylum Arthropoda; class Insecta; order Diptera; family Stratiomyidae; genus Nemotelus; species Nemotelus nigrinus. Next base: position 77,714,499 of record OX376375.1, read on the forward strand.
TGAAACGGCCGAGGTTAATGCAAACACTACGGTAAGTGGACAATGATGTAAGATAGTATTGCTGTAGTTCATTAGAGATTTGTTTCGATTAACCCTTATGTGGATTGTTCCTATTATGTGGGATTTGTAACAGAAGAGTAGGTTTTATTTGGGTCGCATTAGTGCTTCGAATTTTCAGCTAACATTCATCGACTGGCATTATTTTTATAAATGCTACATTTTTTGATCGGTCTGTTGTGTTATGGTTTTTCGTTCAGATAGTATAGCGCTTTTTTCTTGGCGTTTCCGAGTGAAAATATACCACCGCGAATGAACTAATAAACGTGAAGTCCGTACTCACTGTGAATATTGTTGAGAGTGTTCTAAAAAAGTGAAGACCAATTGATACCGTTTTCGAAATTATGTTACAAGTGTCTTTATGGAATCGAGTCAATAATTTCTGAGCATAGCAAGCCTAAGTTTAGGCCTAACGTACTGAATTTGTTGGTTGGAGCTTTGGTGGCTGACAGTCGATAAGCTAATTATTGAGCCTGAACCGTAGAGAACTAGATCAGCATGTAGAGCTCTACGAAAGTGTACCTATACAAATAGGTTCTTGCAAAAATGATTATTAGCTCAGTATAAAGTGACTTTCAATCAGATAATTTTACCAAAAGACACACATCGGTGCATTAGAGACCCATTGTGATAACACGGACATACTCTCCCTTTTGCATTGTATTCTGGGAATCATTTAGCACCTTTGATGAACTGTTCATTGCACTTAAGTCCGATAACAGATAGGTCAGTCACACCTGAGAGGAAAAGTGCTCAAAGTAAGGTCATTCTCTTGCTCGCGAAAGCCGAATACAGGCCAATGAGGAGATAGAGAACGGACTGCTCTTCAGAGACAGAAATCATAGAAAATTACTCGCAATCGCTGTGCTTGGTACCAGTGATAGTAGCTTGTAAATCTACTAAATCATTACCTGCCAATACTTTGTGAACAGACTAAAGATTATTTATTCAAACGCAAATAAGTTTACTCATTAAGTTTTTTGTTTCTTTCTAAAATGAAAACCGTACGTCTATCTTAGTTTCCTTGTAAAGTTGAAGATCTTTTCCAATTTTCTGACAGATTGTGTATTGAGACGAGTTTCTCCAGTTTCAGATTATATGAGACAGGCGTTTTTCGTTGATAAAGCTGTTGGCCTGTTGGTCGCTTGAGGAAAAAATCTGGTCAGAAAAACTTTGGGCTCACGCTAGCACGTCAGAAACTGCACGTGGTTGTCACTCGCTAGCCCCAATTGCAGGTCTCTAGATCCTAAAAAAGGTTTGGCTCACCGGATTTAGTTCGGTAAGGTAGGACATAGCTGCTCACTTCGAAGAGAGTCTGCGCTTCTTCGGCCAACCTTTGACGTAGGTTTCTAAACGTAAATTCATCTAAACTTTTTCTTGACGCTAAATCATGCCATTTTATTTGTTTGCCTTCATGGAAAATTGGCTTAATGACTCACATACAAACGAAGAAATTCTTGACAGTAGCTAGTAGTAGTAGTAGTAGATGATCGCAACTATTGCTCTACAGGCCAGACGCGAGGAGGTGGTGTCTTAATTACTGGGAGCAACAAATTTCCAACGCATCGATACCACACCAAACGTAATGTTCCAGCACTTAATTGTTCAAAGCTATTTGAATAATACATCAATTTACATTGGTGTAGTTTATATCCCACCCAGATCTGACGAATCAGTATACGACCATCTATTCTTCGTATCATCCCTAAACGAAAAGGACAAAGTTATATTCCTGGGAAATTTCAATCGCCCCAATCTATATTTCATTCCCGATGAAATTGACATTTACCTGGTCCCTGTAAACCTTTCAGATCGCAACGACTTTAACCTTATGAGTACCTTCTATGGCAATGGTTTGCAGCAAGTTTGTCCGGCTCCCAACCAAAACGGTAATTGGTTAGATCTTATGTCCACTGACGCTTATGACGAAGTAGTGGTAAGTCCAACCAATGACATATAACATCTTTTTTGTAATGGTTCGCACCATACAGCACTCTCAGTTGAACTTGCCACTCCTGATTCTATTTACTTAAGAACGTACAATAATTCAATTGTATATGACTTTCGTAATGCTAATTATGAAAGCATTCACCATCTTCTTGACTCTATAGATTGGACGAATATTCTTTCAACGTTAGACCTTGAGGAAACCATTTCCACTTTTTACAACAAAATATCTGACGCCGTTGAAAGATATGTACCAAAGATTAAAAAAAAAGAATAAACTGTCAGAGCCATGGCTTGATAGGGACCTTAGGAATTTGCGAAATCGTAGGAACAAACTTTATAAGTGGATTAATACCAATACTGACATTAGTTCGGCTATTCAGGAAGAATATAATGAAATTGCCAAGCAGTTTTTAACAAAGTCTCACGAGGCTTATGGCAACTACATTAAGGCTATCGGCGAAATTATAATCCGCGACCCGAAAAATTTTTTATGATTTTGTAAATGTGAAGCGAAAAACTACTGGTTATCCATCGTCGATGGTCTTAATGATATCACTTCTTCCGTTCCTAATGAGATTTGTGATTTATTTGCAGATAGTTTCCAGACTGTTTTTAATGCATCAGACCCACCAAACTCACAATTTTCTTACTCGCATTCCGCTCCAACAGCTTTGACCAGCCACTTAGAAATTTCACGTGATGGAATAAATAAAGCTATTTCAAAACTCGACTGCAATAAAGGCCCTGGTCCCGATCTCCTTCCTCCAACTTTCTTGCGCAAGTGTGTAGAGCAGCTTATAACTCCCTAGCATATTTTTTTCCACAGATCACTTTCGTCTGGAGTTTTTCCATCCTGTTGGAAACTTTCGTATGTCACACCTATCTTCAAAAATGGTGACAGATGCTGTATCGGAAATTATAGGGGCATTGCCATTTTATCTTCAATTCCGAAACTTTTTGAAAAGATTGTCTACAATGAACTTTTCCCACTAGTTGACTCCCGTCTGAACAAGCAACAGCATGGTTTTAGAAAAGGTCGCTCAATCACCACGAATTTGACAGTCCAAGTCTCAGGCGCTCTATGTAAAATGGAGAAAGGATATCAAATTGACGCAGTCTCTACAGACTTTCGTAAAGCTTTTGACAGAGAAATTCAGAAATTCGGACTTGCCGGATCTTTGCATGGCTGGCTGACTTCCTACCTTCGCAATCGAACACAATTTGGAAAATTTCATGGAATTTTATCGAAAAATATATCTGCTGCCTAGCCATGTAGCCATCTTGGCCCACTCCTTTTTTAATATATTTATTTCCGATCTATCTGACGTCTTAGCAAATATACCTCATCTATTTTATGCCGACGATCTCAAAGTCTATCACATAATTAAATCTAAATCCAATGCACTCTTTCTCCAATCTAAACTTAATTCACTTGATCATTAGTGCAAAGAAAATAAGCTCTCTCTCAATATTGCTAAGTGCCAGATTACTAGTTTTTCCCGAAAATGCACGGTTTCACATAACACGTACTTCCTTGGCAATAATTTGTTCGCCCGAGTCGAAAACGTTGTTGACCTTGGTGTTATCTTGGTTGAGAAACTCCGCTTCACCTTGCACTATGATAAAATACTTGCCGTGCAAACAAACAGCTAGGGCTCATCAAAAGACGTTCCAAGGAATTTCGTAGCCTGTGGGTCGCAAAATCCTTATGCATCTCACTTGTACGCCCCATTCTTGAATATGCCTCTATCTGCTGGAATCCGGCTTTTGAAACCCACAGTAACAGACTCGAGTCCATACAAAAACAGTTCTTACTTTTGGCATTGAGAGAATTATACAATCCTTACGATTTTAATACCCTTCCTCCTTATGAGTTTCGACTGGGTCATCTAAACTTATTGACACTTGCATCCAGAAGGAAAATGATTTCGGCCTGCTTCACATTCGACGTCATTAGAGGCGTTATCACAGTTGAATTCCTGAATAGTAAATCGATCATTATTTTTTTTCCAAAGCAACCCGCATACATTAGGTAAGTTCTATATTCAATCAAAAATAGATTCTATGGTTCCATGATACACAATTATCTGCATTTTTCTCATTTTTGAGCTAACACCGGATTTGAAAACTACATACTTTATTACATCATTCTACAAAATTTGAAAAAATCTACCTTGTGTGGAAGTATGTTAAAATCAATATTGAAAAATGCACTCTCCATATACCTCCATTACAAATCAAAACACAAATCAGTAAATATCCCGAAAGTACTAAAATGTAGATAGAACCTTTATGCTTAGTAGGGCAGTATGTATCTACTTATATATCTATGAGCAAATGGTGCTTCCGCTTCAGTACTATTCTTGTTCTAAAGAAATTCGCCTCTAATACTCGTACTCGACTCAAATGCATAATCAATTAATGTTTCTGCGGTCGGGGGATGAACTCGCGACTTTTTGGGTGGTGACTGCGTACTCTAACCGATTGAATACCAAAGTATACATCCGGAAAATTTATTCGGTGTGTTCTCAGTTTCTTAAATGGATTCGAATACTGATTTTTGAGTAGCTTCACCATTTTGGATGCCAGTGAAAATTCGGCTTTTGGCTTTCTTCCAATACGTCATTCTCAATTCAAAAATGCGTTCTCAAAAAAAAAAGTTTGATTCGGCCGAGCTTTGAATTAAATGTTTTATGAGTAGAATCGACGTGCTTTAGACAATTGATCTGAATTGAGCTAAAAATAATAGAGCTAAATCTCCGGTATACTGTGAAGGCCAAGATTATCGGAGAGCGTAGCTTTGAAGCTCGTTAGAGGTTAACGGACGGGAATTTTATGTTACTTTTGACAGCATATAGTCACATCAATGCAACTGACAATAAAGATATGCTCATTTTGCATTGAGACCTATTTTTTGAACACTTATTTGAACATTGCGTTACAGATCTCTTTCCAGTTAGAGTTCACAGCTGCCATCTGTGGTTGTATTCCTGAACGGCAATTTTCCGAGAGACATTTTCAGTTGAATCGGGTATCGAGGGCAAGCGTAATCGGCCTCTGTTTTCTCAACAAAACGGTCGTGTCGTAACTGTTAATTCAAATCGCTACTATGCTTTAGGATTTTTTTCAGCCAACTTTTATATTAATGTGACTGGACGATGCCTGGTTTCAACAAAATGGTGTCACAGTGCACATATCGAGAATTTTCGGGAAAAATTTTATCTTTATCTTAGGACAAACTTTACTCCAAACTTTAAAAACTTCGGACATCTCGCTTGAAAATGACCTCAACTGGCCTGCCTGTTTTTATGATTAAGACTCTTGTAATTTTTCCTGTGAGATAATTTGAAATCAAAAGTCTGTTGTCCCCAGATCCTGGAAGCCCTATAGGACTATTGAGAAAAACTTTAGGCAACGGCTTCTCCAGGATATTTTTTTTAAACCAAGTAATTCCCGTTTAAGTGCCTGTGCTTAGTGATATGTGACAAAAATAAAAAAAATTGGGGTTATGCGGCGTTTACTACTTTCATTTCATTTTCAAAAAGAAAATTGCCAGGCCTCGCCTTGTGTGGTCAGTATCCCTATCGAGTGGATTAATTTTGAACTCTTAAAGCTGGCACTTTAAATAATTAAATTACTAATAAATCTTTCTGACGACTTTTGTATTTAGAATCAGAATTAAATCATTAAATATTTTTTTCATAGCTAAGTCAATATGCTCTGTAAAGGAGCAACAATAAACGAACAGCATGTCTAACAAATAAGTTTCGGTCAATATTATTTTGCCATAAGCATTATCTCTACTTGATTTCGTAAAAAATTTGACTGCAGTTAAATTGTTCGCAACGAAACTGTGAAAGAAATCTAAAATATAAAATGTCCAAAATCGATTCGTTTTGACTCTTAGAATGATTGTTATTTATAAACCTATGCTACTTACCCTCTCTTGAAATCTACAAAATATAAATCGTAGACATTTGTGTGTAGACGATGCCTGTGTCTTCGACAGGGATGTCCTGGTTTTCATGGATATTATCGTAAATAGATTTTTAAAAACAATGTGGATATTGGGTGGTTCCCGGTCAAGTAGTTCACGACCAATTCCAGGAAAATTATGGATAATGAGCCTAACAGAAATTGTATATACTAATGTTTTGAAAAACCAACATGTTTTTGCTTGCATCGTCTTCAAATAAATTTATAGATATTAGTACTTGGGCAAGAAGATGCGATTCTTTTTAATTATATTTTTTTTTAAATCTGAACTTATTTTTCTCGCTTTTTTTCTGTGATATTAACAGAAACATAATTAAAAAAAAAATCCCTTGTCCCTTTGACTATCTCATACGCGACCATTGCAAGGTTAAATACAACCTTGTATGAGCAACTGCATTTTTAGAGCACATATGTATGTACATACATACATACATTTACATTCGCAAAACGCAAAATTGATCAGAACGAAATTGAATATATTCCCATTAATTATCATCCATTCAAACAGCAAGGACATCTTTCAGTGTGTGTACACACCTTTGAGCATAATAAAATATTTTCCTTTCATATTCGTTATTTCATTTTCTCAGATTCGAAATACAATAGCCAGTCCAGTCTAGAGTAGCCTAGACTTCTCAGAACCAGTAACAAATTACAACAACCTATTGTCCGTAAATTTTCTTATAAAAATATGGAAATGAGTAGAGATACGTATGTACAATCTATTCTGTGAATGCAGACTAAAACCGACTCAAGTATGGGCCATGGCTACAATGGATTCACACATGTATGTATGTACCTACATGCGAAGGAATGTACGATTGTAGGAATAAGTTGATTTTTTAACAAACAAATATCTAACGACCTATTGTCTGAAAAATAAATCTCGGACTTGAATTGGCAGAAGCAAGAAAATGAAAAAGAACAAGGAAGTATGTATGTATGTATCTATCCCTGAATGGACGGAAATTAATATGCAGTATGTTTTGTTAAAATGAAGAAAAAACTGGTCTATGGAAATTGATAAAATTGAAATTGTGAATACTACAATAGTTGTAAATGAGATTCGTTAGCACATCGAAAAGCTGGTTTAGCTTCAGTGCATCAGTACGCTTACGGTAGCAAGGTCAGAAAGTGACGGAATCTTCAAGATCGAACATTTATTTATTATTTATTTATTTATAGAGTTCAATTCAGTATTTATTGTTTATTTGTTTGTGTAGTGCAGTAACAAACAAATTAAAATGTTCCATTACTTAAAAAATTAAATCTAAAATAAGGCATTAATTTAATTCAGAAGATAAAATAATTAAAAAGTGTTTTTTTAGAAAATGCGAAACTTGAGGGCATAGAATTGAACTGGTGTTCGTAATGGCTTCGTAACTCGTTTAAGTGAGGACAATGAACAAATAACTATGTACGAATATTAAAAGTAGCACGAGATCTTAAGACACGATCGAAATCGTAAAAACGGCCAGATACAGATGATAAAATAAAAAAAATAAAATAATGTCCACTGGATTGTTTGTACAAAAAACATTCAATCTGCGGATACCTAGGGAAAGGAGTTCCAGGAATTTTAGACAATCTTCGTACAAACAATCTGGGACATGAAATTTGTACAAACAACGAGTAAATTTACGTTGAACAGATGCAATGTCATCTGACAAGTACGCAAATCGAGGAGACCATACTTGGATCATTATTCAAGGATATAAAAAACAAGTGCAGTAGAAAAAATAATACTTGAAGAGTGACGCTCTTGAAGTTAGACGCCCTTGAAGTTAAATGCCCTTGAAGTAATGTAACCTACACGTACATCAAATTTTAATTTGGGATCGAAAATGGCCCCAAGATCTTTTTGCTGATCTGCATGCAGTAAAATATTGCCAGGCAGAAAATAGTCGAAAGACAGCAAATTGGATTTATTGGAGAATTACATAACAAGACATTTGAAAACATTAAGATGGAGAAAGCTTCTTATACGCAATGTACTTTACACTAAGGGGGTGTTTGCACAAGCGCACATGCGTTTAAATCGTTTTGTTAGAAGGCGGGAGCGAAGTGAAAGTGCAAATTAACATATTCACCTTCTTTCACGTCACTCCTGTCTTATAAAAAATCGGTTTAAATCCATGGAGTCATGTGTAAACAGGGCGTTATAACTCAGATTGTACACTGAAAAAAATCCACATGGCTCCCAGAGCTATGTAACATAGCGCATTATTTATGGCCCCATACGCTATGTACATAGTACTCTGAGCTATGCAATATGGCTCCCCGCGCCATAATGACCGAATCTACATAGCACGTGGTCCTATGTAACATGGCACAGCATTTATGGTCCCACACTCTATGTACATAGTACCCTGAGCTATGCAGTATGGTTCCCAGCGCCATAATTACATGGCACAGAAATTATGACCCCACACGCTATATTACATAGTGCCATGAGCCATGTAATATCGCTCATGGCACTCCAATTGTAGCTCGCAGCCATACTGTGTGAGGAGATGTATAAATGTCAGCAAGTTTCTAGAGTATAGGAGAGGATATGATCTTTGATGTCATTTATCCCTCGGGAATTTCATCGATAGAATTCCATCACCTAACATCAACTGCTCTACCTCCAGATGCTCAGAACTGAGAAGGCTCGTGTCCTTTTGTTGAATGCGAACTGGATTATCTTCAGATGCACTGAAAAAACACATAGTGCCAGACGCCATAATTTATAGACTTCTGGCGCCATGTACATAGTGGATTTCGGTCGATTTGTGATAAAATATAGCGACACACGCCATAATATAGTGCATGGCGTGGAGGACTATAGTACATGGCGTAGAGGGTTATAAGCATATCGCCTGCCCCTATGTACTTTTCGCCATATATTATGGCGTGTGGCGCTATATTTTATCACAATCCCGAAATTGACTATGTACATGTCGCCAGAAGTCTATAAACTATGGCATCTGGCGCTATAAGTTTTTTCAGTGTAATAATACACAATCATTGAGCGAGAAGATATATCTGAGGAGATATTTCAGCGTGGACGAAGGAATTTGATAAAAATATTGGTAAAATATCATTAATGAAATGAATGAACATCAGAGAGCCGAGTATGGAATCTTGAGAAACACAGGAAGAGAGATAGAAAGAGCAAACTTTTAAGAGAACTTTACAAGTGTGATTAAAGTCATAGGCGTGAACCTGGACATAAGAGAGTTAGATATGCCAAGAAACTAAGTTTTTCAAAAACAAAGAAGTGATTAACCTTGCCATAGGCTCTGTAACAACCAGTGTATATCATATTGTCTTTTTGTCTATCGTCAAATGTAGGGACCACCAAATTGACAAGTTTGACTAAATTAATCGCAGTGGAGTGACTCTTATCAATGCTGCTCTTTGGAAATTTAATTCCTAACAGCACGCGCAGTAAACTATAAAGCGAATTTTCAATGTCTCCTGACTTCAATATCGGGAAAACATTAGAAGTTTTCTAAAATGAAGGAAAAACACCAAGAGATAAGCTACGGTTGAAGAGTATAAAGAAAAAAACACATAAGAGGAAAAAAGAAATTGACCGTAATCATTGGGTTTACTATCCCGACCGTTTAAAGGATATAAGCAAAGATCAATTTTTCATGTCAAAGATCAATTTTTCTACTTTAAGAGGGTTTATCATAATAAAATCTAAAGGAGGAAGTTAGCATGGGTTTGAATTATTGAAAGAATCGTAAGAGGCTACAAAAGAGGAAGAAATGAAGTCAGCAAACATTTTACGCATAGTTTGAGGTTAAAACACAGTACCTTCAAACGTCACTGTTTCAGGGTATTGCGCTGCTGTTTTAAGGAACCGAATGTACGGCCAGACAGGTTTGAAATTGTTAGAAAGGAAGAACGACTCTACTTTCTTGAATTAGTTGCATTTGGCCTCTGTGATTATGTTTTCTACCATTGAGCATATACTTCATGCTCACGTGTCAAAGTACGTCACGTACTTTGTCTTTGTTGAAAAGAGCAGTGCAAACAGCAAAGGGAAACCGGGGAATATAGCTTCGACGTGGACAAGTTGATGATGTAAATTTGGATATGAGGGTATTACGGAAAAGTTAAAAAAAGAATTAAGGACCTCATTAATGTCAAGCTTGCGAAAAGGAGAACCAGTTGATGGTCTTGTTTCAGCTGCTGTGTGCTCATAGGCAGCTTTGAAAATGTTGAACCGAAGTTTCGCAACTTCTTTTTTCCGCAGATTCTTTAACAATTTAAAAATTAGAATCTAAAATTAAAATTTGAAGATTGCATTGGGACATAAGTTAAAAGCAGTATTTTCTAAGGGTACTTAAATGTTATACATTCACGAGAATTTTTTTATTTTCAAATATTTGTTATTATTAAAATATTTGTAAATTTATAGCACGTAAACATTCAGCAAGTACTCGCAAATCATTCCAGGAAATCGTATATCAGTCCGAAATCTAATCTGGACAGTTTCCTTCGTGTCGATAAGTACAAAATCCGTCCTGATTACTTAGAAAGCTTGTCTGAAAATATATTTCCTCTGAAGTCGGTAATAAACAAAACAAAGCTGCAACTAATCCGATGGCAAATAATAGAGCTTTGTATACCTGCCAGCCAATTTGGTATGCTTCTACTTAGTGTTGAGTAGGACTTGTAAGAGCCAGTACATTTGTCCCGTACAAGAACGAAAATTGTCATGACGCGACAAATTCATGAAATGTACCACTTCAAAATTTTTGTCATGCTCGTCATGCTACTCCTCACTTTGCGATTTGTAAGATGAGAGACAAAGAGCCGATAGTGACGACCAACATGACATGTGAAAGAGAGGCATTACATTGTACGATGCGGGTGCAAGCTAGTACAATGTCCCGTACAAAATACGATGTGTGTACGTTTAATCAGTTTGTACTACTGAGTAGAGACGAGTTGAGACTTTTTAACTCAAATTTGAATTCAAGCAGTCGTGTCGTGGCGAGCCGAATGCTAGAGTTCGTTCTATCGCCTCTTTTGTACTATTCGCCTCTTTTGTACTATTCGCCTCTTTTGTACTATTCGCCTCTTTTGTACTACATCGACTCTTTTGTAATACATCGCGTCATTTGTACTATATCGCCTCTTTTGTACTATCGCCTCTTTTGTACCGCGTTCATAAAAAACGCCTCGCCTCATTTGAAGTGGGACATTGTACTGGCTCAGTACAAAAAAGAGGCGCCTCTTACAAACTCGTTTTGAAACCGTGTCCTACTCAACACTACTTCTACTACCATATAGACAAAGTACATCCCCTGTGCTATCATGATTTCTTCCCTATAGGTGCATGTATATACATATATGTATGTGTATGTATTTCGATTTTCACAACGATCTATGATAAAGCGATAGAAAAGAAGCATTAAACGAATTAAGCACTTAGTACAGAAAGTATTCAATTAATCCACGAATATTTTGCACGTTGAGCGGTTTGGTGGGCGTTATGGGGTGATAATATTTTATCATGAAACACGAGTTCGTTTTCCGGCCCACCTTTTTGTTATCATATCAAAGGTAAACCATATAATTATCTATAAGCATATACTAAAAACAGTATACCGCAATTTAATGTGATATGATCTGAATTGTGTGGCAGCAAAGGAATTTTGTTGACGTCATAGTTAAATAGCAAAAAAATACACAATCGACTCGATATTCGTAGACAAGTTGATTTGGACTTACAGTGTTAAAAAAATTAAAAGGTGTGTTCAGATGTGATTCAGACACAGACTCCTTTTGAGTCGAATTATCGGATCGAGAAACCAAATTTGGATTTTCCCATTATATGATTAAATTCAAATAGTGAATGCTGATAGAATCTTGAGCAAAATAAAATAAAAAAACACAATGAATAATATCGAACCTATTATGCTTGGAAAATAGTTACAAGTTAATAAAATTCATCATTCTCAATGCAACGTTTAAAAAAATGACCAAACTAATGTTGACCACAATCTCCTACCCACTATTCTACTAACTCTCGCAATATCTTACTCACGCTATCACTGTAAGTCAGCTCTGAAGTGCGACCAATAAACAAGAAACCTGGCACACAGTGCAGTTAATTAAAATTATCATCATCAGTTTTGATAACATCACTGATATCGATATCGATTGATGAAAAGAAATAAAGTAACTTCCTAGACCAATCGGGACGTTAGTAGTACTGTGATCGCTCATAAATTTGTCGTTACACCGCAAATCTTCAAAGAACTAACCACTCCAACTATTCTTGGATAGCAATCAGCCGGCAACCGCAATATAGCAAACAGTGTTCTGCTTCGTCTTTGAATGTAAAATTGAACTCGCAAAATTTATGAAGTTTTATATGACATAATTGCAATCGATTGAATTTTCTGATTGATTTCATTTTGGAGTATCTACTAGGAGAAGTGTGTTGTTAAGTACTCGAAAGTGCTGAAGCGCGGTACTGTGATTGATAGCGAATATGATTTTGTGATGCGCCGATGACGCATCGAAACAACTTAATTAGGTATGATTTGCTGTTTTACTTGTCGTATCTTTCAATTAGTTTAATAGGTGTGTTTGCTAGATAAAGTTGGTAATGGGGATTTTTTTTGCTGCCTAGGAATGTTGGTGATGCAATAAATAGCCTTGTTTGCTTAGTGTTTTTGTTAAAAGAAAATATCATTTCACTTGCTTCAATATTTTTTAAAAAAGTTTATTTGATAATGACTATTTAATAATTGCTATGAATTCGGTAATAGGTGTGAGGCCAATTAAAGGAGATAGTTATATGTTATTTGCGTAGAGACAAGATGGTTTTAATGGTTTTGTTTAATGTGTAATAAGTTGAATGATATGTATTCAAGGCACTTTGCTGAATCTAGATGATAGTCGTTGAACAGTCTGAATTGAATTCAATAATGGCTTGACTACCTTGCAAGTTATTTTTCCAATGGATCAAAGAATGCATATTTCCCAAACAAGTAGTTAATTATCATCCAATTGATTATATGTTAAATAATAATTGACAGAAAGTTGAAAATTTGTTTCTTATTTCAAAATACGTGTTGTTGAGATCTGCATGAGAGTCATAACTAACATTTCGAACAGAATATCAAAATCAGTTATATATTGGTCTCATGAAAATTCAAACTGCAAAATGAAATTTTATATTTTAAACCCCTAAAAACATCTACAATAACAGCTCCAGTGTACTGTCTGCGCCTCCAGTTGTCTTGGTTCAATGACTGCGTCCTCCGATTTGGTTGAACCTTCTTACTGAACCCTCCTAGAGGTTGTGAAATTTTCCAACTGGACTGGCTCCGCTTTGGAGTCCACTTGAGAGTTCGACTGTCGCTCACTGTTTATGGCTGTAGTTTTATTACGGTGGAAACTTCAAGCTCGTCATATGGATTCTACAACTCGTTGTTGTATCAAATTTGCCACCCATTATTTTCTCATAGTTTTGCTCTACGGAGGGTTGAAAGGTATTTAGGGCTTTTTCAGCCATCTGAGTCTACGTTCAGATTTCACTTTCATACTATAATACAGGACTGGTAATTTCTTTAGCGATTTTGTCTAGAGTTTTAAAAACTTCTTTGACTTTGTTGAAGAAGCGTCATATAATATTAATGTCCTCAGCGTAGGCTACTAACTACACCGATTTATTTAATAGAGCTATGTGGTTTTGCCAATACTATCGTGAGTTCGAGGTCGGCCAAAATCTGATGAGCACCGGCATGGAATTCGTAGCATTTTTCAAGCATTTGCTTAACCGTGAATATTTGAACTGTTGTCGGGTTTTCGCATTTAAAGTAAAGCAATCGGACGACAACTTTTGGACGGATCTAAGACCAATGACACACATGGCGGTTCCACCGAAGCGTTTCCCGAGAGGAAAATGGAGTCGATATAGTTGTGCATTACTTTAGCATTGTGATGACACACACCGCGGTTTGGCCGCCTCTCGGTTTTGTAATGCACAACTAAACCGACTCGGTTTTTAATTCGGAAAACGTTTCGGTAGAACCGCCGTGTGTGTCATCGGCCTAAAGGTTGAAGCCTCTTGAAGCTTAAAATCAATGTACACAAATATGGACTGGTTAGTTCCACAATGCATTTTGCCTCTGATTTAGCTCAGGTGCTTATTAAGAGATAGGTGAACTCTAAGATCGGTGCGCAGTCTCTCGTCCAAACCTGTATTCGAACCAGGGATCACAGACACTAAAAGCCTGTGCTCTACTTGAGCTTTTTTGCATATAAAACCCAAAAATAAAACCCCAAAAATAAAACCCCCAAAAAAAAAAACAAATTGTTAACTTTTCCAACAATTTATTTAAATATTAGAATTTATTAAAAAGTCATGAGATACCTCTGTAAGTTTTACACTGCAGTTTGTCTCCTTTCTCGTGGATGAGGCTTATAAAGTTTTTCGCCATTCATCGTAAATAGTTTCTTGTTTCCAGATGCTTGAGACCAGCCCATATATTGTCTTTAAAGTGAGAATTCTGCTTATCTTCAGGAGTATCGCAAGGTTCCCATTAATGACCTGTGTTTTTCTGGATTTCAAGCGGTCCCTGGCCCGTCGAACTTTATTTCGTATGGTACTGTGATTGCAAAAGCTGTTTGACGGCGAATCGTAGAGTATGGGGACATTTCCGTTTAATACTTGCTCGAAGTAGGACACCTATCTTTCCAACCTGCATCAGCATCTTTACAAAAGCTTGTGTGCGATTTGAAGCCTTGTTTTATTACTTATTACTTTTCACTTTATTCGCTTGTCGGATGTTGTAAGCCAAAAACTTGTCATTCATACTTTTAGTAAGATTGCCAAAGTATTGGCGTTTCTCATTACTCTATTTTAAAATACCGTTAGATGAGATCTCCGAAGATCACATTTTTCTTTCTTGGCTATCGCTAGTAATTTTATTTGGATTTTATAAGCTGCATTCTTTGTATAGCCATGGTGTATTTCCCCCACAACCTTCTCAGTTATTGTGTTTATTGCGCCTTTGTTGTTAGTGAGTGGAAAACTCGTGGATAGAAGTGATGTAAGGCGTGAAAGCTTATTCAGTTTCCATAGCAATTAGATACCTCAGCTTCCACGGTCTACCTTCGAAGATTTTCGACATTGGACCTTGCTTTGTTTTCTTGACCTTGGTTTTAACGAGCGCGTCTTCTCGACTAGATATTGGTCGGAATTGCAGTTGGCCTCTCGGGAATATCGCAAATGCAGAATACTGTTGAACAACCTCTTCCGAATTAGAATTTCGTCAACCTGTTTAAGAATGCAGAATAGGTGTCAATTATCTTTAACCCTTATCACCAAATGTCAATTATCTTTAACCCTTTGGCGCCGGTGGTAATTTTAGTGATATTTTTAATATACCTATTATTCCGCCCACAAATAATTTATGCAAAAATTAAGTTAGCGAAATGAGTTTTGAACGTGTTTTAAATGTGAATCGGATAACGTTTTGAAATCTTTTTTTTAGGCGCTAGGTGCCTAAAAAGAGATCGGAAAAATTTGAAAATGTTTAAATTGCGATAACCTTCGACAAAACTATCAAATTCTTATGAAACTTTCAGGATATATTGGTTTTATTAAGCTGTAAATTTGTGTTGCTTTTGATGAGCGTGCTGGCAACCCTATAGCAAGGGCAGGCGCTGAAAGTGCAAACCTTCAAATCATCGACTCTCCTGAAAAATTGTCACTTTTTGGAAAAAAGCAACTCATGTATATGCATATCTTATGCTTTGTTTTCATAGCCAAAGCAAAACATTTGGTATTTTACACCGGGCAAGAACGATAACCCTTTCCCAATTTACCGATATTTTTAGCATCAAAAACTTATGTTCACGGGAACTCACGACTCAATAATCAGATACAGTTGAAATTTGTCGAATGTATTGGCCTTAAGTAAGACCAGGTCTGATGGAAGCAATTTTGAAATTTGGATAGTTCTGTGCCAGTGGTGCCATCTTGAAAAATCACTTAGAAAAATAGCTGCTTTTTGCACTATAAATTCTGATTCAGTCACCAGATTTTGACAAAATTCACACAGTAGCTGAAATTTGGTTAAAAAATTCGGTTGGAGCTACCGGCTATGTTAATTTTAGTGTCTTAAATTTTGAAAATTCACTCAGGAAAATAAAGCTGTTAGCCCTATAGATTCCAGTAGAATCATGGAATCATAACGAAATTCATATGACAAATTACACTTATGTAGGCAATACTCAGCAGAAATCTAATTGGAAAAAAAATCATAGGATTGCCAGCTATAGTTGCTTTTGTATTTTTTGTTGCATATCTTTAGTAAGCGATTATAACATAAAATTTTCAAACCAGATCACTATGGTTTGAAAATTTTATGATATTATCTTGTAGTGAAAATAAATAACAAATATTACGATCTAGAAAATTTGAAAACTTTTACGGGTGGTAACCCTAAACTTCTTTGTATCTCTATAACTTCCAATACAGGCATCGGAGGTAACATGAGGCAACATGAGGTAAATGTGACATTTTTTTTGCTTCGGTGCTAGCAAAGGGTTGCTAGCACGAGGCGTTTTTGTTATATCCGTATCAATAAATGCTTACATAAACATTTGCAATGAAAATAAGTAAAGGATGATAGCATTTACAGCAGACGTTTAGTCCGCGGACTATACACCAAATTTCACCTGAATTATTTTTCCCACCTGCTGTAAACACTCAGTACCCGACCCAAGCGATTGGTCAGTACACGATTTCGAGCGACCTAGCCTAAAATAGGTCGTGGACTATAACGCTGTAAACACACCCGACCTAAGCCTTGGTTTTTCCGCGACTATTAATAATATACATAAGTAGGTTGAATTTAAGCTCGCAACCCTCTCGTTTGACTTAAAATCATTTAAATAATCATGTTTGAGAGACAAATGAAAAGATAATTACAGTGTATGAACCTCAGATCAGAGCGATTTAAGGATATGAAACAAGCCTATACATATACGAAATTTAGTGAAGCAATTTTACTACAAAGTTAAAATCTATAAATAGAACAAATCGAGAGAATAGCTACCTCAGATATTCCCCTTGGTTTCCCCGATACCTTAGTTCTACGAGGTTTTAGTTGTTCCTGAGTTGTTACTTGTCAAATTCGGGTACACATGGCCTACTATCTTTCTCTATCCATCTCTTTCTCCATCTCACTTTATCTTTCTGTTCGCCGAGTAGATGAATGTCAAATTCCCTCACTACTACTAACGCTCAGATTCAGGCAAATTGCTTCAATTCTCACTGCCATTTTCATTTCCTTATATGTATCTCTCTCTTCTGAGGTATGAACTAAAATTGAACTAAATGACAGCTGTCACGTACAAACGAGGACTAAATTCGACCTGACCAAATTTTAGGTCAGGTCGATGCAAACACCATAGGACTAAATTTACTTAGTCCGCGCTATAGGTCAGGTCACATTTGGTCCAAACGCTGCAAACCCTACCAAAGTTTAAATTTTCTAAGGTCTGGACATTTTTTTGATGGCAACCCCAAACACCTTTCTATCGCTGTAACTTTCGATGGAGACATCGAAATTAAATTGGCTTAGGGTCTATTATTACTTAGGGTGTCCTTAAGTAGCTGTAGAATACACAGTCAAAATCTGCACAAATCCTCCACTGTTCTCCGAACATTAGTGTTTCTAGCGGTTCTGATGTGCTAGGGTTTTTATTTAGAACTATTTTTGCAATATTGTACACTGGAGAAATTTGCCGATAGCTGTTAAGATCCTATATACTTTTTCCCTTTATGAATAGGTATGATATTAGTGGTCTTTTAGGTGTTTGCGAACATACTGATTGAAAGCTTAAGTTTACTAGTTGGTATAAGGTGGATCAAACATTCAACTATAAATGTGCTTTTACAACATCAATTTGAATCGCCATCAAAACTAGGACTAGTGTTCTTTTATTATTTCTCTTAACTTTTTCAAATAATGTTTTCAGAAATATTTTGATTAAAAAACAGACGTTAAAAGATTCTGCAATTTCCCCCTCGATTAGGCTAGGTGAAAACAAGATGTAGCCATTATTAGTCACATTTTTTGCACCTCTATCAAGAGTTGGTAAGGGTAGACTGCATTGAAAATAATAACAATCCTGTCCCAGTTGTTGTTCCTAATCAGCTGTCGATAGAGGCACATTTGCCCGGCTATTTTATTGCATGAACATTTTGACTGGGGCAAATCTGGCCAATGCACAATTTTTAACGCGTAATTTGATTCACATACGACTTGAAATATAACTTTTATGGTATTTTGAATATTTAATTTTTTTTTAATGCAGAACATTTATCTTTGTGCATGGAAGAAAAATTGTCTTGCCTTTTTGACTTTCTTCAATACTTTTAGAAGCTCTAAGCAAAATATATGTCTACAAAACCAGTAAATGTATGAGCAATTATGATTTTAGTGATGTAATTTCACATTACTAGCTCAATTGCTTTCCCTAACATGAAAAATATTGTAGTTATTTGGTAATGTTTTGAATCTCGAGGATTCCAAAACCAATTTTTTAGGTTCTAACTATAAAAATACAAGAAACTTTGGTTTTTTTTAAAATTTTATACTCATTTTATACAGTGAACATAATTGAATTCCATATTTGAAAAACTGACTTAATCACAATGTTTTACTTGCTTGTTAGGATGCAGAAATCAAAAGGTCAAAAATGTGAATTTTACAGTGTGTAGCTGTAGATTGTATGATGGAATGTAATGTCAGTCTGTAAATAATAACAAATTAAAATAAAAGTAGAGTCGCCGCAACTTAGTGCGATTGTATCAAATCCATATTGTAGGGTTGTTATTGTTGAGACAACGCTATCAGCTTTTGTTCAATCATCCAAACTTTTTCTGTGAAGCATGCAGTATTTCGATAATCCAAATAAATTATTTGTAATGATTTCTTTGAAAAATCATTATTTTTTTTATATTGAACGAAAAACTAATTACCTTCTCGATTTCTATTTTAGACCATTAACACCAACTCATTGAAACGACTGAGTGGTATAACGAAACAAGGCTTCGAAATGCAAAAGAAAAAATATCTGAAAGTCATATCATTTCTGAATCAACACAATCGTCATCTCGAATTCGAGTTGGCAACCGAGCGAGGACGACGTGCCGAAGAATTATCGCGAATCATCAAATCACTTCTTTGTTTCGAAGCGAAGTTGAAATACGATAAGAAAGTGATCAATCAGAAACTCTACGATAAGGATTCGGAAATATCTCGTCTTAAAACACTGAATCGAGTGCTGAGAAAGAAATATTTGGCAGTAGCTGATTTATCTGGTGATGATAACATCAACGGAGATAGTATGCAGGGATTAGATGAGAATGATTTTGCCGTGCAGAATTGCCCAAATTGTCGCAAGGAATACTATGATCTGGCCGGGAAGGATGTGTGGACGCAAACTTTTACAGATGGAAGAAGTAGTATAGGTAAGAGAAATTTATAATTTATTACTGTGAGTAAAATCATGTTCAATACCCGTAAGTCCACACATGTGTGTCTGTCTTCGATAGATATGTAATTTCCTTCATGTCATGCATCTCTCCAATTTTTCACATTTCCGCTGTTTATCGTCACGAATTCAAGACCACATTTATCTTCGGCATTCTTTTCCATTACTACATCATTAGATACATACATGCACAACTCATTTCCGATTGCGTAGGAACCCAAACCCTACCCAATTTCAACTATATTTTGTAACTATCAGCAGCACTACGACTCGATACCGTTTACTTCTTTCACATTTCTATTCTTTTATAAGAAAATTTCGTGCTTAACCCAGATTCCCTTGGGCACTCTCCGTCTTCTAAACATATTTACCACAGTACATTGTTGGGCAAACTAAGCCGCCCATGTAATTTATTTAATAATTACGTGGAAAATTAATGAGTTTTGTGACCTTTCGGTTCAGTTGCAGAATTTTGTGTGAATCCATCATTGAAAAGAAGTTTTAGCTTTTAGTTTTCGAATCGTTTCATCGGAATCAAATCTGCATTTGACACGTTTCATTGTGCATTTTGTAATTATTCTTAATGATATTTGCTGGTCAAGGCAACAGCAATAAGCAACTCATGTATTCTATTCCGCTATGACTTTAAAAGAAATTTAGATTAGAATAAAAATAACGGTCGTGTTATTGGTGGACTGATGAATTTCCTAAAATCCATGATCGTTCAGATATGTATATTTTTTTCAGTTAGACACATGTATTTGCAGACTATTAGTTCGCTTACTGTTATCTGCGTGACTCAGTTGATTGATTGCTGGTTAATGTACTTAAATTTCGAAACATGAACTTGACCAAACTGTTTCTTCTGCTTTTTACTTTTTCTTTTAATTAATAATGAGTTGTGATGTCACATGACGCTGCGAGTGAAAAATTAGATATCTGATTTACAAAGTATCCTATGTTAACTAGATACTTGTCTATCAGTTGGATGAACAGTTTTTCGTCTTGATTCTATCGGTTTGTTCACTTTGATTCTCTGGTTAGACGACCAAGACGAATGCGATTCTTGGATGTTTTGTGCAAAAACTTAATGCTTTCCACGTGCTGTGATCGGATTGTGTCGCACGGAACGGTATTTTGATGGTGTAGATTGCGAGAAAATATGCAAGGGAAAAATTGAATATTGAATGAAAGTGTCGCTGTTTTTATGCAACACACAAAATGAAAGAGTGACTAGTGATTATTTAAGCATGAAATGGGGTGATGTATTGTTGGCGGTTTTTTGAATGAATTGAAAATTTGAAAGGTGAACGGAGTCATCGGAATAGAATGTGCATCATGTGCTGTGGCTAAGAATACGTTTTGTTTGCTCGTTTTTTGGAAGGAAAAATAATAAAGAGGCTATTGGCGTTTTGGCGAAGATAGAATTTGAATAAATTCAACGTGTTTTTGACGTAGCTTCTCCTGATGCTTGCTACCCTTCAATATTTTGACCTTATTCGGTTAAATGAACGGATAACTCCAAAGTTATTCAACGTCAACGAATCTCGTTTGTTTCACGAAATACGTAGCTAAAGCGCTGGATGCACGGCTTGACGTACATGCGATCTGTTCTGTCGGTTTTTAAGGCCCTTGACCCTGTTGATTACAATATTCTCGTTCGGAAGCTGCAACATTTTGGGTTCTCTTCTGTTGGCTTGAGTCTAACCTGTCTGGCCATTTCTGCCGCATAATATATTACTCTTGTGTGCCTGCTCTTTTTCGGTAATTTAGTGGTGTTCATCAAGGCTCCATTCTGGGCCCACTCCTGTTCCTATTTTATGTGAAAGAACGTCCTCCACTCCTTTTTTTATGAATACCGTCTCTTTGCAGATGACTTGAAACAATTTTCCAGAATAAGGTCTATTGAGGAATGCTACTTCAATCGAACATCACTGTCCTTGAGAATTTGTGTCAAGTCAATAAGTTAGTCTTAAATACAAACAAATGCTAAAACATGGTCTATTGCTTCAAGATCGATCGAATACATTTGACTTACTCGCTTCTTGGCTCCACAGTCTCCTAGATCTGGGTGACTAAATCGATCGTACTTCCACAAGGGCTCATCCTTTAAGCGCCATTCTGATGGATTATCGGGATCCTCCATGACTTGATGTCGCAGGCGTTCACAGCAGCGGTCACTGGAAGCCGTACCAGGTCTGGTTTGGACTGTCGCCAGAAAGGGCATCTGAGACAAAATGATCCATGTCCTTCCTGAGTATGATGTCAAAATCATATTCTCGAGTCCTCACCGCTTCCCCCCTGGGAGCATTCTCCTTAGATCTTTTAAGTTACTCAGCCAACAGGATTACTGCTGACTGCAGCATAGCGTTTCGTCTGGTGCATATAAGTACTTATTGCTTTGAAGTTCTGTTGCAGCTCGTCCAGAAACTGTTTTTGTGATTTCAAATATCAATATCATTTCTACAAGCCATCAAAATCTGAATTTTCCGAATATTCAAACTATTCTAACTATTAAATTTACCTTTTTTTCTATTTTTAGAAGACCACACCGAAAACGGTTCCTCCAGCGATGAGACCGTCTCGTCATCCTTCTACGGTGCTCGACGCAGCGTACGCTACACTAGCAAACGAAACTTTCGCGAATATATGCGTTCGCGCTGTATGGCAATCGATGATCCTAGTCTAGATAATTCTGACGAAAATATTAGTGCGCTTATTTGCAATGGTGCTGACGATAACTCATCACCGATCTACGAAAAAACGAATGCATTTTCACAGCAAATGGAACGGCTTCATGGAGTTCGACGAATCGAATCATTCACCGACGAAGCTGAACTGGATAGTGAAAATGATTCAACGCGAACGATGAATCGACGACGAACCGCGGGGAGTAATGTGAAATTGAAGTCCGCATTGGTGAACGGAGTGAATGGAGACTATGAGAGCGACGAAATGTTTATGCCAGTGAAAACTCGAAGCTATAGGCCTAAGAAATTTGCGGAAATCTCGCCGAAGCAGCAGTTTGAAGCGTCAACGGACGATTGGTATGCCAGTGCCAGTGATCTAGATGATTCAGAGAATCTAAGAGTCAAGCCCTATGGTTACAATGCGGTAAATCCAGTGCTGGAGTGTGTGAATCAGATATTATTGCAGCAATCGATGGATGAGTGCGTGATGGATGGGCCGCCGTCGTTGGAAAGTAGTGAGAATAATAGTGGAAGTAGTGGAGGTGGGAGCAGCCAGCAAGAAGGAAGATCAACGTCCAGGAAACGTGTGCACTTTTCAATCAAGAATAGCATGGTTCATGTTCCACGTGGCAATGAGGTACCACGTATCACGAGCTCACCAATGAAAAGCGTAATTGATAGTCATGATCAAAAGGATTTTAATTTGAATTATGAAAGTATTTACAGTAACGAGTACGAACGCATTGGGAGCGATCACAATTCATCAAACCTTTACGTGGACATGGATTCGAAATTTGGACAGGAAGACCGCATGATGACTGCCACACCACTTAGTGATAAGCCACCGAAGAAGCCACCAGCACTCCCACCGAAACCAGCAAACTTGATAAAATTTAAACGAGTCCTAAAAATAACACCTCATTGCCCAACAAGCAGTATTAAAGAAGACACCGTAGATATTATACAAAACGAACGAGAAACAGATAGCGGAGATGCCGAGGAGCCAGATTACTGTTCGATATCCGAAGTCAATGAAGCCATCACTAGTGTTCAGATAGTTGCAGACGTCCACAAGTCTGCCGACGACGATTTGTCCAGTCAAAACAGCGAAGCTGCTCTATCCCACAAGACTGATGACGTCGAAGAGATATTTGCGGATGTTCCAAAGCTGCCAAACGTGGCAGCCATAATGGTTCCAAAGTCAAGTATGAAAAACAGCGTTGGAGATAGCTACACGCCAAGAGAAATGAATGGCAATCAACCTTCGAAAAATATTCAAATTCCAAATATCCTTGCCGAAATCAATAAGAAAATGAGCGTGAACGGTGCCAGTCCGAATCTTGCCACTCCGCCAACGACTCCATCGAAAAGTGTGTCTTTTGCGGCAGTCCTTCAAAGCAGCAGCAGCCCTTCAAAGGCTTTTCCAACAATGAAAGTTGCCAGCGCTCCGATCAACGTCCCGACACCGGAGCCCGACAAACTACCACTTCAAGCTGAATTCGATTGGTACAACTTGGATGCCGAGTACGGTAAATCGAATCAGCCGGACGTGATTAAGGAGACGGACAACAACAAGGGCAACTTGGAATATCATCAAATGATGATGGTCACAGTTAACGAGGAAAACGAAGAAATCGAGGCCGAGGCTGGCGAAGATGCGATGAACTTGAATGGTAATGGTATGTTGGATGTTAGCCAGCAGAGCATCGAATATAAACTTGATGAGGAATTCTCCCTGACAAATCAACCGGACATCATTAAGGAAAACAGTTTTGAGACAACAACACCAACAACAACGGCAACGACAACACCATCGACACCAAGGATGAAAAACTCCAAGGCGAAAACTGTCTGCAATGGGTTTCCGCTGATTGTTGACGATAGTCCGTGCAACAATGAGCGAAGTGCCAGTGGCGGTGGTGGAGGTGGTGTCGATCGACGAGTGAAAGTCAATCGTAAGAATTTCCGGAATTTCATGGATTCATCCGGGTTGAGTGCAAAACCATTGCCCAGACAAAGGAAAATTTATTTTTCAGGACCTTTTGTTTGAAGTATGTCCGCGCAGCATGAATGAACGGAAACACAATGCGGCATAGCACTCATATGTGATTTTTTAATGAAATACTTACAATTAAGCGAATCGTTTATAAGTTTTATTACTTAAGCTAGACACAGTAAATACAAAATATTCCTTGATATATTTATATAAGCTATCATTAATTATGTTTGCTCTACATAATTTTCCAGATTATCTCAAAATTATTGTAAAAATGCTCGATGCATTCAAACTCTCGATTACACTGAGTAGAGTTTTTTTAGATTTGATATCTTTTCCACTAAATTCTAGTTCCAGCTATTGTAAGAAAGCAAGATGAAAATCTTGGTGTGTAAATGATATACACATAGTAAACAATTTGCAGCGATATCCTTATCAGCATTTATCCTACACTTATGTATTCACATAGAAATTGTATGCATGGATCAGTTTCTTGTAAATAATCTGCGAATACAGATTGGTGAAAAATAGTTCTATATATTTAAAACCGTATAATTTATTCATGAAATTCATTGCAACGAAAAAATATTAAAATACTTGTAGAAAGCAACGTTAAATATCTTTGCTGTGACAAAGCACTTTGTGCGATAACTATCAATGTTTACTATTTACAACGATATGTAATTTATTTGCTAGAATTCAGAGATTTTACTTACCATAATAACTACGAATAGACATGATTTTTAAGAAACTTGTCTTGAATTTAGATAAGTATTGCGAATACTTGATAACTTTTTTCGAGTCCGATCTTAAATTGGAAGTACATTTGATTGATTTACTGAAGATTTAAACGATCGTTGACTGAATATATCCATGCGCTTTTGAGATGACGATGGCGAAGTAGAATATCGGATTGAAAAATGAATTGTACCTTTTTATTGTATTGTATCATAATTGTATTTAAGATATGTTTTTGCTGAAACAACGAACTTTTAAGTTTGAAAGAGTGTTTTTTTATTGGAAGCTATTAATTCAAGTGTTTTGTTATCTTATGGAAACGCGTCTTTGTAGAGTTCTGGCTTTGGGCATTAATATGAGTTCGTGAAGCTAAATATTTAGAAATTGGATTCAGACAACTATTGCATCGATGTCTTCGTTGCGCGAGTTCACAAATTCAAGGCAGATGGAGTTCATGCTCTTGTAACATGTAAAAATCGTAGTATTTCAAATTATATATTGACGGGAAATAGATTTAATTCATAAATTCGAAGATTATTAAATTTTACGTTTTGTCAACTATGTGTCCCAAGTTTAAACAATTTTGATTCGTCATATGGATTTGTCTCTATTTTCAATGAAATCTTAAAGAATACTTGAGTGGAGAGTTGTCCATTACTGCCCATGCTCAAATTTAAGTTTTAGTTTGAGTCCTGCAGCCACATGGTTCCGCTCTGAAAAGAGAACCTTGGTGGGCCAGTTTACATTAGAAGAGCACAAGTAAAATTCATTTCCGCATTTTTTTCCCAATGAGCTTTCGCAGCTTCACAGCTCCCTAAAGGGTCCACAGTCATAGGCCCGTTCAACGTTCCATCGTCTCCTCATCATTAGAGATCGATCCCTCAATTCTGGAAACCAAAGAATGGGTAACCACTTCGCATGATTTTTCTCACTAGTATGCACATTGGTCAACATTGAAAGAGTTAGACTTAAGCGTCCTAATGCTTATGTGCCTTTCAACAAGATTCTTCCGGCATTTCAGAATAAAAGATGCTAGGCTCATCGGCCTGATGATTCGTAGATCTGCATGGCCATTTCTAACAGACTATAGTATGAAGACATCCTAAAACAGTTGCCATGATGACGGAACATACATTCCAAAAAGATTTGAAATTTTGAATCGGATCGATTTCCCCACCGATCTTTTCGCTGGTAACCAGATATCTAGCTGTGTTCCAGCATTTTCTGCAGCTCGGAAGAGCGGAAAGGTTTGTTAGAGGTACACAAGCATTGTTGATCTCAAACACTGGAGTGCCCGGAAAACGATGACCATTGAAAGTTTGTAAGGACACCTTTTTGGACAAGGGCCTTTTTAGATCTTCTCCAGGATCTTGCACAGTTTCTACGTCTCCTACGTACCTTCTAGCCCCGCATAGAATGACCTGAAAGGTTGTTTCTCGGTGTTCCTTAACAAACTTTTATATGATTTCTGTGAGGTTCTTTAGGCGACTAGGCTTCCAAGGTCGATTTAGGAGTTTTCTAGGATTTTTCCTGAACTTC
Source organism: Nemotelus nigrinus (assembly GCA_947369275.1). Classification (NCBI taxonomy): domain Eukaryota; kingdom Metazoa; phylum Arthropoda; class Insecta; order Diptera; family Stratiomyidae; genus Nemotelus; species Nemotelus nigrinus. Next base: position 77,740,992 of record OX376375.1, read on the forward strand.
TGCAAATCCCGGTTCCACCAAGAAACTGTCTCGCTGTATTTGCTTTTGCCGATCGAGTATGCCTGTTCATAGCTACCTACTTCTATTCAGAGTGCTCAACTGGGATTGTATTGATTTGGGCTACTATGCTACCACTAGGGCACGCTCTGTCTGCAAGAAGTCGATCGGACATAGCTCAATAAGTGTTATTTGATTTTTCCCCCCTCACTACGGGTGTTGAATCCAAAGCTAAAAAGAATACCAAATAGAGAATGAGATATCGTCCGACATACTCCATCCAGTTATTGGTCTAACTATTCGAATTGTATGTGAGAAGTACGTATATAAGCAGGAATCCCCGAAAAACAGGAAAGAATATAAACTTTTCCGACACATGATTTGGTTATATGACGATGAAACTTTTATTATTTCAACTCATAAAGAATAAGCTTTCAATAAATGGAGCCTAATAAAGGTGAAAGAATGCTTATAAATGTTATTCATTTTCTTTTTGGTTTTCGTTGCAAAAAGTTCTTTCATGCGTGAATATAAACTTATTTTGACGAGTATATACGAGTATATGTAATAACGTTGCTTTGCTTTGTATGTTAAAAGTTAGAGAACGGATTGGACGATATTTCTTTACCGTTTTCCTATGTTAAATTTTTTTGTTTAACACTGCTTGGTGATAAAATACGTTGAAGCTTCTAATAGCGTCATAATAATGCATACATTATGGTAATATCAGATGTATCTAATTTTCAGCATTTTCATGACATAGCATAAGAATGTAAAAGCAATTGAGGTAGACGAAAATCAACATTAACTTTAATGGAAACATACTTATACTTGCAATTATCAAATACTTTTCCAATAAAGCCAACAAAGTTGAAAGCAAGGAAAATCGATTGTGAACATATTTTTCCCTTGCTTTCAACTTTTATGGATTTATTAAGTTTGTAAAATTCCTACAAAAGATAATTTCAACTGACTTCGTTTTTGCTCTGTTATTTGATCAAGAATCATTGAAAAATGATTTCGTAGATATAGCCGCACCGATTCTGACAGGTGTAATATAAGTAGGTTGATTCATATCAGGAAAAGCTTTTACGCTAATAACACAGGAAAACCTCACAAAATATAGCTCGTCAGCTGATTTAGGTGCGGAATATCGGACGAAAAATTAAAGTATGAAATATGAAACTAATGGAAATTGTAATTATTATTGAAGTGTTTCAGTTTTAGCATAATCAGAAATTCGGTAGTTTATCTGGCTTGTGCAGCGATGAAGATGGCTGCAGTTATGCACACACTGTCCTGTTTTCTACAAGAAAAACTTAAAAGTTGTTTTATATAAATTTAAAATCTGTTAAAAGAATATAAAATTTTAGGCCAAGTGTTTTCTTATTTCCTTTTTAATTCAAAATCTGAATGACAATAACTCAACGACCGATTTTTAATGCATTTTTTCTTAGCCCAATTATTTTCATTAAATTTTGATGTTTGTGGTGTTTATTGCTTAATAACCCACTAAAAAGTGTAGAACCCGAAATATCTTTTTCAGCAGCTAGATATATGTGCAGCAAAATCAGTTTAGTTTAAATGTTTAAACTCTTGACGAATTATGTTTATTACGAGCATACTTTCAAAACGAATCAGCAGTTAGAACCGATCGATATTATTACTTATCACTTGTTTCATTGAAAAACAATATTATTTTGTAATTGTTATTTAACCCTAGAATATTACCCATGAGTAATTTTTGCTCACATTCGGTATATATTTCGTCGCGCATCAGCCAGTTAACCACTCTGACTGCCATGAGGCTAGAAGTTATATAATCTTTTTATGTTTAATGATAAAATAAAAAATGTACATAATACTATTAAAGCAATCCCACGACAACCCTCGTACGGGTCTAGGGGTTGAAGCTGGTAGAGAGCTTCATTACAATTTATTTAATCATTGTGAATAGGAGTGTGGAGTGATTAGTTCCACGACTCACTTTACCCCTGATTTAAATCAGGTACCTAATCAGAGCTAGGGTGAACTCAAAGCTTGGTGCGCGGACCCTCGTCCGAACCTGGATTTGAACCAGGGACCCCACACGCAAGAAGCCAGTGCTCTACCCACTAGGCTACTCAAGCTTTTTTACATAATACTATTGTTGCCTTCTTATTAGTAAAAACATGCACCTAAAATCATCCAAAAATTTACCGTACCATTCTAGGGTTAAATGGTATGGAAATATGCTGATTAAATTTTAATTCGTTTTTAACTAATTTTATAATTAACCATCAGACCAAATAAGGAGAAATTATTGGACAAGAAGATAAGAAGAAATTAGACCATAAGATTAAATTAGATGCAATTATAGATTAAGGTTTTACTTGCTAGCACCCATGTACATTATGTGCATAAATTTAACATTATAATGAGCTTAACTTCCGGTTTTATGCTTATATATTTGAAACAAAGTTTTAATTGAGTACAAATAAGCCAATACATCTGTTTAAATTCCCAAAATATAGTTCTGTTTTAAAATCCCGAAATCTCGGGATTATCTCGGGATCCCGGAAATTCTAATCCCGAATTTCGGGATCACCATTTCAATCTCGGGATTAATGCCCGAGTGTTTATGGAGAATTGTAGGATGGACTAATATATTTTTGTTAGTGTTTCCACAATATTCCCCTGCTAGAGTAAACGCGAGTAGCCGTAAAGCATAGGTGAGTGGCCGCTTTGTCCCAGTGTGCCAAATTCGGCATTTCGTTGAGAATTCTTTCAGAAAATTGAAGCGAATTCAGAAAAAAGTTTCGGATTCTCAAACTTATTCGTTACGAATTCTTTAAGACCGGTATATGGAAAACGTTACAAAAACGCCGAAAGTGCGCAAACTTTCCCCTCTTTAGCTCCTGAAAAGCTTTTGTACAATGGTTCATTTTTTTTCAAGATTCATTGCGAATTCTTTACGAATTCCTTAAGAATTCATTTCGAATTCTTTACGAATTCTTTGTGAATTTTTTGAAGATTTTTGTTCAGGTTTCAAATTGTTCTTTGAGAATGCTTCCAATACTTTTTGGATACATTTTAATAACATTTATTGAATAAAATACTTATAATTTTTAATTCCAATAGAATTTTTTTTTATTTGTTGTTTTATTTCATATTATAAAAAGTTGTATTCATTAAGGCCTCGATTCATCTCAAGAGCTTTTTATATTTCTATCTCTTTCGCTCACTTTCGGAATAGTCGTAACCATAGATATAAGAAGAATGGATACGAAATGGGCCGAGAGAAATGAAGCAATGTCCGACCTCTGGTCGCAATTGTTTGTGTAAAACAACAACAAATTTCATTCAGAAAAGTTGATGTATTTGGAAATTTGTGGCCATGTATTAGTTTCCCCGTTATCCCAACCACCCCGTAGATTGGATGGATTGAAATTAATGTTTACATAGAGAGTCTACAGCGCTGAGGGGTGGTGCGTGCGGCATTGAGGGGAAAGCTGTTTTACAGAGAGTAAAATTGCATGTGTAGTAAAATTGCTTCATTCACGTACGGGTTCATGCATTGTGATTGCGTGTCCATTCTTTATATGTCTATGGTCGTAACCAATTCCGAATTCCGAATTTGGCACGCTGGGGTGGTTTGTCTGGCAAGAGAGATGTGTTGTGCAAAGCTAACTTTATTTGCTGCATTTTTCTCGGAACAGAATAGTTATCGCAAGGGTCGTCGGTAGGTTCCGTTTAGAATGACGTGTAAAAGGGCTTCAGACTGTTAGTTTCGGATATCGAGAGTGAATCAATTTGTTAGTCTGGCTAAAACTTTGAATTGGAAAAGGTGGTGGTCAAATAAAGTCGACTCCGACCTGAGAGCATGAATCGAGTTGATTGAATGTTGTTGATATCTTCAGTCTTGTGTGATGTTTTGCATCAGTCAGTTGGAGTATTGTCATAGTTGCCGAAAGTTAAAAAAAATCGTTTTGGATGAGCTTTCTAACATATTTTTTGAAGCAAATCGCTATGAAGCTGCTGATTTTCTGCGTTCAGGGCTTGACGTGGTGATTGCTCCAACAATAATAAGGTGCAGTATTCTGGCCCAGAATGCACCGTTGTGAACCGTGACAGTCAATTTTAGTGTAATATGCCATCTTTCTAAGAAACTTCTTCGAACGGAAAATCCTGCACTTCTGTACTAGCACATTTTACAAACTAATAACTAAAAAGTGGCCGAGGAACCCTCTCCTATATCAGGACACAGAATGTGAGCCACTTCAGGACCGGGTTGTGGGACTGACGACAAGGTTTTACGCATAAACAGACGGACATGAAAACGGACTGATCCCGGGTATCGCACGCACGAGTGGCTCTAATGAGCCATTTATGAGCGCGAGGAAGCTAGACAACGGCGGCTCATGGACTTTCTGTTCAGTTATGTTGGCCTTGCGACGAATCGGAGAGGATAATTAAGACGTAAGCTAAGTTTAGGTCTAATTATGCTAAGCTAATTGTAGTTAGGCATAAGATAGATTTAGTTTAGTAAATTAAATTAGTATTTAGGTATTATATAGCTAAGCCAACCCCAGGTAATGTACAACTTGGGTAATATTTTATAAGTGTAAGCCGGAAAATAAGTAAGTGATAAAAATAAAAAAATAATTACAATCCAAAGTGTGCCAGCAGGCCAAAATAGAATAATCGCTAATTATAAGATCTTTTATGTTAAATATCTCTTAAGTTAAGTAATCGATGTACAGTTTAATGAGTAAAAAAATATTATTATTATTATTATTAAGAAGCTTTTCAGTTGTGGCTGTGGTATGATTTCATTCGAAGCCTAAAAGTTGACAAAAAACAGCATGAAGTACTGACTAAAATTGTCTGTCGTGGCCGGTGACAATTTATTCAGGAGCTCCGAATCTAACAACATAAGTGCTTTGAGAGAGAAGTATATTCATTGGTCGATGGCCAAAAGAATTGCTTAAAGCAAATGAGGGTGGTGGTCGCTGATTGGCAGGTAGTAAGTGTATCTCCTGAGCATGCTAGTGGACCAACTGTGTGAATGACCAGAAAACCTTGGGAGACAGTAGAAAAGGTCCATACAGGTTTGCTCATTTTTGACAAGAAGGACATCCTCGAGCTCAAGGGGCAATTTCCTTGCTCATAGAAAGCCAGAAGAGTTTGGTCGGTGTGTACCGCCGTGAAGCACGAATACTAAGTGGAGCTTTATTGTAATCTAAACAAAACGCCTGTTTTCTGAACGCTGAAGGAATGCTGGGTCGAACGAATGGGCCATAATTTGCATGCACTATACTCCTGCTATGCGTCGCCTGCTACTTTAAGTGACCAGTCGATTGTGTCAGCGCCATTTTTCCTAAGGACATAAAAGTGTTCGTTGAGTGGCTCTTGCATCTCAGCTGTATGTAGAAGGAAGTGACGGTAGAATTTGACCATTCCCAAATATTGTTTTTATTTCGTTTCAATTGCCTCATTTAAATTTGGGGAGGGCTTAATTCATTTCGGTGAAATCGCCTGACCTAAGAATTTGAATGAAAGTCGAAACAAGTGGCAATAGTCCAAGTTTCAACCCATAATCTACAGATCGTTGGAAAATTTGTTTTGTGTGAACGTTGTGCTCATCTTCGAAAGTCGAAGCTACCAAAATATTGTCGGGGCAGATGAAGCAGAAGTTCAGTCTGTGTAGGACCTAATGAAGCAGGAAATCAAATCTTGTTTTAGCTGCCCCTAGCTCATCTGGCGCTTGTCTGCGTGGAATTGATATTATTGGAGGATCAGTGGTGAATGTAAGGTGTGTTACCTTGTGCTTGCAGGCTTGATAGATGTGTTGACCTAGATGGTAAGGTTTTTATGGAGAAGGGCATGCATTCGATGATCAGTGGACGATTTGATCAAAATGCAAAGTTTCGGATGTTTTTACGACAGCATTAGTCAAATTGATGACTAGCCCATAGTGTCAGAGGAAGTTTACGCTTGAAAAAGATTTAGAGACATCGGAGACGATGAAATTCCATGAGATCTTACGATGTTGCTCAAGCTCCAGTTTGTTCATAATTCATCAATAGATGTTTATGGTCGACTGGTTTGCCGCGGCATGCCGAATACCAGAAGGAGACAATTTCCGGTTGCGGGTAGTCAAATTTGAGAAAATTATCGTTAATTATCAGACGACAGCTTGTGGATTAATCACGAATCCCTACCGAAGAAAAAATTACATTAAGCTGGTAGTAAGCAAAACATTGTTTTTCAGAAAAATTTTGAAGGTATATAATGTCGGCGGTAGAGGTAGGTAGAGGCGGTAGAGAATATCAGCGCACGCAAATGGCACACTAAACGCAAAAGAAGAACGGTTGCCATGCACTGCAATACGGACAGAAACGTAGCTTCTAATGTCAAATTCAACCATCCTATAAAATAATTTAAAGAATAGGAACTCATCCAGGAAATGCCTCCATTATTCGAGGGAAGGAAGATGAAGGAACGACAGATGATCACTGTAAGGACGGTAAGGAAGCTGAAATTTATAGAATAGGGTGCGAGTAAATCTGCGTTGAACAGACTCCAACGCAGCATTTAAGTAGATATAACGAGGACACTAAACTTGACAGCAATATTCAAAGGCACTAAGCACAAAGGAGAGGGTAAGGTGTATACAGGTGGAAATATTAACGAAGGCTTTAGAGGATCTAATAATAAAATCTGATAATTTAGAGGCCCTGGCAGAAATGTATGATATATGCTTATCAAATTTAAGCTTAGCATCAAACATTCAGTCAAGATCTCTAAAATCATCAACGACATTAAAAGGAGAGCCAGAAACAGAATAGGAGAACATCAAAGGTGAGATTTTCAAAGAAAAATACATTTTGTGACATTTGTGAGAGCATTGACAGCGCACCAAGTCTGTAGGCTATTAAGATAATTTTGTAAAAGCATACAGTCATCTTGCGACTCAATCACTTGAAACATCTTGAAATCGTCGGCACATAAAATACAAGCAGATCGGATTAAAGGAGAGAGATCGTTTATGAACAAAAGAATGAGAAGAGGACCAAGGATAGACATTTGCGGAACACCTGACGTTAGCTTTTGAAGAAGGAGATTATGGTTGACAGAGTCAAAGGCTTTGGAAAAGTCGGTATATAGTACGTCAACCTGCTTTTGATGGTCAAGAGCAGATGCGACCGTGTTTGAAGGAAAGAAGGTTGGTTAAAGTGGATTTACCTCTGACAAAACCATGCTGCTCATGAGCGAGAGTAAGCTGGATATAGGAGTAGACTCGCTTGTAAACCACTTTTTCAAGCATCTTGCTAACGCAAAGAAGAAAATGGGACGGTAGTTTGAAATGCATATATGATCATCATAATGTGGGTCTTCAGTCGATTTTGAGTGCTCTTTGGAACCTGGATGTCAATTGGCAGCTAGTCGAATTAATAAATCGGCTACGCGAAAATTGGGTATTGAACTCGTCTGTGGGTGGCTTATCTATCGCACGAGCAGTAAATGCCGGCACTCCATAGGGCCTTCCATGCTTTGGAATTTAGCAGCTTATGAGTTTTTAAATTTTTTTTTATCAAACTGAGTGTAAAATGAATACGTAGGTAGAAGAAATCGCCCTTGTCATATCAGGGAAATTTATCTCGACCCTTTCATTTCGTACATATTCTCTCGCAATGGTGTCGGGAATGAGGCTTTAGTGCTAACCCAGACAAAACGGAGCTATTACTCTTCAACGAGGAACTTTATCCATCCTTCAATCTACCTAGGTTCAATGTAAATCATACTCAGTATGATATAGGCAGAATTATAGAATTAGATAGGAAATCATACAATTAAAGTAAAATATCTTGGAATTATCCTGGACTCCTAGCTGCTATTGAAAGAAAATATAGCTGAGAGAAATCCCAAGGTACTTTGTACTCTTTAAAACTAGCAGAGGGCTTTAGGAGAAACTTTTGGGCTCCAACTTCGTATAGTATAGTTCAGGTCTTACAGGTCTTACATATGTTAATCAGAAAATGTTTGAGGAAATGCGTAGGTTAGCAGCCTCATTGATAACGGGGTTCTTTATGCTACACAAAGAAAGGTGGTTCTGGTGTTGCTTCGTTGACTTCCTACCTTCCTGCTTATTTCGCAAGAAGCTAGGTGCAAAGCAGTCATACTCAATTATAGTCATCATTGAACAGCAACTGTCCTGAACCATGCTAATATTTTGGTGCAAGTCATGCCTGTTCCATATGCGAGGAGGGAAAGGAAACTTGAACTATGCATTAACCTTGAATCAGCTTGAGTAAACAATAAAGTGTGAAATAAAATGACACCCAATACTGATTTCTCCTGTTTTCTCAAAAGAGACTGGAGATAATATTTGATTAAATTGGATAATATTTTATTAATATCAGCACGGCGGAGTCAAACACTGTTCATTAATTATGCTTCGGAAAAAAGTATTTAATTTTGCACCTTCTTATAGACTCCCTACATTGACAGCATACGATCGATTTTGCCATTAAAGTTTTACGTTTCTCCTGCTCATCGACTGAATAAATAATCCTAATAGCTAATTAACGTCCTGGCTTAATCTCCTCTGACACAAAACGTCCTACATACAGGCCTGTTAAAGTACTACGACATCCGGTGAGCTCAACTCATCCTTCACAATTTCATCCCAGACGTGGATTTATGTCATACAGCCGGCCATGGACACGATACGATTAGTCGGCCACCACGAAGTAAACGTATCGATACGATGAATTTACTCAGTGCACAGCTGTTGTTGTCTCCCAACCACTCAGATTGCACTAAATCAAAAGTAAAAGTCTTGAAGAATAGCAAACTTCTCGAGTTACGGAATTTATCTCGGCGGATTCAAGTGGAAATTGCTTTACATGATCCGATTAGAGTCCTTGGCGGACGCCAACATTTGCTATGATGGCAGTGAGGATGGCTATTCTCTTGTAGTTTGGAAGGGCTCGATATGTACTTATATATGCGGATTTGCAGTCGTGCTTTTATAAGTGCATTGAGCTTATGAAAGAAATGAACTGGAAATGAATCTGAAGACGAAAACATGAAAATCAGTTTAGTGAGTACAAATCAGGTTCAGCACATGATACCTGCAGTTTTGTTTGTGGGATTTAATTTAGTGAATGGACAAGCAGCTGTCACAGAGAGAGTTAACTTGGGGCCTGATCATAGGCCGAGTTTATACAAGAGTGCAATTTAATTCGGATTGGGGATAATACCAGTCAGATTTTACCAGAAATATTTTAAATTTTAATTTATATATTTGTGATTTTTAAAGTGACTGTTCGTGCACGTGAACTTACTCTCAATAAGTTGCATAATGCACTCACTACACTTGTTTTTTTTTTGCATTTGCTTCTCCAATTTTTTATTTACAGAACATTAGTCTACTGCTTCAGTTTGCTGTTGTAAATCAGGGACTCCAAGCTGTAAATACGGTATCAAAAAAGTCAGAAATTGCTTATAAGCAACTAGAATCCTGAAAAAGTTAAGTTCTGCATTCGCCAGCTTCTCGTAAGATTAATGAAGCTTAGTACCCAACGAATTATTCTTGCAACATGCTATGCTTTCCATGATAATACCCAAATCACCATCTCGTTCTACGAAATAAATGAAGCCCGTGAACAATTTTCTACCCTTCAGCTATCTACATGTTCACCTCTGTTTTCCGCACCGTTCGACGTTCGTTTCTGCAAGATATATCAATACACCGTCCTTACTACGAAGGATAGAGATTGCTTCATGGTAAAAGCGAATACCATTTGCTAGGATTCTATGGAATCCTAACTACTAATGCTACTTGATTTACTATTTATTGAGATACACTCGTACATTCCCTGGAAATTTCGCAATATCAACAATTCTGAAAAGTCAAGTCACTGTACGATGGCATTTGCCTCTGAGAACCTCCTTAAAACTGCAGCATGCAACTTACCGCATTTTTAATAAGATTCATTTCACTTGTGTCTGTGTTCCATGCTACACTTTATCAGTGCTCTGAAATATTCATTTATAGCGGTCGATGTGTAGGTGAGTTTGTGGTCGACACAGAGATTTATTTTGGTTAACCAACGTGCCAGTCCATGATGGTCTGATGCATTCGTAATGGCAGTTACAGTTAGTTTGCTGCTAAGAGCGAATATAATTTAGAGCGTATATAATTTAGAGTTAAAGGACGAAATATATGCACAATGTTTATTTGTGCTGAGAGTTGATAGTCAAAAAGACAGTAAGCTGAATCGACAATCGTGCGTTTCAGATCACTATTATCCCGGTATTGTGGTGACTATTGACAGATCTCGGTTTGAAAACTGTCTAAGCGTGGTGGCAACAATCAGATTGGAAACCAGAAAACAATTCCTCAGCCTCGTTGATCTTTCATCAGAAAAGGTTTTTGATCTTTTCATTTAATTGAGTCTAAACACCAAACCCACGGTTCTTGTACAAGCACAATGTAAGGCGTGCTTGTAGTTTCGCCAAATTTTTCGGTCAATTGAAACGACGAAGCCTTAAGGGGAGGTTCTTTCAGATTTTCACATACAAATCGATTTTTTATTTGACAAAACATGAAAGCCACATACGTCTAGAATATGTGTGCAAAAGGCTATTCCGATCTGGAACATATTTATCGCATTAGAGCGTCTCAAACGCACCTACCCCACGCGCGCTGGGGAACGCTCAGGTATAGCGCCCGCCTCGCGCAACGTCTGTCGGAGCAGGCCAACCAGGAGCAGTTTGAAATCGAGGAAGGACTCCTTTACGGCACAGGAATAGCTGACGTAGATCCTAATGTGAGTATAATGGAGTAAATTGAAGATCGACCACTACGAAAACCTTCACATTGATATTTTGGTCCAAATTGGCAGATGGAAATTTTTTTTGATCCGCCATCTTGCATTTTGGTAATTTGACTTCAGATTCGTAACCAGTGACCCCAAAACCCTACAACCATTGGTACTGGTCGTGATAACTGAACAAACAAGAAAGTTCTCATAAGGCAAACTTACTAAAAAACTTTAAACGCGTTTTTCTCGAAACGATATTTTTCATCATAGCTTCAAGCACAGGTGTCGATCTATTGATCCGATTCACTTCATTTTAAGTCTACCCAAGAGAATATACAGTGAAACCTCACCTAACGGACACTTCTCTTAAGCGGACGTCCCTCTTAAACGTACATTTTTTTTGAGTCCCTTCAAAAATCCATATGAATTTAGCATCTTGAACGGACACTTCTCTTGAACGGACGCGGACAGTGCCCTTAGAACAATTTCTATTAGCTAAAACCTCTCTTGAACGGACACCAAGAAGATGATGCAGTCAATATACGCAGCAAAGTCAATCCAAAAGTCAGCAAAAATGCTTCTGTGTGCATTTGTTAAAGTTTGCAGTTGCTTACAACAACGAACGAAGCACGAAGCACATTGCTTTTCATATCAGTAGCTTAGTAAATTGCTCACGGTGTGGTGTTAACTAGTATACAGTGTAGTATTCGCATTTTGTTAGTATAAAATGACAACGAAACGGAATCGGTTGACACTAAAAGAAAAAGTTGAAATAATAAACGTTTACAAAAGACAAAAACTTAGTGTCCGCGAACTTTCAAAAATGTTTAAAATGGGAAAAACTCAGGCTGAAGATATTTTAAAGAATCGTGGTAGTTTAGAAGAAAAATTTCACTCAAATTGTAGCATCAATGAAAAGAGGAGTTTTTTTAAAAGATGGCGGGTTACAAATCGACAAAAGATGCTATGAATGGCTCAAAGCTAGAAGCAAAGGAATTCCTTTGTCAGGAACAATTAATTTCATAGCTTACAGCGATTTCTCTGATTTTGCTTTCTAGGACCAATAGTTCGCGATAAAGCAAAACAAATTGCTACGAACCTTGGCTTGGAAACCTTTTCTGCATCTGCAGGATGGCTAGAACGGTTCCGTACTCGACACAATATTAGCTTTAAGGCAATTTCATGAGAAGCATCTAGCGTTAATCCTGTTGATGTCGAATCATTTTTACAAAGGTTTCCATCGATTATTCAGGGCTATTCAGCCCGAGATATATACAATGCCGATGAAACGGAATTGTTCTTCCGCGCATTGCCTAACAAAACCTTAACGCTTAAAAACGAGCGCTGTTTCGGGGGAAAGTTATCGAAGGAAAGAATAACGATACTACTTTGTGCGAATATGGCTGGTGAAAAGGAAAAGATTCTTGTAATCGTTAAATGGGCCAGGCCAAGACCATTTAAAAACATTAACATCAATGATTTGCCAGTATCCTATTTGTCCAACAGCAATGCATGGATGACTGGTGAAATAATGACAAATTGGCTTAAGATTTTAGATCGAAAAATGGGACGAGAAAATAGAAACATATTATTGTTTTTGGACATCACATCCGACGCATTTACAATTTAAAAATATTAAGCTAATTTTTCTACCCCCGAACTGCACATCAGTCTGCCAGCCATTAGACCAAGGTGTTATAAAATCGCTGAAAGTTTTTTACAGGATGCAAATAGTGAAGCAAATTTTGCTGAATATAGACACCGCTAGTTCGGCACATGATCTTTCAAAAAGCATAAACTTGCTAGATGCGATATATTTCATAAAAAATGCTTGGGAAAGTGTTACAAAGGACACAATTCGTAAGTCTTTCAGCAAAGCAGGCTTCTTTCAAGACAATACTGAGAATTCTTGTTCTGAACAGTTTTCTGCAGAAGACGATATACCACTAGCTGTACGGGCTGAAATGGGTAACGTACTTACACCAGAAATTTTAAACAATTCAAGCATCGAAACCTATTTCGGAATTGACAGTGAATTGTCTTGTGAAGATGTAGAGGAACATGCAGACGCCATCGAGGAATTACAAGTTTCAGATGAGTCAGAGGAAGAACCACTAGTTCCTGATGTTGGGACATATAGCGAAGCGAGCAAAATTTTACATACAATAAATTGCAAAATTTTGCGAGAAATCAAGGGGACTATTATGCATACAATCTTTTGTCAAATTTAAAATCCCACTATCAAGATGTTGGAACTCGTAAAATGGTTCGTCAATCCACATTAAATGAGTTTTTTTCTCCAAAATAATTTATATATATGTACATACAAGTCCATGGCTGCTAATGTTTAATTTGCTTTTACATGCTTTTGTTGATTTTGAACTGAATTTTTTTTTTTTGGAAATAAATAAATTTTTGTTACTTAGTTATAATAAATAAACACATTTGTAGACAAAAGTAAACCGTTTTTTTCGAGGAGTTAACTGCTACTAAAAATTCTTTTTTAGGGGAGGCCCCTCTTGAACGGATAATTTTTTCGGTCCCGTGGGTGTCCGCTTAAGAGATATTTCTAAAATGAGCATGAAAAGTTTCAATTCATAAATAGGTACTTTTCTGTTTTTCCCCCCCCATTTTTTTTCACTTTTTGTTGTTGCAATGTTTCTAAAATTGATTAGAAAGTAGTAATTAACCAAAATTATGATGGAGAAACACGTTTAAAAGAAAAAAAAAATTTTTTTTTTAATTTTTTTTTAAATTAATTTTTAATTTAAAAATTAATTAAATTAATTTAAATTGTAAATTAATGTCACATAACAGTGAGAATAAATTTTGCTCCATTTTTGACGTCTTACCTTTCCGAAGCTTCAACGCAATTTACAATTAAGCTATTCCATTAATAACGTTGAATACAATTTGTTTATATGATTAATAACAGTATAATGAGCAGGCTTCCCCAACAACACATTAACTTTTGAAAAACTCATTCTGCCACATAAAAATGAAAAAATTTAAAATCGGAAAAAAAAATTTTTTTTTAAGAATTTTTCCATCTCAATTTTTGTGGAGTAACTTTTTAACCCATTTCGAGCAGTTTTCATTAAAAAAATTAAAAAAATGGAGGGAGAAAAACAGAAAAGTACCAAAATTTATTCTCACTGTTATGTGACATTAATTCCAAATTTAAATTAATTTAATTAATTTTTAAATTAAAAATTTAATTTAAAAAAAAATTAAAATTTTTTCTTCTTTTAAACGTGTTTCTCCATCATAATTTTGGTTAATTACTACTTTCTAATCAATTTTAGAAGCATTGCAACAACAAAAAGTGAAAAAAATGGGGGGAGAAAAACAGAAAAGTACCCATAAATAATTATTAAGTGAGGACAAAGTGAAAAACCCGGGTTAAAAGTTGCACTTTTTTTTAAATGTCCATAATTTGCCTTTTTTTGTCCCAATTCATTCTCATTACGTATAAGACATGGAGATTTCCATAAATTTTAATGACTTTAAACTATGGCTGATATCAGTTTACTACGAGAGGCTGCAGACTTGAAGTTACCGGACGATGTCCCGCGTGCAGAGGCAGACGAGAGCCGGCATTTTGGAGCCACTACATTGAATTTGATCGTAATAAAAATTTGAATGATTTTAGAATGATCAACAAATAAAGTAATCAAAACCAGAACTTCGTATGTTTTTTCATTATCCTTCGACAAATTCTCAAACTTTGCCTTATTTTCGACCGTATCTGAGAGAACCTTCCCTTAATATGCTGCAAGTTTATCTGAATAAATCTTATGCGCTGCGAGTTCGGTGGATACTAGCCAATTAAACGTTCAAATAATATCAACAGACACTATAGGCAGGGGCGGATTTACCACTAGGCCCAGTAGGCCCGGGCCTAGAGCGGCAAATTTTGGGGGCGGCAGATTTCGGGGGCGGCAAATTTTCGATTTTTTTTTTGGGCGGCCCCTTTTCGATTTTCTTTTTGGGCGGCAGTTTTTTTTCTGTCGTATATGTACATATATCTGAGTCGAATGGGCCTAACACATCAAGTCAACCGAATTCTGTAAAAAAATCAATGCACGCGAAAATTCACCTCTAATGATTTTTTTCGGACATTAAAAAGTTTGACTTATAATAAATATTGCAATGCGATCACGGTAAAGGACCAAAGAAACTCAAAAATACCTAATAAGTACCTAGAAAGTGTCTGAAAATACCTAAAAAAGGCTTAAAAAGACCTAAAAATATCCTAAAAAGAACCCATATAACACCTCTTCAATTTAGGAAAAGCTTATCAGAGGTAAATATTTGCGTGCATTGATTTTTCAGAGATTTTTTTTTTTATATTTTTATGGTACAGGGTATATCAACTGCATGCGAATCTCTATATTTTTGACGTGTTTTTAAATTGTACTTCATTGCTGAAATTAATTTCTGTTAAAAAATTTCTATAAAATGAAATCTAGAACATAGGTCAAAATATTTCGGGTTCATCTTTAACTAATAACATATCGAACATTAATTTACAATAGTCGAGTTCATAGTTGATCTCCAGTCAAGTGCAAAAGCAAACTTTGAACGGAATAGTAAACATACTTATAAAATTTTTAGCGAAGACGTTGGAATTATATGCGATCCAAAGGTGTAATACGGTTTTTGACTGTTAAAAATTGGTATTTTTGGATTCTTTTTTTTTTTAGGTACTTTTAGGTTCTTTACCGTGTTTGTATTTTAATAATTAATTGTGTGGCAAGGGCGCAATAATAGGGAATTTTCACGAACGAACCGGACCCGGGTTGGCTCTGATATTCCTTTTTTGTAAGCTCGGGTGCAACGAAAAACAGCGAAGTATTCTAGGGAATCGAAAAAAAAATTGTTACATATAATATAATTCACGAACAGGGCGGCAAATATTTCTGAGGCCTAGGGCGGCGAAATGGCCAAATCCGCCCCTGACTATAGGTCTGTTCCCGTACTACGATTAATTGCTATTAATCGCGATTAATTGCAATGAAGCTGTTCCCGTACTCCGTTTTACTGAAAACTGAAAATTTCCCCCCTTTCAGTAAATTTCAGTAGGGACTGAGCTACTGAAAAATACTGAAGTATCAAACGGAGTAAATATTTTCAAATGTACGCGGCAAGCAACATATTTTTTGCGTAATGTTGCTAAGAAGGTCGAATATTTTTGTGGCGATAATTTATTACCGCTTAGGATAACTTTATAATCATTATTGTTCTCCCAAAAACCGAAAACTGACACTTTCGGTTGTCATTTTTCAGGAAATACAATGAGAGCGTTCCCGTACTTTTCATGAAATTCCCCACCACATGATTCACGAAAATTCAGACCTTATTTTCTGTTGTAAAATCGCTTCTGTGCAGCACATTGCAAAGCAACAAGCGACCATCAACATTCTCCATTGTATAGCCAGCAATACAAAACAACGCATCTCATTTCACGTTCCTTCCTTCTCATCCATCCACTTTCAACATATTCTACTAGGTCTGTTTCCGTACTTCAGCAAACTGCAGCAGTAACAGAATTTGGCAGCTGGCTTCTTTTTGCTGCAAAATTTGGCTTGCATTTGACTTGCAGCAAAAGTACGGTAACGACTTGCTGCGAATCTATTTTAATATATTATAATAGATTCAAGTACGGAAACAGACCTACTGACTTGTACAGATATCAGTCATATGATTAGCTCTAGCAGAACATTAACATCACACTAACAGCTCGGTGCTAATATGTGCATATAAACTGCTGAATAACACCAAATTCCCCATCGATGTGCCTCGGCTAACTGAACTGGTTACAGAAACTGTTATTTTCACGCATCTCTCCACAGAATTTTGTCTCCGCACTCATACTCCGCGGTCGGTAAACTTGTTGCTGGGCTTGCCCACCGATGATGTTGCAAGAACTCGCAAGAATTGGATGGAGGCCGTTGATGGTTCATGGAGTTTGGGGCCAGCGGAGGAGCTCAAGAGATCCAGCGCTCGGTTGAGAACGACGTCAGCTACCAGTCGCCAGTTGACTTTCTTGCGTTGAGACCAAGGTGTTATAAAATCACTGAAAGTTTTGTACAGGATGCAAATGGTGAAGCAAATTTTGCTGAATATAGACACCGCTAGTTCGGCACATGATCTTGCAAAAAGCATAAACTTGCTAGATGCGATATATTTAATAAAAAATGCTTGGGAAAGTGTTACAAAGGACACAATTCGTAACTGTTTCCGCAAAGCAGGCTTCTTTCAAGACAATACTGAGAATTCTTGTTCTGAACAGTTTTCTGCAGAAGACGATATACCACTAGCTGTACGGGCTGAAATGGGTAACGTACTTACACCAGAAATTTTAAACAATTCAAGCATCGAAACCTATTTCGGAATTGACAGTGAATTGTCTTGTGAAGATGTAGAGGAACATGCAGACGCCATCGAGGAATTACAAGTTTCAGATGAGTCAGAGGAAGAACCACTAGTTCCTGATGTTGGGACATATAGCGAAGCGAGCAAAATTTTACATACAATAAATTGCAAAATTTTGCGAGAAATCAAGGGGACTATTATGCATACAATCTTTTGTCAAATTTAAAATCCCACTATCAAGATGTTGGAACTCGTAAAATGGTTCGTCAATCCACATTAAATGAGTTTTTTCTCCAAAATAATTTATATATATGTACATACAAGTCCATGGCTGCTAATGTTTAATTTGCTTTTACATGCTTTTGTTGATTTTGAACTGAATTTTTTTTTTTTGGAAATAAATAAATTTTTGTTACTTAGTTATAATAAATAAACACATTTGTAGACAAAAGTAAACCGTTTTTTTCGAGGAGTTAACTGCTACTAAAAATTCTTTTTTAGGGGAGGCCCCTCTTGAACGGACAATTTTTTCGGTCCCGTGGGTGTCCGCTTAAGAGAGATTTCACTGTAATGTCTTATACCTAAAATGAGCATGAAAAGTTTCAATTCATAAATAATTATTAAGTGAGGACAGAGTGAAAAACCCGGGTTAAAAGTTGCACTTTTTTTTAAATGTCCATAATTTGGCTTATTTTTTGTCCCAATTCATTCTCATTACGTATAAGGCATGGAGATTTCCATAAATTTTAATGAGTTTAAACTATGGCTGATATCAGTTTACTACGAGTGGCTTTTTTTTAATTTTTGGAGCCACTACATTGAATTTAATCGTATAAAAATTTGAATGATTTTAGAATGATCAACAAATAAAGTAATCAAAACCAGAGCTTTGTATGTTTTTTCATTATCCCTCGAAAAATTTTCAAACTTTGCCTTATTTTCGACCGTATCTGAGAGAACCTCCCCTTAATATGCTGCAAGTTGATCTTGAATAAATCTACTAGCCAATTAAACGTTCAAATAAACAGACACTATTTCCTGTTGTAAAATCGCTTCTGCGCAGCACATTGCAAAGCAACAAGCGACCATCAACATTCTCCATTCTCCATTCTCCGCCAGCAACACAAAACAACGCATCATTTCACGTCATTTCACCATTTTCAACATTCTACTGACTTGTACAGATTCAGCCATATGAGTAGCTCCAGCAGAATATTAACATCACATTAACAGCCCGGTGCTATTATGTACATATAAACTGCTGAAATACACCGAATTCCCCATCGATGTGCCTCGGCTAACTGAACTGGTTACAGAAACTGTTATTTTCACGCATCTCTCCACAGAATTTTGTCTCCGCACTCATACTCCGCGGTCGGTAAACTTGTTGCTGATGGGCTTGCTGATGGGCTTGCTGCTGTTGCCACCGTTGATGATGTTGCTTGTGCAAGAACTCGCAAGAATTGGATGGGCCGTTGTTCATGGAGTTTGGGGCCAGCGGAGGAGCTCAAGAGATCCAGCGCTCGGTTGAAAACGACGTCAGCTACCAGTCGCCAGTTGACTTTCTTGCGTTGAGACGTTAATACTGGTACGGTTCGCGGTCAGTTATGGTTAGTGTGCGAAAAGCGGTCAATTGTGCAGTGTTGATTACTAATAAATTTTCGATTTTTTACATTAGTCGGGCGAAAAAGGGAAGCCAAATGTGCTCGCCCAGTTTTGTATAGTGCAGTGAATGTCCTTTTTGGACATGGATATGAGTTGACGTGTGTGCGATTGTCAATAGTGCAGTTGTTTGACCACGCGGGAAAATGTAAAAAATAAAAAATCACGACGCTATTAGAGTGCAAAAACGTTTTTACGAATATCCAATCCAAATGCATTAAAGATCACTGTGATTTAACTCCCGCGCGTATAGTACGGGTCGTGATCTTGTTCCGCAAAAAGAGGTTTTACGTGCATAGTGCAAGTTTCGCGCAGCTTTGTTTTGCCGCCGTCAGTGCCGTCGTTTTGCAATTTATTTGCCCATATTGCGGTGCATTGTGAGCGGTTTTGCCGGTGCTACGAAGTACAGTTAACTGTGGCGACACTTAGTGCAGTTGCATTTTTCCTACGACCTGGTTGGAGAAGCTGCAAGTCGCTGGACCCCCGGTGCCCCAGGCAGGAGTTGTGTTTGTTTGTACTGCTGACCGAACCAAGCTACAACGGAAACAGTGTGCCGAGCTGGCGATACGAGCGCGGGATTTTTAAAGTGAGTTTTTTTCATGAAGCGATCTTGTTTTACCTCCTGCAGCTTGGCTTGCTAATGTTTACGATTGTTCAGATGTAGAATGGGGAATGGATGGCTTAATGCATTTTCTAGTTGTTTGTCGTAGATGCTATTCTAGAATCAATGGTTTGTATGCAGTGTGTTGAGGATACTGATCCTAGATGGTTGACCTCTGCAAATGCAGAGTTTGCTGTATAGACGAATGTGGAAAAAAGATAATTGATGTACTTGTTTATGTATTGTGACTCAGCCAATCGATGGCTATTGAGTTTCAGGGGATTTAATTGTGTTGCGTGTGATTCGGGGTTCTTTTCCTATCCTATTTCCTTTCGAAGGATGATGATACTGAAAGTAATTGCTTGTTTCTTAACTAAGCGGTTTACAGCTGCTAGGAAGAAGAGGCTCTGCAATGAAACTGACCCCATTGTTGTTGTTGTGAATGCTTTATTAAAGCACATAAACGTCTTGCAATTAATTATATTTCAAGAAAAGATAAATCGAATTGTGTAAAAACTGTTTTCTTTAAAAAATACCGTAGAATCAATAAAAAGTGCCTGACAATCAATTAATTAAGATCAAAGTTCACATGATCCCAACAAGAAATGCTACAGCAAAAGAGAATAAATTCAGATATTTTAATATAACGACTTATATGTTAAACTTTTAAACCACAAACTTTTTTTAGAAGCAAGATTTATTTCAATTTTTTGACAGGTGTTGGTTTTCGAGGGCAATCTGATCTCTTCTATGGTGTATCCCGACATCGGTCAAGAAATAGAAAATTATTTAGTTGGCTTCTAAAGGCAAAATCGGTCTTTAAATGAAAAAATTGGATCAGATTAAATCATTTCAAAATATGTAAATTATTATGAAATATCATTGAGTTACATATACAATTGACGTGCATAGGACTCACACTTTTAGTTTTCAAGTAATTAAATTAAAGTTTAAAACTCAAATTTTATAGAATTTAATTTAGAGGGTAAAAAAAGTATCTAAAAAATACATTTGCACTTGAAGTAACTTCTGTTATTCCAATTCGTCTTCTGAGCACAAATCCACAACTAATCCAATGCAAGTTCAATCATAGGTAGTGACGAAACATATCCAAATGCAACCTTGACATCGGTAGAGATTCGAATAAATTATTCAATTTTTGCACTTCAAAATAAGTGACACATTAAAATTTTGGTAGAAAGTATCTAAGTGCTTTCGTTTGAGATAGTCAGATGCTCCATATTTTAGAAGTAACAAGACACATTGGTCCAAGCTTTTCTATCATGATGCCACAAGGGATGATTATATTTTTTTAGTCGTCGGAAACTTACAGAAAAGTTATGGACTCGTCCCATCTTTTCCGTCCTCTCTTTCTGTCTGCACTATCCGTTGGCTGTACGTAATCCTTTGTGACCAACATTTCGTTCGTCTGGAAGCCTTGTGTGCCTGGTGAACTGACAAGCATATCAATGTTTGTTCGGATGTTTGACGGGCTTGCGTTCGAAATGTGGATAAACCGAGAGAGGTGGCAATTTGAAGAAATTCAGGCGAAAATCAATCTGAAAGCAAGAAAACCACGCGAGATGTATCTTTCGCTCGACTGCCTTAGGTTTTTAGGCTGGATTTTTGAATTTTCAATGGCTTTTGACGTGGGAAAATGTTGAGTTCTCAGAATATTTGAATATACGTATGTATGTATGTACATGTACCGTCACTATAACTTTGCGGTTGAGTTCCGGTGAAGATGTATGCATCTCATTTCAACGTTTCCCAGTCAGCGTCAGACTTATTTTCACACGGTCTTATTAGATACATAATTCTCTGCGAAATAGCTTTTCAGGCCATATTTTTCTGCGACAAAGTCCTCTTGCTGTAAGTATAGTCCTGTCGGTTTGCTTTGCAGATTTTCACCGTTGAAGACGATACTACCTGCTGCGGGCAATTTCCCTTGAAACAATCTTGTTGATATTTCGTAGAGGAAATCTGTCGTAAATCATTCTCCGAAATAAGTTTTCAAGGAATATAACAGTGAATCGGCAGGCAAGCACTTGAATGTGTTGTGAGAGGTTATGGAAGGCCGGCAGATGAGAGGACTTTGTATCGTTGATATGTATTTGATTTGCACTTTTCCACTTGGCACTTGTAGTGCTAATACTCGTATGAATCATTAATGGAAGTGGTTGAAAGTTTCATAGGTGCGAAGCTTACGCATCTCTTTGATTCAGTTTGGTAGACAGGACTGGGAAATCATGAATTTAGTTATTTATGGATGCAGGTGTTTTGAAAAGGTATGTGGAAATAAAATCCAATATTTATGTAGCGTTTCTTCATGGTTTGGTATCTCCGATGCTGATGTCCAGTGTGTAGTAGTGTTTATTTTTGGCTACAATTTTATGTGGATCCTCAAGCGATGGAAGAAGTAGAGGACGAGGAGAATCAACTTTGACGAACAAGAGTCCAGTTGCCTGAAGATGAATATCTTCGGTGTTGGGCGAGGTATTGAGTCAGTGGTCTGGAGTTTTGCTGTCGGTGATGAAAGTTTGGAGGCAATTTCAGATTGGCTAATCTTCCTAGCATTTTGTTGGAAAAATCACTGAAAAGAGGCAAGTTCTCTCCGTTCATTACTCCTCGGTTGTCTCCAGTGCCGTATCTGCAACATATTCTAATAATGATGATGTTAATATCCTCATTAGAGTAGTGTCAACTCCTCTTCAAATTTTCCTCCCACGCGTTGCTGCTGATATGCCCGAGGAAGACTTGAAGATTTGAGTATCTCAGAAGGGATTGTCACAACAATCGTATTGTAAGCTCTATATTACTGATGCAACTGAACTAAGTGTAACCGGGCGCCTTGATTTCTGGTCTGTTGAATGTTTTTTAATGAGCTGTCCAACTTTAATGAAGCCCTTCCTTATTTTTACTCTCTCTTTAATCACTTGTATTTAAGTTTACTCCTGTGTCGTGATGCTTCTCCTGCTTGTATTCTGTGGCAGTTTCTAAAGCCCTGCGCGAGAAGGATGAGACCCGAAATGAATTTTTTTGTAGTTCATCTGATGAAACTTTCCAGCGTTACCGGTCTTTACGAGTAGCGGCTAAAAGCAGCTGAAGAAGCGAAGCGAATTGTGTGCTCGTTTCTTCAATACAACCAACCAATTTCCTGCAACTGTCGTGCAGGAAAAAACTAGTCATTCTATTCCTTAAGACGTTTATGACTTGTTTTTTTAAGTTGTGCGATTTTCATTTTTTTCTTTTTGTTCTACTGCCTTTTCTTCACGGAACATTGTTTCGTGTCTCTCTTCTCATGTGGCTATTGTGATGACTAATGCTCATGAGATTGAATTCTTAATATCCTTATGGACTCTGCTGATGCCTTTATTATATCCGGATCTTGGTCATCCAAAAAGTGAACTACTGGATCTTGGCCATCCATAAAATGAACTCCTTAAGTACTCAAAAATATTGAGATTTATTAAGAGGTCAAATATTTAGGGTGTAAATTGCATTTTTCTTGGAATAAAATGCATTATATTCCGTTACTCAAAAGCTTAGATTTTTGCCAAATAAAATAATAGCTTACTTCACCAAGATTCTCTTCAAATAATTTGTTAAGACTGCTAGAAAAATTTAAATAAGTAACAGTATAAAGGAAAAGCCTCGGTACTCTCTTTGGCATACAGAGTTTGATAACTTTTATGGTGTTGTGAAGTAAAGTATTCCCACGACAACCTTTTGTTAGGCTTAGGGATTGAAGCTGGTAGAAAGCTTCATTCAGTGATTAGTTCCACGACTGATTTAAATCAGGTACCAAATCAGAGCTAGGTGAACTCAAAGCTCGGCTTGCCATCTCTCATCCGAATCTGGATTCGAACCAGGAACCCAACACAAAAGAAGCCTGTGCTCCACCAATTACACTACTCAAGCTTCAATGGTATTGTGTTCATGTTCCCTAATATTTCAGGCTGCTTATTAGTGTTGTGTTACTCATACAAGATGCATGACAAATGTCCCATACACAGCTACAAAATGTCACATCACCTCAAGCTTCAAATTTGTACCCAGCCCCTGGACACGGACGGTATAACTTTCCACCATAAGCCTCTTCAATCCTCTCGCGCGCAAAGCATGTTGAAGCTGCCTTTACGCCATTTCGACGTCATTGTCAAATTGGAGGGGAACTACTTGGATTTGACTCGATTTGACAATGAGTAGCTAAAAAATTACTACCACCCCCTTCAATGTAAATCTTATGGGCATGTCCACTCCATTTCTACTACTTCACTGTTTGTACCACCTCATTTTTTTGTCATATTGAGATGAAGCGATTGCTTCTAAGCTTCGAAGCGATTGACTTGAGACACTTGAGGCGCAGCGATTATAATACTCAATGGAAAATTAGCCCAGTGAAATCCGATATAAAAAAGGCCAAACTTCGGAAAAATTTGGGGAAAGCTGAATTTAGGTGTGAACGTTAGTACTAGCGTGTTGAACAAAATGTCAAAAGTCCCCATCGATCCGAGTGCTGCGTCACTTTTTATACGAGGTCAAAGGTCACTAAAAGTGACCTTTCCTAAATATCTCAGTAACGGTCACGTTTTCAGACAAACAATGTATGACGAATTTGTAGCTTAGCAAATTTCCAACAAAAAATATGTCAAAACTTTTTCCTGTAACCATAACCGTTTTTGAGATATATTGATCTAAACATTTGTTACTAACAGCATCCTCTTTCTCATCGGCATGTTGATATTATTAGGTCACTTTTGCTGACCTTTGACCCCGTATAAAAAGTAACGCAGCACTCGGATTGACATTTTGTTCAACACGCCAGTACCAAGGTTCACACTAAAATTCAGCTTTCCCCTAATTTTTCCGAAGTTTCGCCTTTATTATGTCGGATTTCACTGGGCTAAATTTTGAAGCGATTGACTTGAGGTACTTGAGGCGCACCGATTGTAGTACACGGGACAAAATGAGTTTATGAATACATCCGAGTTTAGTTTGAGTTTGATATGTACCACCTCTTTTTTGTCACATTGAGGTGCTTGGGTTAATTTTGAAGCAATTGACTTGTGATACTTGAGGCACAGCGATTGCTGTACAGGGCGAAAATGTATGCATGCGAGTTTAGTTTTGAGTTTGATTTGCACGATATTTTTGGGAAATTGCTTAGCAGATTAGTTTCAGTACTGCTTTCCTTAGTGTAAACGTTCTATCTACATTTTTTTCATTTTTGAGTTAACGCCGGATTCAAAAACGACATACTCTATTATATCAATATCCAAAATATGAAAATCCTATCTTTTGTGAAAGTATGTTAAAATCAATAATGAAAAATTTTCCATCTATAAAAAAACGTAACCAGTACTTAGCATAAATGTTCTATCCTACCGTAGATAGAACACGGTGACGGCGGCGTAATGGTATGGGGTTGCATGGCTGCCAGCGGCGCTGGAAACTTTTAAATAATTGAAGGAATGCAACATGACACTTCATTTGAAGTATGACATTGTACCACCTCACATTTGAAAATGAGTAACTCATGCAAATACATAGTAATATGTTTGTCCGACCCGATACTGCTGCTTATTACTAAAGACAGTCACAAAAAATAAAACAAAGTTCCGGTGAACCACTTCACAGCACCTGTCATTTTTGAGTGTCATTATATCACGCATGACGCATAGTAAAATGCAGTAACGTTCCTGAAAGTATCCTTTTTACTTTTACCTCTTGAAATGCCCTTCAACATTCAACCGATTCATCCACCCCGACAACAATCAGCATAACCATTTCAATGGCTTCCTGTGGCCCTATTAAAGACCGGATTTGCACGCCCTGACCCATTCATATCGACAACGTGCTACTCAGTCGATTCCTCATGGGCCCATGACCTCACGTGTGCCTCAACTGCTTCGAACCCTCCAATATTCTTCTGTGCTGGACAATTAGAATGAAATTATAATAGGAACACGTTAGCTCTCGTTAGGCGTTTTCGTGATGGATTAAGTTCAGAGCCAGTTTGTTTGCTAACAGCATAATGCAATCGTATCGAATCTGGGAGAAAACATTAAATTCATTGTATCTAGAATAAAAGTGAAACACTTAATAAAAACATACCCACCCATTTTATAGAACGTGGGCTGCTCAATGCTGTTACATTTAAATGTGAACGGACATGATGAGCATTCGAGCGTGGCCATTTCAAGTGCACTCGATTCTAGTTGTACGGCTCTATATCAGCTAAAGTATAATACATACTACAACCATTCACAGAATAGTTGCAAGCGAGTTTGTTTAGCGCGCTTGTACATATCTTTTGGGTAATGCAACCAACGTACATTCACAGAACATGCTCCACGGAACACCTTCATGCGTGCATTTACTTGTCATTCTTCCTCTGCACGTTTCCTCTTACCAAGTTTAGTGTATGGTACTGAAGCCATAACTATTATCTGATGTGCATGGATCGACATGCAGACGACGATTTTGTATAGCAAATGGGCATTTGTATGGGTTCCTATCGAAGTTTTCCTATTGATCGAATGAACCAGAACTGAGGGAGACCTTCCTTGGTTAGGTTGTTCAAAGAACAGTGTTTGCGTCTTACTGAAACAAAAGAGAATGTATAGAGATCGATTTGGGGTGAGCATGATTGACAGGGGGCTAAATCAAAACTGATAAGAAGTATTTCCAACACTTATTGAATATTTATTACTTCAATAATAATTTAAAATCCATTGAAATTTGACTCTCTAGAATGAACATTTTAATTTAATATACATTTTAGAGCTATGAATGGATTTATGACTCGAACTGGAGTGAAAATGAACTTATTTTTGAAAAAAAGAATGATTGCAAAATGAATGGATGCTTTTTAAAAAAAAGTGCTGAAATAAGAATCCAAGGAAAACACTTTGAAAAAACGAGAAGGAGGGATAAAAATCATATTACTAGGAAAACGTTATAAGCTAAATGATTGGAACGTACAAAGAATTAGGCAAATCAAACAAAAAACCAACCAATCGTTTACTCATTCTTCGGCCTTCTCAATAAGACCAACCTCGAGTGTCCGTTCTCCTTAATTTGAGAAAATGAATAAAATCTGTTCTGTTCGTAGATTGAGAAACAAACGGTGAAACCGAGTCTCTTCAAGACCTGTTACAATTCGAAAACGCTCCAGATCTATGAGCATCTGAAAATATCCGAAAGGGTTTTAAGGTATCTCAGGCAAATCAAAGAAGTTCAACGCATAGATTTGCAAATGGTTAAATTAGCCATACCTGGCTCTGAATTTTTTGTTTTCTTCTCTCATTGTTTCTTCATCTTCCTCGCTTCATGTTTATTAACTTTTTTTCATCATCATCGGAGCACTACAGCTCGATTCGAGCCTTAGCCTCCTTAATTCTTCGCCTCCATTCGTCTCGGTTCAGTGTCCGTGTCGAATCCTCCCAGCGCTTGCGGGGCCTACCGACTGGCCTGGCTCCGCTCGCTCGCCCCTTGGGAGACCGTTTGGGGATTCGATTGTCGCTCATTCGTTCGACGTGGCCAGCCCATTGTAATTTTTGTAGTCGTTTGACGGTAGAGACTTCCGGCTCGTCATATATGGTATACAGCTCGTTGTTGTATCGGATTCGCCATCCATCTTCTGCCCGTATTGGACCGAGGATCCTTCGCAATACCCTTCTCTCGAACTTATTCAAGGCTTTGTCAGACGCTTCCGTACCATAGCACAGGTCTGATAATTGTTTTATAGATGCAAAGCTTCGTATTCCTGTGTACGCATCGAGATTTCAAAGTGGGAAGCACCGAAAAAAATGTCTTATTGGCTAATTGAATCCGTCGTTTGATTTCGCCAAGCTCATTCCCATCCTTTGAGAGGTTCGTCCCTAGGTACACGAAGTTGTCTACGTTTTCAAAGTTATAGTCCCCTATCGTTATGTTTTGTCTTACTGGCGTTCTTTTCCTTGATTGAGTCATAACTTTTGTTTTTCGTTCGTTAATTTGAGGACCAACTTCATTGGCGGCTTCGTCTAGAGCTACAAATACTTCCTTGGCGTCGTTGAACGAACGTGACATAATGTTGATGTTATCAGCGTAAGCTACTAGTTGTGTCGACTTAAATAAAAGAGTTCCTCTCGTGTTAACGGAGATTTTTCTGATGACATACTCAAGCGCTAAGTTAAAGAGTACCGGAGCTAAACCATCCCCTTGTTTTAGCCCTGTATTCGTCGAAAACGAGTTGGTCATATTATTCTTAATCAGCAACTTTTTTTACTGTCCTGCAATTACCTCTCTGTTGTGGATTCTATTTTTCTTTCACTTTGTTTTTGTTCGCAAACTAACTACCTTCCGATTGCCAGCAACCAAATCCTCGATTCAACTCTTTATAGCATTTCTTAAGATTCCCTTTCTCTTTTTCTCGCTTCTTTTCCATATGTGCAATTTGATCCTCATCATCCTCCACTCCTAGTTGCTGTTGATATTAACTTCCAGGCAAAGAATAACGATCTTTCTATTCCGCGTTATAGCCTCTATCAAGCTTTCTTTCAGAAAATTGCGACTGAAATCAGTTTAATCAATTGGTATAGTCCATTGTGCATTGTCCAAGCTTCACTCTTTCTGTTTTAATCTTATGTTTCGATTTACTCATATGAAATGTCTTTCTACACCAAATAATGTTCCTTGGTTCACGTTGAAAGTCTTTGATGCTTCAAAAAAGCGGCAGTAAAAGCTTGTGAAAAATTACAAAAGATGTGTTCCCCCGTTGACCTCACGAATTCAGTAGTTTGAGTTTTGAGGCTAAAAGAGTGCAACAGCAACCAATGCGTGATTACTTCTTGAGAATCGGAACTTCAGTATGTTTTAATCAAGCAAACCCTTTATGGTCCTATATCCCCTTGAGTCCAGTTTCTGGTTCTAAGCATGTTGATGATGCTATTGCTTCCAATTCTGAGGCTATTTGTGATTCGTTTGGATTTTTTTCTTCTCCTTTAAAAATGCACTAAACATTTCAATATTTTCTGATCTTTCTCGTAACTCAACTTCTAATCGTTCTCGCACTTTTAATACCAATCCTTTGAAAGTCGTAACTTTCACGCATAAATTGGATTCTAATGCTATTTTTGGTCCTGATGATATTCCCAATACCCTTATGAAATCCCTATTGTCTCCTTTCTTTTTATTCCTCAGCTATCGTTTGCAGCATTGGCCCTGCATCTGGAGTATTGTCTGCTGTTTCAGTTAACTCTTATACGCCTTATTAATTATAGAGTTTATCCTTTTCTACAGCTTTTCGTTGCTTCTAAGCAGCTTGGTTTCACCAAGGACCGCTCAACAACGACCAACTTTATAGGCTCACTAATTTTGCCGTCTCTGCTTTCGATTCTCAACGTCAAGTCGATGGAATTTTTATGGACTTTTCAAACGCTATTAACTCTGTGAATCTTAAACTGCTACTCAATAAATTTGAAGGGCTCGGTATATATGGCTTCCTTCTCTCCTGGTTTTTCTCTTACCTTCATAGTCGTCCCTGCTGAGTCACTTTAAACGGTTCCATTTCTTTTGCTATATTTTCCAAGCTCGGAGTTCCTCAAAAATCTGTCCTAGGTTGCTTACTGGCTATCTTGTTTGGTAATGACAATTTTTCTCCTATCAATTGCTCCTGCATACGGATGAATTAAAAATGTACAAATCAATTAGGTTTGCGGATGATGATCACCAATTACAAGCTGATTGTGTGCCCTTAATCACTGGTGCCAGAACAACTTCTTGCCACTAAACATCTTGAAGCATCACCAGATGCCATTCTCTTATAAAATTGCTTCATATGTGTTTTCTTATTACCTGTCTGGTATTTTCCCTATCAGACATCCAGTATTTTACAGACCACGGTGCAGTGTTTGATTCTGAATTAAAATTTGACGTTCACAACATGAGTATCACAAACAGGGCCTCCCGGATTGCTGGCTTTGTTTTACCTTCTTCGTCTATATTTACCCCATATCCACCTGTATTCATTGTACATTGTCTATGCTTGTTGCTGAATCCCGTGCATCTCGTCGGAATATGTTGAGGCAATCGGCATTGCAATTGATCTGGGTAATTGGACATAGACCTATTCAAGACAACAGTAGAGGTTTGAACTGCTGAAATCTTGCTACTGGATGTATTATGCCCCTTCTTCTTAGGAACACCGATTTCATCGGAAATCAGTCCAAATCAAGTAAAAATACCTCGAGGACTCTAGGAAGTCCTGGGCCAAAAAATCATTCTGCGCGATAACAAGATAGTCCTAGACACGAGTCGAACCAGGCAGCTATTACGTTTGAAGACGTAGGGTTTTGCATTGTACTGTGAGTATTCTCACGGGTCACTGCTTAATAAAACGTCACCACCAACGCATTTTGGGACGAAGGGAAATCCGTCGTCAACCTCATGTGCCAGTGTCGTGCTCAGGCGAGAAGAAGATAGCCAGCACTCAGTGCATCCTTTCTGAATCTGATTGAACTATTCCTGGCTGTGTTCCTAGTGCGATTTATCAAAGGAAGCAGATGGTTTCCTGATTTTAGTGACTTAGGGTGGGATATGTACTATGGCATGACAACGGGCCTGTTTTGTGGTTCTTTCGGCTGGCGACTTCAACCTATCTATACCCTATTCTATACCATGATACCGAATTGCTGGATACGATCGCATTCGTGAACTATCAAGTCACACCGAAAAAAAAACAATGTAGCCAGCATCCGAATATTGCTCAGCTTACAGGAAAATATTTGAGTGTAAAGAGCATTTTTTCCTTCAGAAGCTAGATATACTTCAATTTCTTGACATATCGATATTTCGGGGATGATCTGGCTTTGGCTTCAGTGTCTAAGTCCTTGCGTAGCCATATATTGATTAGTTCGCTTCTACGTTCTTACTTATGTATGCTTACTTATGTAGAAAGGGAATAACAATACAGTTTGCATGGTTTTATTCCCGAATATTTTCACTATTTTCCGTTTACTCTCGTAAGTTTCCCGAGATTTTCCCTAGGGTTCTTCTATTAACTTTTCAGTGGTACTTTCAAATGCAATTGCATTTTATTTACCAATCACTCAGACATATGAAGCCCGAGGCCGTATCAAATGTGACACCATATGAGCACGGTCAGGTCACACAAGCCATTTACTCTACGTTTCCTGTATTCACCATATTAAATACGTCTACTTTGGCCCTAAACCTTTCTGATTTGAACTTTCCATCGATCAAACGTTTACCACACTCGATTCACACATCCATGGCGAGTAAAGTTGTTTTGTGTTTTGTTTTTCGAAAAAGGGTAGAAAAGCCATTGGCTATATCGTTCAGTTCAGGCCAGACGCGAGTAAACTAAGTTATCTGGAAACTAAATATGAATGGTGTTGGTTAATGTGCGAATATCGATTACTTTTACCTTTCACAGAAGAAAAACGTATGGTAATAGGGTTGAATGTAAATTATAATGGATATGTTATTGAGTTTGGAAAACTTTTCTCGTAACCATAGAGAGATGAATGTATATAAATTGGAATTATAAGAAGAAAAAAAATAATTAAATTTATTTAACTATTATGTCAGGTAAAGTGGTTGTCACGTGTCATTTCAAGCAAGAGCTGCTAAGTTCTTCTCAGCTGTTCCAAATTGGTAGTTTTCAGAATGAAAAATATTTTATTCAATTCAATTTAGACATTCAGATTAATATCTTTCCATCTATATTTGATTTTTTTGTATCTTGATGCACTCGTACTTGCTATAAATAGTAGTAGTAGTAGCAAAATTTTCACAGACTCCTTAGATAATTTATGCTACACTAACGGCGGGTCGATCGAGTTTCATAAGTGGCCACAAACAATGTGGTAACTACAGGAGTAGACTTATTGGCCTGTAACTGTGAGGAAAACTAGGGCTCTCATTTGGTTTAAGGATTGGCCCAATAATGCGTTCTTCCAGTTTGATGGAAAGTACAATAACATCTTACAACCATTGTATATGACCGATGATGATGGGCTTCATTGGTAGTTTTTTCTATTGTAACAATTGCGATTCCATCAATGCCTGGAGCTTTTTGAACTTGAAAGATCTGACAACTCATAGTACTTCCCTAGGCTTGCAAAGTGCGCTACCTGAAACTGGTATTATAGGTAAAGAATTCACCAGAATTCTTCGAAGGAATTTTCGTCTGAGAGGAGCAAAGGACTCTCAGAAGATTAAATTATCGAAATGCCCTCTGTTTGAAGGCCAAAACGAATGAGTTCAAACTTTTTGCTACTTTAGCTTTAGACGATATAATATGTTTGACGGAAACCTGGCACTCACAATTTAACAACATTCCAAATGTTAGCAGTAGAATTCTGGACCTTGCTTTTTTTTTCTATGATAATGCCAAAGCTCAGGGGATTGCCCTTTGAAGCGAATGCTTAGCGATGGCGGTAGGGAGACTCATAGGGGAGAAGCCGATATCAATTATTCCATTATTCTTTTAAGTGCCACAAAATCATCCCTTTTCCTAAGTGCTGCTCTCTTTCCCTATGTGTCTTCTGATAATCATTATCCTTCTTTGTATCTTTGAAATTTACATTCTTAATAATATAAGGAATAAAATCTCTTCCTTTGTACGCTTTTCTTTTGGTCATCGATATAAATAGAATTAACGGGTTATCTCTTTTTTGTGGCCTTCCCATTGAAGATGCTTTCCGCAAATTGTATATTTTCCTCCGGAACTTCATTCCTCAATTCACCCTCCTAGCAAACTCTCCTGGCATCCACAATGGCATACCTTTGAATAATACAACTACTTTCACTCTACATGATGTATGCGAGCTTTTTGTTTCTTAGTGTTCTTCTCTCTTTTACAATAATGCCCATCTCCTTTCTAATATTTTTTCTCCACGTCTTCTCCTGAATTACATTCGTTTCGAACAAACCCATTACAAATTGAACTTCTGTTGAATGATATCGATGTCAATACCAATAGTGGTTCCGGCGGTATTCCAACTATCCTGGCTAGATATCTCTCATCATCCCTGTGCGTCCCTCTTTCCATCTTCTTTAACACAAACATACCATCTGGCTCATTCCGTTCTCTCTGGACTGATTCGGTCAATAGGGTGTACAGGTGGCTCCAATGAGCCATTTATGCGCCCGCGAAGTCAGCGTATCAACGGTAGCTCATGGATGCGCTATTTAGCTATGTAGGCCTTCCGTGGAACAGAAGGGGCTAAATGTAAGACCTAGGTTAAGTATTAGGTCTAATTAGGTTAGGTTAGTTATAATTAGGTATAGATTGTAGTGTAAGGTAGATTTAAAGTCAAGTATTGATCAGGTAACCCCAGCACTTGTACAAGCTGGGTAGTATCATTAGTGTGTAAGATAAAAACTGTTTAAGGAAAAAATATTTATAAAAACAAACCATAAGAGCCAGCAGGCCAAAATAGTATAGCCGCTAGACTTTAAATTATCATTGTTAATTATACTTTAAGCTAGGTTAAAAATGTACAACAAAAATGAAATAAAAATCTTCTTCAATAAAAAAAAAATTCCGTTCTCTCTGGAAAATTATCAATTTATCAAAATTTTTATTAAGATTATCCCAGTACATAAAACTGTTGATCCTACATGCGTCTCAAACTACCATGTAATTTCTCTTCTTGCTTGTTTTAGCAAGATCGTTGAGAGAGTGCTCTACAGGAGAGTCTAATCTTTATCCAACCTGGCATAGCCGGTCCTATCCTATCCTGGTTTACTTTAACATCTTTGGTCGTACCTATATTGTAACTGTCAATTCCTGCTCTTCAATTCCTTTTTATATTGCATCAAGTGTTCCACAAGGGTCTGTCCTTGGTCCTCTTCTCTTTTTACTGTTCATAAAAGATCACTCTTCAATCATCTTCATCTGTTTTTCTTGTATTTTACGAGTATATGCTTACGATTTTAAGCTATTTCGAGTGATACGTTTTTACAAAATGACTTTAATACTTTACATACTTGCTCACTTTTTTTACATACTTGCTCACCGCAAAATGTCAGAAAATATCATTTACTTTACCCTATACTGCTTGTGGCTCTCCTCCTAATTTTGTTGATAATTTTAAAGATGATGGCGTAATGTTTTATGCGGAGCGTAAGTTTGATAAGCATATTTTGTCCATCACTCTCAAGCCTTCTCAACTATCAGTTTTCATATTTAGATCTTCCAAAGTTTTCGTTAGTATGCTCACCTGTTGTTCCCATTGTTCATAGTGTCCTTGAATAATGTAATTGAATATTACATCTATTTAAATAATGTCTGTCAAAAGCAGCTTTAGTCGTATCTTGTTCTTCAAGCTTCCGCACCGGCATTTTAAAATGGTCGTCTTTACATATACCATCCCTCGAATATACCATCCCCCGAATCGCGGGCACTTCTCCAAGACGAGTGCGTCCTCTTTTGGCTGGTTGAATCTGACCTCAGTAGCAACGTAGCCGTCCGTGTAGTGGTTCATGGCACGCGTGCTTCTTTTTCATTTGCGCGCACTGTTTTCTGTTCAATGATCTACAGTTTAGTCCTTTACCGCCGATGTAAGATACATTTAAAAATTTTTGTCAAATATAGCGTTTTGCATCCTAGCATCATGACATATTTTCCTTAAAATTTCATTTTGATTTGGGTTATTTCCCTTTTTTAAACTCATTCTGTGGGTTTTTTGTCTGTTGAATATGATCTAATAAGTAAATAAGAGGTTTTCCGCCTCATCGATTGACTGCTGATCTAATAAATTGGTAACAAAGTTATCCTTATTTTCAGTGGTATGGTGGACTACTTCAAAGTACTCATTAATCAGCACTGCCTTAGTTTGCTCGTCGAGGGCAAACTGCTCGTTTTTTTTGTTTTGGAGTGACCTTAACGAAAGATTTGGTTGATTCTTTTCATAGATTCTGCACCCATTTTAGTTGATTCTTTTCATAGATTTTGCACCCAATATTAAATTTTTTATAAAAAAATTTACTCCGACTTTTACCTCAATTTACTGAAAATCCAAAATTCCATTTAGAACAAACCACTTTGACAAGATTATTCAATAATAAAGATACCTAATTGTTACGAACTATAAAATGGCTATTGAAATTCAAATAAGGAATCACATCTTATGCGTCCAAATCTAATAATTAATTGATATACCAAAAGCTATTTTTAAAAAACAACAACAAAGAAGCGAACGAAATAATTATAAATTAACCAGGCAGCATTGATTAAGATATCTTAAAAAAAATAAAGAAAATTTTTGCATTCTAGCTACAAAAATATGCCAAAATTTAAATAAACGGTAAAAAATATAAACAATCCATTGCGGAAAAATCTACAGCCAAATTATTTTGGTAAACAGCTTACGACAAACAATCTTTTTTTCCATATTCTCTTGATTAAATACGGCGCAGTCAACTCGCACGTTCCCATCTATTGTTATTTAAATTTTACAGCTCTTACATTAAAATAATTGGTTCGCTTTGAACTAGATACCGCTATAGCCGACACCCGTTGAAATCAATGATTCAGATGAGATAACCATTCAATGCCACCCTCTAGTTTAATTTGAGCATCTAATGAAAACCTCTATAGAACCCATCAGTACACATAGCCTTCAGAGCTCACCACCAATAAAGTCATGGAATCATCGTATCATATCGATCCATCGTCATCGTTCTGAAATCTATTAGGAGTCATAAATACAAATAGGCATCACTAGCGGTATAACTTCACATAGAAACATTCGAATGGATTCAGCCTACAAGCCGATTAGATTACTATTAAACCATATCTGAAGCCACAATCGGCTCGCCACTCGCGAATATCTAGAACGTGCCTATGAATTTATTGATATCTGGGGACCGTTAGTCAAAACTATACAAAAACATGGAAACACTGAAATACAATAATACAATAATATTTGCCCGTGTGGAGGCAGACAATACGAAAATGGTCACATGCTACCCGATTCGTTCCATTTAAGATGTATCTTAAAGAAGTTTACATTTGTGGGTAAGATGTGAGAATGCATTAAAAGTGTGACGTTCTTAAATCGATTTGCACAATGGTGTGAATGCTCATCTGAGCGATGAAAAATAGTCATGTTGATGGGTTGAAATGAAAAATTAACATTCGAAAAATAAGAGTTGCTAGAGAAAAATATTTTGTTGAATCACCGCTATTCGCAAGAGTGTGGGAGCTAAGCCAGTTGTGATGGCATTTATTTTGGTCAATTTATCGAACAATGGAGACGACTGGGCGAAACAAAAGCGCAGATTCGTAGATCGAGTAGCGAGATATGAGGAAAATTATAATAAAAATTTATTGCATTTGGTGAATGTATTTGGAAAACAGTTGAAAATGTCATAACGAGGTTGCAGTAAGCATTGAAAGTTTTGCGATTCGGTCGATTACAACTCGATGTGTGGCAATGAAGTTGAAATTAATATGCAACTAGTGAATGTTTCAAGGTTATCCATTCACATTTCTCTGCGAAAGGAAACAAGGAGATTCGAATTTCGTCGAAATAAAGAGTTGAAAGCAGCACTGAGTCTTTTATTTATTTCATAAATTTACAGATTCGTTACAATTTTAGACTTGACAGTTTAACTATGGTAGTGGTTATATTTTTAAAGTCAGTTTTGAGTCATCAACTAACTGCACAGCTTTCATCAATTTGTATTTGTATTGACAAGGGCGGATCTGGAAACTTTTGAATGAAAATCGAAAAGCGAAGGTTTCTTCTTTAGACAAATTCACTCTATAAAACGTGTTCTTAATAAAACTCATCGGATTCTCCCGAAAGGATATAAGAAAATCGTAGTCAAACTTCTGCATATTAACACGGTTCATATATCCTGCAAAGTACTTAATCTTCCACCCACAATACCAACATGCATACCGACAAGCAACTCTAAGCAGACCATCGAACCTAACTAAAGCCACTGTTGAGCCACTCGCAACCAATTTGCTTAGAACTTTCGAGCAAATCACTGCCAAAAACAAGTTTATGTCCAATATAGTAAGTCTAAACCAGCGAATTGCTCAGGCAGTGTCAACTAATCGAAATTTATTACCGTAACTTCAATTATGCAAATACCGCCAGACCGGAGCCAAACAATAAAATCCATCGGAGCCAAAAAGAATAAGACTGAATGGATGGTCCTTTTCCGCCTCGATGCGGCATGAGATGGCATTTCGAGAGGCAAAGCTCCAGCATCTGACGGATATCGATATATTTTGTATGCAGATACAAACTACGTTCATACTTAACCTTCGTACTTCTGCACATGTGAATCTAATATTGTTTGGATCGGTTGAGGGTACCACGCATCTTTTCGGCTAACAACAATGACGAAATCCATTTAAGCGTTCAAACTATTTTCTGCTTGGGAAAAATAACATGAATAGTACAGAGCAACAGAATGCCGACCGATAGACGATAGAAAGATGGTACAGATATCTTGGCTTCCGAACGAAAGCTGGATAATATTCCAATTCAAGGTTACGTGGATCAAGATTATGAATTCATTTATTTTTTCTTGGCTCAGTTACGGGCTCTACTGACCGGACTGACAAAGAGTAATCGAGAGGTCATTTATTATAGATTTTCGAGTTACGTTCAGTTTGCCGTGGAGGAGAGATATGGATAAATCAATTATAGGTCGATTGGTATGCTTATGTAATGAATAGACTGTAAACAAATATGATTTTTTTTTGGTGGATTTTTGAGATTATTATGGAATTTACTTGAAATCGAGGGATTATCGAGCTGAGCTTGTTGAGCTGAGCTGAGCTGTCGATAGTGGCAAGAATGATTATTAATGAGTGTGTGTATTTAAAAGTATCAATGGGTACTAAATAAGTAAATGGATGGTGAATAACGGTGTAAATTTGTTGCTTAACCATAGTGCTCGATGTTCACCTTCAATGGAAAATTGTATTTGCTACACAATCTATAATAGTGCTTGTATGCAAACCAAAACGATTAAAAAACTGAAATGAGTTAAAGAAGCAAATTATGAAAGTTAACTTAAAAAAATGTACAAATTGAAGATGAGCTCATCTGGTGTACCAAGGAAAAACATCTCTTAGAAATCTTACTGTCGTACAGAACTTCGATTTATCGTGGGGATGACCTAGTCTAGAAAATGATACTCTTCTTCAGGCAAGAGACAAAAAATGAAAAATTATAATATAAAGTCAAAGCTTGACCAGTGAAACTTGAATAGTTAGTCCTCAGTTCGGAATGCTGCTTAGAAGTTTTCATTTTGTCGTGATTTTCATTCTTCTCATCCTGTTGAATGTGCACGCTGAGAAATGACCAAAATAAATAGTTTAACATCTTAATATTGTTATAGTAACAGCTGTGTCCCTAATACATAATTTTCACAGCTCAATATTTTATGTTAGGAAGTTACAATATTATATTTGCAGTTTAACATTATATATTAAGCTATTAACTTTTTATGTTAAGAACATCTGTAAACATAAATGTTTTAACATCTTAACATAAATATATTACTATGCCAATATAAATGTATTAACCAAGGGTGGTGAAATTGTTGGTCATACAACAAAGTACATTGCTAGTATTGTTAGTTAGGATGTTAATATTAAATACGGCAATAGCACACTGGAATAACCTAATCTTGTCCGATCATCGAAGCTAAGCAGTGTTGGGCGCGGTTAGTACTTAGATGGGGGACCTCTTGGGACTATGAAAAAATCATATCC
This sequence comes from Nemotelus nigrinus, assembly GCA_947369275.1. NCBI lineage: Eukaryota > Metazoa > Arthropoda > Insecta > Diptera > Stratiomyidae > Nemotelus > Nemotelus nigrinus. The sequence continues at coordinate 77,779,204 of OX376375.1, forward strand.
ACATGCTAATACAGCTAATAAAGCATATGGCATGTTGATATTAAATATTGGTATACCAATAGTATTGTAAGATGTTAATATAACTTATTGCCATTTTACTATTTAATATTGGCCTACTAATATAATATTGTAACAGACAAATTCACCACACGCATGTCAATATATACAATTTTAAGAATGCTATATGTGGGCAATATAATGTTATTGCTAGGTCAATATAATAATGTTAAGAAATGTTTTTAATATAAATATATTAGCTTCAAAATATATTAAGGGTAGAACAATGATTTTTTAGCGTGTGTGAAGGTTCGTATGTGTGTTCCAAATAAACTTCAATCAATTGTTCTCCCTACAAACTTTCACTTTTCCCCGCTGTTAAATAGTACACCATATAATTAATACTGTTTTAATATGTAAAATTAGGTTAATTTTTTGGCTGATAATTGGTCAATCATATACCCATTGGTCTGCGGCAATACCAGACATGAAGACCTTAAGCTTTTTAGATTTGGAATATGTGACCATTGACGGTCTTTGATATCGTTATAGATATCCTTCCATTTCTTCTCCGCTGAGTACGGGTCTAGTAGCCAGGGCTCACTGAAGTTGCTTTATCTGTTTTTCTCCAGTACTAGATAGTATCACAGGAGATATTGCATTGTTTCTGCGACTCTAGACTTTTAATAATTGCGACAGGGGTCAATAGTTAAGACTCAAAGTTTCGTGTATTGAGCCGATATAAGGCAGTGACAGTAAGTCTATCAGTTTTGATAGATAGATAGATATACTTTATTTATGGCTGATCTTAGTTTGTACAAATTCAAATACAAATGATAATTTCTTAATTTAGAGTTCAGACTATGTCTTTGCATCTATATATGTATTTAATAGTTTTTATTGGAGTTGATTTATTTAAAAAATGCATACATATTTAAAAGCTGTCAACTTTCAAGGGAAAATTCACAAAAACCTTTGGGAACTTATAAACGACGACTAATTTCCTATAACTACTTAAAACTAGGAATAGACATAGTCAGAAATTAAGGATGCTATTAGTGGGTGATTCAATTTTTGGCAATTCTGCAGAAATTGATGTAGGTTCTGTTTAGCAGAATGATTTATATATTTGATTTTATTAATACGGTGGAGTTGCTTTGTAGAAAAGAAACGCGATTTGTTTAAAATTATTTTGTTGCATTTGTAATTTTTTCCTGTTTGTTTCGGCACAAGTATACCAGACAGGGGAGCCGTAAAGTAATATAAGCTGCATACTGAGGCAATAGATGAGCAGTTTGTTCGCGGTTGACATGGTGGAGTTATGGTTAATGAGGGGATAGAGCACGCATATTGTCTTGGAAATTTTTGAACATGCACCATCCATATGAGGTTTGAATGTTAATTTCTTATCTAACCGGATGTCAAGGTATTTGATAGAGTCTGACCATTGTATTAGATTATCTAGGATATTGATGAAGGGATTTGGAAGAAAATGACGAGCGCGCCTCTTTGTGAAGAGTATAGCGTGGGTTTTTTGTTTATTGATTTTAATTTTCCATTTGTTGTAAAACTTTTCAAGTAATGTCAGGTGGTCATGGAGCCTGTTGATAATAACATCAGTAACAATAACACCTGTAAAACACCACATTGATTAGGAGGCCTAAGACTTTTTTATAATGTGGTTTGGTTATCTTGATTCTATACTTTGGTTTACACCTGCAGTTGTTTTTGATCGGGCAGGGTAGTTGGACTTTTAGCTTATTCCATTCCTGCCCAGCTTCCATGGTAGCTTTTTATCTCCAGCTGAAGTAAAAATTGGGGGCTTAGTAGTCAGTGTTGCTTGTGAGCCCTTGTCCAATATTGCTGTGGCCAAAAGATATTGACTTCTAAGGATAGAAGCTTCAAACCTTCTATTCTTAGATAATCTAAGATATTAGCTTAAAAAAATAGAAGCTTCTAACAAAGAAGTCAAGCTGAGGAAGGTGTAGTCAGACGTTCAACGCAAATGCAAGAGTCATGGTAAGGATATCTATAATATAGAGTGTCGATAATCGCTGAATTTTTTTTCCGATGCCAGTAAGGATGGCTTTTGCCAATACTGGCCACCAAATCAGACAACCATAAGTCAGAATTGGCCTTGTTATCGTCGTGTGGATCCAATGTGTTAGAGTATCTTTTGCTAGCTTAGATCATGCAGCTTATTGTCTTATTCTTTCCTATAAACTCACATTTTAAATGAGTTTATCGCGCTGGGTAATATCAAGTTTTTGGTGTGTGACTTGAAACTTAACCTTGCGTCGCTCAACCATTTCTGGAATCGTTCATTATTCTGTGAAGAATAAAAGGTCAGTTTTATTGGAGTTGATACCAAGGTTCACTCATGAACCATTTCCAGATAAGGTTCGATGAGCTGGCTTGGGGTGTGCAAGAATCTGCCCAAGACTATAGTTCTGATATCATCGGCATAGGACACAATGATGATGCTCCAGCCTACTCAAAACCATACTTGTCACTAAGCTCTATAAAAAAGGAGTCATATATCTCCCTTGGAGTATGCCTTTGTTTACCTTCCACCCACTCCGTTGATATAAATCTAATCCCAAGCAATCTTTTCATCCTTTTGCAGATGGAGAGAGGGATGCTGGTTGTGCGGAGGCTTTTCATAATGGCTGTTGAATGCACATCATTGCAAGCCCTTTCAATGTCTTATAAGGCCTTTAAGATATACTCTTCGTAATGCTATGCTAATCCTATTTAAAATTTCCCTATGTAAAGCTAAATTGTGTTTGAAATCCTAGTTTCACTTTCGAGGTGAAAGAAATTCGGACTAATAAGCCTGTAGTCGTTCGGATATGCATGGCCATTTTACCTGCTTTGGGTATAATTATGCCATGGCGATTCTCCAGGCTGCAGGTACTTGATTTAGTACAAACCAATCCTTGTAAATTGATGCAGGCTACCATGGTAGGTACGATTCGCCTTTTTATACTTTCGTCATGTATGTTTATGTGGAAGTAACGTACTGTTAATTGGCCATCTACCATTTTATTTGCACTGTAACCTCGGTGTTACTGAGTATTTTTCAAGCAGTTTCCTTAGTTTTGCTACTTCCGAATTATTTTCTATTTTACCGCACAGCTCCTTCAATAGCTCCAATTGGATTTCTGCATTTCTGTTTGATCGATCTTTAAAACGCTCATGTATTCGTGCCAACATGTCGCAATCAGCGATTTCAACTAATTTGAAGAGTTTACGACGTTGTCATATTAATTTCCTTTAATTATTGATTGTGATCATGGGTCCCTTCTTGTCTATAAATCAGCAAAGACAACGTATATCGTCTTTAAAGCTTATCAAAGCAGAGAATATTGATACGGGAAACTCGATCGTTTTGCGGAATCAGCCTCCGAAAGCAGAATCAAATTAGAATTGTTTTTGCGGGATGATTAAAATTGAAAATTTTTTTATTTACATTGAAATATTGACATAAGACATAAGAATATGAAGAATTTTCAATGTAAATAAAATTTTTTTCAATTTTAATCATCCCGCAAAAACAATTCCAATTTCCTTTAATTTCCTGTTCCATGAGAATGGCTGGGGATTTCAATTGGAAAAGCGTAAAATATCTACCAATAACTATAAATTAAACCGAACAACTTTTTAGCGTCTAACTGTCCCATTGTAGTATAAGTCTCTAGTATTTTCCAGGAACCACTGGTGGTATTTCCAGTGAAACACCAGCATTTCCTGTCGACTAGAGTATTTTATTCACAATATTTTTCGTTCTAGGCTAGCATCCATGTGTCATTTGTACAGCTGGTATCCGCAAAACTATGCTCTTATAACTTTTCCTCATAAAAATTAACAGATGGGAAATCTCAAAGCAAGGTTCTCCATACAGGAATAGAAGAGATAGGATAATTACAAAGTTAAGGACTCCCTACCTAATGTAAGCTACCCCTCTTACTTGAACTTCACTCGACAAAGTTTGAACCATTATTATACCAACGCTGAAATACTAATTTCGTATCATTCTCCGCATCCAAAATATTTACCCATTACTATTTCTAATTCGAATCGTAAAAAATCACCACATCGTGGTGCCTGATTGCTAATAATTTCATGAATCACATCAACATTCCTTTGAAAGCATCTCACACACTTATTTCCCAGCAGAATCGACTAACTAAATTTCCGACGGCTCCACGTACTTTACAGCCTATCCATACTAAACTAACTAGAGATCTACTCACTCTTATATCAAGTGCGCCTTGTCGTGCAAATCGCTTCGAAGAATCATTTCACAATGGACCATGAAGAAGGCTTGTCGAATTCATGATTTTTCACTAACAATTTGCTATGAATTATTCAGCAACACCACATCACGTTTTCGGGAGATGAGGAGAGAGCACAATCAACAAATATGACTTCTTTCTGCCACCGTGTGTGAGAACCATTCGTAGCCAAGTGCTTCTTTCATGGCTGTAAATTATATATATATCGAGCGCCCAACGTGGGTATAACGGAACTGCCTATACCTGGATTGATTTCAATCGACGTAAGAAGAGGTCGCAAACGACTTACTATTGCCGCTCGACTGAAGCCGAAACTGTTGCATTTCGTTGACGTGCACAAAGCGTTCAAATGGGATTTGGAAATAAGATGAAATGCAATGGAATCGTTGCCGACGTCCTTGATCTTTTCCATCGATAAAAATAATGTCTGAAGTGTTTTCTATACGGTAGCTGCGACGGTAAGATACATTTTGACTGAGAGCCAGATAATATAGACGGAGGCTTTGTTTGGCGCTAGCTAGCCTCGATTCTCAAGTCTTATCGAACTGTATCCATCGAATGTAGTCCATATTATATCTGTGAATTTTTTCTCCCCACGATTACTTCTCCAATATCTAATTTATTTAATTATGTAGTTGAAGGTCTTAGTTTGGAGTTTGGAATAATAAAATTTATTTTGTTTTCGTTAACGATAAATTAAGCATGGGCTGTATACGTGAATTGAGCATGAATTGAGACGAGAGGAAAGTGCCAAGCCGTATGGTTTTTATTTAGCGATTGGTTTTTCTTTGGTGTTCTTGTTGTAAATCGTGACGAAAAATAATTGGATTGGATGGATCGGACAGATGAGATAGACGTTTTTGGAGTAGTTTATCGAGTTTTTAGGTGAGATCCTATTGTTTGTGGGGAGAATAGGCTTTATAACTGTTGATGGTGTTTGAAGTGTAATTATTGAGTGAAGTTTGAAGCTAGTTTTTTGTTCGAGGGCTAATGAAAATTTGAGTGTGTTCGATAATCGAGATGCATTTGCTTAAAACAAAATCTGGGACAATGAAAATATATATGAACTGGTATTGAACATTTACAAAAAATTATAATGAACAAATCAGAAAATCAGGTAGCTTTTACTGCGGAGAAGATTTCGTTGCAGTAAATTGCAATACAAGTATATTCATAACCGAACGTTGTGTGAAGATATAGTTTAAAACACCTTAAGTACACAAACAATAAATAAAATCTCGTTATTTCGTTTAGTAAAATCAACATCAATCAGCTGTCAACTTAACTAAATTTCCTATAATATCCTTCCGTTATTAAATTTTCGCTCTTCATATTTTAATGGACCCCCTAGACGATTAAACCTTGAAAAAAAATCAATCATTATGAAAATTCAAATTCAAACTGATTTAATTATGTTTGTTCAGTCACCGCACTTAACGCTGGTGGAGAATGGGGTAGTAGTACCGAAGCACCTTACGTTTCCATCAATGCTTGAACTTGAATTTCTTTGCGCTCCGATCTTTCGGTCTATCGGGACCTTAACGTTCGCTCGAACGATTCCAATGTCCACTAAAGGAAAATCTACCGAAACGAAAGCCGTAAATATCCGAGAAATTCGTTAAGAGCTTTTTAGTAGAGTATCCCGCTGTAAATCATTTTCTCAACCAATTTGAGTATAAGGCGTTGAAAGCAATCGAAGAGAAGAAAATGCGTGACATGAATAGGTATGGGAATAAAGAGGAAAGCAAAGACAAGTTGATGATGGAAGAAATTGGATATTTGAATATTTCGATTTCGAACAAAATGAAAGAGAGTTTGCCGGAAGAACTTCAGAATTTTCCATATGATTGGAACGACATTTGGTTGAAAAATAATTTCCTTCCTGCGGAAGAAAAAATTTTTTCAGTTGAGGCATTGTTGGGTTTCGCTGCATTGGTATGGAATTATATTTCACTGAATGCCTCCATTGTTTTTTTTTTCAGCACGTGACTGGTGTATTTTACGGAGAAGTTTTTCCGGGGAGCACTTCGATAATTTGATTTTTCTGTTGAATCTGTTTTGAACGAAATTGATTGGGATTGACAACAAATCAGTTTATGCTACAGATAAAAATGCATGTAAATACGGGAACAAAACAGATTATAATTTATGGATGTATTGAAACATGCGTGTATATTGAAGATGTAGGAGTGATTAGCCATAAGGGTATTAACGTATACATTAGGACGTTATTCTAGGATTTGATCTTAAGTTTAAATTCCCAGGATTGATTTGAGAACTAGCAATCGAAGTACATCTGCTATGATGTTTACCGTTTGGAACGATTTTTTTTTATCATTTGGGACAAACAAGCTGTTTTTAAATTTGTTAAATAATAATTCGCTCATCGCAACTTCGCTGAATCTGAGATTTTTTCCAGTCATATTCTATTATTTATTTATTTAACAGTTACAAAAATAGAAATACTTAAAAAAAATGAGTATATACATATTTCAAACTTCAGCAAATTAAAGCAATACATAAGTAAACATGGAAGAAAGTGTGATAATGATAAAATAATCAAGCATTATAAGAAGCTTTATGAATTGAAACTTTAATTTGAGACTCAAATTGAGAGGACATTAACGGAAAAGACCAAGCTGAAAATCCTTGTGTTTCCTGCGAATACGCACTAACGGCGAGTTGAAATAAACTTTAGACCACACGAATGCAAGGAAAAACATTAATGAAGATCTATCTAATCGATTGACGTTACGCAAGCACAGCTTATAAACATCAATGAGCGAGTAGACCTACGCTGACTTATACTACTGCTTCGTTGAGATATTAATGGCGGGGAGATTACGCTTGACAGCAGTGCTCTAGGATGCTACGAACAAGTGAAAAAAACAGATGCAAAGAGGTAGAGATGCTAGTAAAAGGAGCAGAGAATCTAAAGACAAAACCGGGCAAACGAGAGGTCTTGCACTGAAAAAAATCCACATTAGAATTATCATAGACATATAAAGAATGGACACGCAATCATAATGCATGAACCCGTACGTGAATGAAGCAATTTTACTACACATGCAATTTTACTCTCTGTAAAACAGCTTTCCCCTCAATGCCGCACGCACCACCCCTCAGCGCTGTAGACTCTCTATGTAAACATTCATTTCAATCCATCCAATCTACGGGGTGGTTGGGATAACGGGGAAACTAATACATGGACACAAATTTCCAAATACATCAACTTTTCTGCATGAAATTTGTTGTTGTTTTATACAAACACATTGAGACCAGAGGTCGAAAATTGCTTCATTTCTCTCGGCACATTTCGTATCCACTCTTCTTATATCTATGAGAATTATCAACACCCGTAATAGAAGATCCGTACAGAGCTTAGGAATATACCATATTAAGGGTGACATTTTATACGTATAGGACATTTGATGATATTTGGATATGTTTTTAGAGCACCAGTCGTACAGGGTACAAAATTCCTTCCGGTGTTGGAGGCAGACGTCGGTAGATTCAATTACACTGAAAGCCTTGAAATCGTCGGCAAACAAGAGGCAGGGACAGCGAATAAAGGAAGGAAGATCATTTATAAAGACTAAAAATAATAATGGACCGAGAATGGAGCCCTGGGGAACTCCGGAAAGCGGACAGAAAGGAGAAGGGGTGGAGGAATGCGCAGTTAAAGCACAAGTATGACTAGAAACATAGGATGAAAAACCGAGACAAAAGAAGACCAGACACCCCATAGCTGCGAAGTTTTGCAAGAAAAATTCTGTAACCAATAGAATCCCAAGTTTTTTGAAAAGTTGGCATATATCACATCCATTTGTTTCCGTTGGTCTAAGCAACCAAGTCAGTAAAACAAAGTCAGTAAATGATATAAGATTAGAGGTGGGAGATCTACCTTTGAGGAAACCATGCTGTTCAGGAGTAAGCAAAGGATGGAGGAGTGGATGCATCCTGTTGTAAACAAATCTTTGAAAAACTCTATCAAAAGAAGGAAGCAAGGAAATGGGATGATAGTTGCAAATATAGTTGGGTCACCAGACTTGTGGATGTGCGAAATAAAAGCAGATGTCCAACTGATTGGGAAGGAGCCGAAGGAGAGGCTGAAGTTAGACATAATAGACAAAGAAACACAAAAAGACGATGAAAATGACTTGGCCAACAGGTTTTGGGATACCATCCGAACCACGACCGATATTGACACTCGTGTCGTCAAGACACTCTAGTAAGAATTCAATTTCAAGAGTTGCAAATGAAATGAATATGAAGTAACATGGGAGCTTCACAAGCCAAGATTGGATTGTGAAAAGCAGGAAGAAAATATTTTGCAAAGAGGTCGTAAATTTCGGTAGTGTTATCAAGGAACATGGAATCGAGGAAACAATAGGAACTTTTGAAGGAACGGACGTAAGACCAAAAGGGTTTATGTTGATTAGAACAAATAGAAGACTCAATGCTTGTAAAGCAAACTCCGATAGTTTGTTTGACGGCAACTTTGGCAGCAGAACGTAGCCTCGAAAATTCGAGGAAATCATGGTGAGAGGTTGCATTTCTACATTCTTAGCTTTGAGGGTAGACGCCATATCACGTCGAAGCCACGAAGTGTCATTAGGTTATGAGGACGTCTGGAAGGAGTGAAGCAGAAGATAAAGTTGGAGGAATTTTATGACAAGTTCATCAATACTGAGGCTGCGGGAAAAGAAAAACTAGTTAACTGAATACATTACAGTCATCATACCAGCAAAGCCTGCTTTATGATAGAGCGTATGGCTTGAGAAGAACCTCCAATGGTCTGAAAATCAACATGAAGTGCGACTGAGAGAGAAGGATGTTGCAAGTCAGCTTGGTTGCAAGGGGGCGGTATGAACACTGATGATATGAGAGGGTATATTAGATAGAACGAAGTCTAGTATCTTGTTATTTATATTCAGAACAGAGTTTAATTGAAACAAAGAACACAATGAAAGAAAGGATGAGATTATCACGGAAATTTTGCTGGATGAAAAGTTACGATTTGTTTGGTAAGTTGAAATCTCTACACATTAAAAACATGACTGAAGGCAAGTTAATGTTGAGGTAGCTGAATAACTCATCAAAAAATTTGCTATAAACATATCGTCGCTGTAAAATCAAACCGGTTTTAAGAGCGCTTTAAAGTTTTCGCGTGTGGGCTGTTTCCTCGTAAATGCATACCGGCACAATATCATTAGACGGATTTTTATTCAACTATACGATATGCCGGAGCGACATAAAAATAGACGGGAAAATAAGAAATTTTTTGGTACCGAAAACTCAAAAACTCAATTTTTGCACATATGCCGGTTTGATTTAACAGCGACGATATAATGAGCTTCTAAGAACTCAGGCTTAAATTACCTATTGTTTTCAAATCCCCAGCCTAACAGAGTTTCCCTGATCGATTGACAAAGTCCAGAATCAACAAAGGGAGGTGAAATCCGATGCATTGGCATCCGATGTGCGAAACACTGAGCATTAGCAAAGGAAATGTTACACAGAGTCAGGTCCTTTAAAGCACCATCGTTCACGCGGTGAAATGTCGGTTATTGCTCTGTGAGTAGCTAACGTTGCTTACTTCTTCACGGAATTACAGGCGTGAGTGTATATTTTTCGTAAAAAAGAGAAATATGAGTAATTTTGTAAAATCACAAGACAATTGCAATTGACATCTACAATATTGACGTTAAATCAACAAAACACTTAACGTAAAAGCTTTAATTAGATGATAATACAGTAGAATTTCAACAACTTTTAATGCTCGTTTGTCAGATGATTCCTCGCCATTCAGTACAGCCTGACAGCAAATAATCCTATATTTTTCTGATTTTTTTGGTAACTTTTCGGTGTCTTTTCTTCCACGTAGCTTGTTTTGTAGCTGTAGTCAGCTCACATATACCTCGTGTTTCTGAGATATCTTCTACTCTACGTCTCTTCGTTTTCAATGCTCAGTTAGCACATAATATTTAGGGTCGGTCCACAGATTGAATGATGTTGTTCATGAATGATGTTGAAGGAACCAAACTTTATGTTTGTTTGAAAAATATTCTCTCCTAACTTAGATAATGTCCTCTTTTCATTGAATTTCGAAGATATACTTGAAATGTTAAGCTTGATCTTTCTCAAATATTTGTCAAAAACTTTGTCAAAAACAGTTTCGCTTTTATTATGATTGAGTTATTCTTCGAAAAAAAATCCATTTTCGTCATAGTTGTATATTATATTATTTGTTGTATTTTACATAGTTGTATATTATATTATTTGACAAGGAACACGGAAAATTATTTCACTTTCGGAGCTTTTCGGGGTCTAAAATATGGCAGAATGTTGTAGTTATACATATATAGAAGTACCAAGAAGATTGCAACTAAGGAAAAATGTACCAGATTTCTTTCAACATTTTCAAACTATTATTAAATCAATTATACCATTTTCGAGTCAATTTAATAGATTTTTGGTATAAATTCATAATATTTTGAAGTTTAATTCATATTTTTCCAAAACAATTTCGTAAATTTTCGGTGTCAATTCATAAGTTTTCGAGTCAAATTCAAAATTTTTCCAACTGAAATTCATAGTTCTCGCAAGCTAAATTCATAGTTTTTTGGAGTTAAATTTATACACTCTTAGTAAGTCTATATTTTGCGCATCAAATTCATAAATTATGATCTTGCCTTGCAAAAACTATGAATTGAAATAAATACGAATTTGATTCGAAGAAATTATGAATTTAATTTGAAAAAACTATGAATTTCACTCAAAAACTTTATGAATTTGACTCGAAAACTTATGAATTGGTATCGAAAACTAACGAATTTGATTTGAGAAAATATGGATTAGATCCGAAAAAAATATGAATTTGCAAAAAAAATCTGTGTTTTTGACTCGAAAGTGGTATATATACATATACATAACACATATACCTATAAATGAAACATATTTGAATATTTTTTAAATAAGTCTATGATAATAGCGTACAAGCCTTCAACTAAATATTCCATCTCCAAAATCACTTCTCAGTTTGCTAACAATTTTAAGAGATATTATCAAAATTATATCCAAAATGCAACTGATTTGGAAATGCAAATCAAACTTGCTAATCACTAACATATCTTTCACGCCGATAATTTACCATAATTATATCTTGAAACTCAGTTCATTTGAAGGATTGTTTACAAAATGTCATCATCAGCTCCTGGATATTACATCATAGGTTTTGTCCCGCTAGCTTGTACTAGACCAGACAATGTGCTGCTTCTTGTACATATTGCGCAGCCCGGCAATTTGCGAAGTACTTAACTTGAGCGAACTTCTCGAATTTGTCGTCCACTCGTTGTTTATTAGATTGTGTTTGATTTGACATTTTCGCCTCGTGAGGTGTAAGTGCAGCATTCAACACTACCTTTTTTTTAGCTACCCGAAATTCATAATCGTGTTTTTCTCGTGGTTGAGAATATCCATCTCATTGACTTCGCTAGTGCTAGGTGTTTTATTTTTCTTGCCTGGTCCTAATTTCTGGATGTTTGTTGATTCCTTCCCTCCCAGGTTTCTCCTTTCGTTCATTGACAGAACTTTATAGCGATTCCTCTTGGTGGACGACGCTTTTAGCTCGAGAACTGTTTCAACCTTGAATGGTTTTTTTTCCTTCTGCTGTCACGTCTACAATGACATGCAGTCCTTGTCTGCACGACTAATATCCTCAGCCGTATAGTGTAGCTTTTCCATCGTCATTTGATGAAGTTTCCAGAATATTCCAAAATATATCCACCTTGCGATGTGAAACGATTCAACCTAGGGAAAGTTATATTGACTAGCAAACTACATTTATATAATATAATTTCATTTCAATTTTATTCAAATTTTATAAAATATTTCATGACTTAATTACACTACACTTTCATAAATTAAATATTCGTTCAGGCAGAAGAAATAAAGAAAATATTCCTGTCTCCTACACTCGAAGCCAGACAAAATGTATCTTCAAAACAATTGTTTTTTATGATTTTATCAATTCAGAATGAATATTTAATCTTTGCTTAGTTGAGGTATTTATATCAGCTTTTGTTCGTTTAAGAAGTACTATATTATAAAAAGTTTTAGTGCATTTTCTTAGAAATCTTTTTCCAGTAATATTTTAATGTTTTAAGCTTTGATCATTTCTCCCTACAAACTGAAGATAACAAAAAAAAACCCCCCAGCGTATCAGAACCGCTAGAAACACTAATGTTCGAAGAACAGTAGAGGATTTGTGCAGATTTTGAGTGTGTATTCTACCACTAGATACTTAAGGACACCCTAAGTAATAATATACCCTAAGCCAATTTAATTTCGATGACTTCATCGAAAGTTACAGCGATAGAAAGGTGTTTCGGGCTGCCATCCAGAAAATGTCTGAGCCTTAGAAAATTTAAACATTGGTAGATTTTATAGCGGTTGAATCACATGTGACCTGTAATCTAGCGCGGACTAAGTATATACATGACAGCTGTCATTTAGTTCAATTTTAGTCCATACACTGTAATTATCTTTTCATTTGTCTCTCAAGCATGATTATTCAAATGATTTTGAGCCAAACGAGAGAGTTGCTAGCTTAAATTCAACGTACATATATTATTAATAGTCGCGCGAAAATCAAGGCTTACACTGGACTAAATAATTTAGGTAGAATTTGATGTATAGTTTGCGGACTAAATGTCTGCTGTACTTATTACGTCTGCTGTACTTATTTTCTTTACTTATTTTTAAATGTTTATGTAAGCATTTATTGGTACGGGAAAAACAAAAACGTCTCGTGCTGGCAGCCATTTGCTAGCACCAAAGCCAAAAATATGTCACATTTACCTCAGGTTGAAGTCAACCTACTCTGCGAATTTCGTATTGATCCGAAGTTATAGGGATACAAAGAAATTTAGGGTTACCACCCGTTAAAGTTTTCAAATTTTCTAGAACGTAATATTTGTTGTTTATTTTCACTACAAGATCACCACTATTTGAAAATTTTATGATAAAATTGCTTACTGAAGATGGCAGAAAAACAAAACCAACTATAGCTGGTAACCCTATCATTGTTTTTCCAACTACATTTCTGCTGTTTTGTCTACAAGAAGTTCGATTTGCCATTTGAGTTTGGTTATGATTCCATGACCGCACTGGAAGCTATAGTGCAAAGAGCTTTATTTTCCTGAGCGAATTTTCAAAATTTAAGACAATAAAATTACCATAGCTGGCAGCTCTTGTCGAATTTTTCTACCAAATTTCCACCAAACGTGGCTCAAAGTAAGATTCAGCTATAGGGAATTTATAGGGCCAAAATCAAAATCAAACCTGGTCCTACTTAAAACCAATACATTCTGTAAATTTCATTTGTATCTGACTATTGGGTCGTAAGTTTCCGGGAACAGAAGCATTTGATGATTAAAATGTAGGTAAATTGGGGAAAGTTTACCGTTTTTAACCGTTGTAACATTTCAAATGTTTTACTTTGGCTATGTAGACAAAGCATAAGATTTATGTATGAGTGGCTTTTTTTCCAAAAAACGACAATTTTTCGGGAGAGTCGATGATTTGAAGGCTTTTAATTTCAGCGCCTGCCCTAGCTACAGAGTTGCAAATACAAACTTACAAATAAGTAGTACCAATATGTTCTGAAAGTTTCATAATGATTTGATAGCGTTGTCAAAAGTTATCGCAATATAAAAATTTTCAAATTTTCCCGATCTCTTTTTAGGGTTAAAAAATTCCAAAAGATTATCCGATTCACATTTAAAACTCGTTCAAAATTCATTTCGTTAGCTTAGTTTTTGCAAAAATTGTTTGTGGACAGCATAGTAGGTATATTGAGAATATTACTAAAATGGCCGCCGGCGCCAAAGGGTTAAAGATAATTGACATTTGGGGAGCCCTGGCCCTATTCTGCATATACGCAAATGTATCCTAAAAGTTTCAATGCCATCGGATGGCGTGTTCTCGAGAAATTGTCACTGAATTTTTTGGATATATATATATATATATATATATATATATATATATATATATATATATATATATATATATATATATATATATATATATATATATATATATATATATATATATATATATTTATATATATATATATATATATATATATATATATATATATTTATATATATATATATATATATATATATATATATATATATATATATATATATATATATATATATATATATATATATACAGTGGTACCTCGACATACGAGTTTAATTCGTTCCGTAACCTTGCTCGTATGTCAAATTGCTCGTATCTCAAAGCAATTTTCCCCATTGAAATGAATTGAAATGCCATTAATCCGTTCCAGCTCTCAAAAAACCACCTCAGTTTTTTTGTAAAGGTTTTTGAATAAGAAAAATGTATTTACAAAAAGAAACATTTATTCATAAACAACAAATACATATTCTATAAAAACATAATTCATAATTCACTAAAAAAATCATTAAAAATGAAAGTGAAGTGCTTGTGGAAATTAATTTTCCCGCTTAATTTTCCCTGGTCTTGTGGAAATTAATTTTTCGCTTAATTTTCCCTGGTCTTCGCTTTTTTCGTCACGCCTTGCGTATTGTCACCAGCATATCGTTTAAAAAAAACTGTCCGAAGAGGTTTGTTTCTTCCTCTCTTTCAGGATATTGCGGAAATGCGTTAGGCAAGCAAACAGCTCCGATGCACGACCAGTTGCAACTTTTTCCGGGTGATTTTTATCCACGAACTACAACTTTCTCCCACATTCCCAAGATCTCCTATATGTCTCTTGTAGCGATAACCTCCTCCATTTCTGGCTCCTCTTCAAAACTTTGAACCACCGTATGCTGCTGCGAATGAAGATCGTGTAACTCTTCAGTTGTAAGCTCCTGAGACTGTTCCTCGACGAGTTCGTTCACATCACTCTCATCTACTCATCATCTCATCTCATCTACTACATCACTCTCATCTACTCTAGACCCATGGATTTTCCCAGAGAAATAATCTCCTCTACCACTGACGCTTCAGCTTCTAACCCTTCGAAGGCCCTTTCAGCTACAGCTTCAGGCCACAGCTTCTTCCATGCAGAGGTTAAGGTCCGCGTTGTAACACCCTGCCATGCCTGATCAATAATTTTTAGGCATATCACGATGTCAAAGTGGTTCTTCCAAAACTCTCGAAGGGAAAGGTTTGTGTTCTCCGTCACCTCAAAGCAGCGCCAAAAAGTGTGCTTGGTGTACAACTTCTTAAAATTAGAAATCACCTGCTGATCCATGGGCTGGAGGATAGGAGTGGTGTTGGGTGGCAGATAGAGAACCTTTATAAATTTGAACTCTTCGATTAAATCATCTTCGAGATTTGGTTGTCGATTTATAAACAACTATATTTATAAACAAAATATTCTTATCTACTACTTACATACTATTCGGGATGGCGGATTTCGCACCTTCCTTTGAAACTCACCGACAAGATCCACTAATCGACTCACAACTCATCGTGTGCAGTGGTGTTGTGAGCGCTTCCTCGTATCTCAAATCTTGCTCGCATCTCAAAGCAAAATTTCGCTCGCTCGACGGCTCGTATCTCAAAACACTCGCATGTCAAGGCACTCGTATGTCGAGGTACCACTGTATATATATTTATATATATATATATATATATATATATATATATATATATTTATATATATATATATATATATATATATATATATATATATATATATATATATATATATGCCCAAATCGATTTTTATGTTGTTGTTTTTCGAACATTAGTAAACAGTTTTCACTTATTTATCTGTAAATGCAAATACACGTCCTAATTATGACGCTCACTTGATGACCACTTCGCACGTACATATGTCCATTAAACGTAGTTCCATTTTCCTCAATCGATATGTGACTAGCATCGGCAGAAATCAACAACAAGACCTCATTGATATGCGTATAGCATCAAACGAAATGCTTTTCGTTTTCAATTTGCCGAGCAAAATCAATTCTAATTTCATAATAAAACGATACTAAACGACGTTCATACAATCATTTGCATGGTTACTTTCAAACTGTGCTTTGACGTTACATAAAATTTTTGATTATCTGTATACTATGTATCTGTATCTGTATATGTATCTATTTATTTCAATTTACATATATTATTTGGTGTTTTATGCATTGAATTTGCATTTCCATCAAATTTATGTGTTACAAAGTTCTTAACCTCAGCCAGCTTATTCCACTTTTCGAATAGTTTACAATCTGGAAATGGAGTTGTTTTGTTTACTTGACTTCATAGTTTTGATGAGGCAGAATTTGTAAAATGAACTTTCGATGCAAATTTTTTTCCGAATCCGAAAACTAAAACTGGTACGTGCTTTACCGGTTTGTCAGTTTAATGCCAATATTCTCGAACCGTTTGAATAGTTTTGTGAAATCCCACCACTAGACATGTGTGGAGAGATATGTAGATAAAAGATGAATGCATATCAGATGTTAATTTTTTATGAACAATCTTGATTTGATCGTATGCATATATAATTCCGTGAATAGATGCACAGAATAGGATTTTTGCGAATAAATCAGTTACGAAAATAGGCCATCAAGCAACCATGGACAGATATCAAGGTTGAGCTATTTCTGACTAAGTATCTGCCATTTGGTGATAATAGGGAGGTCGGTTATTTGAAATTGATTTCTCAAAAATGTCATTTCTATATAGCATATCCCATTGGAACTAATATGAAATTGATTAGCTAATATTCGTTGAAAAGTGCTTTGGCGCTCTGAAACGGAAACTGATCGCTCTAATTCACAACCGAAAGAAATTGGAACGATATGCAACAGTACACACATATTCAAAACAGACCTTGCCAAATTCGTAGCAATCTATTAGATCTATGTTTCTCCGATCTCCCAAAAAATTCCGCATCTTCTCATCTTCCGCTCGCTATTCTTACTTACGTGAATATCAATATTTGTGCAGCAAACTGAACGATATTCCGTTAAAATTACATAATAAATCTTGAAAACTCATATCTAATTGGACTGCTAATTTGTTAAAATGACTGTTTATTTTTCAAAATATATTCCGTCCGTCTCTCACGATGAAAAAAGTGGCTTCTTCCCTGGAATGTATCTATCTTTGTACTGCTTCCGACCACGGCACTGAGAAAAACTATCTTTGAGACAATACGTTCAATCTGAAATAATCTTATTGTTTGCGATTCCTCCAGTAGAAGAAAACGACGAACTCTAGAAGAAAACAACGACAACGAACGAATTAAGATTATCATCACAGTCGGAGGTAAATGTTTTGTTTTCATAATCAAAAAGTCATCAGTCTCCGAAATGGTCATGCTGGAGAATCGAAAATGTGCCTGCTTAGTTACAATACCAACTTAGTTCAAAACGTTCTATACACCACAGAATTCCACTCCAGTTGTGTGATGCTGTGCGCGTTGTTATTTAGTTTTTTTTTTATTTCCGCGGATCATTTACATATTAAGCTGCTTCTCAGATCAGCAGAAGACGATCTGAGGAGAACTCGAGTGTGGTGCTGCTGCTGTTGCTTTGCCGGTTGGTGGTTAGATGATCTTGTCTAATAGAATTGTTTTTCGGCCAGTACCCTTTTCATTTCGATGTGGTCCCAGTTTGCAACGAGTTAAACCATAAACGCATAGATGCGAATCAACGAACTCGCTGATATTGCTTTTTTTCTACTCCTTCCTCTTCATCTGGTATTTTAGCAGATTCAAGAATTGGTTTGGCCTTTGGCACTCAAGCTGGCGGTGGTGGATGCTGAGCGTATCGATCGATGGAATGAATGATCGTGGCATGATCAATAACCCGGCTTTGTTCAAGCACGATTGGCCTGCTTTAAATTTGATTAGAGCCTATTGTCTTCGATTAAACTGTTTAGTCACCCTTGACCGGAGTTGCGAAAGAGCCCGTAGGTATCGGAGTCTTAATGATCGAAGAGCGGTTCGATTCAAAAATTCGTAGCAAAGAGACGTGATCAATGTGGTGATCTATATTGTTTTCGATCGGGATTTGATCGTGACGACTATTATCTCCATCCAATTGTTAGTGGAGTGTGTACTCACAGATATATACAAACTAGATTGTTGTAATGTTTTTCGTTTTGATGTCGCAGATGCGTAGTCCTGCTGGTGTTGAAGTGTGTCGGTATTTTGTAGCTTCGATCTGGGGGTATTCATAGCAGTCAAAATATAGATTAGAGTATGCTGTGATATTATGACTTGCTAATTTATTTATTGGTCTATTGATAAATTTGCTTTCGAGACTCTGAGACTGTAATTTCTTAAGGATGGTGTACGTGAGTGTATCGAAAAAAATCTTTTGTCATGCGTTGAGATGTAAAGTATTTGGTTTTTGTGCTAACTGAATGAGAAAACTTCAAAAATTAGTTGGTTGCACTGACGATATGGAACGTTTGCAGACAGCTACGGGCAATTTTTTTTCAAAATTTTTGGTCCTTACAATGCTCATGAGATCACAGCTAATTGTTAATGCAGGTGATAGTACGACGATTCAGCTGAAATAGAAATATCAACTTTTTCGTAGATCGATGGATGAAAAATAGGTTTTATTATGTTTAGAGCTGTTGGATTTTTATTCTTCTGTGTCTGACTTACAGTTATTTCTTCCTGAAAGGTAGCCCGAACACATTAGAAACATGAGGCAATTGAAAAAAAGGTTATAATATCTAAAATTCTTAGTTTCGTTCCAGTCTCACTTTGTCATCGACCGGAAACTGAAACAAAAGTCATGCTTGGAAAAGATGGTGAATGTATGTATTACTGCAACTTCGTTAGCTTCGAAAAGCGGGTTCCGAATTTTTCAAATAATTAACAGTTGTTTATGCTAACGAGATTGGGTAAGCGTTATATTTATCGCTAGAACAAGGCATTATCAGGAAATAGGCAGAGATCTTACTTTTTGCGGGACATTATCATGAAAGAATCATTAAAATTAGGGGCATTATCATGAAATAGTTATTCAAACAAGGTGGAAATGATGTAATCATTCAATGTCTTGCAATTTTGATGCAGACTTTCAATGGTGACGCTGATTACTGTTTTTACAAACCAGTATACTTCAAACAGGGTCTAGATTATGAAAATTTTCGAATCAACTGAAGAAGAAGATACTGAAGAATCTGAATATACTCACTCTAAAAAGTAAAGTAATCCCACGACAACCCTCGTACGGGTCTAGGGGTTGAAGCTGGTAGAGAGCTTCATTACAATTTTTTTAATCATGGTGAATACGAGTGTGGAGTGATTAGTTCCACGACTCACTTTACCCCTGATTTAAATCAGGTACCTAATCAGAGCTAGGTTAACTCAAAGCTTAGTGCGCGGACCCTCGTCCGAATTTGGATTCGAACCAGGGACCCCACATGCAAGAAGCCAGTGTTCTACCCACTAGGAGAAAATGAATTAAGTTTTAGCTGATTAAATGCATATAAGAAACAATAATTAGAGTCCTTAAGATTTAAATATACTATATGTTAAAACACGCGCTGTATTTTCACTATGTTTCAACGTACGTTAAAAGTAAATATAAAAAAAGAATTCTTCTAAATATTCTATCTCATTGTTATGAAAACCATATCACTAGTCAATTCTTTGAATAAGTTAAGCAATATCATTATTTCCTTAACGATAAATTAAAACGACAGTCGTAAAGTTTCTTTTGTAAGAGTCTTATTCATGGTGATGTTGAGATATAAGACGAATGCTCTGAGCGGAATCCTGGCTCAACATTCATTAAAGAATTCATCTCGTATGAAAAGTTGAATAAGAAATCACCTTCATCAATTGAATGGACGCACTTAAATTACGGTAATTTTAAAAGATTCACAATACTTGGATTCTTTGAGGTTCTGAATGGAAAATACCTCGGCCAGTGGTGCAAAAAAAAGAGTTCATCCATACATTTTCAAAATAACCGACATAGTCTCAAACACCAGGAAAAAAATCGACAATTGGGTGCATAGAGGTGCGTCCACAGGATGGCAGCAAAATGACAAAATGATTGGAGCAGCTGTGTGATAGAAGAAAGCCACACAAAAACTATTGCTAATATTCGCAAATAGCTTCAAAAAACGATTATAGGAGGAATAAGCTCCACCCCAACAGCAACGGCAGGTACAGAGTCCCTTGTAAATATTCAAATGCTAAACCTGAAAATTCGAGAGGGGGCAGAATAATATGCCTTCTGCCTGCAGCAAGTCTGCAGGTACAAACCATTACTATTCTGGTGGATATCAAGCTCGTGATGGTAATATTGAATCTTAGTGATGAAAGAAGGACTTAAGGACTAAGTAAACAAAAAATGGCAAAATGACCCACCTCCCCGCAAAAAAAAGTCGCAAACGGTTTAGTCAGATAGTTCCAAAAAGATGAATCGTGAATTAGGACCAGAGATCGTAGGACCTTGGTTGAGAATAAGCCACTACTTATCAAGCAAAGTTATCTGCCATATTTAATGTCATTTTATTTTTCATTTTATTTTATTTCATTTATTTAAGTAATCCATTAACAGGCAAAGAGCCCAATTACAAATAGAATAGGTTAATACTAAAAAATTGAGAAAATTAAGATAAGAAAACAATACAAGAATGACAAAAAAGATAAAAAAAAATTAAACATCAGCAAATATTGTGTTGCGAACACTTCTTTTAAAGGTGGCAATAGAGTGTGGAAGAGGACCAAGTTGGAGGCCATTATGGGTAAAAAAAACAGGAGAATGAAAGTAAGTTTCAGTACGGGCAAATGTTACATCAAAGACAACGGAGGACCTAATTTGCCTCTCACACTGCCGTTCATTAGTCAAGGCTGCAATAGATGAGTTCAGATGGCCACGGCAAATTTTGAATAGAAAGTATTCATCAAGGTAAACTCTGCGCTTTGCGAGGAGAGGAAGATTAAGGAGCGATAAGCGTTCAACATAAGGCATGTAGGGAAGATTATATTTAAAGAGTAGGGTGCGACTGAACCTCCGTTGAACAGATTCAATGGCATCGGAAAGATATGCAAAACGAGGAGACCAAACTTGAGTACAGTATTCAAGTTTGGAACGAACAAGGGTAACAAATATCTTAACACAAGTAAAAATACTAAAAGAATTGTGACAGGAACCAGCAATCCGCGAGGCACTATTAGTCATGTTGCGAACATGGATATCAAATTTAAGTTTACGATCAAAGGTTACTCCCAGATCAGTAAAATAATCCACAAAGACAAGGACAGATTCACCTAGTAAGTAAGGAAAGGTATTTGTCTGGGGCTTCAGAGAATAAGACATGGCAAAACACTTTGAAACATTTAACGGTAGGCAGTTAGAACACACCAATCAGTAAGAGAGTTCAGATCATCCTGAATAAGTAGATGATCACCTGAGCTATTGATTACTCGAAATAATTTTAAGTCATCTGCATAGAGCAAACAAGATGACGATAGAACAATAGGAAGATCATTGATGAACAGGTTTAATAATAACGGACCTAATATAGAACCTTGAGGTACACCAGAAGAGGGCGAAAATGGTAAGGACGAAACGCCAGAGAGGGAGACAAAACAAGTGCGACTAGTAAAAAACGAAGATATCGAAGACAGTGAAGGTACACAGATGCCATAGCGGTTTGATTTGAGTAGCAGAAAATCGAAATTGACAGAGTCAAATGCCTTAGAAAAACCTGTATATATAGTATCAACTTGAGAGTTCCGATCTAACGCCGAGGATACAGCATGAGTAAATTCAATGAGATTCGTAGATGTGGACCGACCTTTAATAAAACCATGCTGCTGAGGTGCGAAAGTATACTTAAGAGAGTCATAAATTTTGTTAAACACAAAACGTTCAATGATTTTTGAGAAACAGGGAAGGATAGAAATAGGACGATAATTTGAGGCAACATTGCGTTCACCAAATTTGAAGATAGGGAAAATGCTTGCCAGCTTCCAGGAGGAAGGAAATTTACCAGAACACAGACTTAAATTGAATAAAATAGATAGGGGGACACATAAAGAAGAAGCAAGATTTTTCAGAAAAAAATTAGGAAGGCCATCAGGTCCAGGAGAGTAACTAGAATCAAGAGAATATATAAGTGATTCAACTTCAAGAGGATTAGTCGAGAGTGAAGAGAGACAAGGAGGGAGATTAAAAGGGACGCTATAAGAAGAGGGAATCATTGAATCAGAGTATACAGAAGAGAAAAACATTGCGAAGAGATCACAACCATTCTGAGGAAGAGTAGCAGGAATATTATTAAATGTAAGGGAGTCAGGCACATATATAATAAAGAAAACTGACACATAAAATAAAGAAAAGTGGCATTAAAAAAGTCAGCATTAAGATTCTGTCTGATAGAGGCAAGACATCTCGAATGAAGTAGGGGTACAGATCAACCTCGAGCTGATATGGATCCCCAGCCATGTGACCAAGAAAACGAGAGAGGCCAAAATGTGGAATGATTGTTCTACATCGTTCCCACTCTCAACACAAGACAAACAAATGTAACCGTAAGCATATGGCGAGACTCGAACTCGAACTGTACTCGGACTGGCGAGCTGCGTACCCATTTAGATCCACTCCATGCATTCAGTCAATAAATTGGCTGAATTTTTATACTTTATTTGCTTTATTTTGTATTTGTATAAATATTTTATTCAAACTACCTACATAACTGTTATTTCAATTGCCTCAGATAGATGTTCCTTTGATCTCTGCAACGAGGACGGTTCAAGAATTATGATACCTTCAGCATCTCGCTATAAATTTTCAATATAAATGACTTGGATAAACTGGATAGTAGATAAATTAAAACGAGATTGGATGTCCTTACTAAAACCAGCTTTAAACTTAAAAAAAACTCCACAACTATAAAGAACAATATTTTTAATGTTTTTGTCTTCCCGGTTTACCCTCTGGCAAGAAAACTATAACTGATATTCTATTTTGCATTCATTGCTAAATTCAAACTAATTCTTATTTTCTTTTGTTTTAGGTCTGGTTGTCAGCAATCTAATTGGTTAGTTGGAATGGCGAAGGTAAGTTATAAATTGAAATCCATAGCTTTATAACTAAAAGTGTTTTTTTTTGCTTCACTTTCGAAGAATCCTATGCTACCTGAAGGTGAAAACTCTAAATAACCGCCAAAAAACTCAAAAAGGGAAAGCTTGAAACTATTTGTCTGTTTACATAACAACTAGAAAGAAAAAGCGAAAATTTTGTTAAATTAAAATTTCATTATAAAAGTAGTTCCACCGGCAAATTTCATTGCATTGTACCCATGCAGAAAATAATTCTCACAATTTGAGGGGAGACCGAAAAATTGTCCAAGAAAGTAGTCCTATGCACATACAACTTTGCCCAGAATTTCTTTACGAAGCGAAACAAATTGCATCAATTAGATGCCAGTCATTGTTGCATTGAATTTTCTCGAAATATAAGTGTCGAACCTCTTTTGTTGATTGTTCAAGTAAAAACCATGAAACGCTAAGGTACTCGGCTACTAAATCTGGCAAAATTTTGTAGTTGACAAATTTTCGTAATTATTTCTTTCTATCTTTTTACCGTGCATTTGTTGTCGTTGTACGTCGTCATCATTATCTCTCACCATTTCAATCTCAGTCCGAAAAAGCCCCGATATTTTCCCCCAAAAAGACGGAACAATACAAAATATCAGATGAAGTGGTTTCTAGTTATCTAGTTATTGTCATCTGTACGTAATATGCTTTCTGTTTAGTTATAGTCTACTGTCGTCGACATCGTTTACTTTATTGTCAGTCATCTAGTTGGTCTGGAAAACTAGCAAAAAATCTTATGCAACTGTAATTTAGCTAGATCTTTTACGGAATGGCAAAATGACGGGATGCTTGACGACAGTAAATGATGGGAAAACTTGAGAAGAAGATTCAGCACTGCATCGTCTTCGATTTCATGAATTATTACTCAGGAGGACTGTTGTAAAAGGAAAGTGGTAGTAGTGGTTGCATGCAGCTGTGACTGTTATTTGAAAAACAAATTTATCAGACAAGAAAATGGTAATCTGGATGACGTAATATACCTTTGGAATGGCAAATGTAACTGTTGGGTTTGATACGTACTACGTGTTTCTCAGTTCGAAAATATTTGATATGCACAAGCGTTTGGTGCGAAATGAGCTTTTTGCATTGGTTGCAGACTTAATGCGAAAATTTGCAAAAGATTCTCGCATCGTTTCAAAAGATACCGCTTGAAATTTCATGGAAAAATTTTGTTCTCACCAGATATTTTAGAATTGGAAGATTTTTTGGACTCAATATTGTGCAAAACAGTGTTTTGACGTCATATGAACAATGTGAAACAAAAGCTCCAATGCCTGTTAAATGGTGACAGAGGTTTTCTTTAAAAATCCAAAATGACAGCAGTAATAACAACTTATTTTTCTCAGTCAAGCAATGAATGAGAAACGTTTTCCAGTCTTCAAAGGCAACAACTTCTACGGTGTTCCGTTAAATATTCAAATGACTAACTCATTAGATCCGCATCTAACTGTAGTAAAACTGTAAAGCACCGCAAATATTATTAGATTCCGTAAATTACAGTTCTACCTAAATCATTTAATCTTCCGAATTAGAAGCCACGACAACGGTACTATGAAGCCTTTTTGCAAAACGGTCTATCTATATATCTTCGCACAACCATCATTAATGTTCCTTGAGGCGTTACCGCGTCTTTTGCACGTCAGATCTACCGGAAATTCATGTATAAAAATGACTTGGCTGTAGGACACCGTGGTCGTATTCATCCTCTAAAAATTACACACATGGTCGAGTGAAACTCAAGACAATGGTCGGGCCCCCCCATGCAACCATATAGTGCAGGTGAAATATGGCCAAAGTATTTTCTGGACTACTGCCAAATACGGATCATGTTACGTTTTATGTACAAATGAACAAGATACATACTGTTTTGGTGGCACTTAAATTCAGACGCTCAGGAAAAGTTCGTGTGTGATGCGGTTAATGGTGTATGACAATACAGGGGTGATGGTATGATTTCGAGAGGAATAACCACCTGTCGTTGATTTCAACCGTAAAGTTCAGTGGCACGGTGTACAGGTTGTATAGTATAGGATAAGGTTGCCTGAGATCACATTGTCCAATAATATGTTGAACGTGGTTTTCATTTAAGATTCTTAGATTTTTTGAAAATTTTAGGTTGAAAGTTTTTTGAAAGTTTTCTCTGGTTTCTCAAATTTTAAAAAAATATCAAAAATCACTGAATGACTGTTATTTAAATTCAAGAAACCATTTATCCAATCGAACCTATCTCTCCTATCAAGTGCGTTATGCCATTGAGCAAATCAGCAACATCCATGTAATTCTAGGTTGACATCAAAATAGGGTAATTTAACTATTTTATGTGCCTAACGTGTAAACTAGTCATCGGGCTTTTATCAAAGCCATCGTCTTTGCGTAGACTTGATGTCGCGACGAGGAACACAACGTATAATACAATCTAACTCTATATGAACCATATACGAAGTAGTTGCATGTACTGCGTGTAACAGAAAACACACCAAAGGCTTGCAATTATCTGCAGCCATCCAAGAAATGATGGTTCTTGTAGCTGTTGAGTGAAAATATATTGCGTGTTGGCGAAAAATGTGTAACAACCCGGTATATGCTGTTTTGGAGGCAAAAGACAGAGCTATGCTATGGAACCGTAACGACGACGAAGAATATGACTGCATGACGATGAAGATGACTATGAAGCGACAGGTGTTGTTTAAGATGCCACCTTGTCGACCCATTGCTTCTGGCAGGTCGCACTCTTAGGCAGCACAAGAGCTTTTAACAGTTGCAACATACATACGATGGTACGATCATACATATGTATGTGCATATAAATGTAGGTTTTGTACATTTTTCGCACACATTTCTTTGTTAATTTGCATTGCGAAAATCTATTCTCACGACATGGCTATTGTTTTGTTATGGAAATGAAATGCGAACGTGTTTGATCATGTCTGGGTTATATGGGAAAAATAGGGTGAATGTTGATGAAGTAAGATGTGGATTTATTGAGAATCAAACTGTTGTATGTGGAAAAAGGTTTGAAAAGAGTGTTCCAATAAAAACTGTGGGTTTATTTGTATTATAAATTAGGAACCCTATCTAAACACATTACGTATCGTTACTGTTTGTAAGAATAGTTCCTCTGATACTGGATGAAAATGGAATTAATGAAGCACACAGTGTCCCACTTTCGAAGGAATCCATGGCATTCTTAAAGGTTAGATGTTGGTTAGATATTTGCTGGACGGATTAGACGATTAACCATCATTTGAGATAAATATAAGCTTTTTAAGGCACACGTGAAGAAATTTCCAGAGTATTACGAGAAAAAGTACTTAAAACCACAAAACCCTTTTTTTTCAATTTTCATCTACATTTTTCAAGTTTCATCTACAATTTTACCCAAATTATAATAAAAGCAACAAATTTAATCGTTAATCGTGGGAAAATTGGAAGTTTCCTCCACTCATCATCTATGTCTGGAATATCTATTCCATTACATATTTTGTGGCAAAAGCTAAATAAGTATTTGGAGGAGGAGGCGTATTCGTCTCGTTTTGAGACGTCTACTGCCAGCTCGGCTTTAAAATATGCATTAAAGCCAAAAGTGGGTTGTAAAAATCAAATCACTTTTTCATTTCTACGCAAGCAATCTTATAAAATTGGGTGCAATTCCGAATAAAACTTTGATTCTCCTGTTCAAAATCGGCTACTAAATTTTTATCTTTAATGTGTTGCAAATACATACTCTTCCACACAATGAGGAAGATAAGTTTTGTCTAAGGGTAGACATTTTTCGTTCTCCGTAAAAGTTGAAGATATAGATCCAAGTACCTAATATGAAAAACCAAACAAAATTTTTTGTGGAATGCCCTGACGGAATGTTTTCGTTACAGCTGTTAACAAAGTAAGGCACAATTCGTGGCAAATCCTAAAGTGCTAAGGGTGCAACTACTCGAAGTATACGAAACTGCAAGTGCAATATTATTTGGTGGAATTTTCAAGAAGATCAGGTAACAGGTAAAAGCAAGCAATATTATTTGGTGGAATTTTCAAGAAGATCAGGTAACAGAAGTTGGCACAAACGTACATAAAATCAGACATTGATAAAAAAAGCCAAAATTACCGTGCGGTAATAGTTTATTTTCTTTAACCGTAAAGTGCTTGAAATTACTGTACAAATACGGTAATTACCGGACACCTGGCAGCACTGTTCTTGGCATATCAGTTTCTGACCGATCCAAATTTCCATCGGTAGCTTTGTCTTCCGAATCAGTTGAACTTGGTAAATGCATGAGTCTTTCTCCTGGTGCGGGAAATATAGAATCAGAAGACTCTTTCAAAGCACTCTCTTTATAATCGTTGGAAAAGTCGGAAAGTATATTCTTAAATTTCTCTTCTAAATATATATCTGCAATTTTATTTATGTTTCCAAATACACGAGATGGCTGTAGTAGATGCCAGGGAAAGAGAGGGAATAGTCTCGGAAGAACAAAGGCTGAAAATGAGACAGCCTGTGCACGGGGTCTACTGAAAGTTGCAGAAAGCTAGCTCGTGTTCTCCACCAACAGTGAATGGTGCGGGTTGGTTTCGAGGGCATTAAGCTGATAGCGTGCTATGATCAACGCTCGGTCGAATTTTATATGCATGCATTCTCCGAGCTGGAGGCACTTTGGCCAGGCACCAAATCAAAAATGGCGTCGAAGGACGAAACCTCCGTTCGGCCATGATGCAAGGCGTGGACTCCCTGCTTCAATTCCGATGCAGAGCAAATTCGGGAAATCATCAAAACCTTCAGCTTTGATCTTCCCACGCATGATTGGAGGGCTGTTAAAATTGGGGCGCCTGTTGAAAAAAAAACTCAAGCAACAACAAGGTACATAGCTACGTTACGCACACGACTTACACGGATGAAGATCTTTTTCTTCCACTTATCATCTACTTATTTTCTACGACGATAATTTAATAACACGCTACCTGAACTTCTTCATTCGTCGCTGCTTGATGTCAATTCTACAGCTCCCTCGCTGGGGCCATTTCGCACCATGCCACCTTCTGGATCTTCCCTCGCCAAAATTTCCTCGATACTTTATATCCTCGGCTTGTCGTGACTCTTTCCCTCGCCGAAGTCTCCATTCCATTTGTCGCCCTCGTCGTTTATCGAAATTCCTCGAAAGGCGTTCAGCCTTGAACTTTTCGGAGTAAACTTTTCCACCTGCCCTGGAGTCTGGTAGATAAGTTTGTGTACATGTGTTTTTTTTATGCGCCTCTTAAACATAGAAAAACAAACTCACAAACATGCCAAGTCGTAATCAAAAACGGATAATATTAACATGCCGATGAGAATGAGGGTGCTGTTAGTAACAAATGTTTAGATCAGTATATCTCAAAAACGGTTATGGTTACAGGAAAAAGCTATTAAATCTTTTTTGTTAGCTACAAAGCTACAAATTAATTCATTCAATACATTGTTTTTCTAAAGACATGACCCTTACTGAGATATTTAGGAAAGGTCACTTTTGGTGACCTTTAACCCCGTATAAAAAGTGACGCAGCACTCGGATCGATGGGGACTTTTGACATTTTGTTCAACATGCCAGTACCAAAGTTCACACCAAAATTCAGCTTTCCCCTAATTTTTCCGAAGAGTCGCCTTTTTTACGTCGGATTTCACTGGGCTATGAAGCCTCTCCAGCAGATTCATTTTCCGTTTCGGTGGGACTTTTCCAAGCCCGTTGCATGCACTCATGAACTTTTGCAACAACTGGCCGTTGCACTTTCCCATCGGGGAATTGCACTTTCAACGCACGGGTGCACTCGATTGGCAATGCCTTTCTTCCCGATCGTTTCGCTGCTACGTGACCCAATTTCTTGCGTTTAGTTGTCGGATGGCTGTCAGTTGACAGTAGCAACTCGGCCATTGTGTTTATTTTCGCAGGTGTCAACATGTTTGAATTGGGTTCTGAAGCGAAGGAAAGTTGTTCTCGCTTGATGAGTAGGACGCAGGAGTTGGAGAAAAAGATGCAGGAGCTTGAAGCGCGTATCGAGGAGGAAGAAAATCTTGTACTGGCTCTTGGAAACATCAAGATGTTTCTGTAGTCAGTCTTTTGATTCTAAGCAGGACTACCGGTGCAATTATTGGCAAGAGGAAAGCGTATCCAAAGTCAGAAATTTTGCCGACGAACTGAATGTTATAGTTGTAGTTCAATTAATCGCATAAATAAACCACGCTTCATATCAGGGATGCTTTGCCTGTCCACTTGTAGTTCTACCAGATCTTATCTTTCCCTGCTTCGCCGTCGTCGAGCAGCGCTACGACCAGGTTAGATACAACTGTTGAGGCTAAGGAGAGAATCCACGAAAAATCCAAATAGACAACGAAGAAATACCCGGCAACTGCATCCATGACTTGCAAATTCGGAGAATATTTCAAGTATGCCGCAATTTTCCCGTATGCCGTAATTTCTCAACGGACAAGGACCTTAAGGTTCCTGCAGCCACTGCGATTCGTACGGTACTCCCATGAGAAATCCTCGCTTCCCTTGACGTCAATGTCCGTAGACTGATTCGTCACGAGTACTTTGTACTTTGTATAAGTGTACTTTGATCTTGCTTACTTAAGATAATTACTGCGATTACTTACATTTATATTATAATATTGCCAGTCAAACGTACTTCCACGTTACGAATTCAAAAACTCCTCAAAATTGACAAGGTGTCTCCCCGCGTACTGTAAAAGGGTGGCACATGAGAAACAATCAGATGCAGATTCCCTTTCCAGTGATTTAATACCTCTGAATTGGGTGGCTGTCTGGACCTTTTGACTCTGGAAAATGAGAAAGGGGTGTGGCAGCTATAACGTTCCAGGAGAACTGATTCAAAAACTTCAAATGAATTTGCATCATTCCAAAGCAGCATTAGCTACCCTGCTCCTTCGCTTGTCTAAGAAAAAGAAGGATATTTTTTTTGATTCAAGAACCATAGATTTGTAAACAAGCGAGTTTATCGTTTGCGCACCAATGGGCATATACTTATAACGCCCACTGGTTTGGAGAAATCATGAATCTGCATTCTTGCTAAAAATATCATTAACAAACAAAGCTGCTGTAGCAGAAGTCGATCAGATATTTTGCTGATTTTTTTCTTCCTATTTGGCACACGATCATGGTAGAAATCTACACTGTGATTCCATTAAGGTTGTGGTGGCGGTAGTCACAAGGACTTGGGTGCCACTTATTCTAATGACCTCTTCGCTATGGAACGATCACTTGCCACGAGGGGTCAACACGCGTACACCTCGTGGTGGAGTTCTTTCTTCCCTACTGTGGAATATTACGGTAAATAATCTTCAGAGGGAGCTAGACCGTGCTGGCTGCAAAGTGTTTGTTTATGCAGACGATATAGCAATAGCGGTGTCAACAAAATATTTGTCTACGATTGTGGAGCAAGTTAATCACTCTTTTGACATACTTTCATGTTAGAGCCGGGGCTGAAACACAGAAACACGGCATAAAACCACACGAATTTCAATAGCATGCATGATCACAGGACCAAGAATACTAAAGAATGTCACGTCAATATATTGCGATTCAGCTCTCTACTCCGTGTTTATATTCTCTCTTATTTTTGGAACAAATAGGCGCATCAAATCAGTCCATTGCAATCCGAAAATGTAAGATTCCTTAATTAGAAACGGCCACACTAGCATCGCTACGTAATTCGAAACATCAAAGCCAATTTCTTTTCTTCCTAAACTCACAAAACTTCCAACAAGCAAATAATAAAAGCCCATCAAATAATCCCATTTTCATCTCTCCAAATCTTTTTCCAAAATCGAATTCTATCGGATTCCCAGTAGTTACTTCGAATGTCCTTTCGAAAAGTTCAACATCACAATATCTGTGATGTAATACTATATACTTACGTATGTATGTAAATTTCATCAGCTCCGGAACAAATCTCGAAATGCACACATACAATTCACATTACTCATGTCACCGTTACATCGTTTCTAACTGCATCGATTTGTATCGTGTACGGACTGTTTAATGGGCAGCCATCGAATCAAGAATCCACTCACGAATTTCGCACTAAAGATGGCAGATACATAATAGTCCCTCGTAGTACAAATTTGCAATCATATGGAGCACGTAACGCGAATAAGCCATAAGGTAGCTCTGTTGTTGTTGTCGTCGTTGGTTCCGGACACCATAAAATCTGCGAAACGAATTCGATGCGAAAAAAGGCACAGTGTTTGTTAAAGGAGACTTGAAAAAAACTTTCTCCATTCAGTTGTATGATAATGAAAGTAGATTTCCATCTGGGAAATTGTATGTATTTTTGTATATAATTCATTGCGATGGCCGGTTCGTGTTGATTAATAGAATTTTGATGGAAAGAAGTGGTACTGTTCGACTGAGCTGGATATGAATTTGGCCGAAAAGGAGTTTAGTGAGACGAACAGGTCAAAAAACCCACGCATTATTGTTGAGTTGGAAAAGTGAAAAAGTTGGAAAAATTGTCTAAATCATAACCGTATTTACCGTAGGCGTAGTGACCAGGATCTGTGACATAGCTACATATTCAATAATTTAAGTGGGTACATGTCATCCCGGGTGGAACCTAATGCAAAGAATGAATCGTGACGGAATAGAAATGAAGCAAATTCACCAAGTTAATATTTGACATACTCAGAATAAAGGACTAGAAAGCGCAAAAGTGCTTTAGGGCAGATATTCAAATCGTATATTCCTTAATTTCATTCATATGCTTTTACGTAATGTCTTGAAGCTATCACTCAGCATGCAGATGTTAGAAAGTAAAAGAATTTTGGGGATGCTGGTACTTCATACGAGAACACTTTCAATTTCTAACAAGGCAATTTCACAGAAAACGACCTTTCTGAGTGAAAGTAAACAAATTCAAAAGAAAATTGAAGGCATAATCGTCATATTGTCATGTGCCTTGGGAAATATCGTGGCGAAAACTCGTTGCTGTGCATAATATATTCCTCAATATTGTCCGGAATAAGCTGGAAAATTTAAAATTCACGTGCTAAAAAATTTAAAAGAAGTTAAAAATGTGCGTGCCTCGACTTTACAACAAACTGAAAACATTTGATCAGGACATCATTAAACTTCTATTTTCATCGTTTATTAAAGTAATTTGGTCACATGATGCATCTCATCGTTAGGCCACCCGTCAAAGACCGCAATTCAGTCACCCACCCCTCAAATTACAATCGCCAAGTTATGAAAAATTACAGTTTTCATCAGTATTTCTTGACCAGTTGAGACCATTCTTCAGTCCTGCTGCGCTTCATTTGGCCGCCCTGGGGCAAAAAAACACACGTTATTCTTTATTTTTCCAAAATTCAATTTGTTCGCAAACAAACTCAGCCTGATGTCCTGCCTCGCGCTACTTACAAGCAGGAAGCTCTTTTCAGTTTCCGCTTGTCCTGGGTCCATATTGTATACTTCGAGCAAAACAGTTTTTTATTAGCATTCTGCGACTTGTAGGGCAACGACAAAACCGAGCTGGCGATAAAGAAGATAATGATGAAAATGATGACTTCTGCCACTGCTTAGTGTCTTTGAATGACAGCCTAATAGATTGAAGAATTGTTTCGAAAATGAGGAGGAAAACAAAGAATATGAAAATAGGAAAATCACGAAAAACTCTCACGACCAAGACGGAGTTTGCTATTTGTGTGCAAATGTGACGATGATATTTCTCGCCAGGATGGAAATGAGGTCAAAAGTAGCAGATGTTGGTGTAGGTGGGCGAAACGATTGCTCAATCAATCAGTCAGTCGGTATTGGATTGGAGCTGGCTTCACGATATCGTTCAATCGTGGACAGACTTTCAGTTAAGGAGACCTAACTATTGATGATTTGATCGTATCAGATGCAGATTGAATTTCGGAGGATCGTTGGTTGGCGGGTAATTGATTGCAAAAAATCGTTTCGTCAGATATGAAGATAGTTCTAGTTCTTGATAAAGTTAGTCAAAAACCTTGGAAATAATGGAACGAAAGAGGAGGGGATGAAACGAAGGAAAAAGACGACTCAACATCGATCATTTACACATCTGTTAAGAAGAAAATGCACGAAAAATACATATGTATGTATATGTACTTTGAATGGCGTGAGCTAATATGAATTTTGCCATCTCACGTGTTTCTGATACATCCTCTGATTTCCGATTGTACACAACTGCCAAGGTCTCTTAACTGTCTGGTTTCATCATAAAGTCTTCCAACACCTTCGTTAATCTTTCGTCCTCTTTACCTTTTTCTATTCTTTGTCTAAAGTGTGGTTGATTATTCTGCCCTACTAAGCGTAAACGTTCTATCTACATCTTTGTGCTTTCAACATATTCAATGATTTGTGTTTATATTTGTATTGGAGACATATGGAGCGTGCATTTTTCAATATTGATTTTAACATACTTCCACCAAAGATGGGTTTTTCAAATTTTTTAGAATGATGTAATAGAGTATGTAGCCAGGGTTCCCACTTTTGATACATTTGTATCATTTTGATACATTTTTCTTTGAAACATATATTTTTGATAAAATGATACAGCAAATCACTGAATTATGGCAAAATGATACATTTTGTCATCCAGTAAATAAATTCATTTTTTTTTAAATTTTGCTGCCATGTGATTCCCTCGCGCACAAAACACATTTGATTGTCAAATTAGAGGGAAACTACTTGGATTTGACAGTGAAGAGATAAACATTTACTACCATCCCCTACTTATGGGCATGCCCATTCCATTTCTAATATCTCAGCGATGAAAGTTATCTAATATGTGATTACTCTGAAAATTTGAAGTTTTCAAGCTATTTAAATAATAACAAGAAAATGAATTTTGAAACGTTTTGGTTGAAAACAATTTAGGTGAATCAATGTCATCTGCCGCCTTTCATCATTCATGTTGACATTAATAGCTGTACCTTATAGTTTACCTGAGAACGAGGTTTTTCTGTATTAAACTTGGATGGCAATGTAAAAAATAACTGATTAAAGCTGAAAAGAGATTAGAGGAATTTCGGGAAGCAGGAAGCCAAACAATGTTTGTTTATTCATCATATTCATCAAATCATCAGTATTCCGATAGCTATATGGTTCCTTTTCAAGCCGAAGAATTATTTTTTTTATGGAAATTTAAAACAGCGACTTTCCCTAAAAATAATTGGTGCCCCGTATTAATTTCGTGAAAATTTTAGCGTATTCTCAAAGAACCCACATTTTGTAATAATTTTATTTTGTGTGGCTTCAATATTAATGGCAATATACAGATGAAAATAAAGACCCAAATACACTTTTGGGAACTTTTTGATATATTTTTACCAATATTGATACACTTTTTGAAGAAATGTGATACGGCGGAAAATTTTGGAGTGATAGCATTGTATGTAGCTTTCGAATCCGGCTTTAGCTCAAAAATGATAAAAATGCAGATAGAACGTTTGTGCTTAGTACACTCAGAAATATATGTTTCCGAGAATCTTAGAAAATAATTATTTGTTTACAAGATGTGAAATCTTCCACAAATCAAATAAACTTTTATTTGATGTCAGTAATTTGTATAAATATTATGTAAAAATTTCTTATATTCAACGGAGTACAATTTTTACTTTACCTTATTTCAAGTAAGTAATTTTCCTCAAATCTTGTAAATTATGTCTATGAAATAAGTAAATTATATCTACAACGCGAACATGTTTTTATATGTTTCAACAACAACCACGCTTCAATATTCGACGAAAAAGTTGATAGTTTTTATGACTTCTATCAACATTTCCTCCACACAAATAAGGGTCGATAGCTTAGCTCGCTAACGTGTCAGTCCAAAGCAGCGATCTACTGCTCGCGAGTTCGAATTCCGCCGGGTTCATGGTTGACTTTGTTCATCTTCATTTGTCCTAACTCCACTGATTAAGTGTCACATTATAGCTTTAAGTGGCGACTAGGCATAAATCATACCAGCGCTTCAGAAAATAAGAAAAAAATGTAGCACTTAAAAAAATAATAATGGAAAAATTGATATCAGCTTCTCCCATATTTCTACTTATTTTTTGTTTTTTTTTTTACTCCCTTCAAAGTAAGACACTCTTATGATAAGAAGGGAGGGAGTGTGTTCCCCCATCGAAGTAGTAGCCGCGTTCAACACAGCTTAACTTCAGTGATCGTACGTGAACCGATTTATGCCAGATTTATGAGAACCTTTCCTTGAAACTATTCCAAATTTTACTCAGGGCAAGTTCAATGTCAGTTCTTTGAAATGAATTAATTCCTTTCTTTGGATTGAGTAAATATTTCTTTGGCGCAGAATCATTACCAATTTTCTTTAATGTGTTCATTTTTCCTCAAAAAATAGAAGTATTTTTCTGAGTGTAAGGCAGAATTGCTGTCCTCATTAAGTATATTTCAAAAATGCGTTGGTGTCTATTTAACGCTGATTTACTCGAACTCGGTTTGTTTTTATATTTCGTCTTCCATATCGTCCTTATATTGATTGTCTGCTGGTCCTTTACCTTACTAATCATGAATCTTGGAGAAATTTCTTTGATGAGAAGAGCGAATTGAAAAGAAAAGTCGTTACGATTCGCACTGACTTTAATTTTTACTCACCACTATTATAGAAGCAGCTAAACAATCTACGATTTGATCATCTGACGAATTTTTTTTCTTATTTTTATTGTTTACTCCGTAACATGGATTGTATCTGTTGAATATGACCCGTCAGAAAAATAAATAAACATCCTGTAACATTTAACTGACACCCAGGTAAAACGAACTATAGAGATTCCGACAGAAATGATAGAAATGCAAATCTTCCAAAGAATCCGCAATATAAGCATGATGTAGCGCCAGTAAACATTATCCATCTTTAAATTCTTTGGCCTGACAATTAAATTTTTTTCACTCTTCGCTCTCCGGTGATTTTTCTCGCAAGAAATCGGAAGCCCCTCTAAAATATTCCTACATGACATTGCCTAAATAACCAAATCGGTGCGGCTCCACGCTTTACATTTCTACAATTACCTTTCTTCAATAGGTGTTAAATACTGTCGAACGGGAACTGAAGCCCAGTGCGACTTTTTCAGATCTTGGATTTGTGTATGCTTTTGACAATGTTTATTCATTTCCTGCTGAGGCTAGGAGGGATATGATGAATAAGCCAGTCTTGCAAGCTTTCAGCGGAATATCAGTTTTGTCCACCTTTGCTTGGAGTGATTTTGGAGTCTCCAAATCTGGCCCGGGGAATCATTAGAATCTCGGTTGTGGTCAAGATTACGATCATGTCAGGGTGAAAGAGCAAGTCCGAGCGTCCTTCGACACCATCTCAAATGGCACTACCTGCTGAGGTTCTAAAATTCCACTCAAAAACTCTGCTGGGACCTACAAAGCTACACGGTCAACCATCAAAGCTCTAAAATAAAAAAGGGTCCCTCGCGAGACGTTGTCCAACAAAAATTCAGTAAATGGGCTCAAGACAAGGTACGTTATGCTAACGGTCCGCTCAAGCTGCGAAAAGTCAGCTTTTGTCCGTCACGCGGGCTAGTGCAGCATGTGATGATCAGCTCTCGGCTGGCTTCTATAAGCAGGCGATGTCCGAACTGCGGGAGCTTTGGCGTGGTACCAAATTGAGAGTGATGCCAAAGAATGAAATCCTTAGTCACCTCAGATGCAGGGCATAGGTTTCCTGCTTTCAATCCGATATAAAAGAGATTAGGGAAATGTTCATGCTCTTGAACCCAAATCTTCCCATAAAAGGTTTGAGCGTTATCAAAGTTGGCGAGTAAATGAGTATCGGCGGAAGGCTCTGTTTATACTAAATGAGGAGGCAATATCACTCCTAGAGACAAGAGTATGATTAAATACGATAATGAGAAATTGAAAAATTGAATGACAAATTGAAAAACCACAATGCAAAACTCAAAGCAGAAAATTCTAGCAACAGGTCATT
The DNA here is from genome assembly GCA_947369275.1 of Nemotelus nigrinus. Classification (NCBI taxonomy): domain Eukaryota; kingdom Metazoa; phylum Arthropoda; class Insecta; order Diptera; family Stratiomyidae; genus Nemotelus; species Nemotelus nigrinus. The sequence continues at coordinate 77,816,590 of OX376375.1, forward strand.
CCAGCAAGGGGTTAAACATTCCTTTAGGAGTTGCATCTGAACTGGAGTTAAATGCTGAACCATACTGTGTTGGTGCTATCAGTGCTTAGACTACATCCCATCACTAACCACTCAGGACTCCTCACTCTGAATAAACAGGACGCGGACTGCCGATGTATGTGCGGAGGGCCTTGATTCGACCCTTATTGGTAATGATGAAGGTGCTTCAAATTAATCTTCACCAATCCAAGGCAGTATCAGTTGCCCTGTCAGAAAGTGGAGAAGCTTATTCTGATCAAAGATCCATGGGTTGTAAATAACTGCGTTCCTGGATTGTGTTGATTTATAATAGAGCTAGCTAGAAAAAACCATAAGTCTGTATTTTTCTGCAAGATTCGGTGTGTATTCTATGAAATAGCATTAATGTCCTTTTTCCTGAAAATATTAGTTTTATTGCTATTTGAATCGATTGATGCTTATGCAAGAGCTTCAAAAATTGGTGCGCCTATTATTCTGTAATGCGAACCATAAAATGAGGGGCAGATCCAATATAAATGTGTTGCCTGATGTCGATGCCCGTATGATAGATTTGCTCCAATAGTGCCTTCTTTGAGTAATGCACACTTGTATCGAGGAATCATCACGGATACACCTCAAAGTAGTGTCCTCTCCACTGTTATTGCTATAAAAAAACGAGGCTGCGAAGTAATGGCTTAAGCGGACGTTACACTTTATTTCTGCAAAAGATCTGGAGCGACTTGGAGTGTACAGTCTCGCATTGTTGCTTGTCTTCATACCGCTGTGGTTGTGCCGATATGATTATATGGGGAAGTGTTCTGCTGGCTTGTTACTCTTTAGGCTGCCTACTATCTGAAAAATTGCTAAGTTCGACGGCCATTTTGGTGACTGGAACTGAGAGAGCTCCAGCTCCAATGGACGTTGACTATACTAACTCCGAGTTCATAGCTTGCATTTCTGGTCGGGACGAATCGAATATTGGTGTAAATATGGCCCTGGTAAACAAAATAGTTAATAGCTAGTAAGGGAGTTCTTTATTTCAAACCCAATCGAAAAATAGCATTGCTAGAAATGACGTAGACAACATGTCTAGAATGTCTTTCCTCACCAAAGTCGGAAGAGACTGAGGGTAAAAACGTAGCATTGTCACATCAGTGACATTAATCAGGAAAGAAACCACAGGTCCAAAGACCATGAGTTATAGGTCACTCGGGTAGACAGCAGCGCAGTAGCTGAGCTGAAATATTCATAAAATGAGACGAAGGTACTCGTGTGGTAATGTAGAACATTGAGAAAAGCATACCGTCAGAGGCCATTATTTATATACTCCTGGCGCAATGCACATTATTGATTTGGGGATTGTGATAAAAAATAGCGCCTGACACAATGCAGCATGGCGAAAAGTTCATAAGAGTTGGTTCTACGCATTATAGCTTGCAAAGCTTTGTATTATGTCCATCAACATCATGCACTACGACCCTGATAAAAAGTAAATTAAAAGTGAAACTGTCCCCGTTTGAGATAATTTCGGTTTTTTGCCAATTTTTGGTGATGAAAATACATATTCTCCTTAGAACAATATTATTTATTGATTTTCGAGTTATTATCTACAAATATTCTACAGAAGTGGACACTCTACCCACTTGTAGTCTAGTGCACTTTTATTATAGTCTTGTAGTTTTATTGGAAAGCTGTTATCATTTAGCTTCTTTAATGTAATGTGCCGAGATTATGTTCATAATACTTTGAGCTATGTTACATAGGAGTTGAGACTATGTGCTTGGCGGGAAAGCCCATAGTGTATGGAAATCTGGCCTTTCAGCTATATTTCATCGATCAAGTTACTATGTGCCTGGTGTATGCGACCATAAAAGCTGCACTACATAACATAGAACTGCAAGTAAAATATAAGAACCTTAACTTTTACTATATGAACTTTTTCGCAGTATACAAATGTCGTGTGAATAAACGAGGTACTTCTTTTAAAATAATGAGATATCCTGGTCTAAGGTGGTTTCTACATTCCCTAACTCTAGGATGTCATCAATAATTATTGAAATCACTACGAAATTGATCTAACTAGAGATCACATAACCTACCAATAGCATGTCTTAGCATATGACAAGCAAATAGAATATAATGTCATGTTTCCGAAGATTAACATACTAATTAAAACGTAATTTTCATAGGATGCCAAACACAATTATAGGCATTTCATATTCAAATCACTGTTTAGCTTTAAAACCACAACAATGCAACTTATTCAACCTTAATTGTGTATTGTTAATTAGATTTAACCGAAATCCCTCAAATAACAATCACGCATACATATCCGTAGAACGTAGGTTAGATTCTATGGTCATGGAGATTTCATAGTCACTAACCAGCATGTATCCACAGACCAACGATACTCATCCACCAATGATTTCAAAACAGACACGAAAATCCCAATTAAACTCGAACTTACGCAATCCGTGAAATCATATTGTTCCAATCATTGTTTACCGACGCAATCGACGACAACATGTGAGCTATGGATCTATGTAATTGTGAAAAGCCAAAGAAGCAGCTCAGCACATAAACATTACATAAAATTGCAGTACAGCACACCCATGACCTTCAATTTATTTCTAATCCAATTTTCAGCGTGTCCCAGGGTGTTTTTCATAGCGTATACCATAAAGTTGTTGTAAATTATTTTCTGTGCATTTCATTGAAGGTTTAATGTTTTTTTGCCAATTTCAAGCGCCTCACCTTATTTGATTATCGATTATTATTGCTAGGCTGTGATAAGACGGTCGGAATCGGGCATGGCGAATAATGAAAGTTGGCGGAAACAGCCCTGCGGAGCTGAAGTCGAATCCGATGAGATATGCCGACACAAAGCACCTTGACTGAAATGGAATTACAAGAGAATGGCTATAGAAGCCTGCTACGGGAGTTGAATGGCTTCCAAGACGTGCTGAGGCTGTTGCTTTGTCATGCTATTGTTCTACTACTGAAGGGATTTGAAGGAAAATCGATTTCCTACATCTGACGGAAAGAAACTGTCGAGACGGACGAGAAGCTTTTTAAGTGTTGGATGCAAATCAATTAAGTCCCAATGGTGTTTTAGTGACTTGACAGTAACTAAGTTACAGAAGTAAGTGGCTATGGCAAGGCTGATGAATTGAATGATGCTTCTTGCCGGTGGTTAGCTTCGGGGGAATTAAATTGTTTTTTTGTTGATGCTGAGAACGTGGCAGTGGTGGGGGTTCTAATTGGACTCAATTTGAATTTTGATTGTTGTGAAAGCCTGGGGATTAGGAAAATTCGATTTAGTTTTAGTTATTTTTAGAGCAAAGTTCCATGATTGAATGGTGCCTTCGCAGCCAGGAAAACAGATGCCAATTTCAAGAGCAAGATGTTGAAACGGCAAGGATGATATCTTTTTTAGCACGGCTATGTTGAACTCTGATAGGAATATTCGCTCTTATACCGCTAACAAAGCAAACTTTTAGGAACTGACTTAGTCAAGGAGATCAACCTAAGTACACTTACAAAAGCCATCATTACACAAAGAAGTTTGCGGTTATAAGTGCGTTATCATTCCAGTTCACACAGATATCCTTTTAGTGTGACAAACTCTAGTGAAATTATTCCCTATCTGGCTTATATAAGCACACTCGTTCGATAGGCCCTCCTCAAATGCTAAATTTGGATTTAATAAGAAGACGCATAATGGGATGATGTGTTCTAGTTGTTAAGCACCAAGCTGGCTAGATGGCTTCCTAGACATCATGTCGGCTAGAGCCTACTATCAGTGTTGGTGTTTTGATCTCCTAAGACTAATAAAACATCCTCGTAAGTCCTTAACGTCTCACAAAGGACACTTCATCCGGATTATGGCTCTTGTCGCATGTGTGCGTGTGTGGGGGGTTTTGTCACAAAGACCTCTGACAAAAGAATCCATGATAATCATTTCTATAGTAATATAAGAAGCGATAAGTGTGAAGTGCGAACAGTCAGTCATACGGAGAACATACATTTTTGAAGTTGCTAAGCGGTAGTCATAAGTAACATTAGGAAATAAAAATGTTCATTAAAATGGAAAACGATTAATTCTAGTTGAGTTGTGGTACTTAAATGAGTGTCTGATTGAGTACCACACGTTTAGACTCTAAAAGCAATTAGCTCATCAACTTATGCCTTTTGATTTCAGAAACACTCTTTCAACAGTAACTCAGTAGTCAAACTGATGAGTTCTTCGCTTTTCTAGCGAAATCATTTCAAATCAAGATTAACTCAAATTAATTCTGCAAGACGACGATTCTTTTGATGTTTTCGCAAGAAATCGATACAGTTGGCACGTTCGTTCGTATTATACACTAAACAAAAATGTTCTAGACATTCTAGCCACACACTTCTACGACTGGAAGCCGTTTTACATTAAAAAAGAGATTTATTAAGAACAACTTCCGAAAACGATTGGCACGCAAAATAGCATTGTTTTTTTAATATTCCATTTCCATTATTCTTCAGTGGCAGGCGACTGTTCTTCTGGTCAGCAACGAAAACAGTTATATGCGTTAAATGTATCAGATAGATCGAATGTTACTGCTGAGTTACTTGCGTTAAAGAAATACACAGACCATACTTTGCCATGCAATGTCGTGCTGGAACATTAATTTTGTTCTTGCGATAGGACCCTTGACATTTGCTCGTTTGTTTTGTAATGAAACGCTGATTTAGATGTCCAGTTTGAAGGCATTTCTAGGGCAACAGTTCTCGATTCGCAATTAATCCATGACAAAAGCTATTGTAAAATTGTGTGTATTCAGCTGAAGTGAGTTGATATTGTTTCATTGTTCATTTATGTACGATGTATCTAATTTATATGGGTTGGTTGATCGATAGTTAAGCTATTCCGGTGAATTTAAGGTAGTTTCAAGAGCTGCGTGAGGCATGTAAAAAATATAATTAATATTTGTAGATTTTATATCTGCGAGGAGGTTTGGTTTCTTGCAAAATTTTTAAGGACAAGTATATTTAATTAAATGTTAGGCCTAGTTTTTAGGAGTTGGTGTTAGTTATTTTAAAACATGTTGCATCTCCAATGTTCTGCTATGCAATATTTTCGGCTATAAAAAGTTTTCTTTCCCCGTTCGTTCGGAGTTTCACTTCGCCAAGTCCAGGTCGTTCTATAATTGTATTTGAAGAAGAAAAAATTTATTTATACTGAAAATTGAATGAACAATCTGGCGTTAACGCACCGCGATCAACAAAACAAAAATAATATATGAAATCGTGTGCAATGAGTGCAAGTGTTATTGTAGCCTCAATCTGCGAAGTGGGAGAATTTGTGAAGAGAGAAAAAAACGCAAATACTGAGTCCGCGAATTGTTCCAAAGTCACACTGAACAAGGTTTTTTATTTTGCAGTTCAATGAACAATTGAGAAATAAAGATCCGGAATTGTTCAAAAATTTTGCACGAGTTACTACAGCTGATTTCGGTTTGTTGTTGAAAAAGTTGATGCCACGAATTGCCGAACAAGAAACAAGAAACACAGCTGTCTGAGATTTCTCGTGATTGTTGGGAGTTGCCTTCATTTTTCTGACATAACTTCAATACAAGCACATGCATGTCAAGAAGGCAAATTGGGGCAAATTGCGGGTCGATGCTTAGCATGGACGGGAATTGTTTGCCCAAGTGGTGTGCACACTGCTGTCAATTTGTTTGACAAATGCTGGCAACTGATTGCCAACAAGCAATTGGCAACTGTTCATACCCAGTTTGAGCTGATTGATGTCAAGAATTGACCTATCTGCAATCAGTGTAACATGATATTCTCGATTTATTCAATTTAAAAATTTTTATCTTTGTAGTGAAATTGCTTCACTAAAATTGGTATTTTGATTGATTGAAGAAGATTTTTATTTCATTTTTGTTGTACACTCTTAACCTAGCTTAGAGTATAATTAGCAATGATAATTTAAAGTCTAGCGGCTATACCATTTTGGCCTGCTGGCTCTTATGGTTTTTTTTATATAAATATTTTTTCCTTAAACAGTTTTTATCTTACACACAAATTATACTACCCAGCTTGTACAAGTGCTGGGGTTATCTGAACAATACTTGACTTAAAATCTACCTTGCACTACAATTAAGTTCTAGCCTACACCTAATTATAACGAACATAACCTAATTAGACCTAAAACTTAACCTAGGTCTTACATTTAGCCCCTTCTGTTCGACGGAAGGCCTACATAGCTAAATAGCGCATCCATGAGCTGCCGTTGATACGCTGACTTCGCGGGGCGCATAAATGGCTCATTGGAGCCACCTGCACACCCTATTGACCGAATCAGTCCGTTTTCATGTCCGTCAGTTTGTCCGTTGAATTTTGTCGTTAATTCTACAACCCGGTCCCTAAGTGGCTTCAGTCCCGACTCCTGGTAGAGGAGAAGATTCTTCGGCCACTTTTTAGTTACCGGGTTGTAGAACCTGCCAGTGCAGAAGCGGAGAATTCTTCGTTCGAACATCTCCGCTTCGGCCATGACAGTCTTTGAACAGGTAATTCAGGAAGCATAAGTCAGGATAGGCCGGATCAGGGTCTGATAGCAAATGGATTTAGCTTTGGTGGTCTGACCCATCTTTTTGGCGAAAAGATGTCTAATGCGTTGAAATGCGAATTTAGCAGCTTTGATTTTACGCCGCATGTAAGGATTAAATTTTAGAAAATCGTGAAAATCAACACCGAGGTACTTTAGAGTTGAGCTAGGAGTAATCTTAGAAGCTCCGAACGAGACAGCAAGTTTTTTGGTACCGACACTTAAAAGAATTGCGAAATACACTAAGCTGTGTCTTACTGCTATTTGGTTTGATACCCCATTCGTCAAAGTAAAGACTTAATTCTGCCAAGTAGTATTCCAGTCTCCTCGCTGCTTTGAGCGGATCTTGGCTCGACGCGAATAAGAGCGTGTCATCGGCATATTGAAGAATTTGGACTTGAGGTTGGCCCACTGAAATGAGAAGGTCAGCGGTGAATGTGGTGTAAAGAATTGGTCCAGTGACAGAACCTTGTGGCACTCCTGACGTCACAGGTCCTTTGGGAGAATCTGCTCCATTAACGCTGACATAATATTACCTGTTGGGAAGAAAGCTCGCTGCGAGGCTTATCACCTCTTCCGGGAATCCAAACTTGATCAACTGAAACAGAAGACATTCGTGCCGTACGGAATCGAATGCCTTCTCGATATCCAAAGCACACACTACTGTTGGAATGTTTCGCTCATTTAAGTGAGACACGATTTGATTGTGCAGGTATGAGATTGCATGTTTAAAATTGGTATATGTATACGCTTCTTTCATTTCCTTAAATCTCTTTATTCTTTGGTTTCAGGACTATAACTTGCTTCATCCCGTCGTAAACCTGACAATCCGTTTTCACTAAATTTAGTGCTGCTGCTGTTACCCGATTTAGTTGCATCTTGGTTGTGTGGAAAACTATTGGTCGGTTCGGTTGAATCAGAGTGCATTTTCAAACGTTAGATTCGTTGTACAAGATATCAGTTAGCAAACTCGGGGAAGTATTGCTAGACGTGAAATTAGAGTTAGCGGTAGGCACCAGAATCCAAATATATCTAGATCCAGATCGTGGGTTGGTGCCTTCATTCTTCAACTGAGGAAATTATGGACGCCATTAGTCTTAGCAATTGTGACCCACCAGTTAAGGATTACAAAGTGACTAAGATCAGTTGAAAAAGAAGAAAAACCAAACTTTTTTGAGATGTCAAATTTAAATTGGAATATTTGAATAATTTTGATGTAGTTCTTGCGCGGTTTGTACTCTAGCTTCATTAATTAGAACATCAAAGAGGCAGCATACACTTAAAACACTTTCGATTTCTCCATTTTTCCAAAACTAATTGCTTTGAGAGACAGACAGTCAGTGACAGTTTCCATCATTAACGCAAGGGCTGTGTGTCAGCAACTTGTAAATTACTAATTTAGGTATAAATGATGATTAGTAAATTAGTAATTTAAGTGCCTGTTTGTCTAGGCTCTTAGCTACCGTACCCACATTTTTCAGAAATGAGGCAAAATATTTATAAATTTGAACACGTTACTCACTCTGCTTATTCTAATTTTCAAAATTCCGTCGTCACAGAAAAAAGAACGTAGGAATTCATTAAATTACCCATTGTTAAGTACAGGTCACTAAATTACCTATTTGAGCACTCGAGAATTTGTCCGCGAAGACTCCCAACCGAATCAATTCATTTGATGTGGAAAACCAGGTTTGATGAAAGCTATTGAAAAATGTGGGCAATCCTGTGGCAGTGGGGTGTTCTTGAAAAATCATTCAAAATATACTTTAGACCTACAATTCACACAGCAGAAGGACCTTATTTGAAGCAAATTTTGATAGGATTTCTTTGAACCGGCAGACAGAGTACCTTAAAATTTTTAAATGGTAAAAATTCTAATTATTTCAATTTAAAAACAAAAATTCTCAAATTCTTTTTACCCCTATAACATCCAATGCAGCCAACGAGTCGAAACAAAATTCACTAATTGGCTTAACCTCAGGATGAAGCGCATTTAGTATACTTTGCTAGCAAAAACACCAGACATTTATGTTATTTTTGTACTAATGAATTTTTATGTGATACACAGTTACCATGAACACAAATAAAAAATGTTTCAACTCTGCAAATTTAAAATAATAGAAAGTATTACCAATAACTTTCTATCCCAGCTTTCGATTCAGTCATTGAATAAAAACGAAATTCATAGCTTGTGCTGTTCTTGACGTGAAGCAGTTTTGGTAGACTTTTAATTTGCAGAGCTAATAAAAGTGCTGCTTTTCTAGCGGTTCCTACTTGCCAGAATTATTTTTAAAATCATTCCGTTTATCTACACAGAGATGTCTAGAAAACAATTTGTGATAAATTGACTTTTTTGATCGACTCCAATATGACGCAAGGTGTGACGTGCAGATGGCGTGCAACTCAGACATGCAGGGTAACCAAAATCATGTGCGTTTCATACAATCACGCACCGACTAAATTCCTGTTGGAATTAACGCAGACTGACTGCAAACGACTGGTCGTCATCATTACTGGCCACTGTCTTGTAGCAGCACATACCATGAAAATGGGACTCCTAACCAGCGACACCTGTAGAAAGTATCAAAAGCCTGGGGAAAGAAACAATCCATCATCTCCTGTGTCACTGCCCAGTACTGGAGGAAACAGACAGCGCTGCTTCGGTGAGCCTGAGCTGGTGGATCTCGCACGCGGCAGAGCAGAGGTCAGATGGCCACTTGGACTGAAGTTTCTTCCTCCTGGTCCACTTATCTGGTATCACTATGAACAAATAGGTATCTGTGTGGCCTTTTGTCAGCCAGTATAACCTAACCTAACCTGACCTGACCTTTCTGAAGTGTATTTGGGGAATTACACAGAAATTTGAAGAGGGCTGAGTGGGTGAGTGTTGAGCTCTGAAGTCAAATCGGTCAGATGGGATAATTTGTTTGATATGGTACTGAAATTTTCTAAGAACTAATTTTTCTAAGATTTTCCATTGGGTTGGAAAAATTGACGTTGTCCTTGAATCGCTCACATTGATTGAGCTTCATTTTTGGGGAATGAGAAGATTTTCTCGGCTATAGCAACAGTTGTTAATGCTGGTCCTGCAAGTACGTGCAAGAACGCAACAAGCACCAATGCAAAAGTGTTTAGAAAGCAAACGCATATATAGTGTGGAAGTGAAATAATATACTAACAGAAATTAGGCAGCAGATCTTCCTGTTTTGATGACAAGTCCCGCTGACTCACAAGGTTATATTTTAGACTTTTCAAAATACACCCGATTGTGACGGAAATGAATAAAAATTTCAGCAAAAATCGCCTCGCGAAACGTATCTTATTGGATTCAAAAATTCGTCAAAACAAACAAAGGATCGTTTGAAACGATATAATCAAAAAAATATGTTTGATTTCGCCTGTAAATTTCAAGCCAATACTAGAACAGAAAATATGATGCAGCTCCTAAACTGGCTGCATTATCTAATATCAGCCATAATTTTGACAATTATTTCCACTCATTACCACTTCTTGTTTTGTAGATCAAGGTTTTTCAGAGTTTTTGTAGATCATGTAAAGTTTTTTATATCAAGGGCTTTCAGAGTTTTCGAATTCGCTCCGATTTATCTTAAAGATGGTTGCGACTAAATAAAATGTGGTTTTGTCAAAATCAGGTTTGTTGGAAAACAAATATGTATCCTGTTTCAATAAATTCGTATCCATTAAGGGGGTAGTACCGATTATAATTTTGAAAAAAAAAACAGTTTGTTTTATTATACCTTCAGAAATCACGTCTCAAAATTTTATTAAGATATTCCCAAAAATAAAGAAGTTACGGCAGTTTACGGCAAACCGCTGCTTTGAATAACTGCATAAAAAAGATGAAAACAGCATAAGTCAGGCAGAAAAATCCGCAACGGAAGCGCGTTTGGCCAAAAAAAACTGCCCAACTGCAAGAGCAACTGGCTCTCGAAATGACGTTTTTTCAAACTGCGGACACTTATTCTCCGGATTGGCCGAACCGATTTAAGTCAAATTTGGTACACTACTTTATTCAAGTATTTTGTGTGGTAATCTACCACAATATAGGCCAAAAATTAACCAAAAAACATTTGGCAAGTGAATCAAAGTGAAAAAAAACTATGATTTTTCGAAAAATATTTTCAAACAACCGCCATTTTTTTCGATCTTTTTTTTTAAAATATTGTGGTAGATTACCACGTAAGAAAAATTGCTCTTTAAAATATGGTTTGGTGTTTTTGTATCAGATTCTTCATTCCTGAGATTATCTGTCCGCAGTATGACGAGACATTTTTCGAGACCTGAACTTTAGCGCCCTCCATAAATAAGTAGAAAAATGAAAAAAAGTTATTGTGTAATACTCAAAACGTGTAATTTACCCATGCAAATTTTAAAATTTATACAAAATAAAGGAGGCGAAAAAAAATATTGAAAATTAGGCTGTTTATTAACATTCTAACCGGTACTACCCCCTTAATTTATTTATACCCATCAAAAGAAGTATGTGTTTGGAGTAATAATGATTTCGAGTTTCAAAGAATGAAGTTCTTAAGGCAAAAAGGGTCACAAACTTAAGAATCTTGTTAAGAAAGCACTGGAGCAATGATTTTCGTCATAAAAATCATCTGTGTTAGTTAAAACAAGTACGAACTTCATGCATGTTATATTAACGAGTTCACCCTACATTGGAGAAACTAGTTTAGTGATTGAGTCGACCGAAATTGAAATATTTGTGCATTACATATCTAGCCTTTCGATAACGTTAAAACCAATTTTTCGAAATATCTGTGAACCGCAGAAATTCTTCATTCGTATTCGAAAATAAATTATCTCATCGAATAATACAGTTGCAATGTCGTTACATCTTGAGTTATTTAATTTTTTTTCTAACCTCAATGCTCGAAATCGAACAGTAGTTTGGATCTTGATGAAGATCTGTACGTTATTGCAAACCATACATCATAGGGTAATAAGCTTCTGGAGCAAGCCAAGAAGCAATATCGCTATTGGGTTTCGTAGATACGTACATCTGACTGAAATGCATCTTGAAAAACAATCTACCATCCGTAATACGAATTGGGTAATCATCCCGTTAAAAATACGACTAGAAACACTGACACTAATTGCAAACATTCTATCAGATAAATTATCTCATTGCAACTCATGATCCAATAGGTAGAGTGTTATGAGTAATGGTGGCTATAACATGTGAGTGAACAATCGAGATACTCAGCATCTGCACTGCGAAATGAAGAAAACAATTTTCGTGAGAAGATATCACGTTTTCTGGAAATCACGTCATCAGTACGTTATTGCTCTGCAGTGCGAAACTACTATAGAAAAGTTCTTCCTATGCTAGACTCAACACACAATATCTACTTCCATGCGTGCTTTTGGTTGGGAATCGGGTAGATGTTTTGGCTTTGTGGTTGGTCAATGAGTTAGCTGGCTAGCTCTTGATACCGTGTGCCTACTGCTGATTATCTCGATGATGACGAAGTACACGTCGGACTTTGTACGTTTGTGTATTGCGTGCTGTTTGCCATTATTTTCCATAATACACTTCGTTAGGGCTCGACCAAGCAAACCAAGATTCGTAGTTTACTGGCTTTCGAACTGCGAACTGTGCCTGTGCGGAAGGTAATGATACGCAAAGTTAATTGAACAGAAGAGAATGATGACATGTACATCATTGATTGGGCACTTCTATTATTACTGCTGTCGGTTTGTCTGTCGGGTTGTCTATCGAATAAGAACGACCAAGTCGTAATTCAAAGGGATCTACGACGCTGATTTGGGCTTTAACCCATTCGCAAATAGTTTGCGATAAATATCGAACTGGAATGAAGTTAGAGATAAGACAAGAAACATTTTAAGATTCTGAGATAAGTTTAAGAAAAAAAAACCTGATCCCACTAAAAGTTGCTATTATTTTACCAACCATTCGTGCAAATATTTTGCTGCCCTGGTTGTGCTAAAAAAAAAACGAGTTTTTACAGTGCTATATCCCATTAGACTCAACCAAACTATCCATCGTCCCGTTTTCATTTGTTCAAGAGCAGCGCAAAGTCGAATCATTCCTAGAGGAATTATCTGAAGATCTGCAGAAGGGTTAAGCGCGATTTCTCGAGTCTATCGAGTAATTTGCCAAGACTAATCTAGACAACAGCACCTTGGGTGCCCATATAATCTTCATTTGCTCACAGCTCATAACAGCGAACATCGCACTTGTCGGTGCGATACTGATAATGCGAAAATTTCTACTACCTTTCGATTTTTACATTCGATTTTTTACACTTGTTGCTAGAAGGTGAATGACTCGCATGTATTGCTTCCACCATCATACATATTTGCAGCTGCTGCGAGAGCATTCAACCAGTTGCTGTTATTTCGCGCGGGCATTATCGTTCAATTTTATGTAATTGTTAAGGAGATTAATATCGCAAAGGTCAAAGAATTAGTCTAGTGATAATCTTTCACATCACTTCGGATTATCGGCGGAGCCATCTATGCAGGTATGCGTGCATGATAATGTTGCTGAAGCTCATCGAAATTGCCGAATGCTGGGCTAGAAGTTTTATGTGATTGGCTTATTAAATGGGCTCGGTGTTTTTTATATGCCTATGCATAACATGAATGACGAGATGGGAATGATACCAAGGAAGGTAACTGGCGCGTGAAAGCAAAAATGTGCAGATATTCTAAAATTTTCTGGGAGAAAGAATTGATTACATAGTGCTAAGCATTCAAGTAATTCGGCGTCAACGACCGACGAAAAGCCATAGTAATTGCAAAAAGTGGAGATATGTTTAAGAAAAATGCATTAGAAAAATAGTTATGGCTAGATGGTTCGCCTCAACTATTTGTGAATTGTGCGAAAGGTTATAGACCAAACGGTTATTGGTGGCAACGAAATGCCTTTTTTTTTAATTGTGTAAAATTATGTAGACTCTTAGATGCATTTGAAAAAACTCAAGTCTAACTGGTCGAGCAACGCCCTGTCAATGAAAAACGAGCCAGGAAAAACCACGAATTACTTTAAAAAACCAAGCGCTAAAATTCAGAAAAAATAGTACTCCTCCATAAAATAAGAAGAGAAGGAGGCTTCAAATCTTGTGTTCAGAAGCGGCTTCTACCTCTTACATTAAAGAAGCCAGCACATGAGCATCTGATGAGATCTCCAGTTCAGAAGACAGCTCCTCAGACATGTTGGTTTTATTCGTAAATCAAGGACAGGACGTACAAGCCCCCATCGTAAACAGTCCCAAGCAGAAAAAGCTGAATAATAGGAAAAAACCTTCTTTTTCAAAAGCCAAAGCATGGGCGAGGAATTCCCACCTCTAAACCCAAAATCTCTGGCCCCAAAAAATCATAATACTTTCCAAATTTCCACTCGTCGCAAGCAACAAAACCACAGCCTAACCCCCAAATTTCTTTTCAAGAAAAAAATATCGAGTCTATTCCAAAGGGTAGTCCCAATAATTTTTCGCCAGTCTGAATAACAAACAATGCTGGCTCGAAATTCTGACTTCGTCTCAACAAAGCGAGTGGCATCTTGGCATCCAAATTATGCCAAAATCTACAAACAATTTCTGGCTGATCACAAATATATTCTCCGAGCTAATTACACATTCTACCTTATGAAGGGAAAACATCTCAAAGTTATCGTTATTGACAGTATGGACTCACTCCTAAAGACATCAAATAGATCTCGAGAAGTACGGTTTCAAACTGATCGAGGCTTTCTACCTAGAAAGCCATCCAAGCTTATCAAAGTGTTCCTTCCGAGCTATGAAGCACAAATGTATAACGTTCGGGTCATCTATCACCTAGTTTGCTAGATTACGGCACAACAATCTAGAGGCTGCCAAAGGCCAATGTAACAGTTGCCAATAATTCGGCCACTCATCCAATAATTGTCATGCACAGTCTAGGTGTTGTCAAATATTCTAAATCAAAAATGTTGTACTTAACTTCCAAAGCAGGAGCCAAAGTGCGTTAACTGTGAAGGTAAGCACCGAGCAAGCTACAGAGGATGCCCGAAAAAAATTCAAAAATTTTAATTAGCTCTCCCAGCACTATGAACCCAGCTTCCGCTGATCTTATGGTACAATTCTTGCTTTAATGCAGGGGCAACTTCATTCAATGATGAAACATGCTAGGATCAGTATCAGGCTAAATGACCTTTGTTTACCATCGTCATTCATACAATTCGTTGGATATTTTCTACAAAACACAGCATTTCATGCCAGTATAGACAATCGCCTCTCCCCATAGCGTCCCATAGCAGCCGGAGTACCCCAAGGATCTCTACTATTACCAATTTTGAGGAACCTGTATACTGCTGATATGTACACAGCTAGCAGAGTAAACATCTTCCTATTCGCTTCCTATTCCTAAATGGGTGTCGTCACAGGTTTGACTGGACTATTTGGTTGGAATTAATCAACTCACCCTGTTGTGTTACGTATAGTTTGCTAAGAACTAGCAACATCTTATTAGAACAAGGCAGACTGGGATTGGTATACCATTCATTTACTCAATCATACAATTCATTTAGCTGAGTTGGTATTGTTAGTGTCTTTTTGTGGGCGTCAGTTTTCGTATAAACATTTACTAAATCAAGGATGCAATTTGATTCCCACGTGCTAGTAAGTCAGATCTGAAAGTCATTTATTTATTATAGTTTTCAGTAATAGCAGCTATGTATTGAAAATTCAGTCTGATTAGCATTTAATTAATGTCAATACAAACCAAAAATACTCAAATACAATGTAGGATGCTACAAGGCTAACGGTCAAACTATCAGCATATAAATTAAATGTTCTGTTAACTTAACACTTTCCATATACGGTATAAAATCGAAATGTTGCCTCTACGTTTGTGTTTCTTTCATTGATGATGTTGTAATTTGTTCAAAACCTTCGTACACTAATTTACGCACCCACACGATTCGACAATATTGAGTTATTTCATCAACAAGAAAATCCTCCGTATCAGCTTCAAATCTTGTCCCTGTAATCGTACACGATCCATCATTTGCATCAATAACGTCATCATCAACATCACGATTATCATCTCCGACGGTGAAAAAGCAATGTAGATACCAGGTGGAGGTGGTCAGCCGAGTGTTAATCTTCACGATCGCCCTTAATCTGATTGTTTTGCTTG
This sequence comes from Nemotelus nigrinus, assembly GCA_947369275.1. NCBI lineage: Eukaryota > Metazoa > Arthropoda > Insecta > Diptera > Stratiomyidae > Nemotelus > Nemotelus nigrinus. The sequence continues at coordinate 77,832,350 of OX376375.1, forward strand.
GATGCATCGAACTGTATCCAACACGTCATCCCGATCCTGCCTCACTGAACCATATGCATATTTAATTTTTCATCGCGATATTTTCATGTTTTGACCAGTTCCAGCTGCACCGTTGACCGCGATCAAGCCACCTACTAGCCGACGACTTTGCAGATCTCACTTGGCAAGATCTTATTCGAAATACAAGATACGATACAAATATTGTATCTGCTGCGTACGCTTGCCGTTGCCAATACCTTGGTTGCGTTTCTTAAGCGATTCATCAGGTACAGCGCAGAATTACGTAAGAAACAGCAAGAAGGTGAAGTTGATTGCAAGCCGGCTAGCTTGATTCGATTGGATTTGCGATTAGCAGCGATCGATGGATCGATCTATGGTTCAGCAAACTGGAATGATACTCACGCGTTTCGATACTAGATTGTTGTCTAGAGCTGGCTTGCTGGCTGGTTGGCATCATTTTTTTCTAGCGGAATTATGTGTCGGTGCCCCCGTGCAGAGATGCTTGATTTATTGGTAAAGTTTCAGTATTTGTTTTTTGCCTGACCGGGTTTTGTAAGTTTTTACTGTGTGAGTTGACGCGACTTGTTCGAAGACGATGATAAGAATTGCCACATAATTGTTGCGTTAATTAATTTAGTTTCGGTGTTTTTAGTCGATAGTCTATGGTAAAATACTAAATATATTTTCACAGTCTTCGCAGCGCCACGTGAAAATACCATGAATCGAATGGTAATGTAAAATATCAAATTCAAGGACTTACTTCATGCCTAACCGATACTAGAAAAACATTGCATGCGGTAGTTAAAAAGAGGAATTCCAAATTGCACCAACCCACATTGGGCGCTGTTGATTTCTACGGTTGATCTGATCCGTATTTGTTAGTTTTCTCATTTTTAAGAAAACAATTTCACAAAAACCAGCTAAATTTAAAAAAAAATTAGATTCAGAGTGAATAATTGGCGTCATTTACCATGAAAGTAATTTGCAGCATAATCGGGAGTTGGTACATGATAATCCACAAATTAGCAATTCATCACTTAATAACAAAGCATTGTAATAAAGCGGTTCTTAACATAGCGCCATCCCAAAAAAACATGAGGACAGTATTAAGTCATAATCGTATTAAAAAGCCATCACTTTGTTATTGTTTGAAGCGCTTTCGTGCCTTCGATTTATTATTACTCTCGATCGCTCATTGTTGTTTCGGTATTCCCCTCTATACTCTTGCATGCTCAAGTTTGAACGTTGTTATTGTTGGTAGTCCAGTTCCGGAACAATTGAACTCAGATTATGAATTAAGGCATCATTAATCGCAAATTGGTGGTCGTTGCAGTTTTGTAAATATTTTATGCGTTCTTTTTCCGTACCTTCGAGTGTATTGTTTTTTATTGACAAAAGAAACTCCACAGTTTCACAAAACTTTAATATCAGGAAAACCAAATTCTTCTTATTTTTGCTGTATTTAAATAATCAGGAGTCATCGCAGTTGCATATCCGCAAATAGTGGTTTAAATTCGATTCGAGTCCTAACAAATCCGCCGTTCGAACGAAGAGATGGTGTTTGTTTATTTCGAGCACAAAACTCAATTAGCAGCGTTGCTATACCAGTAGTTGGCTGAATTCAAGTGAAAGTCGGAATTCGAGTGGATATACAGAAAATGCATAAACAGACCAAATGCCAGCCAGCCAGCAAGCCGGTTCGTATTCGAATTTTATCCGTATATTTGATCTTATTGCACACCAAATGGATAAATGAATGGGACCAAGCGGTACGATTGTAGGAGGAAATTATCATGCAATTTTGGAATTTAAGTGAAGGGTACTCTTATTGTTTACGACAGCGATCGCAATGGTAGCTACTCGTATGGCCGCAACAAGAACAACAGCTGTGCATTTCGAAAGTGCCTACTTGATATTGTTAGTGGTTTGCTTGCATACTACAGTACATTTACTATACTCATTAAAATGACATTAATGAGTAATTTGAGATGATGTTTTTGTTTCAAGAGGAATCGCCTGAAAGGTCGAAGAACATAAATTGTGAAAATTATTTAAAAAAAAACAGATTTAGATGCGGCGTGAGGTTGCAGTTTGTGTAGAGCTGCTGGTTGGGAAGCTGATGATGTTAACCGGCATAATATTCATTGAGTTGATATGTTAAAATAATAATGGATAAGATGGGAAGTCAAGATGGCACCAGATCCAAAGTAAGTTAGATATTTCAAAAAAAGTTCAATGATATATCTTATTGATTAAAATAAAGTAAAAACAAGCTTTAAAAGACACTTTATACACTTTATATATTTCGATGGCATCAGTGAAATTGATCATCAGAACGAAACACCTATGAAAAATCCTGGCTCAAAGAACCTTCCTGTTTGATTGGTCAGACCCTGAAACCACTCAGATTAAGCAGATTAAGTAACGGTGACTGTTTTAACACAATATTGTCTGTTTGGTTGGTTGCGGTGCGGATGGGTGAGCTGTAGATGCGCGAACAAGGAAAGTGTGCAAATCCTTCGCCCTTGCTGGAAGAAGGATGCAGTCATTTAGCTCATACTTGTTCCCATGCCTAACCTAAGAAGCTTCGGTGGCCTTGAAGATCACTCAGTTTATCACAGATCTGGGGTGGTTTTTCGCAAATTCGGGGTGGTTCTTGTGCTTGGCGATTCGATACCTCACTTTGCTCTTTATTATAATTATATACTATTTTCGAAGAATATAATAGGAGTTATGAATATTTTTCTCATTTTTTGTGGTAATTATTAATTCTGTACCTTACAGAGAATTCCTTTAAGGCCGCTCAACATACAAAAACTGAAGGATTATTTTCTCAATTTTTCTCAAAAAGCAACAATCTTTGAATATAATGATTCCATTCAATCTTTCTCGTATCAGATTTCATTGCTTCAAGCTTTGTTGATTTAGTATTCTTCGAAACACTACCATTTTCACCATCAAAATTTCACGCATTCACAAAGTCAACAATACCAGCCTTCGTAAATGACCAAGGAAATGAGATTTCTCTAGATCTTTAACTTCCATCTAACTAATTTCCTGTCCACTATCGCGAACGTCATGTAGCATTCGCATCGTTTTTCATTTCATCGTACAATCTAAACAAAAAGATGTGTGCCTAAATTTATTTTCAGCTCATCTTAACTTCTACAGGAGCATTTCTTGCCAAGACTGCCTTTGGTTAGCTTTCGCAACTGTTCCAGAAGCCATTTCCGCTACTCAAATATCACCTCGTTTGCTTAATCGCTCTGATGCTTGTCTCCACACCAACGTAAGATGCTGTCTTACTAAGTGTTTTTGCTGTAGTTACGAGTTGTAGTCCTCGAGCTGCGAAGTGAAGAACATTTTGTAGTCTTAGCTTTTAATCGGTGGAGGACGTGTCGAGACAATGGTGCAATGCAGAGAATAATCCGAAAGGAAGGTCAACAGTTTAACTCTCATGAAAAATAAAAGAACAAAGAAGCTCAGATGAAATACGCTGAAAATAAAGCGGTTGAATGTTTTAAGTTGAATTTGGATAATAAATGCAAAGTCGGTTGTAGAAAACAAATAAAGCAATTTGACCGGGAAATTGTTTTGAAGTTCTAATTATTCAAAGAGCATCTTAATACACTATCTAGGATCGTTTCGAGTGCATTAAGTTTCAACGATGGAAAATTTTGGAAGCTGTAAAGTTCTACTCGTCTATTCAACTTTCCTAACTCTGTTTTTCTTGTTAATATGTCTGTTTCTCAAAACAGAAAAGGAAGGAATCGTTTGATTCAAAAAAGAGTTTACATTGAATTTGCAACATTAGAATGGCAAGAAAGATTTGAAATATTTTTTTTGCATCAAGGTTCATATCAAACAAAATTTACTTCATCAAAATATTTTTGTTTACAAGAGTCACCCCTGATATACAGTGTACCAATAATGTCTTCGTACAGCAGCTATTTGAAACTTAAATTTTCAAAAAGAATGAATTGTTGCAAGAAATTTGAAAAAATGTTGATGCAGATTTATTCATTAAACATTTTTATTTAATTTGGGAACAAAAACTAATCCATTTGCATTATTCATTATAAAGTTATTAGCTAATAACAAAACAAAGTCAACAATTTGCCTCCAATAAAGTCTTCGTACACTTACGAGACAGATTATGAAAAATCTTAAAAACTATAGGTACATTTTTTGTTAATATGTAGTTGGGTAGCCTTTGTTTTTAATCACGGCTTTAAGGTGCTGCGGCATTGATTCTACAAGTTTTTTGGATAGTTTGGCTCTATTTTCGCCCATTCCTGCTGAAGAACCTGTTTCAACTTAGGTTTCGAGCTAATATGATGAGTCCTGATCCTTTTTTCCAGCATGTTCCATATGTGCTCCATTACGCCGCCGCCACCGTGTTTTACAGATTGAAGTCTCGCACACCTCTGGTAAGTCAAGTAAATCGCAAAAAACGTTTGAGCTTCGCTCGGCGATACCAAAATGCATCTCTCGAGTTTTGGCGAAATGTTATATGTTCTGATGAATCCAACCACAACGCTTTTGGGTCTTATGGGAGATTAAGAGTGCGGAGAAAGCCTGGGGAAGCTTACAGCCCAAAAAGCACCATAAAAACTGTAAAACACGATGGCGGCGGAGTAATGGTATGGGGTTGTATGGCTGCCAGCGGTGTTGGAAACTTAGAAATAATTGAAGAAATCATGGATCATCGGGCATATATTGAAATTTTCAAGAGAAATTTGAAGCCAAGTGCCGAAAATTTGGGTGTATAAAAGGATTTTTACTCTCAACAAGATAATGATCCTAAGCACATGGCTCATAATACTAGGATGTTCTTGGCGTACAAAACTCCACATTTGCTTAAAACACCACCACAAAGTCCTGACTTCAATACCGTTGAGCACATGTGGAACATGCTGAAAAAAAGGATCAGGACTCATCATATTAGCTCGAAACCTAAGTTGAAACAGGTTCTTCAGCAGGAATGGGCGAAAATAGAGCCAAACTATGCAAAAAAAACTTGTAGAATCGATGCCACACTACCTTGAAACTGTGATGAAAAACAAAGGCTACCTAACTAAATATTAACAGAAATGTATCTATAGTTTTTAAGATTTTTCATAAACTGTCTCGTAAGTGTACGAAGATTTTATTGGAGGCAAATTGTTGACTTTGTTTTGTTTTTAGTTAATAACTTTGTAATGAATAATTCAAATGGATTGGTTTTTGTTCCCAAATTAAATAAAAATGTTTAATGAATAAATTTGCATTAAAACTTTTTCAAATTTCTTGCAGCAATTCATTCGTTTTTAACACTTAAGTTTCAAATAGCTGATGTACGAAGACATTGTTGGTACACTGTACATAAAATAGTTATTCTACGACAGCCCTTGGCGGGTCTTGCAGCTAAAGCTGTACGAGAGCTTCATTGTTATCACTTACACTCAATGTATCCGACTATGGAGTGATTAGTCTGGCATGATTTAACTCAGGTTCATATTCAGAGCTAGGCGAACTCAAAGCTCAGCAAGCGGTCCCTCGCCTGAACCAGGGACCCTCACAATTTAAGAGCCAGTGCTCTACCCACTAAACTATGCGAGCTTACATAAGTAACAACCATAACGGGATTCGAAGGGTAAACTAATCATGCTATCGAATAGTGATGGGCTGCTAAATAGCAGACTGCTAGTTTTCAACTGCTATTTTCAAACAGCAATAGCAGTCTGCTGTTGTTTAGTCTGATAACATGCTATTTATCTGGCATGCTATTGGAATAGCAATATAGCAAAGCAGACCACAGCATCGACGAACAACGACAAACAGCAACAGCAATGTCAACAGCATTAAGCATAATGAAATAGATATTAAGGTATGTTGCTATACGTTAGCAATGGGCTAACGGTTGGATTTCATATGATGTTAGCTTGCTATGCTGTTGCTGTTTAATATGTAAGGTTTTCGTGATGCTAGTTTTTTTATCATTCGTTGGTGTGCTGTAGCGAGTCTTTCGCTACCTGTACGCAGATTGTTTTTCGTGCATTGTCCGGCTAACTGGGTGCTACGAATTTATTGAATACGAAGATTATTTCGCATGCTAGGTAATTGATTTATTATGCGTTTTCAGTTGGGGATTTTTGTTGAATGGAAGTTTTGTTGGTTTTTGATTTTGACATCTGTTTGCTTTTTGTATAAGTATTGTTATAGTTAGTAGATATGAAGCGTATATACTGGAGCAGGTGTTTTTTTTTGGAACAGCCAGTACCTAGTACGAAATTCAAATATACTAGGTACGAGTATTTTCAAATATTCAAAAAGTTTTTAGGACAAAATTAGTCGAAATGGGGCAAAATCGGCCAATTTTGGGTTAGAGTGGTTTCGGCAACGGGCCAAAACCTATTGCTGTGATACAAAAATTTGGGTTTTGTAGGGGAGTAAGGGGTATTTTGGCAATAGTTTGGCAAAAACTGCCTTTACGGCGCTTTCGATGATTGAAAGTGGTCGGGGAGTACAATACTGATATTTTAAGGACGAAAAAATGTTTGATAGGGGAAATTGGGGAAAAATGTCCACTTTTTAACAAAAATTTTTTTTTGTCTAGCTTGAACTCGGGGACCTTTCTGAGTTGTTTCGGGCGAAATTTCCATACTAGCCTGGGTCAAAGCGGCCAAGTTTCAAAGATACGGCAAAATGAAATCCGCCGGAAAACCGTCCGGAAAACCTGAAGGTGAAGAGTAACGGAAAGTAAAATTTATGAGACCGCAGGAAATAAGGTGCTCCTGGACTCCTGTCCAGCCTTTCCAAAGAGGTTGGTCCCCTAGTAGGTGCATGTTTAATGGCGAAACATTTTTTTTTATCATTTCTTAATAAAATATTCGAAAAACTTCATGCTTCAGTGAAGCCAAGTGGAAAACCGACTGTTTTAGATTAACTATGAAAAGTTTGGTATCAGAGATCGACCGATGAAAAGTCATATAGAAGGCAATAGGGTTAACTGGCCCTATCTTAATATATTTGTCGATATTGGTAATTTGAACGAATACAGGAGGTGTTTTGTGCATGTAAGAAAATGAAAGTCAAATTAAACTGATTGAATTTGATTGTTTGCCCTTAAATGGCTCCTAGATTGGAGAAATACTTGCCAAATAAATGACCGACCATTGGAAAGTTACACGGTGCACGGACTAAAGGCTCGGAATCCTTTCAAGGTCATCTTGCACCATCACCATTCTAGTCTGGGAACTTTGTGTCTTGTGGGTGGGAGAGGGCATGTCAGCCCGTTTCATTACTGCAAAGCGCATGTACTTGTATGTATATATGTACATACTTCAAAAAATACTAGCTAGTATTTTTGAAACATGTATTTTTTTGTACTCGTACTAGGAATACCTAATATGTGAAAATCCTAGAACGATGCAACTGTATTCGCTACCTTAATTACGTATAATTTACCCATCTCATGGCCCTGTTAGCCGGATAAATTCTCCCTAATATTTCTTCCGACACAAATTTCAATACCATATTACTTTACATACGCACGCATGTACATACATCATACATATGAGAGAAATGTATGAAATCTTCGTGTATTTTCGAAACCGCAATAGGAACATCGTGTAAGGCCAATGACAAACACAGCGGTTTTTGCGAGGCGTTTCCCGAGAGGAAAACCGAGTCGGTATAGTCGTACATTACTTTAGCATTGTGATGACACACACCGCGGTGCGAACCGCCTCTCGGTTTCGGAATCGCGTCGGTTGATGAGAGAAATGACCCACCGACTCGGTTTTCGAGCGTTTTTCGATGAGTTCATTGCTGCGTAGTCCGATCGAGCTGAAATTTTCTGGATGCATTGATGAATGCATGGGATAGGGGAAGGAAAATCTGATACTCCGACGTAATTTTTAACTGAACCGACTCGATAAACGCTTCTGAAAACTGCTGAGTGTGGCAGCCGACGCGCCAAACCGAAGCGTTAAACGCTTCGGTGAAACCGAACTGTCTGTCATTGGCCTAAAACAGGGAACCCAACAAACTGCAATTTGTATAGTACGTGAACCCGAGCCGGCGAGAAATCACAAATGAAATAATATGTTGCACCCACTGAGATGTCGCATCGACACAACTAATAGCAGACTGCTGTTTTTTAGCTGCTATTTAGCAATAGCATAAGCAGTTGCTTTTGCTATTTGAAAACAGCAGTTTTGCCCATCACTACGAACATTATCAAATGATATGAATTCCAATATTGTATTAATTGTTTAGAAAATCAGACAGTCATATTCTTAGGAACAATTATTTTTTTTTAGCTCCCCGTACCTTCTTCTACACCATCCTCACCATAATGACAAACACACAACATTTTAACTCAATCATTCAAATATCATTTATCATGCAGCTCCATTCCCCACATTCATGCGTTCATGCCGTTTTGAAAACGCTATCGACATAATCTCCTTATGTTGCATTCAAAAGGACATTTCGCGACTCCTAACTACAATTAAGAGCTCATGCACCATCATAACCTTGATCTAAATGACACTAATTGCACACACATTTGCTTCTTACATGTACGCTGCAGAAGATACCGTAACTGGGGCTCGATGAAGCCCGATAAGATTCGGTCAAAGACGAGCGTCCGTAGAAGCCAGCAGAAGAATTTACGGCAGATTTCTACCGTTGCAATATCACTGAAATCCAGTTGTTAAATCAAGCATGTGGTTCTGGCCGTTAATGTTTTGGTTGACTCCCCAGTCATTTCCCGGCTGCTGTTTGTCTGCATCTCTGACCCGCCTGTCTACCGTCATCAAAATGATTAACAAGCCATTGATGATGAGCCGTTAAACGGCTTAAAGTGATTAAACAAAAATGCTGTTCACAGACAATTTGGGGCGAAGAAAAAGATGATGTGGCTGCCAATGTCTGTTGTGGATGGTGTAAGGGAATTAGTCGTAAATCTTGTAGATGAATTGCATCTGAGTTAACATTCTTGCAATGAGCAAAGATTGAAGTTGTGTTGCAAACAAATAACAATTTAATTTTCGATTTAGGGAGTTGTGCAAATGCTAATAAAACAGAAATTATGATGGTTTTTATCAGTTTGAAATTAATTGAAATTAATTGAAATTTTGTATTGCTATTGGAATGATTAGTGCTCTACTGACAAGCACAGAGGTAATTTAGTAAACATTCAAAGTCGAACTGATGTAGGAGGCAAGATCAAATCCTGATGATTAACGTTTATTGAGCCTAGCCACCAGTTATTTAACCTCTGCTAGTAGTTGTGATATTGGCAGCATTTTCCTCAATCTCTTCACTCTGATCGTAATCCTCTGTGATTGTTGGATTTTCTTTGAAACGCAGCTCTAATATGTCTGCAAAATTTCTTGATTTTTCCCTCGTTATCATTTTTGAGGTCGTTGGGGCCGTGGATTACTTTTACAGCAAGTTTATTCTTCTGCCTGAAGCATTGGGCCACCTTCTAAAAATTATTATCTCTCCATACTCTGAACAAAATTTTGAACCTGTTCGTTTAGATCTGGTGGCTGGTGTGATTTTCAGTCGGCTGGCTTCCATTTGTAAGCTAGGGTCACTTATGCGCCTAGCTCTTCTTCTAACTCGATTTATTTTTTGAATTAACTATATACTCCATTGAATTTTGAATTAACTATATCTCTCCATTGAAGTTTCAGTGGTGAACTAATTGGGTTTCAATGGGCCTGTTGATGTCGCTAGCAGTGCTGCCATTTTAGCATTTTGAATGCTAGATCTGGCATTAATTTTCCCGAAACGGCATTAGAAATTCGGAGTTAACATCTAGCATTATTTTTAGCATTTAAATTTAGAGTTTGGAAAAATCTGGCACTCATCTATTTCCAATCCTGCCCATCATCATCACAGTGTGCTTTCAGTCGCGTTCATGGACTGAAACTTCCTGAATCCTGTGGTGGGGGAAATTCATGAAAAGTACAAGGACGCTCTCATGGACAGTTAGAAGTGACAACCAGAAGTGACAGTTGCCTGATTTAGATGAAGTAAAGTTACTTCTAAGACTTTATCAGCATAAACTCCTATTTATTGCTTGAAGCATACCTCTATCTGGGACTACTTTTTGGAGGCGTTCATCAAGTTTCTTATTGACGTGAGTTTAGCACGATAGGAACGTTGATGCTTCTGATCAAGGCAGAAATGTATTTATAGGGCGGTGATATGTGTTGAGGTATCGGTGACAAGACGCCGTCTTAAAGATTTGTGCCTATTGTGGAGCTGAATTATTACGAGACAAAAATTGCGGAAAGTGAAATTTATTTATTTCGTTTGAATTGCTGGGTTATCTATTACCGAAAATAAAAAATGGCTAAAGATTCGAAAGCTTAATCTATTTCATGGGAGCTGGGAAGTTCATATCGCAAATTGTTCGCAGTTGACCCTATTGTAGGCAATCAAGAGGTCTAGATCAGTGATCAAAAATTGGAGGCCTTGCTTCCGTGGTAATGATCCTTTTTCTTCTTCACCATTTACCGAGTTAAGAGAGAACCCCAGTATTATGGTTGCGACTTTCAAGCTTGAATTTCGCGTGGCTTATACCCTTTTATTATTAAGTACTACTTTAGCTTTGATACAGATGCTGCAAAAGTTTATTAATATACTATAATGCCCAAAATTATTTGTGCAAGGCATAAATAATAGGTAAATGTATACAAAAAAATACGTGAAACCTATAAATCTGAGATGTATTTATTTTCGAAATTCTATTACTTATATACAATCAGCTCTTGAAGTCGATCTGGCATTGAATTTATTAGATTAGGTAACATTTCCGTTGGAATTTCTCTCCAAATATCTTCTTTATTCTGCTGTCTCATCCGATGATCTTTCAATATGTTGTGGAATTTTCGATTTCATGTAATGCCACACGTATTCAATGACATTCAGCTCTGAACTTTGAGGAGGCCATTTAAGTACGGTTGGACCTATGGCTGATAAATATTTTTTTTATAATAGTTGCTGCATTATCTTGTGCATTATCATGTTGCAGAATGAAAATACGATTAACTAGCTTATTAACATTAGAGATTCCGTAAATAGGCTTTATAAGAGATTAGGGGATCTCACACTCAAAGTTTATTCCTTGCATTTAAAAATGGCAAGTGAAACTTTACTTAGAAAAGGAGATATTTTAGATATTGTAGGGAAAGCAAACAGGGCCATTGAATGTGAGAAAGATTGAAAGAGGAAAATTCTCACAAAGAAAGTGAAGGAGCTGACGAGAGAAAAGGACACCATGGAAAAGAAAAAAAATGCCGTAGAGACTATCCTCAACTATTTGGTGAATAAGTCCACGGCTCAATTCATAGGAGAGCAAATGAAGCTACTTAACCAAGGTCTGAATTTTGCTGTCAAGGAAAAAACATTCCCAACAGAAGACTTGGTAGTACACATCGAAGCAGCGGTTAAAACCCTTCCCGAAGAGGAGAAAGCACAGATTAGAGGTAATGTGGCTAAACTCATCAGGCAGGAAAATGTAAGAGGGGAAACACTGGGAAGGCACAAAGAGTGCTCAAAGAGTTGGCTGCTTAACCGGTCTTTTATATCAAAGCTGATAAAGGAAATGCCGTGGGCGTAATAGACAAAAACGAATATGACCGATTAGTTATGGAAAAACTCAACAACGGCGATTACCATGAGCTTAGGAAAGATCACTTAGCAGACTCTATCAAACGTCTTGAAAGAGTCTTGAAAGAGTACAAAGGGACGATTGGAAAGGTGAACAAGCTGCTTGTCTCAAACCCGTCATTGCCAAGAATTAGGTGGCTTTCAAAGATACATAAGGAAGGAAGTGAACTTAGGATAATTGTCACCGCTACAAACGCTCCAACAAGGAGAATCGCAAAGTGGATTGTAGACGAGTGTAGGGCCTTCGGGAAGCTGTAGTTGCACAATCTATAGGCAGTGAAGCCAAATTATCTTTAGACAATTAAGTACAATTATTTTAATTCATCTCAAAGATAAGTATATGCTTTGCATTTATTACAAACTTTGACTATTTATACAGAGATAAATATGGAGGAAGACATAAAACAGATGAAAGAAAAATTAAACTGGAATTATGAACCATTCCATGTACCAGAAGATGTGAAAAATGCCTGGAAGAAAACTGTTGAGAGAGCAAAACAAAACTACACGATGTGTAATATGGAACAGTATACCAATAGTCATATATTAAATATACAACAGTACGTCTGTCAGCAATAAAAATACCTAGATCGCATTTACCTAGGTTTCAAAATTAGAGTCTTCATATAGCATATTAAAACCCTGATAGAACAGTTAAAAATCGAGACGAGGTAATAGGGCGGCTTGGAAGAGTGGCAACAATAGGGGAACATGAGCTAGTTGTATCATTTGATGTCAAGGCTCTGTTCCCAAGCGTGCCGGTAAAACAAGCACTCACGTTCTTTAAGGACTGGCTATTAGAGAGGAATAGCTCACCGGAGGGGCGGAGGAGGGCTTTTTGAAACTCGCTTCGGTTTGCATGAATGAAAGTTATTTTACTTTCAGGGGGAAATACTTTAAAGCGATGAAAGGTATTACAATGGAAAATCCTTTATCCCCACTTATGAGTGAGATATTTATGGACAGACTGGAGAAGAAACTTTATGAAGAAGGTTCGCTTCCGCGGGTTTTGTTGAGATATGTAGACGGCATTCAAGCTATCGTTAAAAAAGATGCTTTGGGATATACTTTGGAGAAGTTGAACCAAGCACATAAGGACATCCAATTTTCAATGGAAATAGAAAAGAATAAGAAACTACCTTTCTTGGATTTAATGGTCATAAGAAAAGAAGGTCTTCTTAGATTTAATATCTACCGGAAGCCTACACACACCCAGAGGACAGCACCATTAACGTCTGATCATTGGCATTCCCAAAAAATAGCACCCTTTAATTCGATGATTCGCCGGCTATTAACAGTGCCCATGGATCAGGAAAGTTTCAACTCAGAAGTTAAATATATTAAACATACGGCGAGGTAAAATGGGTTTGACGAGAGGATAATTGAAAATCTTGTCAAAAAGAAAAAGTATAGAATACAGCGTGATCTTTTAACGACGCTGTTTACGCAGGACAAACAAAAAACAACCATAAGAAATCCAATTATTTTTTCGTCAATATTCAAAAAAGTTCGGGAACTTCTTGAACGCTTTGATATGAAAGCAGTTCCAACTAGTAAAACTACAAAATTAGGTACTATACTATCAGGGGTAAAGTGAGTCGTGGAACTAATCACTCCACACTCGTATTCACAATGATTAAAAAAAATTGTAATGAAGCTCTCTACCAGCTTCAACCCCTAGACCCGTACGTGGGTTGTCGTGGGATTACTTTACTTTACTTTACTTTACTATTTCACTTGAAAGACAAAAAGGATAAGAAGGAAAAATGTGGAGTTTATAAAATTACCTGCCCAGAATGCGACAAAATATACATCGGCCAAACGAAACGGTTAGTTGGTGTTAGACTAACGGAACATAAACGGGAAGCAGCTTCAGCGAGGAAAAGGAATACAACATTAGTATGATCAGCAGTAGCGAAGCACATCTTGGAGGAGGATCACAACATAACATGGGACAACGTGGAGGTGATTAAGGAGGTACAGCAGGTACGAAAACTGGATGCGTACGAAAGGCTGAACATATGGAAAACCCCAATGAATAGAAGACTAAACACAGACCAAGGAGACTGTGCATCACCATTGTTCAGATTAATTTGAACATTCATTTGATAGTAAGGAAGAAAATTTAATTAATATAGATCGTTAAATGTGTTTAAGTAAAGTAATGAATAAACAATTAGTTGGTAATTAGTATAAGTCAATATTTTAAAAGTAAGCTCTATAAATAACATACCTAAGTTAAATTAAGATTAGACCGATAGGCACTGAAGAAGAGGGCAGATTACCCTCGAAATATCGATATTTGTCACAAAATTCAATATATCTAGCTTTGAAAGGAAAAATCGGTTTTTTTATTAAAACATTTTTTACAAGCTAGGAAAAAATTGGTACACATTAAAAACAACCTGATATATCTTTAACTTCATGTTCTTCAGTCGTCTTGCAATAGTTGTTCGATTTATTGCTTTTGTCTTCCCAAAATTAATATCTTTTAAACTATTTTTCACTGTTACATCAGGATGATTTTTTGGGACTTTCACTATAGTTCGGTCTTCTTTTTGGAAGTAGTCCGTTCTTTATTTCTACTTTGCAAATTTTTGAATATTCCCTCTCGCTTTTTCTTTTTGAATTTGATAAATAATGGTACTTCTGGGATAATTATATTTTAAAGCAAAGTTCTTCGCGGGAATTCTAAATTTATACTCAGCAACAATCATTGCTCTATTTGCTATTGATAATTCTGCTTTTCGGAGCATGGACTACACTCGTACACACGTATTCACAATATACACAATAAACATCTATTAACAATAGCCCATTGCACTTACCTCACCAGGACAGGATGATCACAATCAGTAAACGCTACCTTTCAGAACAATGACTAACACGTGCACAAATAATTTCGTGCAAGCAATTTTCTGCACAAATAATTCTCGCTTCTTTGCTTATGCTGTTTTTTTTCCTTCCATGAATTGAGTATTTTCGAGATTATTCAAAAATATGTTTTCACATAACATTTACTACCACTATATGAAATATGGAAGTGAAATGATTGCAAAATTTTAGCTGTAGAGGGTTTTTTAAGCATAATTTGGAATGAAATGTGTGCGGTGCAAAGAAATTTGGTCATCGTAGTAGTCAGCTATTTTAGCAAGTGAATTCACAATGATATCAAAATATATACTTATATTTAAATTTCATCTCACAACTACTCAGGCGCAAGATGAAATGTCAAAACAGAGCATAATCAAAGTTTATTACAATTTATTTGATACATACTACATCCGCTCATTTATATCACATTTCTTAAACCGGAACGTCCTTGAAACCCCAAAACAATAAGACTTTTATTTGAAAGAAAAACAAACAAATAAAATTACAAGCATCCAAACCACAATAGATACTTCTCATGTATCTAGGTCATTCTATTCAAACTAATTTTTTTCGATGCTCAACGAGAAACTTCCCGAATCGAATTTCCACAAGAACGGACTGCACAATCAGCCAGCCTGTTAGATGTGCTTAAAACAATTCGTCGCTTTGAAATTCTAAGCGTTGCGAAATGTTTCTGAAAAATTAGCTAGTGCTTCTATTACAAATACACACTTCATGCATATGCTGGAGTTGGTGCTCAGTGAAACTAGAGTGACTATAACAATGACAGTATGTGGCCGTTGAAGTTACAAAAGATACTGACGACATCGCGATGAATGCAATTTTGCAATGTAGCCCCAGAGCTAGCGCCAGCTCCAACATCAAACCAAAGTTTTTGCTACCAAAAGGTAACATGACTGGGACTCTAGCTTCTGGGTCGGGCTGCGAGGTAAAATGAATGCAAGCAAAGGCGAGCTTTGCATGTCCAATGTTCATATGTGATACACGATGCCTTTATCAGTACTTTAAAATCACACATGCAGTAATTTAATTAGCACTTGAATTGCTTTTCGTAGCATGTGCAGCACAGCATGAATCGATGTCAGCACTATATCTAATAAATATTCTGCAATGTAATTGGGCACATGTCAAGCGAATAGGGCTTAGAGGGCACCGCGAGTCGCTGGAACGAAACGTTCGAGGAAAGGTAAACAAATCATGCAAATTGTCTTCTTGAATTTAGTTGAAAGTGCAGTGTTGAACGGTTGAAAGTAATTGCACTCCAGGCGGTAAGATAATTAGGAAAAAGTTGGGAGATATTTTTCGTGATTTATATGACATGGGTGGCTGACTGGTAGTCAAGTGACGGTTCTTACTGGATACGTAAACTTGAAGCTCGTTTGCATATTACAGTGTGTCACCTGTGCATACTTACATATGTGATTGAATTGATGAATCTTTGAATGCTGAATGTAATGGCCTGGATAAACTAAAAATGTATCCAGCAGGCTCACATTTTGGAAAGTACTCGTAAACTGTTGCGACACCTGAAGACAGCCGAGCCACCGTCACTACAACATGAAAATTTATCTAAAAGATTTTCCTTTACTTGCCCTGCGTGCCTTTTCCCAGCCGATTAACTCAGTCTGGCGTGGGTTGCGGACGGAAAATCTTTTAGGTGCTACGGCACGCAAAATGAGCAAGTTATTCAATGGTCAGCATGTATATATATCTCATAAAAAAAAGAAAGGAAAATAGCCAAAAATGAAATGAGGATTATGAGTAATAATATTTTAAATAAAATTAAGTACTGTAAACAATAAAGAAAAGAATTTCATGGAGCAAAAGAAAATAATAATATTTATTCAGTATGGATAATAATGTATATTCAATATAGAAGTAGTAATAGGCGTTTCTGTTGATTTCAAAAAACGAAAACGAACTATGTTATTGAAAAAAAAAACTCTTTTTTAAAACTGTTTAATAAAAACAGTTTGTTAACGACAAGAAAAAATTTTATGCTGCGCGACAAAATAAATATTTGAAATGTATGTAGTTCAATTCAGAAGCATCGTTCATAGTTTGAATAATCTTCAATTAATTCAGTACAATGAATTTTGACGTATTATGTTTTTCTTCAACATATTTCATGTATTATGTCTTCCTCCATCGTGTCGTAAACATTCATTGCTAGTACTAAGTGCTTCCAAACTGAATTGATACTTGTATTGTCCCAATTTTCCAATATATTATCGACTTGATCAACCGTACAATGCATCAGTCAGTACACATGGTCGTAAAGAATCAACATGCATGGTCGTATGCTATCGCGAGCTAGTTCTGGTAAGCAGCATTCAAAACAACAACAACTGTTGTTGTTTTCGATGCAACCTACCCTAACCAGCTCTTAGTCAAGATGCAAAAATACACACCTAATAAGTCTGACAATCTTTTCATGCTTTGCCTCTGAGCATCTATTTCCCGCAGCTAAATAGTTTTTCATAGCCAAACAGTTTGTCGTTAAAAACCAGTCTGCCGATACGAAAGAAATCGCTGATGCCAAACACTGTTTCTCTACCAAACAGTTTGCTGTTGAGAAATAGTTTTTCATTCGCAAACTGTTTTCCACTGCCAAACAGTTCGTTTTAACAAACGAAAAACAGTTCGTTTTAGAAACACTACTCGTTACAGAAAAACGGTTTGTCTTAGAAAAACGATTGGTTTTCGAAAAACTATTCGTTTTAGAAAAATTGTTGCTTGTAGATAAACGGTTCGTTTTAGAAATGTTGTTCGTTTTGGAAAAAATGATCGTTTTAGAAAAACTGTTTGTCGTTATTTGGGAAAACTGTTCGTTCGTTTTCTGCAGCCAAACGTTTTTTTGCAAACGGTTTGACGTTTTTTAGCCCATCACTATATAAAGGTACTCAACCCCGGCCGGAATTGATTCACATGAAGGAAAAACAACATTTAAAATAAGAATATTATCAAACTATATGCATATTAAGAATAATACTCAAAGAATACTAAAATAATAATTATAACAACTGTATAATTTATCCAAAAGATGATATTATCCAAGAAATATTAAAAAATAGATATTCAACAAAGCAAAATGGAAAACTTAATGATAAAATTACATTCCCCGCACCATCGAATTTAAAAAAACGGTATTTGACTAATACTTATTTAATTAACGAATTGTAACTATTTAAAAATCAGTTGAACAACTTGATGATATAATTTCATAGAGTAACAAACTTAATTTTGATTGCCTGATTTCCTTTCTGCCGCAATGTTTAAAATGTGGACCTAATATTTCATCTCTCGAGTACCTATTTGTTTCGCATACACCTAAACAACATTGATAACTGATGGCAGTTGATCCACAGAGGGCGTCTCCCAGCATCTCTTAAGATCTGTTTTCTCGTAATCACACCGATCTCCTTTAATCCTCCTTCCAATATTTTTCATCAAACGCCAAATTGAACACCAAAGGATACTTCTTCCCAACAGCCAGTTCTCACATGTAGTTCCTCACTATTTATTTCAATTTTTCAAACAAAGGAAATCTCCGTTTTTCGTACTTTTTCGAAAATCCAACTTTCTTCCTCTTTGAAGCTAAAAATCCGTCTATCCGAAAATTTTTCAATATGCCGTTAACGACACCATCGTTTTACTGGATCCTTTCAGTTTTTCATAAATGTATTTGGATTTCAACAGCAACAAATGACGCAAACAACAACAACAAATGACGAAAACAACAACAATAGAAAACAACAAATGACGACAAAAACCACAACAAACATAAATGACGCCAACAACAACAACAACAACAACAAATGACGCCAACAACAACAACAACAACAAATGACGACAACAGCAACAACAAATGACGACGACAACAACAACAAGAAATGACGACAACAGCAAGAAATGACAACAACAACAAATGACGACAACAACAAATGATAACAAGTAACAACAACAAATGATAACAAGTAACAACAACAAATGACAACAACAAATGACAACAACAAACGACAAGAGCAAAGGGCAACAACAAAGGATAACAACAAACGATAGCAACAAAGGACAACAACAAACGACGAAAATAAACGATAACAACAAATGACGATTACTGGCTCCTAGCTCTGAATTGGCACCTAAGTCATATTAAGGGCGGATTGAGTTTTATCTCTATCATTGCAAAAATTTTTAGTTATACAACTTTGCTTTGCTGCCATTTTTTATATTAAAATAAATGAAAATATTTTCCAAAAGATAGCAGATGCAGTTTTTTTGTCCGAGGAATTGCATAGATCCCTCATCTACATTCTACCAACGCGTCATCTTCCTCTTTAAAATAGTATAATTTCGGTGGTGACAAGGGGATAAGTCGAAAAGTGCCGAAATTGAGTTTTCCATGGATTAAACGTAGACGGAGAATCAGTGTATACTTACGAAACGACTTAGCTAAAAAAAAAATTGTCCAATTTTAATCATTCGACAAAAACCATTCCTTCGGAGAAATCTATCGTGATAAAATTGAAAAAAGTCCCATCACTGATATTCTGTAGTTTATTTTGCAAGAAATGGGTTATGTTCTTAACGATTGTTTCTTGTAGTAAAAGCAGTCATAATGACTGACTTCATTATGCCGACTTCAGTAATATATTCAATCGGACTTTAGTGGTAAACTTTCGCAAGATACAAGGATAGAAGTCCTTCTCTTAGAACGCGATGTAGAAAGAGAAAGGAGCTATTCCTAATGCTCCATTTAATTTTTTCTTCTACTGAAAAGTCTCTGCCTCTGGCTTATCCCCTTATTCCTTGGTAGTACAGAATTACTCCACATCTACCAAGTACTACTTAATCCTTCTAACACATGAATTAATTAAATCTCTGAACACTTTCACCAAATGTTTTAAGATTTAGAAGCTATATGCAAGATCCGACCTCATTCGCCGTGACTTTCTTGATTTCGGTTCTTAGCCATGACTGTACTTCAGCAGCTTCTTAATGCCTGATTTGCATAAACAAACTAGCTGAGCACTAAGAGCGAGCTTATGAAATTCTACCAGAGATGCAAAATTAATTAAGTGCATACCATTACACTGTGCACAGTGTGAAAATTTCACGCAATTCAAAACAAACAGAATGTCGGTTTACGTAGAAGAGATTGCACCACATATATCTATTTTTGGATCCAGGGACGCGTATAAAATTTCCTAGCTGACTGTTAGATTTTAATTAGATGGATTATTATTGATATAATTCTGTTGAGCTTGGAGATTGAGTTATGTGAAGTAATAGTGCGATGCGAGAGTGCTTATTGCAGTGTGGTGAAGTTATCGTGGTGAATAACTTAATTTAAATTAGAGATATACAGTGGGTAAAAAAAGTTAAGGCGCAAACTCTCAGTAAGAACAAAAAACTTATTTTTAATGCTACTTCAATAATAAATGATGGTGGTTTTGCATTTCATTAAAAGTTTTGAATGTTTACTTTAAGAACAATATCGAAAAAACTGGAAACAAAACCATTTTCACAACATTAACGTAAAATTTTTCACTGGTGATCCAAAATTGCGCAAAAAAAGTTAAGGCACAACGCAGTTTTATCTGAAATTCTTTGTAATTCCTGTAAAAACATACCGTTAAGAGTACTTAAAATCATGAAAATATGATATTTCTGTTGAGTCTAGCTTGGGAAGTAGTTTGTTAAAGTAATTTTATTGCGGGTGTTATTAAAAATGAGAGTGAACTGGAAATCGGTGATAGAGAAGAGATGAGAGTGAACTGGAAATCGGTGATAGAGAATGGCGGTTCTAAATCCTCATCCTCATCCTCCTCTGAGGGGGGTGACGTCACTGAGGAGGATGGAGGAGCAATAAGGATACGGTGTCTGCGATTATTTGTTCACTCATGATGTCCGCGCATGACGTAAACGATCATCCTTGAGCCCTGTTGAGCTAATAAACAGCCCTGTTTAGCTTTTAAACAGCCCTGTTGAGCTAATAAATAGCCCTGTTTAGCTTTTAAACAGCCCTGTTGAGCTGTTTTTCAGTTCAAGGACGATCGTTTACGTCATGCTTCCAAAACGCACTTTGTGACCAATATAATAACCCTCCATGCGAGTCTAGTTCCCATCACTTGCTCGAATTGTGCATTCACGTAAATCAAATGTCAAAGACCTCTCAGTTCTTTACTTCCAACGGTACATCATGACTGAAGCTTCCTTGATTCCATTAAGCCAGGAAGTTGCAGTGGCCAATCGAAATCCGACACTCATCGGTCAATAGATGTTGTAATCTTAGCCAGCAAGAAGTCGTAAATGAAATATTGAAGCCAAGTCAATATGTGTAAAACTCGAACGGTTAATCCGGATTTCGCTCAAGATGTGACAACTCACTGAACATGCGGTATGCAAAACGTTACACACCCCACAAATTCCATTGCAGCCTGCGGCATATCTGCTAACGATGATGACGGTTTCAAACGCTAATGCAGTGGTTTTTGAGTAAGCATTGCTATGCATTACTGGCCCGAAACAAGGAGGAAAGCCAAGAATGAGCGGAATTAGACCAAGACCATGTTCCATTATGACCGATACTTTCGTTGAACATTGGAATGATAATAGCATGCATTCTTGTTTATGCATGTGGTTACGACTTTACGCGCTAATGAAAAATTTAATGAATTCACCGTGAAATGCTTTCTTATTACAGTTGCAACGATTCTCACTTTTTTATTGGATGTTAGATATAAAATTTTTCATCAGAAAATAAATATCGATATAAATATCGAAAATCTTGAGAGGATAGTAACATTTAGATGGCAGATCCAGCAACTACGACAACCTTCTCTAAAACAATCATTCTTTTATTGGTTTGTAATGATTGCTGCCTTCTTTGCTCTTTATTGACCCAATGTAGATATTTTGCTGATGTTTTTGGGTTTCGTTCAACACGTAGCCTTGACATAATAGCCAAGTGCCCATCATGCACATATGTCACGACAATACATACTTCTGATGAGAGCCTACAATCAAAAATTAATCAAGTCACCCACACCGCCTTCTCCGTACTTTTAATTACAAGACCCGACCATCATCGTACGTGTCACATGCTCAATCAAAGTTCACTCATACAAATAATTATCGGCTCGAGTAACAATGACCACGATGACTGTGAGTAAAATGTAATAATACATCGCTCCACAGTTACTTCAATTGACCGTCTTTCCTCTACAGACTACAATAATTAAAAACCAAATAGGCGGCCAGACTGGGAAATGTGATTTTTTCCTCAAAATGACATCGAATTATCTTGTCATCTCCATTATACCGCGAAGAGTACAGTGTCAATGTTTTCTTTCAATGCCGATTTTCCGTTTGTCGGATAAGTGCCTCCGGACAAGGTTCACAGTAGAAATTTAAACCTACTGGCTAACCGGTGTATTTTGGATGCATGTCGTCCCACTGACTCTAGCAAGGTCTCGAATAGATGGCCGCATCGAAATTCCCTTTCACTCTAATTTGTCGCGTGACTTATTGCGTTATTCACGCCACATTCACTATGCTTTGCAATTCACTCACGGCAAGATACTAAAATAAATTTATGTTTATAGGCAAGACAATGCAACCAAGGCTAGCATTATTCTCGTCATCATCAAAAATCTTTGCACCTCATGCACGTTGCCGTGCAATTCTGGTGTGACTGATGCTTGAACGTTGCATGCAGCCAATAGAAAATGGGTGTTAAATTAACGATAATGCAATATAGTTGGGAAATTGCATTAGGTCTTTAGTCACTTGAGGACTGAGTGTTCGATACTGTCATGGCAAGATAGGCTGAACAAATTTATGGAACAATAAAATGGTCAAGGAGTCATTTCCCATCCTTTGTCGATTCTGAACCATGAATGGGAAAATCAGGCCAAAAAGAATTGCGGAAAGTCAAATAATGAACGCATCTGAAAGTGGATTAACAGATAAGAAGCAACAAACCATAAAATTCTCGCCAGTCAGACATCACATCCTTTCCGTGCTTCCTTGGCGTAACGATCCGACAGACGCCTTTGGTCCCGCATTCAGTCCCACGGATGCAGACTGATTTATGTGACGCACAGGCACCACAGTAAGACACTATAGGAAAACCACTCGTTACAACGCATGGTCAGCCTCCACATGTCTGTCGAATCGATGGATAGCCCAAACAAAATGAAATTAAAAGGAACTCAGTAGATAAACATCGGAACCAGTAAGCGAGAATTAGCCTAGGATATTTCACTCATTTGGAATGTTTCTATTGTTATTTGTTTGTTATTGTTGCTATCTCATCGAATTGACCAGTATTCGCGTTTGTATCAACAACAAAAAAACGCAGCTTACAGTGTTGAATGACAGATAGTACATTTTATGTCAAAATAATCACATTAGAAGAGGATGCTACTATGGGGATCGTTTTTCATTTACGTGCGTCACAAGCGAAGAAGAATTATTCATTAAATTTTTGCCTTTTGTTACAGAATGTTACAGAATTGTTGTTACAGAATTTTACATTTTTTTACATTTTGCATTTTTCATTTAAATAATTTTACGATACCAATTTAACATCACCAATTCCAATCCTTATAGGAAACCCACAAAGATTTTCATGTTTACTTTAAACGTTGTCTGGTCGATAATGCTGGTATGGCAGTAACCAGTTCTCCAATCCTTCATTCCTACGTTTCGATTCTTGTTTTTCCGCCGTGAGATTCTGTTTACCTTTTTAGGTTGTATTTGTTTGGAGAAGTACTTGAAGTTGTTGCATGCAGTTACTATATAGCTGCGACGACGACGAAGTCGACAGACGACGAAGAACAACATTCCTCAATCGAGCGATGCATGGACATAATTTAATGAGAACATCCACTAATAAGCGTCAATTGAATGGTCATATCTCGATGATAATCTCTCACCTATGGAACCAACAAGATGACCAAGAGCCGAACGTATAGTTCTCGATGCCACAGATGAAATAAAAGGAACGGGGACCTTGTCGTCAATGGCCATCGAGAATGAAGTGTACATACATACAGATGGATTACAAATAGATACAGATTTTCGAATTTAGAATGTTTCGATTGTTATCTATACTTTACATAATTCCCAGGAACTATTTTCGAGAGTCACTTGAATTATGTTTTTGGGAAATTTCACGTTAACGTCTTGGGTGGCCCAAGACGGGCTTGAGCTCTCGATTCGACTTTCTCTTAGAATGCTTGGTTTTTGAACAAGAAATTCCTTGAGAGTCTCAGACATTGTTTGCAGTTCTCGTAATGGATGGATGGATGGATGTAAGTAAGAGCCTTTAGTGTATCCGTCTCAACGAAGGAGAACGAAAATTTGAATCCAATAGACAGCCGACCGACCCTCTTTTGTCAATTAACATAATCGAACCGAAAAGTTTTCGTTCCTTGAACGTAAAACCCTTATCATTCGATGACGATCTGTTTAAGTCTGCATGTATTTTCGAGATCACAATTCAAGTTTACTCAGTGTATTATCGTTTGAATAGAATCGTGTTGTTTGTTTAGGTTCGATTAATGTAGAAAGTTTTCGACTTGATTAATTTGAGTAGGCGGCATACTGCAAGCTGAAAGTAGAATAGGGCTCGAGTAGGGATTCGAAGAGGATTTTAAGGAATTGGAAGATGTTCGGCAAGTGCATGTTTGATGGAATTTAATTGAATATAAACCGGATCTAAAAAAGATTGCATACTTAGTAACGGATCATAAGTTTGCTGATGTGGCAAGGTGATAAACGTTGGTGATTAGCTAATGGGGCTTATAAATTTGACTCAATTAATTGTTGTAGTCGAATATGTTTTTACTACCTTTGATAAAAGTTTGAAAGAAAGAAAGTACAATTCATCTCCCCTCACTTGAAAAAATATTATTTCTGCGTCTACATTCTAAGTTCACCTCATCTGCACACATATGCAATTTAGTATGCATTTTTGTTCGCAAAATTCAATTTTTTGGTTTGTAACACTTCTTTATTCTAGTTAATCGAAAATCGCGCAAAGCTCCTTTGAAAAATTAACTACACATTTCATACCACTATTCAAAAGTTCTTAGAATTCTGAAAATTAATTTATCCTTCATCATAATTTTTCAAAGGAACTCTCAACCTTAAGTAAAAGCTTTTCCACAAACCCATCATGAATGTAGAATAGAAAAAACTCTTCCCGACAGTGAGGGTAGAAGTGAGGGGGTAGTAGCTGAGAGAAATTATATCTTAATGAGTTTTCCGTTCTATTGAATATAGTATGAGCATAGTAATTTTCGCATAGGTCAATTTTAGTTTCTATCGGTTTTAGTAGTACAATGTCATCACATATTGAGGACTTATTAATGTCATGGCAAAATATTCAATACTCCAATGACAATTTTCTTGAATACTTTAAGAGCTGTAAACCAATCAGCTGGTGGGAAGATCTGTAGGGAAATAGAAGACCAACGAGGCATTACAAAATGAAATTTTAATGAATACATAGTTCTTTCAGGAATCGATTCCAATCAAAAATGTAGCCGTATACTATTCTGATCGCAAGAGTAATATTTGTTTTTACAAGGCAAGAGGTTGTCAGACAAAGATTGTCGGTATATGGTATGTCTTCATTTATTATCGTCAACGCCGCAGTCAAAAGTATACCAAAATCTGCTTCAAGTCAACGTTAACCCATCCTGTACATCAATCCGATGACTAGACTAGAAGTTATAGGGACAGACATTTTTTAAGATTGCCACTCACGAAAATTTCAAAATGTTCGAAACCGAATAGTTTGGTGTTAAGCGTCACTACAAGATCTTAGATGTTTGAGAATTTAATGGTAGCAGCTCTTTTCTAAGAAAACAATAGAAATATCATAGCTGGAAGCAAAAACGTGATTTTTCAACCAAATTGCTACCAAATTTACTTTACTTCACTGTCTAATTTTTATTGAAATCTGATAATTGCATCGATAGTCTTAGGACCCAAAGTCTTTATTTTTGTAGTGATTTTTCAAGATGACAAGGGACCTCTGCCACAATTTTGCACACAACTTCAAATTACTTTTATTAAACCTCAGCCTCTTAAAGGTGATTATAAACTCTTCAAGAGGATCACCGATTTCTAGGCCTGTTTTTAGGTGTCAGCTGTAGTTACAGCGTTTCCGGCACATTCATTAAACATCTTAGAAGCGTATTTCATTTGTTCGTTTATGTACTGTGTAAACTTTGTAATGATTCAATTACTCTGTAAGCAGTTACCACAACTTACAAGGGTTCTTCGCATTTTTACGCCCAAAAATTTCCAAAACGTTATTATATTTAACATTCCTGTTTTTGATTTTTCCACACATTTAGTTTTCAAAGAAATGGAGTTCCTAGTAATTCACTATAATACCCACTGCCGTCGAAGGTTTAAAGACATTTTACTGTGAATCGAAAATGCTTTACAGCTCATATAGAATAATAACTTTTGAAAATTTCAGATCGCTCGGATGATACGATCCAGAGAAACCCGGGAACATGTTGTGGTGATATACATATATACAAATACAAATATGAATTATTGGGCAAAGTAACACCAATATTAGGATCTGGTGTTGATGTCATTATGCTTAATGATCTAGATTCCCACACGACTGCTTTCCTCTTCGAATTTCTTTAGACTCACAATTTTGTTCTGTGGCGCTTGAGCTGGTGGTCCTAGCATTTCAGAACTAGCCATCTTGAGTGAAGCACGATCATAGCATAAATACTAATAAATAGCACGGAAAGTACATGATTGAATGATATTTGCCTGATGCAAGAGATTGGCAGAGAGTGAAGGATTTACCATCAGGTGGCACCTATGATGATGATGATGATGATGGCCTGGAGTGGGTCCAGAGGGACCCTAGCACTGTGACCTCCTGGGTCTATTGTACCGCCTTTGCGTAATATCCTATAGGATGTCCAGGCTTCTAATGAACCTGGTTATGTTCCTTGACGGGACATTTGTGATGTCCCTGATGGAAGGAAGAGCAGAGCCAAGCAGCTCGAATCTTCTTCTCGCTAGTGCTGGACAGACTGTGAGCAGATGTTCTACACACTCTGTCGTTTCCCCACAGTATCTGCAGCAGTCGTCCTGCTCCTCACCAATCTTGTGGAGGTACTTTTTACATAGAAGGTGTCCTGTCAATGCTCCGCATAGGGCTCTTATGCCACTTTTGCAGAGAGCCACTGCTTCTTTTGCTCTTTTATTATCGAATCCAAGGTATTTATTTTAGTGTTTTAAACCCTCAATATTAAGCCAGTAGTCTTCGATCTTCTTCTTGCTCCATGTTTTAAATTCCTTTTCCGTATCTGCTTTTGTAAAACCCCAGTACGGAGAAGGACCTAAGAAGGGCATGTTTGCTCCTTTTTTGGCTCTGTTATCAGCTTCCTCGTTTCCTCGGTGCCCCTCATGGCCGGGGATCCATATCAACTCGAGGCTGTTCTGTGCCCCTATTTCATTTAGGGCCTTTCTCACCTCTAGGAGAATAGCCGAATTTATTTGATCGCGATTTATAGCCATGAGAGCCGCTTGACTATCCGATAGGATCTTAATTCTGACCCTTTTAGTATTCCTTATTTTTATTGTTTGTGACGCTCTTAGTATGGCAGATAGTTCTGCTTGATAGATCGTGGCTTCCTTTGGGAGAGGGAAATGCATTTTGCACTTGGGACCTACGATCCCTGCTCCTACTCCACAATCCATCTTTGAACCATCCGTATACCACATTTGCGCTCCTTTGTACGAGGGAGGTGGTCCATTCTTCCATTTGTCCCTTGATGGAATTGTGACCTTGTAGGTGGCACCAAAGAAGAACCAAAACCAAAATAAGTTCACTCTATCATATGCAAAAGTGAGAAAAGCATACTCTCAAACGACAGGTGAGAATGTATTTATCGGTGTTAGCTGATAGACGAGAGTGTGGTGGCGTGCGTATAATCCCATCAAGAAACAGTAAGCGCAGTGAACATTCGCTGGCAACAAACGAAATTCTCTTTAGTGGATTGCATAAAAGTGTCGGAAATATTCCTTTTACTCGTCAAATAGTATCGAAAGTAGTATTTCGCGTTAACTATCTTATCACTTACCGTTTTTGTACTCAGAATAGGTTTTCAGAAAATCAATATTGCATAAATTGCCATTCGTTAAAATAATCTCTTTGGCGAAGCACTTTTATGTTGCCTAGTGGGAATGAGAAACGTATCTGATCGTATAAAAGTGGCGTGTCTTATCCTAGCGGGGTACTTTCTGTCTTTTTTCAACTAGGACTTGGATATTGCTATCTACTTCTCGGAATCAGTGGGGAAATATCGCGAATTGTATGGCGATTTATGTACTTTCCGAGCTATACATAGTTCTTAAGCTATGGCCCGGTAGGGATGGAGTAAAATCCGCATCGTGAACAGCTTCGGATTAGTACGACCATTTCCATCTCGTTAAGACCCTGGCTGGTGTCAGAGTATGATCTCAGTCTCGACGTCGTTAATTTGCTGGTGTAGGTCAGTTGAGGTGGATTCCTGATTAGCATCGATTCGGCTCCGAGTACTTGTCCCCATAAAGGCGTTTACCAACCCTTGCATTGCTTCCCGGCTTGCATAGATAGATGGGATCATTAAGGTGACCACACATCCAGACTGAAATAGCGGCTTTGACTGAGGACTCTCTTGTATGGAAAACAGAAAACCTAATCTCGACAGATGCACAGGGAGCTTGACACAAAGTCCACCATGCCGTCCAGTTTCAAGAGGAGACGGCCTTTCCTTCGGTTGCAGTAAATTTCTCAAATGACCCACCTGACAACGGGCCTTTAATGTGCCTATTTGTGTCTTTCGCAAAGACTCCTGGATTATAAGCCATTTGTCCTAACCTAATATCAATACTAAATTTCTTCAAAAACAATAAAAAGTTAAAAATTTTGTTACATCGAGCGCCAAGAAAACGGACGTGAAAACAAAAGCGCCTGTTTGCATGTACTATTTCCGAAAACGTATGCGACATAAATAGGCCCCACTCATCCTACCTGGCCTGCGTTTTGTATCCGTGTACGTTTCAAAAGACAGGAATGAACGACAATAAGCAATAGAAGCTAAGCATGTATGTACGTAGCCTGACGATTTGAGAAGCACCGCATACAAATAATGAGATCAAATCAGTATTGAACTAGGTTTCGGCCGATTATGATAAGAGAATCTAATACGAGGATGTGAATTGGAGGAATTCAGTGAGAAATTTCTCAAAAGTGAACGAGATATATTGATTGAACTGAATTTACTGAACTGTTTTGCGCAAGTCCAATGAATGATTTGGTATTGAACTTGTGAACTAGTGACGTGTTTTAGTGAAACATTTCACTCTACTGAACTATTTTACTCAAGCCTAGTACCTACGATTTCCGATCAGTCTGCATCAGGCTGAGTTGAATCGGCCGAGACGAAAATGTCTAAAATGTTGGCCGGTCGCTACTTGCAATATGACAGCTATTAAGATACTATTCAAAATCGTATCAGTCGAAAAAAAGGACCTTAAATCTGCCATGTTGTGCATTAATTGCTTTTGTGATCGGCCTTCTATATGAAGGCCAGACTTAAATACAAAAATTAGCTCAGCTGTGGCACAGCTCATCATTTTTCTCAGTCTTGTTTGTAAGCGAGCGGACAAAAAGATCCGCAGAACACACAACTCTAATAGCCCGTCCAGACTACGGATACTTAAGTATCCGCATACATAAGTATCGTCCACACTTTTCATTGATTTTCATGGCAAGGGTAAAATGTATCTGCAGATGTCGCTGCAGTGTGGACAATACTTATGTATCCGGATACTTAAGTAGCTGTAGTCTGGACGGGCTATAACGGGTAGTTTACATGTTTGCATAGAATTCAAAATATTTTTGGTTCAAGTCAACTATGGCAATTAAAGGCATTTGTTGTGTATCGCATTCAATCTTTAAAATGATCGGTAGCCCTTATAGCATTATTTTAATAGTGGCGCTAATAGGCCCACTATTAATGAGCACAGAAAAGAGGATTCTTATATATATTAAATGCTTTTCACTTCCTCAGTTTGCATTAATAATTAAATTTTATCCCATTGTTAATTTGGTATCATATAGTCTAAGAGCTTTATTTATGTTACCTTTCCGAGCCGCATAATAGACGTGTTTTTGTGTCTTTACCTAAAGCAGAATAAAGAAGGATAGATTGGTTTGCAAAAAAACTATAGAGACTAGTATCATTTTACCCGCTTAGGTTTCTGCAACTGAAATAATTATAACATTCAGTAACAGTTTTGTAAATCGTTTGTTTATAAGTATACTTTGTTGAGTTTGCTAATGACGTCTAACACTAATCCAGGAGGTAATCATTGAACGTTGTGATGTACATGATTTCAAATGCAAGTTTAAATCTCGGCGAACATTTAAGCTTAAAACTATCAAGCACAGTTGTTTATGTTTGTATGTTTATTTATTTTTTAAACAAAAGGCATAGTGTTCCGGGCCAGGTCGGGCCAGAGTTCCAGGACCAACAAAATAAAGACCCAAAGAAGCGGGAACTAAAGTAATATATCAAATATTATCTGATATTTCTACTAACCATTGAAGCGGCTCGCAGAGAACTTGTATCCTGCTTCCGACTTGCTAAATAAAACAATAACATTTGAAATGTAAAATGATACTTTGTAAAAATCGAATCGAATTCGACACTTACCGTAAATAATAAGATTGTTTTCTAATTCAAAGTAGAAAATGTAAATATTAAGATTAAATTCTAAATTCAGTCATAATTTTTAAACAAGTTCATGGTAATAAAAAGTATTGTTAGAAGACCATGTGACTAAAAACCATTTACCGCAATTTTTATTCTCTCTCGTGGTGTCAAGTAACAAGAAACGAATTAGCTTGAAATTTCGAACCGTTCGTGCTAGTTGATTATTAAAATCTAGAACTGTTTCATAAGTAAGCGAATAAAAGGAATTTTATTTAAACTTTGAACCGCGAGTGTATTTCTTATTTGCTCAAAACACATAGTTTTCCAAATTTGATAATTATTGTTTGACTAGTTGGTATTTGCTGTTTATTTTAAATATTATTTTTCTTTTATTTTTTCTTATATTGATACTTATTTTTGGGCGTGTTGGGTCAAATAAATCCAAATACTATCTTTTGTAACGAAAATATTGATCGGATTTAAAAAACTGTATATTTACTAACCGAAATTTTTAGTAACTATGGCAATGCATATGTGTCAAAAATACGACAGATAGTTGTTGATATTATTGGGACATGCTTGCTTTTCCTCAGGCATATCAAAATTATTTGATGCTTCCTTAAATTTTTGATTAAAATTTTCCGAAATTTTTCACATATTCCGAAAATAGTTCACATAATCGAACGAGTTTGAATTTCATTTTAGCAATGGCATTTCGAAATGCTAACCTTAAACTGAACTCTAATTAAAATTCCACTGTCAGTAGTACATTAATATAATAGTGAATAAATAACATAGCTCCGCAATGCAGAATTTTGTAATAGTAAGCATCTGAAAGGGAATTTTACATGAGCTCATCAATAATTGATCGATACTTTCACGCAATACATTATTATCAATCAATGATGCAACACGAATTCCAACAAGTTTTTCAGCAATTCAACCAATTTCACAATCTGCCTTCAAACTAAACCATATTTTTAATTACCCAGGAACACATTATCACCATAACCAACTACTCCATGAAAAAATCTTACTCGGCTCAATCACTTGTTTAATTAATTTCGCCAGGGCAATCAGCATGTGGTGCCATATCGCAAAATAAGTATGCACATTATGTTCGCACGGACCCATCAAAATGGAAATTCTGGCATGCTTAGAGACTTCGTGCACAGGTAATTTCAATGAGAAACATGCAGAAAATGTATATGTAGGTTTAAATGAATAAAAATCTGGTAGATAATTAGTTTACACCGTACAAGTATAGCATTTGATTTTTTGAAGCTTCAATAACCATAGTGGCGAGTTGTTGCCGACACGCAAACAAGTAAATTCGAATCTGCAAGCGAACAATATACAAACAGGTATATATGGACATATGTATGTACATATGTGCATATGAGATTAATCAGTATTGATAATAAATGAGCTTCTTTCCACACCGAAGATGACATGGCTGATGAAATCAAGGAAACTGTTTCATTATTTTCGATAGGCACGAAACAATTACATCCATCAAATACCTATATATGTATAGAAAGTTTGTGGCTACATAATTTCGGGTTTCGTGGAAAAACTATAGCGCTGAATTATTTAGCCTGAAATCCAGGATCTTAAGTAGCCTACAATCACATTTATTACTTTACTTAATCACAGCGAATTCCCCTCGTATCTAATTCCATGCTATTATGCCTATCTGCAAACAATAGATATTTATTTTACCGAAGAATCCGTATCCAAGTCCTTAAAACGATTCTTCAACTGGTTTATCTACAACAAGGATGTACTTAAATCTGTTGACAAAAGAATTTTACGATAAGCTCGTTTTCTCAATAGGTGCCCTAAGAAAGCATTTCTAGTGCAAGAATTTCATGCGAAAAAGTACTTATCGGAACCAAAAAAGACAATAAGTAAAGACTAGACACCATAAAACCTTCTTCAGTCTCACAAGTCTCTTTCGTCTTCGCTGAAACAACCAAGCAGCATAATAACATTGCGAAACCCGAAATGCGAAATACGAACATGCAGACTGCAGAGCAGACAGAGAAACCTATAATAAACCGAAACAAACCGCAACGAAAAGAAACAAATCAACGCCAAGTTCCAGAAAAGTAATGTGAGTTGAGTGTTGGGTACTGTTTACTGATGCCAAATGTAAAATTTTCCCACGGTATCAAGGACGGAACGAATTTGGAGAATGTGATGTTCAATGAATGTCACGTAGTAGAATTGCTCATAAAATAAATGTGAAGCATTAAGCTTGGAGCACTATGACTCAAACCTTGGATTATAAATTTGGATATGGAGCTAGCTGAGCTTGACAAATCCAAGTGAGCGTATTGATGGAAATATTGTTGGTTTATTATTACATAGAGCAAAAGGTAGTATCTGCAAGCAAAAGTTCTTTCATATATGAGCTTCGACTAGAACAAAGTCGCACTGTTTTAAAAGATATCAAAGTCTAGAGGAGTGCTAATGGCTTAAATACATTCCAGGTTAGGCACAAAATTATGCAATTATTCGCTTCTCCCGCAAGGATGAAACTGATCGATTTTTCTTTGGAGTCTTACTATTGTGGCAAACGATTGGATTTCTCTGAACTACGCAACAATAAACCTAAAAAATGAAATCTGTGTTCTCTTGTCAAGTTAGTA
Organism: Nemotelus nigrinus; assembly: GCA_947369275.1. Lineage (NCBI taxonomy): Eukaryota > Metazoa > Arthropoda > Insecta > Diptera > Stratiomyidae > Nemotelus > Nemotelus nigrinus. The sequence goes on from OX376375.1 coordinate 77,865,327, forward strand.
ATTTCAAAAAAAGCATGGTGCATGTACTGTGAAATATTGTACGCACATGTACCCAAATGATAAAAAGAAAAGAATACAAAGTATATTTTCTACAAATCCATTACATTTATTAATGCCACTCAAATGAAAGATATGAAAGTTAAGCGAGTGACAAGAAGTCTTCTCGTTATATCAGAGGGTATTCTTCTCGCTTTAAGATATTTTTTTACAAAAGCAAAATTTGGAAATTTTATGCTGACATTTATCCGTGACGTTAGCGACTAGAAATAGTAAATCCCCTGATTGTACTTGACGCTAGATCTCTCCGTGGCTGTTCATAGCTAGTATTTTTTGTTCTTACATGGTGGATGGTTTTCCACAAAGTACGCTCGTAGTATCGACCTGTAACAGTTTCAATAGTTATAATGCAGTGTTCTCCATCGACATTCCCAGTCAGACATAAGCCTGCGTCTTCACAATATAGCAACTTTAGCTCCATGTTGGCTCTTACATGTTAATTCCTCCTCAGCTCGAGGAAGAAGATTACTTGCTTACACTGAACTTTGTCTTGATCTTCTTCAGGTCACACATGCTGGGCAGTAACTTGTCCTTTGTTGTCACCAATCGCGGTGTAGTAGTCGTCGTTTGCTGCAGTTTTAGCATCTAGATGAACCGTTTGTCTGTGACTCCTTATTTGGTCACATCTGCACTCTTCCAAAGCTATTTCCTGAAGTCTGGCTATTTTATTTTTGGGTGCTTCAAAGTTTAATCCATACACCAAGAAGTCCTTAATAGTCAAGCTGTTAGCCGAACTGTGTGTTGTTACTCTCGATCTTGCAATGCCTTGATGAAGGCTTCTGTCACTTTATCACTTCGATGTTGCTATATAGGCCAAAAGTAGCAGCCTTTCAATTTCCTGCACCAACTGCTGCTATCGCATTAATCAAGACTGCAAAATTTGAGTGTAGCTCAACTGGAAAAGCTTGAAGGACCTCTCGTTCATTCCAGATGATGGTTCTTACGGAAGCTTCGAACTGAATTTTAAAGATGCTCCAAGCTGTTTCGCCTTCGAATATCGCAGCTTTTTCATTTCTCGATGGGGTGTTGTCCCCAGTCAGAATTGAAAATAATGTGCTTGCAACCATTATTTTCATCTCTTCCAAGCTGTTCTTCATTTCTCTGCCTTTTTATTATACTGCTTATACTTTTCCGTTCACATTGTTTATTCTCCCACCAAAGCATATGATTTGATTGTAAAAATTCATTTAAAATTTCCTAAGTTTTCTTCCAAATCTCTTGATTCCTTGCAGCTTCATTCTTCTCGAACTTACTGACCAGGTTTATTATCAGGTCTATTGATTGTAATAGCAAGAACTTTTTGAGATCTGTTGACTGTTGTTCCATATTTGTTGCATCAGAATCAGCATTTTCATTGTTATAGTCTACATTTTCGTTGTCCTCAAACTTTGAACTACTCTCCATGTCAGCTTTCTCTAACGTTTCAGGACATAGTCCTGCGGATAGTAGCGGGTCTGTTAAGTGGGCTATTAATTTTGTTTTACTACTCACTTTGAAGCTTTCCACTGTTCTATTTTCTCCTATAATACAACCAATTCATTTTTTGTTTGTTTTTCTACCAAGACAACAGTTTTGTTTGGTTAGGGCTAAACTATTAGGATTCACACAGAACAATGTTCACAGTTAACTTCTTCAAGTCCAGCGTAATTCACAGCGAATTTGTTTCATTGTCTTTGAATTTACAGTCCATCAATTTAATTTCACAGCCTTTTACTTTTATCTGACTATTTTCCTACTTCTTCAATTCCACTTCTGACACCACTGTGGCACTTTTCAAATTAGTGCCCACCAATTTAAATTGCGATTTTATTATTAACAAAATGAATATTAATTGATTTCATACTTATCGATTAACAGTATTCACTTTATGAAACTCAAAACTTTATCGCTTTCAATACTTGAGACTTCCAACATCCTTAATTTGTGCACTGATCTACTATCGCAATCAACTATCGTTTCAGCAGTAGCTGACAAACACGACTTTTGCTGTTCAACTGAATTCCTTACTTACGTTTCACCGCAGCTTTTATAGGAGATCCTATCATCCTTTAGAGTATTTTTGAATGTTTTGTATCTAATGTAATCTGCCTAACGGATGAGTAGTTTTATGTCGATAGTTATGTACATGCGTTCGCTGTAAACCTTTTATCAAATCTTTGGAATGATTTATTTTTAGGTAAAAAAAGTTACTTATAATTAGAAAGTGAGTTTAATCACATGGGTTTGCGTATAGGTGCTTGTTTTTTTTCAGGTAGTTAGTTTTTGTTGTACAATGCGAAATTGTATTGCGCGAGCGTAAGTTCGTATTCGCATAACTCTTTATGTGAATTTTTCAAACATTGGTCCGCAAAATTTTCGGGTCTTAACAATATCAATGCATCTGACCGAAAAATTACCAGGCAATCTAAGTCTGATTTACCCGATTTTACAGCTACAGATTTTGTTGCTGTTTTATCATCAGAAAAGTTTAGTAAGCTTAGAAGGTTCATTTTACTTTAAATGGAGTTCCCCAAAGAGATGTTTTAAACATACCTTGCACTAATTTGATCACTTATTTTCTTTTTCGTAATTGTCACCGCTATAATAGCATGCTGCTCGAAATTCATTTACTGTGGACTGTATTATTGGAAAGTTGGTTTATGGGGGCATTACTGTACAAACGAGGTATAATTCTCTGCATAATAATAATTGAGATGACACGTAGCATGCAGAAGAAATTGCAAACATGATTTAGGAAAAAAACCGAATTGCATTCCAAAAATATACAAATTTACACTACACATTCCAAAAGTACATAAAAGCACACAATCTTGTAACCTCTCATATGAAGCTCACTTATCTACATTTTACTTGCTTCCTATCAACGCCAAAAACCATCCGATACTTTAGCCTCATTAAAACCATCACTAATGCTATTCCTCACTAATTACGATGGAATCAATCGATTTCTACTTCTAATTTGATCACATCATTACATTTCGCAGATACTTGAGCTATTCATCTTCTCTCAAGACGATTTACACAAATCTTTTGTTAACTCAATACGTTTAAACCAGATTATTTATCACTGATTCAGCACCGCATGCTGGTGTACGTTTTGTATTCATTAGACATTCAAATCAAGACGTCTGAAGACGAGTTCGACAGCTAACATGAGCTACGTTTCAGATACAATCGAATTTCAATATCATTTCATTACGTTGAACTGATTTTCGTATTGTAATGCTTTTCGCGCAGACTTACCACCTGGCACTTTTCAAATGATGGAAAAAGAAATTTTCCGCAATTATTCATAAAAGAGATGAAAACATGACTTAGATATTTGTGAGAAAGTCAGAAATGGACTCACGTGAAGAAGGAACGGTTTAGGTTTCGGTTTGAGTCCAGGAAGCGTTAATCTTAATCGAATTCTCTGCGAATAACATTTCGCGCGAATTCGATTGAAACAAAGCTCAGAAACAAATCTCTTAAACAAACTACAAATTATCTTGCGGAAATCAAAATAAAAAATTATATCTGTCAGATACAGCTGTTTAGAGAAAGTATCTTAACTGCTTCCAACTTCGAAAACTCATCCCAAATTTTCACTAAAAATTAATTTTCTCGACAAAACCAATCAGTAACCACAGTCGAAATCAACTATTCATCAAAACTTTTGACTTGGTTATTTTCATCTTCGTTCAATTGAACTAAATTTGAAATTTACAGTATGAGTATTGAATCGGTTCGATACATACGCATCGTTTTGGAATCGATGTATCTTTGTGACTTGATTACGAAATTTTTAATCTACCGCGATCCAGTTCATTAAAATCGATTCGCCGGCAATGTTCATTTCAATTCTATTGATTTCGTGCATGAAATCGTTCGATCAATGGAAATTCGATTAAATTTCCAGGCACTCGTACGAAAATAATTGCAGCAAGCAATTGAGGGAGAAAATAAAAAAATAGAATTCTATCATTTTATAGTTAGTCAATTTAAATGCATCAGCCAGGAATGCAACATCCGCAATTCGATCAGCTTGCTGAGCTCAATGAGATTAGTTTAATGGTGGAATAAGAGTGATGAGGTGTTTTGAGGAAAATACACGATTACACAGTACTACGCATAGTATTTTTTGTTTTTGAAGAAATGGTAAAAAATCATACAAGCTCTGACAGCATTTGCGGTGGATTTATATTGCGGTTTGATACGATCGTGAAGAATTTTCGATTTCATGGAGATTCGATGTGCAATATTCGAATTACTGCAAGCAAAATAGTTTTCCACATATGGTTATGAATTAGCAAAGACCCGACTCCAGGCACATAGGCAAATTGGATATCGATTTTTTTTTATTCGGATTCATGAGAAATTGAGGAAATCACAATGATTGTTATTAAAATACTAGTAAAAATGAATATAAAGTAAAAGTGTTAGGAGGCAATACTCAATATTTTTCAACAAATGTTTGGCGCTATTTACTGATAATAGCCGGATGATTTTTTTCAATGCTCCAGGCTTTGTTTAGTTACATCATATGCATCATAAGTTTTCAGGTCACTATTTACAAATTCAACAGTTTAATGCTTATAGCTATGTTATGACGAGCTCCAATTACATGTCTTGTTTAACTGTGCTGGATCTATAATGATACAACCAGATCCCCTACAGCTCGCTAAAGTTTAATGTTGGAAAAATTTATCTAGAGTAATGCCTTAGAGATCAACATTTTTTTCTTGAAGAAATTGATGGGAAAACTATGGAATTTAGTACTTCCTGCATTGTTTTATAAACCTGCATTCAGATTAGTACAAACTTTAATATAAAAGATTGTCGAATGTATCAACCGAACTGAGCTCTCGAACAATCATTTCAATCATTTGCACTAGTCTTCTAAATGCGAAGTTAGAATGTTTTATGCTATTTAACGCGTGATTGCCTTTTCACAGGCCAGCAAGTTTTTCATAGCTTGATTTATGACCGCATCATCCAACATAAAGCATACATTTTTTTACGCTCTCACTCAAAAGTATGGAAATTACTTCTTCCTAAATATTTGTGCTTTGCAAAAAAAAAAGCGCTGAATTGAATAACTTTTTACACTTCCCCGAACACATACCTGTCGTCTCAGCAATTTGGATACAATTTATTTCAGCTACTCATACGCACTGAATAGCCTTCCGTAACAGAATACCACACCACACCATCTCTGATTCAGAATTCTTTGAAATTTTCTGCTTTCTTAGATCCTATTATTGTGGACTTTTCACATACTCTATGGTAGTAGAGCTAAATTACGTGGAAATTGAATCATCTATAAAATGAAAATGAATTCAACGAGATTTTTTCCCCATAGAATAAATATCATCTTTCAAATCAAGCTTTTGTATTCTAAAAATGACTTAAAATAGATTCAGTTTTCTTCTTCTTTCGAAAATCTGCCTCAATTTTGGAGGTGTATTATATGATGATATATGTATTTTATGGTTGTCTCATATCAAGTCACTGTGATTTTTCCGTTAAGTTTTTGTGTGCAGGCATGGAGATAGGCAGATTAAAATGTCAATCGTCAGAAAAACTTGGTTGGCAACTTTGACAGAGTAGGATATATGAATTTTCAATAGGGTGTAGAAAGCAAGACGAATATGTGAAAAGGGTTGAATATTTTGGGATTTTTTTTTGTGAATGAAATGTCATAGTTTTGTGTGCTTTCGATTATGCGTCCGATAAGACAAAAATTTAGTAAGTTATAGTCAAAAGGTTGTAAGATTTATTGAAAGGATAAGAAAATACGGAAAATATCGATCGAAACGGAAGACGAGCGATCATTGCTTTCATCATAAATATCTGGTGGGAGATGGAAATGGATTCAGCTTAAGCATTGATTCAATAGCATTGACGCATATGAAATGGAAACAATGAAATAAAATTTGTTATGTGTAGAGATTATGGAATAATAATAAATTTGTTTTACGAAAATAATAAATTCGTATTAAAAAAATTATGTTAAAAAATTTTAATTCATGAAAATAGCTTCTGAAAGTGATGTTATTTTTTTGGTAAACTTAATGTGCACTTCAATTCTGCTAAGGATTGATTAATTTTGTTATAATTGTGCATGAATTTGCTTCAATCCTCAGCAGGTTTCTTTGGCATTTGAATGGTCTATCTAAGTAACGACTAGGTCAGGATGTCATCTCGTTGGTTTTCCGATGAAACTTGCTGGTGCGTCAATTTTGTCAGCTTTGAGTTTATTCCGACTAAAATGGTACTGAAAATCAATGTGCTTTGTTCTTTTGTGGTGCTTCAGATTTTTGATTGGGTTCAGGACATTTTGATTGTGGATGAAGAGTTTCGTTTCTAGTTTGTCTTCGTTTTCTAGTACTGCAAACGTGCGGATCAGTTGTTTGACCCAGATGATTCGTCTTGTCGCCTGGCATAGTACAACCTATTCTGTCTGGATGGTTGGGAAAATGACGAGCTTTTGCTTCTGGGAGTTCCAGGAGATGGTGCCCTTTTTTGCTCAAATACGTTTCTTGTGGTTTATTTTCAGATCGCAACGTCACCAATATAATCTGCATTACTGTTGGTCCGACAAGCTTACTTCCCCCTCCCCGAAATAAAAGACCGCTACAGGGTGTACCATTCAGCATTCCAGTGCGTCTTTTTCGATTGACCTTGGCGATAGACTCGCAAATATAGTCGAGAGTCAATTTTCGTACCCTTTTGTTTGCTGCATGTAGATTTTTCTCTGAAGCTTTCCATTCAAAAGTACGCTCCTAAGTTTCTTCGACGCTATGATTGAGAGGATGATTCAAATGGAGTCAAAGCGTACGATGAACCTCAAAGTCTTATTGTTGTCTAGTCTGGCCTTTTAGGTGAAACCTCGAAGAACAAGATGTGCCATATGTTCGGCTTCTGAGCTGCCAAAGCTTCCTAATACCTCTTAGGCTTATCTGGTTTTGCTATGAAAATGAAGCAAAACAGCAAAAAGAGGAATTATTATATCTAGGGAGTGGTTCTATCTTGTTCCTTTAGAACAAGTTGGAATTGTTTTTTTTAAATTGGTTTAATTGTTTGTTTTTTTGTAATTGGTGGCAACTCCTCCGGGAGCCAAACACGATAGTCTTTTGTGTAATCATAGTTCATTTTAAGTCGGTTCAGAGTCCTTTTGACCTGATGAACGTTTGTCATATCTTCTTGTTTCAGTAGCTTGCAGTTTAAATTGTCCGTGCGGATCGAGATTTTTTGTCAAGCGCTGCGGCAAGAGAAAGCAAGCTATATTTCAAAGAAAGGAATAAAGACAGCATTCTTCAGGTGCTTTTCGGTTCATGATTTTTCAGTGAAAACCATTATGCTAACACCTATCACGTTATATGGATTTGCCATTGCTGGTACGTAATTGAGAATTTCTATGATCTTCTGATTATTGGCGAAATATGGGTCCAGATTTGGCATACGTCCAGGTTTGTCTTTTTTTGTCTCTCCCACAAAGACGTCGCTTTTAAGGTGCCCATTTTATGGTCGTATTGGTTTCTGTTGTCTCGTCGAGAATACCGTCGCAAAAGTTGCAATCTTTTCGTCCAGTGTCTCGGTTTTGCGCAATCGCTTCAAAACCTAGTTCCCATATTCTCAGAGTTAGAGTTAGCGTGTTGTCTTTTGCTTGTGAATTTTGCACTCCGAGCCGAGTTTCTTCGTTGTTGAGTTTTGTTTTGGTTCGTCAGTGTTCTTTCGTTTCTTGGCATCGAATCCCATTCAGTAATAAAGTGGTTAAAGACCTTTGCTATGGCCATTAAAATCTTGGTGATAATAAACTTCTGAAATTTCCAAAGCATACCTGTACGTATTATTTCTACTCAATATTCATTCTGTGTCCATTGAATTGCCTGTCCAAACTGACTGCTTCAATTAGTCGAAGGATTAATTACAAGCACCGGTTGAATGTTCCTTAGACCTTTTTGTCTAGTTACTAGCTCACTCAAATGTTGGAATCGATTTTTGGCAGCACTTAAGGCTCCTCGTTGCTTAGGGCGAGTTTCATCACTGTGTGATTGAAGTCGTTTCACTTTGACTTTGAAACAGCAGCCTAGAATTGAGAGGACAGTGGTAAATATGGTGTAGAAAAAAGATACGAAGATGGTACCTTGTGGCACTTCCTACTTCAATTAGCCGTCGTAGAACACTCTGCAAGTGATGTCACCGTTTTTCTAAAATTTAAGCTTGGTCTGCTTGAACAAATGACCTTCATTCCACACAGAATCAAAGACCAAATACAAATATCATCCATCGTAGGCGCGTCCCGCTCATTGATTTGAGATGCAACCGATCGTGCGAGGATGAGATGGCGTGGTGCGCCAAATACCCATGCTTAAAGGCAAATTGATGTTCCAACATAGTTAGTAGTATTTTAAAATAAACACAGTTTGTAGTTTAAAATAATATTTTGCCAAAGTCGCGTAGATGATGGAATAAAAGTACATCAGAAATAGCTATAAAATTGAGCTATTTAATTTATTTAAAATTTAATTTCAATAAATTCAGTAAATTTTTAAAACAATTTCACTGAATTTTGAATAAAGTTTCGATTCAAAGTTTTGCTGCATATTTTGTCCAAAAAGTAAATAAACTATTTGTATTTTGAAAAGTATTTTTCTAAAATTATCTACCACGAAAACAATTGTTCTATGTGTGTCTTTGCATTATTGCATGCCTTGTGTAGCCTTGTGTAGGCGCTGAGTGCCTAAAAGTAGGAAAGGATTTTTTTTTCAAATTTCGATTTGTCATAACTTCTAAGAAAAACAATGGATCATCGTGAAATTTTTAGAGCGTATTGATATAGACTAAAATTTTACACACATGGACTTTCAAGACTGTGCGGGCAACTCTGTAGCTACAGCAGGCCCCTGAACAAAAATCCTTCAAATCATCGATCTTCCTGAAAAATTTTTGATTTTTGAAAATGAATTCAAATTATTGATAAGTTTTGACTTTTGTCCACCAAGTCAAATAAAATATTCCAAAATTCCGCGGTAAACAAGAACGGCAACTCGTGATCAAATTACGTCTATTTTCAGCACTCAAAACTTCTGTGTTCGAGAACTGACGATCGGATAATGCGATCAATATGAAATTTACAGGACATGTTGGAATTTGCTGGACCAGGTCTGATAGAAGTGATTTTGAAAAACGAGCAACACTGTGGCAGTGTTGCCATTTGGAAAAATCGCTGAGAAAAAAACTGGGTTTTGGCATATAGCTTCCGATTTAGCCACCATATTTTAACGAAATTCACGCAGTAGGTGAACCTTACTCTAAGATAGATTTCGTAGAAATTTGGTTGAAAAATTAGTATAGAAACGGCAGCTACGGCAATTTCCTAAATCCAGTCTCCTAAATATTGTGAATTTTCTCAGGAAAATAAAGATTTTTTCCCTCTAACTTCCGATGCAGTGTCGAAATCAAAACGAAATTCATGTGAAAAGCATATCTTATTGCGTTTTTAATTCTGTAGGAATTTAGTTGAAAAACCGTGAATTATGATGAATTGCATAATTTATTTACATTGCTATATCGAGCGATGTTGTCATAAAATTTCCAAATGGGAATGATCCTGCAATGACAATTAACAACAAATATTTACGTTTCAAAAATTTAAAAAGTTTGGACGATGGTAACCCTAAAATTTAATTCACTCCTAAAATTTAATCGAAACGAAATTCAAAGGCTGGGTTTAACACAACGTGAAGCAGCTATGGTGCTAGCACATGATTGCCAGCACCGGACAATTTCGTAAATATCGCACCAACATATGCTTCCATTTTCTATTCATAAGCACACCATTTGCAATAAAATAAGCAACCGATATTTAAATGTTCCGAGTTTTGGAAATTTTATTGTTTGTTACTTGAATCTATAACCAAGTTTATTAGCTTATTCGTCTGCATCATACCCCTTCTATGGTAAGCATAATTTATGACAAACGACTTCGATTATATAAAAGCACTAAAAGATCATATAAAAGCAAAGCATCTAAGTTATATATCTATAAGCTTTTAGAATCGTCAAAAATTGGTGCAACTGCACCAAGTTGTTTATATAATGTTATTTTATTTGAATAAAGCTCTTTGCCCTATAGCCTCCAGTACAGTCATGGTATCATAACGAAATTCATATGGCAAATTTAAATTATTGTAGACAATATTCAGTAGAAATCTAGTTTGAAAAACAATGATAGGGCTGCCAGCTATGATTGTTTTTGTATTTTTTGACATAGCTTTACTAAGCGATTTTATCATAAAGTTTTCAAATCGTAGTGGTCTTGTAGTGAAAATACACACCAAATACTAAGATCTAGAAAGTTTGAAAGCTCTTGCGAATGGTAGCTCTAAATTTCTTTTTATCCCTATAACTTCCAATGCAGTGATCGGATCAATACAAAATTTGCAGAGCAGGTTGACTTCAACGTGAGGCGGATATGACTTATTTTTGGCTTCGGTGCTAGCGAAGGACTGCTAGCACGAGGTGTTTTTGTTATTTTCGTATATGCTTGCATTAAGTATTCACATCGCGAATATACAATATATAACAATATATATGACAATACATACAATATATAATATATAAGACAATAACAACAATATATAAGGCAATATATAACAATACACTCAAAATCTGCACAAATCCTTTACTGTTCTTCGAACATTAGTATTTTTTATTCATCAAAATGTAATTTTTCCTGTCTCTTTAAAACTTATTTTTCTCTTACAGATTATTCACGACATCTGACAATCTAGTGGCCAAACAATGGTAAATGTGAGTATCGAAAAATTACGTTTATTTTGATTTTGCATTCTGTTTACGTTGACATTCGACAAATTTTCAAACTTTACTGTTTCGAATATATGTAAGTTGAAACATACAAAACAATTTTAGAGCCAGAAGCAAATGGATTGCAATGCCTAGATTGAAGTTTGTTGTAAGAGACGAAAATGGACAATATTTTCAATTTTAATTTAAAGTCTTGATAATTGAACTTTTTCCTTTTCCCTTCTTTCTGTCACTTAATTCATGTCGAAGGACATTCATGTCGAAGGACTTTTCACTAAGTTTTTCCCCCGTTAGCAAATATATTTTCTGACCGGAGTCCTCGTCACCAGCACCCTACTGCATGTGTACTGAATCAGCATTTGGACTCGAAATTACATAATAAATATTTATGATCGTCTACAGTAGTTTTTGTGCCCTAGCTCTCAGCACATTCAATAAGTAAATAACAGAAATAAAAGAAAAACATAAATACTACCCAAGAAGCTTACATTCATCTTAGCTTCTATGAGGGTAAGTGTACTTATACACTGTACGGACGTACTTTTAGCTCTCTCTCTCTATCCATTATTAAAGGATACAATTTAGGAAATAGAGCCTTTTCTCCCGCGTAAGGGCAAATGAACTATTACATCTAACACGAAAAAATAAATGTTTACTCACTCGAGCGTGAATGGCGATATGACGTCCTTTTGAAATTGTGTGTTGTAGACAAAGAAAGTAAATTTCAGTTTCACTAGGTGTGATCAAGAATAAATTACTTTTGTCTGACTGAATGTTATAAATAACGAAGAAAAATTACATACACATATCGATTTCACGTCAAACAGGAAACAAAATCGAAGTGCCAAATACACAATGCTTGAGAGTTTGTGACTTGATATTCGTTTTCTTTGTTTGTTTGGCCCAAAAATACATCCAATTTGTATTTGTGTATACATAGTATGGTCCATTAACTTTAGTGACATTTTCGGGCGAAATTTCTCTGCTTTATATTACTTCCAGTAAAATTATAGACTTGGTTCCTATATTTTTGTAGCTTTTATTTCTCTTGCGAATCAATCCTGCTTTCAACGGAAATTTATAAGTAATTATAGCTAAGACAAATCATTTTTCAATCCTTTTGCATTTCACTGATAAAACACTGACACTTTGTCAAAACTTCAGTCTTGAGAAAATATTTTCTCGCAGCCTTTGTTACCTTGTTCTATAGCTGCTGGCGCCAAATTGAATCCTTCTTTTTTCCTTTCCGTTGTGTTCATGGATTGTCTGTGAATCAAGGTTTATTACATTACTCGCTAATTTCGGGTCTAAATTTCATTTCTGACAAGGATGAGACGCAGCGAAAACTAAACAATCCACTTTAGAAATTTTATGACAAACAACATCCCAGATATTTTGTTGCTCCAGACCGTCGTTATGCAGTTTGTTGTCATCAGAAAGCTTATTCAGTCTGTGTTTTACGGGTGTTGCTGGCAAATTCATTAGCTGTAACGAGCAGCAATTTTGGGGTTGGTAAGCCATTACGGAAGGAAGTGTAAACGCTGGCGTTGATTGTTTTTCATCTGATTGTAGTATTTGAGAATTTATTAGCTTGTGATCTGGTTTTATCGTTTTGTCAAAGGGATTTGGAAATGGTTGGTTCGTAAATGGATTTAATGGAAGATACCAATAAAAAGAGCCTTATTTGGAAAGCTGTTATAGTTCGAATATTGATATTTACAAAACAAGCGAGCGCATACAACAAATACTAATTTTCGAAGAAAAGCAGATAGAGTAGACAGTAGATTTCGCTGTATATTATATGTGGTTGAAATGTTTGCAGAGTCGATTTCCTGTACTTACGACGGTATCATCACACCACACCCATGACAGGTGGCTCCGTCGAGGTCCAGACCAGCAAGTGGGTCAGGTATCTGGGAGTGACTCTGAACACCAAGCTGACGTATTGGGATCATATCCGCAGGGCATGTGACAGGGCTCTAGTAGTCGTCACTTCACTGAGTAGGCTAATGGCCAACGTCGGTGGACCCAGTGAGACGCGATGGAGTAACGACCGATTCCATCTTGCTATATGGGGCCGAAATCTGGGGAGATGCGCTCCGAACTGAAAAGTTACGGAAGCGCATTACCAGTGTCCAGCGCAGCGGTGCCCTGCGTATTGCCTGTAGCTACCACACAGTCTCAGAAGAGGCTGTGATGGTGGTATCGGGAGCAATCCCGATCGACCTACTAGCGCGAGAACGCAAAAAAAAGTAGAACACGGTAGAACTGAGCAGAGTAGAACTGAGGCTCTGACGCACGCGCGTACGTTTACTTTCCAACTTTGGCAACAACGTTGGAGTGAAAGTGCTAAAGGACGCTGGACGGCTAAACTAATTGGTCTCGTTGAGCCTTGGCTTAACCGGAGCCACGGAGAGGTAAACTTTTACCTTTGTCAATTCTTAACAGGGCACGGTTACTTCAGGAAATACCTGAACAGAATGGGTAAGTTGGTCACACCGTACTGCCGGTACTGTGTGACTGAGCTCGATGATGCTCAGCATTCTTTATGTGCAGTCGCTTTGTAAGTTTGAGACGCACCATTGAGGCAACGATTGGCTTAGCAACGCCTGATATAATCACACCAGATACATAGCCATTCATTCATAACCATTCGGCAGTGAAAAAGTGGCCATATTTTTGATTGTAATAGTTACCCTAGACTTTGAGAGCTACCGCCCCAAAATTCAAATACTTTAGAAATTCAAAGAGTTGCTGCTTGAAATCACCGTTGAAATCACCGTAGTGTAAAACCGCAATTATGACAAATGGCTGCAATTGCGGCTGCAGTCATAGGTACTCGACGAAACTGTTGTGGACAGTTCAGTACCATTCCTTGCATTCTAATTTTCTGATGAAATCGCTGCTGAGAATTCGTTAAAATTATGGGTTCAGCCTTATTCTCTGAATTTCGATCCGAGGATTGAATCGAGAAAGACATTTAATGTTACCGTCCACCACAAAAAGAACAAAATTTGCAATATTAAAACAAATTTTACTTATGTTCATTACATAGTGATTGCAATCTCAAAATTTTTTAGTAGCATTTCTGAGTGCAAAAAGGACCAAAATCATCGTAATTAGGCAACCTATCGAAATCAGGCAACCCAACTAGAATTCAGTTAAATTTGCCTTACATTAAGGTCAGCTTCCAAGTGTGTTCCAGATAAAAGCGTATAAAAAAAATATTTGATGTTACGAAATTTAGTATATACATATTTATTTCTTAAATTGTACTTCTATGTTAATTTCACAACTATACTCATATGAAGTCCAGCCACCACTGTTATTTATAATTGAAAGGCATCTTCTTTAACAACTGTGGCTCAATATTTTAGAATAGTTAGCACTTATACCTCTCCAAGTATATTTTAAACTTTGATTAAGGTCTTTTTTTATATTCTTCCCTTTTCGTTTAGTATTTAGGAGCGACCACACATTTTTGATGGGACACAAATGTGGGCTTAGCGATGGCAGCCCAAGGCTTCGATCCCACTTTCTTCCTTCCAAGGTGTGCAAAGGAACTTGAATGTTTGGGGTCGTTGTTTTCTTATTATTCTTCTAGTATCCGTTTTGGGGTCTATACAGCAACAGGCTTCAACAATCGCTTCAAAAACTATTCAATATAAATTCAATAAATTCAATATGAATTCAACATTTAGAAATGCCGAATACTTTTATAGAGAATCACCCATAAACATGCACCTTTGCTGGTTGTTTGGTGGTGCATTCAAACAATCTCTCATTTTTGTCCGATTCTTCAATTGTATTGTCCATCTCTTCTTCCAGGAATTGAAAATAATAAAATATGTGTCATTGGTAAATATTACGTTACTCCAATCGCGGTCCAAATTCTCATGTGCCCCTTTCAATATCTTTTGCCCTTGTTTTCCTGTTAGTAGCGGTTCGGGGTTTGTGTTCCTGGTTTCGATGCCAGATTCTTCAAGGCAGAGTCTAATTGTATTTACTTCTTTTCGTCGAACTCTTTTTCTTAGTAGTTTTATCTTAGCCTATCACAGACTTAATGCCGCATTTTTTCTGAATAGCTCAGCGACCAATTTATTGTACCTTTTTGATGCACCTTTTTTAAGGCCTCTACCTGGCTAATCATTAACATCAATATGATGTTAGTTGTAATCTACTGCTTTACATATTAAACAAGGCTGTGATATGCTTTGCTGCCTGCCTCACACTCATTCTGGGTCTAATAGAATGGGTAACCAGTACAACAATTTTGAAACGCTTTTAATACAGAGCACTAATATCTTAACCTGTTGTCTTTACATTGCTTAACCTGTGAGAAATAACCAAGCAGGGGAAGATCTTTACAGTTTTTCTGCAGATAGTGCCTCTTATCTGCACATTCTCGATAAGCCTTCTAACTTTGTCTCTATATGCAGCTATGCCTTAAACATTGGCATATCTCAACGTATACATAAGAGTGCGGACATAAATTTGCTAGATCAGCTCCCTTTGCAATTAAAGAAAAAATAACACCCGACTGGCAAGCTTTCCGTTTCTCTTTCCTCTATCCGATGAATTTCTCGAAAAGCCAGAAATGACACGAAATTTAGAAGAAACAATGGAGCTCTTCACAATAAAAATCTCTCAGGCCAAAGGTACCCCCCTAATCAAAACTCCGATTAAGGACAAACAAGATCCCTCTGAGCTCCCAAACTCCATCAAAATCATCAAAAAGAGGGAAATTATATTAAAAATCAGTTAGAACTAGTAGCTACCCCAGATTGACGCAGGAAGTGAGCCGACGAAAAAATATCACTCGTAACCTGATCAGAAAATTCAAGAATGATCAGTGAGAGCATTTAGCATTGATAGTCGTCCGCTCTAGAAAATTTCTAAATATTTTAGAATTATGAACAAACCGGAAATTTCACCCATCTAAGCATCGTTTGGTCCAAAAATTTAGTAAACCTGATATAGTAAACATTTTTTGGATTCACTAGCACTTCCATTTCAAGAGAACTCTTCTTCGGGCGACGATCTTGAAGAAGAAAAACACGCTGAGCAAGCCGCATAGTTATCCTAGTTATCCTAATACATAGTATAGTTCAAAGGAAAAACCCAATTCCGTCAAAATCATTTGAAGAAATAAAAAGCTTGGTTCACAGTCTCAAAAAGAAAAAATCTCCAAGCCACAGATAATACAACTAGCCTGTGGCCACACCACCTGTCTTTTAGACAGCTTCAGATATGATCAAAGCCCTTTTTGTCTCCAAGAGTATCTTGATTATAGGAAACTGGCCACAGTCAGTGTTATCCCCAATTTCGAAAAATCTTAAATTTTTCTCAAAACTGCCAACCTATCAGTCTTCTTTCCTCTATCGCCAAACTCACGGATCACATGTTTAAAATAGAAAATAAAAAGTACACGGTTAAAATAGAAAGTACTGGTAAAAAATGTTCTGCCATTAGAGCAGATCGGTTTTAAACAAAAACTTTCCACAAAGCTCCAGCTAGGTCGTGTAGTCCAGCATATTACAAAAGGTCTTACTAAAAGAAAATGAACAGGACTCATTATATTTAATGTCGGAATGGCATTCGATGATGTTTGGCACGCTACGCTTATGGTCAAACTAAACTATCTCTCCTTACCGATTTCATTCAACTCATTGGATCCTTCCTTCAAAACATAGCCTTCCAAGTCAAAATGGATAACATCCTCTTATCCAAAAGAACTATAGCAGCAGGAGTTCTATAGGGGCCCACCTTGTCGCCGATGTTGTACACAGCAGATATTCGTAAAACAAAGTGAGTCCATACTCGTATCTTCCATTTTGCAGAAAAATTGTGTATTTTCCACACGTACACGCAAGCCGCAGCTATTACCTTAAATCTTCAACGTTCCATCAGTTTCCTTATGGAATATTTTACGAAGTGGAAAATCAAACTTAAATGGGTTAAAGTTACAGTGGACTCCACAGATAGCTAACAAAAATAATTTCCACGAACAATACAACTAACGCCCTCTACCTTCTTCTCAAAACGTCTCACCTAAGTAACTTAATAGAAATAACAAATTATTCTACGGATGTGTAATTTTCGGACAAACCATCAAAATAAACAAGAAAAAAACTGCAGTTAAACGAAAATGTTACGCTCAGAAAAATATTGAGGATTCGTTGGTGCGTCAGAAGCATTGACATTCATAACGATTTAAGTATTGAGACAGTTGACAATTATATTCGCACCTGTGCATGAACAATTCAACACGATAAACCATCACAACAACAGATCTCTAAGAGCAAACATTTTTCAGGAAACTCGATGATTTGAAGGATTTTTTTCACATACCTAATGTAGCTACAAGGTTGTCGACACATTCATCAAAAATCACACGTATTTATTACTAGTAAGTACTTATTTCTAGTAAATAAATCGAGCTAAAATATTATCAATTTTCATCCTGCTTGTATTTTTTTCCCCAATTTCTTTTTTTCTACAGAAATAAAGGGGAACCTGATTATGCCCGTCGCGGCGTTCTAACATTCTAATTCGGTTAAAACATTGATTAAGGACTCTGGGATAAAGCATTCTGAAACTCAAATCTACCACTGGTACGCATTTCATATCCGTACTTTCATCCGTACTTTCGAAATTAATAAGATCAATCCAATTCATGTATACTACCAGAACGTTCGTGGACTTAGGACTAAGCTAAGCACGCTGAATCTCTCCTCTACTCTTTCTTCTGATCATATAATCTGTTTAACCGAAACATGGTTAACAGTAGATATTTACGATAACGAGCTGTTCCCGTTTCATACAGTCTTCGCCGTTATCGTGATCGAGCTACATCAGGTAAAAACGATGGCGGTGGTTTGTTAGTTGCAGTCCACAGGTCTCTTCTTGGAACACTCTGCATTGATTTCTCTCCGTCTCCTCCTGTTGAATGTATTGCTGTGCGCGTTACCTTTGCTCCCAAAAAAGCTCTCATTTTTTTCAGTATATGTTCCTTGTAATTCCCCAGTTGCGGTTTATAATAAATTTTTTGATGAGCTATCCACCTACCTCAACATTAGCTTCCGTTCTGCCTTATCTTTAATATGTGGTGATTTCAACTTACCGAACCTGGTATGGAATCAAAACTTTTCTTCGATATCCTTGATAGCCTCATCCTTTCTATCTTTGTGTTCACTCTCCCAATTAAACTGTGTTCCCAATATAAATAACAAAATACTAGACTTCGTTCTATCTAATACTCCCTCTCATAATATCAGTGTTCATGCCGCCTCCTTCCCTTATGTTCAAGCTGATTTACATCATCCTTCTCTCTCAGTCGCACTTCATGTTGATTTTCAGACCTTTACAGCTTCTTCTCGAGCCATGCGCTTTAACTTCTAAAAGCTGACTTCGTTAGTGTGATGACTGAAATGAACTCGGTTAACTGGTTCTCCTTCTCTCGCGGCCTCACTGTCAATGACCTTGTCATAAAATTTCACAACTTCCTATCCAACCTTATCTCCCGTTTCACTCATTCCAAACGTCCTCGCAAGCGTAATGACGCTCCTTGATTTCGTCGTGATGTGGCGTCGGCCCTGAAAGCTAAGGATGTTACTCGAGCTAGATTTAGACGAATACGCTCTCATGATGACTTCATAGAATTTTCGAGGCTACGATCTTCTGCCAAAACGCCTCTCCTGCGGCTCCTTCCCCTCCAGTTGGAAATCTGCTTATATTTCCCCCATCCACAAGTCTGGAGACCCAAGCTGTGTTTCCAACTACCGTCCAATTTCTCTCCTTCCTTGTTTTGGAACAGTTTTTGAAAGAGTGGTTTCTAACAGGCTGCTTCCTCTCCTCCACCCCTTCCTTGCTCGGGAACAGCATGGTTTTGTTAAAGGTAGATCCCCCACCTCTCATCTTATAACTTTTACTAACTTTGTTGCTTGTGCCTTAGACCAACGGAAACAAGTGGATGTCGTATATACCGACTTCTCAAAAGCTTTTGTCTCTTTTGACCACATAATTCTTCCTGCAAGGCTTCGAAATTATGGGGTGGCGAGTTCTCTATTGTCTTGGTTTTCATCCTATGTTTCTGGTCGTTCTTGTGCTGTATCTGTGCAATCGTCGACCTCTTCCCCTTTCTGTCTGCTTTCCGATGTTCCTCAGGGCTCCATTCTCGGTCCATTATTATTCCTTGTATTTATAAACGATCTTACTTCCTTTATTCGTTCTCCTTACCTCTTGTTTGCTGATGACTTCAAGATTTTCAAAGTAATTGAATCTACCAACGACTGCCTCCAACTCCAAAACGATCTCTGTACTCTGTGCGACTGGTGCTCGAAAAATTTACTTACTTTGAACATATCCAAATGTCATCAGATATCCTATACGTATAAAATGTCACCTTTAATATATTCCTATACTCTGTACGGCTCTTCCATTACCTCTGTTGATA
Source organism: Nemotelus nigrinus (assembly GCA_947369275.1). Lineage (NCBI taxonomy): Eukaryota > Metazoa > Arthropoda > Insecta > Diptera > Stratiomyidae > Nemotelus > Nemotelus nigrinus. The sequence goes on from OX376375.1 coordinate 77,884,651, forward strand.
ATTTTAATAATCTTGGTGTGGACTTTGATCCAAAGCTCAAATTTGACCTGCACATTGCCTATATAACCGCCAAGACCTCTCGTCTGTCCGGTTTCATTCGTGGATGCTCTTCTTCGTTTTCCAGCATCTCTACCTCTTTCTATCTGTTTTTTTTTTCACTTGTTCGTTGCATCCTGGAGTATTGTTGTCAAGTGTGGTCTCCCCATCATAAATATCTTAGTGAGGCAGTGGAATACGTTCAGCGTAGGTTTACTCGCTCACTGTTATTTAAATTCAACATCCCTTACTGTGGTTATAGGGATCGTCTTTCCTTATTCCGAATTCCTTCATTAGATTCCCGACGAGTGTTCCATTGCCCTATGCTCTCCGATCTTGGTTGTATGCTGAGTCTACGTAACTTCAATCGATCAGATAGATCTCAATCAATGTTCTCTCTTCCTCTCGCGCGTTCTGAAGTTTATTTTAACTCACCGCTAGTGCGTATCCCCAGGAAGCACAACGATCTTCAGCTTGGTCCTTTTCCACTAGCGTTCTCTCAATTTAAGTCGCAAATTAAAGATATAATTCTCAATGCTTCTTATAATGTTTGACTTTCTTTTTAATTTTCTTACCACTTTTGCACTTTCTTCACTGTTAAATTGTATATTAGCTCTAATTTGTTGAAGTTCAAATATGTATATTTCTAATATTTTCATTTATTTGTTAATTTTTTCTATTTTCTTCTTTTGGATTTATCTAATATTTCTATTTTTGTAATTGGGCAGAAGCCTGTTAAAATAGATTTCAATAAATAAATAAATAAATAAATATGTTCCGAAAACTTCAACTCGATCGGTTTACGCACTCCTGAGATAATCTTACTGAATTAATATTTATGTTGATGTATAAAAATATAACTATATATACAAATACATAGAAATATGAATATTCGGGCAAAATTATTCGTATAGTAATTTTCTTGGAAAATTGATAAAACTCTAGGCAAGTTTAGCGAAAAGGTTGAAGAGAAATGTTAAAATGTTCTAATTAAACCACTATAACCACTAAACCATAAAATATTCTAAATACAGCCAATTCTTCAATTAAACTCCGTCACTGATTAACGATTTAATAAATTTTTATTGTATTGGAATTTCAATTTTTCAACAAACGTATAGATTTTTCTAACAATCAATTTTCTTCCGCACCATCTAAATTCAAAGTCAACTGTTAAGTAAAAATTTCGGTACTTTCTTTTCTATACAACTTTCTCTTAATTCTCTTATTATATTTCCAGTTTTACCAGTATTTCTTTACTGTGAATATTAAGTGAAAAAATCAATTGTGAATGGATATTTAAACATGTAATGTCAAATGACAAATGTCATGTGACAACTGTCATCAGCGTAAACAACGATCGCAAACATTAGAAATTGATCTTAGATAAGTATATATTTTTTATCTTTGAACTCGATTCTTTCGTTGTTTTTCGTTTCAGGTTCCTGCGTTGAAGAGGCCGCCGTTGCGTCGCAACATTCTCCCCCCGATGAGGCGTGTGTAGTGCCTCAGTATTATCTATTAGGCTGACTTCTGAAATGGTAAGTATTAATTGGCTAATCTATTTGATATATGTTGTTTGTATGTCACGTCCGGGTCTGGATACTATTTTGATCTAGATTCCTATCGTTAATGTGTTGTCCGATGTGCCGGTTAAGCTGATGCATTCGTTCAACTCAGTTTTGGCATGGTGAAGTTGTCCCACCTATGCTGGGCGTCCACCTATACCATCACTGATTTGTATGGAATTCCAAAGACTTCTCACGTTAAGTAGTTTCGCGAATTTATTTGATATGGCAAGGTCTCATGGAGGAGAGGGATGTGTAAGGAACAGTTTGATGGAAGGAATTAAAGGTGCATTTCTCATGATATATTTTGCGTAGGTACTAGTGCTGTCTGCCATCTATCGAGATGGTTGATATTGTCGCCTTCGAAATCTGCTTCGGGTGGTGCTAGTAGTGTATCGCCAATCAGGAAATGTGCTGGAGTCAATACTTTGGTGTCCATCTTCTATAATTTAGTCAACATTAGTTTCGAGTTTCTATTTTCGAGCTTCTAAATTCGAGGTACTAAACTCGCGGTTCTAAATTCGAGGTTCTAAGTTCGAGGTTCTATATTCGAGGTTCTAAATTCGAGGTTCTAAGTTCGAGGTTCTATATTCGAGATTCTATAGTCGAGGTTCTATACTCGAAGTTCTATAGTCGAGGTTCTATATTCGAAGGTTTATAGTCGAGGTTCTATGTTCGATTTATGTTCGATCTGCGAAAACGGAAGCAGTAAGCGGTAATTCTAATTAGTTTCGATAATGTTGAATATCTTTGTAACCAAGTGTCTAAGAAACTTTCTGTGTGTATTCCTACATTAACAATGTAATGTTTTCGTTTTTTCAACTTCAACTGATTTGATATCTCGCATTTTAGGCCATGCATCGATGTCTTCTTATAACCAGCTTGGTCCGTGCCACCATAGCTCATTGCGTATTAAATCGATTGGTTTTACTCCTCTGGAAGCTACATCTGCTGGATTACATTTAGATGGAACATATCGCCATGGTATGTTATCAGTGTTCTCAAGGATGAGAGCCGTTCTGTTAGATACAAATGTAGTCCATCGAGTGGGGTGACCTTTCAGCCATGCTAGCACGATCTCTGAGTCACTCCATAACCAGGTAGGTATGTTTTCAATTTTTAATGATGCTGTAACTTCTTTTAGCAATCGAGACAATAGTACAGCTCCGCATAGCTCCAATCGTGGAATACTAACTGGCTTCACTGGTGCCACCTTGGTTTTAGCCATTAATAGATGACTGTTGACAGCCGAGCCTGCACGCACTACCACATAGATTACTGCTGCGTAGGCACGTTGAGAGGCGTCACAAAATCCGTGAAGCTCTATTTTCGAGTTTTGTTGGTAAGCTACCCATCTTGGGATTTTAATGTTTTCTATTTCCGGTAATTGGCTCAATAATGTCATCCATTCCGTGTTTAGTGCAGTTGATATTGGTTCATCCCAATTTTGCCCAGATAACCATAGTCCTTGTAGTAAAATTTTAGCTGATACCATAATAGGTGCTATCCAACCTAATGGATCGTAAAGACGTGCAACTTCCGATAAAATCGAGCGTTTTGTGTAGGTTTCTAATTGCTTATGCCTTTTCAATCGATAGGTGAAGAAGTCTACTAGCGGATACCACATTATTCCTAGCGATTTGTATCCATTATCCATATCCATGTTGATCGCATCTTGCATTTCGATGTCTTCAAATGGGATTCCTTCTAAAATTCGTTTGTCGTTTGTTATCAATTTTCTCAATTTGAAACCGCCAGAATTCAACAATTTAATGAGCTCGTCTCTTTTGATAATACATTCTTGTAGACTATTTCCTCCAGATAATAAGTCGTCTACGTAAAATTCTTCGAAGACTGCTTTACTTGCATTTGGATAGCTTTCAATTTCATCTATTGCTAATTGGTGTAAATTTCTGATTGCTAGAAACGGCGCTGAAGTAGTTCCAAAGGTTACGGTAGTCAGAACATAGTCTTTAACTAGATCAGCTGGCTGTTGCCTCCAAACAATTTTCTGAAAGTTTGCATCTTCCGGATGAATATCTACTTGTCGGTACATTTTAGCAATGTCGGCCACCATTGCAAACTGCTTTAATCTCCATCTTATGAGAATTGATGTCATGGTGCTCTGAATGGTCGGTCCTGTCAATAATATATCATTCAGAGACACACCAGAACTCGTTTTCCTTGATGCATCAAACACCACTCTTAATTTTGTAGATGTGCTTTCTTTCTGCACTGCGTGATGTGGAAGGAAGTTAGCTATGCTGCGTATGTTTCCAGATTCAAACGTGACTTCTTTACAAACGGGAACTTCCTTCATGTGACCTAGACTTATATACTCTTGCATTACTGCTGAATATTCTTCTTGAAGACTTCTGTCCCTTTCGAAGCGTTTCTCCATCTGTATTAAACATTTGATTGCATTTTCTCTGGAAAACCCTAGTGAATGTTGACTCTCTGTGCTTATAAATGGCAACCGAACTTGATATCGACCGTTTTGCTGTCTCTTGACATTGACCTTATAGTGTTCTTCACATGCTTCTTCTTCTTGAGTGATGTTTTTTCCCGTTCCAACTTCTTCAATCTCCCAAAAATGTTTAAGTTGCTCACTAATTTTCACGTCCTCCTCTATTTGCACATTAAGTGTGTGTACTACTTGCGCGTTGTTATCGCTGAATCTACCTGATATTATCCAGCCTAATTTAGTAAGTTGTAGCACTGGACCTAGAGTCAATTTTCGAATTTTTCCAAGTAATAACTGAGCGTAAGCTTCAGCTCCCAATAAAATGTCAATCTTGCTCGGTTGGTCAAAGTGAGGATCAGCCAGATCTAAATTTCCAATCTGTTTTCGAATTGATGTGGAAATTGTTTGCGATGGGATGAAATTTGTCAACTTTCTCAACACGAGAGCATCTACTTTCAAATATTCGTTTGTTTTGGTGCGAAGTGTAATTTCCAAATTTCCGTTCGTCGAAATACCCTTTGTTTCTCCAATACCAGCTACAGTGATGTTTGTCGATTGCCTTTTGCCTCCAATTCTTTGAGCTGCACTCTCTGTAATGATTGACGCCTGTGAACCTTGATCCAGCAAAGCGCGTAGTGTTATAAATCCAGTCGAAGACTCAACCGTCACTAATGCTGTTGCTAACAATACCGTTTTTGTAGCATTGCTAGTCGAAGAGTTTATCTTCGTGACTGTTGTCACTGAAGTCGAAGGTCTATGATCCAAAGAAGTCAAAGTCGATGGTCGAACATTGTGTGAAAACGAGGTTGAAGGTTCTTGATTGAATTCTAAGGTCGGAGGCAGGTTATTTTGAGTAAATGAATTTGACGTCTGGTTTCTATGCCAAGATGAAGATTGCGACTGGTGCGGAAGGACTGCAGTTGTAGATACATCAGGTTTATGTAGAAGTGTGTGATGTGCTTTTTTACACTTGAAACATCTTGAAGTGCTGGGACAGTTTCCTACTAAGTGTCCTTTGTTCAAGCAATTGAGGCACAAACCATTTCTTTTTACCATATCAAATCTCGTCGCATGATCTGATTGAAGAAAAGTGGTACATTGTCTCAAATGATGTGGCCCCTTACACGAAACACACGTAGTATGCTGCTCGTGTTTTGTCAAAAACACATTATGTGAAGATCGAGTGGGTTTATGTTTTTCTACCCCAGCAGCTTCTAATGCTCTAAAACGACGCTGCAAGAACTCTGTGAGGTCTTTAAACGATGATGTTTCTTTATGCGCGGCTTGCTGTTGCTCCCAAATTTGACGCGTCTCAGTTGGTAGTCGTTGAGTTGTCAAATGCACTAACATAGCATCCCAAATATTCGCTACCTCTAAATTGACGATTGCCTGAACGCTGTCGTTAGTTTTATCGAGTAACATTTTAATAGACGAAGCGGATTCATTTGCATTATTGATGGCCAGCAACCTTCTAAACTGAGTATTTAATAGAACGCGTTTATCATCATAACGTTCTATGAGCAATTTCCACGCTGAATTATAATTGGATTCAGTGATCGAATAATGTTTGAGAAGTTGTTCAGCTTCCCCCGAAAGACTGCATTTTAAGTAGTGTAATTTCTCTACTCGAGATAAATTAGATTTGTTGTGAATCAAAGATGCAAACAGATCTTTAAAAGAAGTCCACTCCCCATAGTTTCCGTTAAACTTTGGCAAGTTTATGCGTGGAAGTCGAACATCCATGTCATCGTTTGATCGACTGGATTGATTTTGTATCTCATTGTCAGCCTGCGCTGCCTGTGCCCCTTGTTCCAACTTCAGATCTTCTAGATCTGTTTCGAAACTCAAATTGAGTTCTTCAAAGGATAGATACAGTTTATCTTTGAAATATTCTAAATCCACATCGGTTTGCTCTTTGACTAATGAAAGTATCTTCTGATGCGTTTCCAGGAACATTTGCCGAATTTCTTGCACTCGCTGGAGCAATTTCGTGGCATAAGCAAGAGTTTTCCGTGCTTTAGCATCCTTTTTGAAGTTACTTTGCATTTTATTTAATTGTTCGAGTAACAATTTCTGTTGAGTTAGCAACCGATCCATTTCGTTGGATTATAATTTTTGCGAGTTTCGATATATTTTGAAGTATACTTTGCACTATAAATGTAAATGTTGTACACTACAATTGATTACTGACACACTTATAACTGAATGAATGATGGTGAAATCTTCCTATCTGTCTAACTACTATGCCTCAATGACCCAGCTTATTGATTTGCTGATATCACGGCAAAATTGTCTCAAATCTATGCTATATGATTTCACACCATCAATTCGCACCCAATTAGCACTAGTATACTTAGTGTCAGTCAATCACGAAATTTTCATTAATCAAATTAACGAATGTATGTTCAGTCCTTTGTAATTGAGCAAGACTGATGTGTTTCTAATATTTGATATGAAATGCGGGAATATGTATATTGGCATATATGTAGAAGGATAAATGCAATGGAATGTAATAAAGGAATGGAATAAGGACTTACCAGACCTTCTAATTGCCGTTGCGCTATTTTTTAGAATGAATCGCCCGAACCGATGTCAATTAGTTTATTTGGTTACTATTTTCCACAAGAATCGCGTGACTTCAAAATATTCAAATCTAAAGTTATCTATTGTCGAATTTAACTATCCGGTTCGAAGGACCAATAAAATGTTCTAATTAAACCACTATAACCACTAAACCATAAAATATTCTAAATACAGCCAATTCTTCAATTAAACTCCGTCACTGATTAACGATTTAATAAATTTTTATTGTATTGGAATTTCAATTTTTCAACAAACGTATAGATTTTTCTAACAATCAATTTTCTTCCGCACCATCTAAATTCAAAGTCAACTGTTAAGTAAAAATTTCGGTACTTTCTTTTCTATACAACTTTCTCTTAATTCTCTTATTATATTTCCAGTTTTACCAGTATTTCTTTACTGTGAATATTAAGTGAAAAAATCAATTGTGAATGGATATTTAAACATGTAATGTCAAATGACAAATGTCATGTGACAACTGTCATCAGCGTAAACAACGATCGCAAACATTAGAAATTGATCTTAGATAAGTATATATTTTTTATCTTTGAACTCGATTCTTTCGTTGTTTTTCGTTTCAGGTTCCTGCGTTGAAGAGGCCGCCGTTGCGTCGCAACAAATGTATTCAACAAATTTTTCCTCATTTTCAGCAAGCAGCTCAGCACTGTGAGCTGCTAAATCATCAAATTCGCATTCTTATTTTTCTATGCGACGCGTTCTTCATGACAACCTAATACTTCCTTCGTCTAAACACAAATACCTATTTTCCATGTTTTCGTTAATCATTCCTACTATTAAATTGCAAGAATAATAAAACGAAATAAACTGCTAACACCACTTAACGAATGAATCGCTTTAAAGGACCATATGTCTCATTTGCATTTAACATTAAACCATATTTTGTGTGACACTTAAGCACCACACGACCACCAACAGTACAAATTTTCCTTTTCGCCACAACCAAAAGCTCTGACTGTCCATGGAGTCACGGCATAAAATCTATAGAAAACGATTTTTTGCCACCATTTTCAGCAAATCGCTTGAGTACTCATAGCGAACGTGTAGGAAAGTTACGAGCTGACCCAGACCAGTAGACACCAAACTAACAACATAATGTTCCAAAAACGACAGTGAAACGAACTATAGAATAAAATGTACGAGTGTAGTGTACGTACGTAAGTGGAGCAAGTAACTCTTAAATAGTATGACGACGACGTCGACGATGCCGAACTCTGCAACTCTGCATGTTCACTGTTCAGTGCATTAAATCGTAGTTGGTCCCCATCCGAATATGGAGCGTATGTAGTACGGGCACACAGAGACCGACAAATCCATTTTATTGGACAGGTGATTGTAGGTGGAATTCATTGGCGCTTTGCGATTTTTATATGAAAAGGGAATGTTTATCGGTTTTCGCTACGGATTTATATTTTCATTCTTGGCGTCGCAAAGATAATAAAGTACCGTGGCAACGGTTTACGACCAAAGCGATATTGAATTGTTGTTGATAGGCGTGAGGAGCCATGGGATTTGTATAGATTTATTCTCTTAAAGATTGCTTAGCACAAAGACAGCATCCGACTGGTGGTATTACAGAGACTACCATACGAAGAGTATCCTAGTCTTATGTGACGTCTCAAATACCGTAAAGAATGTAGTTATTGTGCAGTTTGATTAATATACAGCTTTTTTCTAGATGTAATCTTCAATTTGGCATCACATGCTAAATCTATTAAGCTCCTCGCACCCAAAGATGCATTCTCTAAATAGAACACCCTTTGAACTACAAAGCATTAGAAAAGCGCCAATCAACTTAATCACTGAACATTTTGTATTATCCTGAGCCTTTATCTCGGAATCAGTGTAGCTGCCCTTTTCTCCCATTTGACAGCAAGGTAAAAAATGTAGCTTGCTCCTATGAAAACATTTTTTCAAAACTTTGACATTTAATTAAAACTTCCAGTTCTTATGTATTACAGCTTTTTTCTAAGTATGATCCGTTTTAATTTGCATAATTAGAGGTTGGAAAAAACTGGAGAGAAGTCTTCTGTGAATGCTTACTGTAGTTTCAAATTTACTCGGAAAAGTAATTATCAGAAGGTATGGCCTTACTATAAGCTTGAAAAGCTTCCTCATTATCTGAAAATGAAAACAGATTTGCTCGCAAAGAAGAACTTAATCTCTGTTTGAATTTTGCTGCCTTATCGTCCATTTTGTGGTGCTGAATTTTATTGTCTTGTAAGTGTGCAGTATTTAAAATTTCATTTACAGCTTATCTCCGGCCACAACCAATCCTTAAGGAGTTTCGTAAATTGCGTAAATTATTACAGAACCACTTCAATGATTTTTTGCGCTGTCGCTCTTGGCGCGTTATAAATTCGACAAACCTTTATGAACTACTTAAATTTTGATTTCATGGCACATAAAATTTGACGAAGAATTATTTTGATGGCTCTCGCGCAGCCATCACTAGCTTGTACCGTCATGAAAAACCTATTAATGCTTCATGGCGATTTCTTTGAAATTTTATTGGAAAAATGTTATATTGGTATTAGAAGGACATTTTCGAAACCTGATGATCTGAGAAGTATCTTAAAGGCAGGTGATAAAATGATCTTAATAATTTACAGCAATCGTTTGATGCTAGAAAGTCTGATTATCTGATGGATGATTAAAATGAAAGAGCTGTTACGATTTGTGAATTGTCAGCTCTTAGTGCTTTATAGTTTGGGAAATCATTAACCAAAATAAATTAAATTTAATTAAATTATATTGATTTCACACACTTTTTCGAATTTTTCGGAAACATGTCGATACATATTTGAAAATCAGGTTGAGATTATCAATAGGTACCTGATTGCTTCCAGACAATCAGCAAACAGATGACCATAATAGTTCTTCTTTACTATGGAATGAAAACTTTGGGAACAGAAGAAATGTTCGAAATGTTGTTGCGTACAAATATTTCGTTAATAATGGCATGGTTGCATATTAATTACGTGAATTAGGTGCACTAAAAAGTGCATGAGATCGAGAGCAGAAATTTAAGACGGTCAAAAATCATATAGAAAAGTGAATAAATATTGAGATTTATAAACACTAGAGCCAATTATAATAATATAAGGGGCGAATAAAGAAACATGTTTTTCAAAAAAATGTTTATGAGATGTTACGTGTAGGGATTCCAATCCCGAACCATTTTTTCAATCCTGGGATTACGGGATTCAAAAATCTCAAATCCCGCGATCCCGGGATTTGAGATTCAAAATATAACACAACAAAATAAGTCAAGTTTTTAATAAACAGATTATATTATGTGCCATCATTTCAAAACTACAACAATAAGTAAGCTCAAAACTGTATAAAAAATATGTTATTGAATAACTACTAATTTATTTAATTGGTGCAAATAAAAACAATAGTTTTAATTATCCAAGACGTTGACAGTATGAAGACAAATATTTAAAATTACAACTATTAAATCACGACAAAAAATCACAACAATAAATCACAACTCAACATGTAAAATATTCAACACATAAAAATTCTGCCAAAGTTCATTGGTTTTTTCGGAAGTAACATTGAAGCAATAGCAAAGTATCCAAAGTATCGTCTCCAAGCCTGCTTCTAAATTTATTCCCGATGTTGGACGCCGCGAAAACGGTCGATAAATATTGGTAAGCCTGCTCCAAACTATGCGAGTGCCACCACTTTCGAAAAGATTCATTTCTTTTGCAATGGTTTTAATTAAATTAGTTTCTTGCGGCATTTCATGATTGATTATTTTCATACTTGTGCAGCTTTTCTCGTAGCATCAATTGACGACTACCTTATTCTGATTCAATATGGGTATCTACTGGGTTCTCCTCATTTCTTTGGCTACCAAGCAAAGGGCTCAGCATCTAGATCATTGAAGTTTTTTTTTTTAAATATTTGCGTTGCTTGGTTTCCAAAATAGAGATTCTATTTCACTTGGTAAATTTTTGCTGGCACAATGTAGATTCTGGAGGTAGCTTAGCATACCAGATAGCTCAGTACACGGACGCTCTTTTATTCGGTCCAATATTGCAATTTTCATAGCATTCACAAGAATTGACCGTTTTTCTCATAGCAGCCTAAATAGAAATCTTGATGAAGTATTAGCAGTGCATAAATTTGCATCTTTGCGATTTAAGGCCTCCACAGTCAATTTTACAAGGAGTAAAACTTCAATAAGTTTGTGAATCGAATCAAACTCAGTTCCTTTTAATCGCTCAGGATATTGCAGGCATATTAATGTATACTGTTTTTCAAAATGGAAAAACCGTTCAAGCATTGTCAAGAGACTATTTCATCTTGTTTTACAATTCAGTAAATGAGACAATTAAATGCCTTGTTCGGATTTGACATAGTTTTGAAGATCGTTATTATTTTTCGTTGGAGCTTTTTTAAAATATAAAACTACTTTACGAACTTTCTTCATGCATGCGCTGATGTCCTTCATCAGATCTAGCGTGTCTTGCAGGTGACCGGTTTCAACGTAGTAAGCTGATTCAGGAGCGTCCAAATCTTCGTGGTCGTCGTCCAGACTATCAGCTGCTTCATCAACTCTTTAATCTGGAATGGACCTCCTACTATAGAGAACATCGCAAACTTCCAAAAGGATGCTATGCGCGAAACAAATATGTTGCCCTGTATTAACTAGTCTGCCTACTTTTCGCATTTCATTTGACCCATCAGTTATGATGTAACAATGTCTACTCCTAGAAAAACATCAAACTCAGCAAAACGCTCTTTTAATATATCTATGTAGTTTGCAGCTGTCATTGATATCCTTACCCGCACCAAGCTCCAGTAAGAATTCACCAAGTAGAGTTGATATTTGTGTAGCGCCTATTTGTAGTCGAGGTCCACTCATCAAACGTCAAACTGAACAGTTACCTGAGATACTAGCCTGTCTTGTCTCATTTTTTATTATTTTTTTTTATCCTGCTTGCATAGCCCACAACCTTTTTCTTGATTGCTATTGAGGATTTTGGTAAATCTGTGTATGCATTCAATAGTATTAATTTCCTCAAATCATTCGAAGTAATGAATGCACTAAATGCGAAACAGTCCATACTTATTTATTTACAAACCCCTTTGTATTCTCTAGTTAACTGTTACATCGGTTTGTTTTGCTCTATTCTTTACGCATTTTGATGTGAACCTGCATGCTAATTGCTTTCTCATAAATATGGATTCTATTTGCTCGTTTCGAGTCTTGCCGTAATTTGATTGCCGATTATGCTTGACTCCCGGCCCCGGGATCCAGGCCAATTTCTGATCCCGAAAATCCCGGGATTAGAAATCATCAATCCCGGGATTTTCGGGACCAGAAATTAGCCCAGAAATTGCATTCTCTAGTTACGTGAGCAAGTTAATGATTTCATAGTCAGGACAAGGATGAATACTGAATACAGAAATAAAACACCGCCCCCACGCAGACTCAATTCATGAGTTATAAATTAAGCATCGTTACCTTCTCTTTTCTCGTTTAACTTCCAAGTGCTAAACTGTAATTATTGGTTCTTTCACGGTGCTCCGATCAACAACAAAAAAATACAGCACGCCAGCTTGAAATCTTCGAACTTGAATGTCCATTTTGTTCTCAGTTTTCACAAAAAAAAAAATCCTGAAATGTTCGGTTCTTTTTCAATTACGGCAACATCTTACATGCCAAACTAAATTCCCCCAGTACAGCCTAGATAGATTTAAGGTATATCAAGATAATGATCTGTCACTTGATGTGTCATAAGAAAACAAATATTCAAGTACTTTACGTGGCCACATTCTTTGTCAGGTGCTTTAAAGAAGTTTTCACCGAATCCGAATCCACTCTGTCTTGCTTGAAGTAGGTTCTTATCATGAAACAGGCATCGGTTTCTCTGCTTATCGAGTGAGGTAGCGGAGATCTGGTGCTGCAATACCACAGAATAACACCAAAACCACAACTAAAACTATCGTTTGTATATACATTACGTGTGAAATTAACGAGGTGAAAGCAAGTGATTATAGAGATACGAGATTAAATTCTATTAAACTCAAGACACGAGATAAAACTATAAAATATATATATATATATATATATATATATATATATATATATATATATATATATATATATATATATATATATTTATAAATATATATTGTTTCCTGCTTTTACACGTGACAAATAAGAGGAATTGGCAAAAAACAACACGGGTATTTTTACCTTTACACTCACTGACATAGAAGGCGATTGCAACACAATTTGTTTTAAGACTGAAACGCTCAACTGGACAACAATAATTTTACTTTGTACTTATCCTTTCCACACTGGGCGCTTAAATTCTATAACCGCAGTGCTCGTTCAAAGCACTTTTAATGAAAGGATTTCTATTGCTTACCAATATCAGCTTCAAAGGAATCCTCCTCAGCTTGAATTATTAGTTTTACTGAATAATTTAAGATATTGCTTGAATTTTAAGTAGATATTAGTAGAAAAGTAAAAATCTAATCAGATTGTGCTTCCAAAAATTACATTATTTGCCAAGATTTTTCAAATTGTGAATGCATTCGTTGAACAAATACTAAAACAATTTCTTCAAATACAAAATAAAAGTTTTGGATTTCAAGGTTTTCATTTAGTTACTTTTCTGAAAGTAATATACATAAACATATCCATAGATAGATTTTAAATAAATGTTTGGGCTTGTGAAAACTGAATCTGGCAAGAGAAAGTGATTATTTATTGATTTTACATATTTATCCTACATATCGATACCAAATTAATTTTCCTCAAAAAAACAACAACAGCTGAGGCAGGATTGCTGTTGTTTTTAATGCTGCCTACCCTAATCTGCTAATGAGCGAGACGCAAAAAACACACCTAATATGAAGATTGAACTATATAATAAGTTATTATTACATAAAAAGTGTATTATTGTTATATAATAAGTGTGCAATTCATAAATTCCAGGTCAATAATTCAATACATATGCCCAATAAGTAATGCTTTCTGTGTCGTGAGATTTTTGCTTCAATAGAACTCCTCATAGTTCACTTGAGTCCATGATTTATAAAAAAAAGCACTTTGAGATGTATCCAAAATAACTGGTATCAATTTTTTTCGAAACTTAATTGTTTCAGACGACATATGAAGTGAAAACATTCTGAGCACAGTACCTCAAAGGAATCAATGATAGATCCACCTTCCAACCATGATTCTTTTGTTCCAGCTCTAGTTCCAAACGCAATTGGTGCTGAGGAATGTGCATCAGACATGACTTATCCTTCAAGTGATAATAAAAATAGCTTGGATCCCTTGAAAAATTTCATAAATTCAATTCTCAAATTTGTAATATTATTACATGATAATGATAATTTTACCCGTAAGAATGTTTTAGATATTTATGATAACCTGAAACATTTGGTTCTGCATCCTCTTCTAAATATATTCAAAGAATTTGTTAAAAATAAACTTCTGGCACATGCAGAACAGAACGAAATTTCGAGCATAATAACCTGCTGTAAAGATTCATTTAAAAACTTTGGATCAGATTATAAAATAAGCTAATATCTCCTATTAAAGAATATGACAAAGTTAACAATCAATTCGTAAATTGTACCGATATATACTCATCGGTGGTAAATGAGTGGAGGAGCGTACGTATTCATCTACTAGAATTTAAAAAAAAAAACAAATCTGAGCGGACATTGATTTTTTGAAAGGTGCTCATTTGAATAAGAGTAAGTATATTCCTACTACAAAATCAACAAATAAATTAATAATTCTATATCACATACAAATTGTCCCGATGTGATGTTGCTATGGGCTCTACACGGCTTCTTACTTCCCTGGGAACGAGTTGTGAGTAAGAACACCATTAGAAAAAATATTGTGAAATGATTAACAATTGAAGATTCACAAGAATCTTATATGATTACTTGCAAATCATTCGCGGAACTTAAGGATTTAATAAGCTTTAAGAAAAGCAGGCCGGAAAATATCCAACTTATTTTAATTACCATTGGTGATATTTTAAGAGTGATCAAATACATATATGTTTATTTCGATGATTTGAAAATTCCGTTTGAAATCCTGCTGCGAGCAGTAGGTATTTGTTTCAAAATTTATTATTTATTCAACTTAGAATATCCGAAAACATCCGCTACCTCCTGGAATTTCATTCAAGATTATTTTTATGAAATCAAGTCTAAATAAAAATCCTGCAAAGTTAATATTCTTACTGAGGAATTAAAAAGGAAACAGGAGTAGAACAAAATATACCCTGACAAAAAAATCTACCTGAAACTTTTCAATTTCGCATGCTTTCTACGTTTACATTTACAATGCAAATAACAGATACAGACTGAAAACAACCGTCGAAATCAAGGCGTGGCAATTCTTTACAATATGGCAACTGGCACGCTTGGCTTTGCGTTTTACTGGCAGTAAAACAAGTACTCACGTTCTTTGAGGACTGGCTATTAGAGACGAATAGCTCACCGGAGGGGAGGAAGTGGGCTAAAGACTTTTTGAAACTCGCTACGGTTTGCATGAATGAAAGTTATTTTACTTTCAGGGGGAAATACTTCAAAGCGATGAAAGGTGTTGCAATGGGAAATCCTTTATCCCCACTTATGAGTGAGATATTTATGGATAGACTAGAGAAGAAACATTATGAAGAAGGTTCGCTTCCTCGGGTTTGGCTGAGATATGTAGACGATATTGTAGCTATTGTTAAAAAAGATGCTTTGGGAGAAACGTTGGAGAAGTTGAACCAAGCACAGAAGGACATCCAATTTTCAATGGAAATCGAAAAAAATGAGAAACTACCCTTCTTGGATTAAATAGTCATAAGGAAAGAAAGTCTTCTTAGATTTAATATCTACCGGAAGCCCAAACACACCCAGAGGACAACACCATTCACGTCTGATCATTGGCATTCCCAACAAATGGACACCTTTCATTCGATGATTCACCGGCTATTAAGAGTGCCCATGGATCAGGATAGTTTTAACTCAGAAGTTAAATATATTAAAGATACGGCGAGAAAAAATGGATTTGACGAGAGGATAATTGAAAATCTTGTCAAAAAGAAAAAGTATAGAATACAGCGTGATCTTTTAACGACGCTTTTTACGCAGGAAAAACAAGAAACAGCCATAAGAGTTCCAATTATTTATTCATCAGTATTCAAAAAAGTTCGGGTACTTCTTGAACGCTTTGATATTAAAGCAGTTCCAACCAGTAAAACTAAAAAATTAGGTACTATACTATGTCACGTCAAAGACCAAAAGGATAAAAAGGAAAAGTGTGGGGTTTATAATATTACCTGCCCAGAATGCGACAAAATATACATCGCGCAAACGAAACGGTTAATTGGTGTTAGGCTAACCGAACATAAACGGGAAGCATCTTCAGCGAGGAAAAAGAATACAACATTAGTACGTTCAGCAGTAGCAAAACACATATTGGAGGAGGATCACAACATAACTTGGGACAACGTGGAGGTGATCAAGGAGGTACAGCAGGTGCGAAAACTGGATGCGTACGAAAGCCTGCACATATGGAAAACCCCTATGCATAGAAGACTAAACACAGACCAAGGAAACTGTGCATCGCCATTGTTCAGGCTAATTTGAACATTCATTTGATAGTGAGGAGGATAGTTTAATTGATATGTATAGTAACGTAATTAATAGGCAATTAGTTGGTAATTAGTATAAGTCAATTAATAGACAATTAGTTGGTAATTAGTGTAAGTCAATATTTTAAAAGTAAGCTCTATAAGTAATATACATAAGTTAGATTAAGATTAGACTGATAGACACTGAAGAAGAGGGCAGATTACCCTCGAAATATCGATATTTGTCACAAAATTCAATATATCTAGCTTCAATTGGAAAGTTTTGATATAGATTTTGCTCAAATGTCATTTCGAGACATTTCTTATTGATAGTAAAATAATACTAGTTTGTGAATTTCATTTTAGTTATTTTATTTAATACACATTGCTACATTACATTACGACAACAAACAAGTACAAGAAAATATTTTGTACTTGTATCTTTTTTGTATGATCTAGAAAATATGTACATGAAAAGTATGTCATATATAAAAATACCATTCTAATAAAAATATTTTACCGAAATCCAGAATGTTTCACTGTCGCATAGTAGATATGTTCGGTGATTTTATGAACTGCGTGCATTAATTTTTCAAACTACATTCATTGATTTTATGAACTATTTTCATTGGTGCTGCGAACCATATTCATTGATTCTATGAATTAAATCTATTGATTTTAGGAACTATAATCATTGATTCTAGAAAACGATCATTGATGGAATGAACTTTGTACATTGATTTGATGAACAACATTCATTGGTTTTATGAACTAAAATCATACAGTTAATGCATTTTTTCAATGGGAATCTCGATTCAAGACTTTTATAAATGGCTATTCATTGCGGCAATGAACATGTTATTGGTTGCAAAACTATGAATTTTTCATATACACAATGAATTTTTTCATTGTATTTACGTACCTTTTCCATTCAGTGTATTTAACCTACAAATCGATACCAAATTAATTATCCTCAAACATCATCCCCGTGGTAATAGAAAAACCCTCATCATAGAATAAGAGCACATAAAACTTTGTAAATAGCTAATGTGCGAAAAATCTTCTTACAATTTAAAAGAATTTTCAACACTTCCTATAACAGCTTAATCAAATCCAACACACATTTTTCCCTTCCTTTTATCGAAAAGCGACATGATCAAGCACTTACCGTTCAAATACACAAAAAAAAATCGTCCCGTGTTAACTGCAAATCTCCATTTATTTTCTCATTTTTCAACGTTACACCTGAATTTGTCGAGTCTTTTTCCTGACACAATTTTCCCGAACCGGACCTTTTTCAACGTCACGGGAGGGCATCACCTTCACCCGAATTGCGACACTATTTGGTTCACAAGTCGTTAATCTTTGTTTACCTCGGTTATCATCCCGGGTCAACACTTAAGAGCAGATTGTGACAGAAGTTACCCATTTCAAGAAGATCCTACTCTATGTCTGTGGAGATACGGGCAATCAATCGTCTAGTCTGCAAACAGGTCATGGGAAGTTTTGGCTTCAATTTTTCATACAACCTGATGGTACCGATGGAAGGTTAACTGGACTTTTTCCAGCTATTCGATGAATGGATTACTCTGGAAGCATAGATCCTGTAAGTCGAACAATATTCAGGCCGAGGATGAAATGAACCTTAGACAATTTGTCCAGATGATTTGGTAGTAGATGAAACCATTTTTTTTTTGTTGGGATGAACTGGAGGAAAACGTTGTCAAGAACAAGGTATAGGGACTTTTACCTGAAATCCAGACGACGCAATTCAATTTCGTGTAAACTAGAACAAATCGAATGAGATTCGAGTCATGAAATGCAAAAATTCTTCTCCATGTCAAGGACTTTGCAGTTGGTATGTCTGCCATTTCTCGGACGTAGGATATGGCTCCGATTGACTATATCATGACCGGAAGTGAAGTACAAATTGGAAAATTTACATAATTGAGTTACGTCTCCAAAGGGCATATTGAACTGCAAAGGGTTTGAATATTATTTGTGAGGTAGATTGGTTTGTAGAAATAAACCAATTCGAAACCGTTGAAAGCAATTGGACTGATGACTTCGTGATATGACTCGGAAGTGTTTGAGAATCGAGCTGCTGCGAACAATGCGATTAATAGAATGATTTATGTTTCTAAGTAGCATGTACCTGCAATCAATAAATTATTCAACAATTTGCCTACAGTAAGACTTACGGGCTCATAAACTAATTAGTATCTATCGAGGCTTGTAAGAGGTCGTAAATCACCAATAGATAATCTGTTTGAAACTAACGTACTAATTGCTGTGCTATAAGATTTATTTAGTTTATAGGCATGATAATTTACAATTTAGTAGTAAACAAAGTTAAAACACTATGATCATAAACTGTTAGAATATTTTTCCCCCAATTTTCAGACACCATGGCGCTAATAATTTTTCCAACACACTACATTAGCACATGCACGATTGGAAGTCAGCTCGCGTAAATGCTATTCCAAATGTGCTTAAAGCATAATACAATTTGCATAATTAATTCAGTTCAACTTCTATACACATCAACAGACCATAAAGTGGATGGGACTATAATAGTGAAAATCTTTTCAATATTTATGTGATATATAATATATAAAAACACAGTAAGGCATGTAAACTAACTAATCACATTGAGCAAATATGCCGACGAAAATCATTTTTCGGAAAATAGAAGCAACATCAAATCTGATTCATTTAGTATCGTTAAAATAGGACGCATACGAATAGACGGATTGTGCCATAAACTAGAATTTAGTGTTGCGAAAAAGCCCCTTTTGGCTAGCACGATCTGCATGAAATTTAACAGTTTTAACTCGTTGCTCGGTCACGAGCTTCTCCTCATTTAACTTGCAAGAATCACTCTTTGATAATCTGAAGTAATAAATGAGAATTGGCAATTGGCAATAAAAACTATTTCATTATAAAATGATCAAATGATTTGTGAGCTATCCTGCGGTATAATCAGAAGTTCAAATCCGTTCAAGATATTATCCATTTGCAAGGACATTAATTTCTTTAATTACACACAAAAGTTAGGCGAGAGTAGTTAAAAACTATTTATTAGAATAGAAAACTTTGAAAATGTCTATCTAACTTAATTCATTTGAAAATTTTTAATTCCAAACCAGCTGATTCCCTTCTTTAATTGACTTTAATGAGGTAGCATAATACTTTCTTAGTTACTGAAAACCAGAGACCCAATCGTAAATTACTCTCATTTCACTAAACACCAACAATCCTCATTTACTAG
The DNA here is from genome assembly GCA_947369275.1 of Nemotelus nigrinus. Taxonomy (NCBI): domain Eukaryota; kingdom Metazoa; phylum Arthropoda; class Insecta; order Diptera; family Stratiomyidae; genus Nemotelus; species Nemotelus nigrinus. The sequence goes on from OX376375.1 coordinate 77,904,208, forward strand.
CAACAGTACACTTTAAAATTTGAAATAACTTTTCTAGGGAATTCCGTTTCGCATTTCAAACTACTGTCTTTGAATGCCCAGACTAACTACGAAACTTTCAGAAACAAATAAAATTAATTAAAAACCTTATGCAAAGAATTCGGTCCTTCTTCGTTGGCTGGTTTTCCCGTTGTATGTATTTAAACATTAAATGTTTACCAGTTGTACTTATTGGAATTCTCCTGTAGATTATTTTCAGGACGTTCTTCTCGTGTTTCTCGGTGCTCCTCTTTCACTTTTTCGACACAAACCAAGAATTCTTTAATGGTGTATTCTCAGGAAAATAAACTGAATCGTTTGATATCATATTGAATTTCTGGCAAAGTCGGTATTTGACTGGGAGGGATGGTGAAATCACGGCATAACCGAAAGAACCAAAGCACGAGGACTGTAAACTATGAATATTTTTGCTCTTTGGGAACAAGACGAGCTGATTTTATTAAATGTTGTCAGTGTAAACAAACAAATTATCGTTTTTTCTTTGTTGGATTTGCAGACACAGAGGCAGTCGTTTTGCAGGAAATGGTTCCAAAAAGGATACCTCTGATACATGGAAAACAATTATACGGCAGCATTATGGTTATTGGTAATATGATTTTCATGCTATTGTGAATTTTATCTGCCGCTGGCAGTTAGGATATTCATATGCTTGTATTATGGAGGGCCATTGCAATAAAATGTGTAGGTTAGTTGTAAAGCAGCAGTCAGAGTTTTATTATTGCTGGTACTTATTTGGAATGAAACGGAAGCAGAAAGGAGAATTCAATGAGAAAAATTTACATGGATAAAATGAAACGATCATATTGAATTACTTGTTGTATATAATGAATAATTATTTGTATAGCAGTTTCGTAAACGGTAAATAATAAATTTTAAGACCGATTACTCTTGAAGTGTATATAGAAAGAAATGAATAACACTTAGCTTCTATGAAAACAAAATCCTCTTCAATTCATTATTGAATTTTTCAAAATTTTACGTAATAGGGAATACCAACGTGAAATTGGAATTGTTTTTGCGGGATGATTAAAATTGAACAACTTTTTATTCACATTAAAAATTTTAATCTACATTATAAATTCTATTTTGACAAAGTGGTTTCGAAAGTATGCACTGATTCTCATCAGACACCAGCACATAGTGCATACTTGACTGGCGTGACCACTTGCAGTTGGAAATCATACCAACGTGATTTAATTTTTTTCCCTTAGTGGATGTGGCAGTTCGCATTCTCCACTTCTCCAGCACGGCAATTGTTGTCTGTGAGACTGCCGGACGGTTTCATCCTTCAAATCTGAGTTAAGTGAAGTCGACAATTACCGCTGCGACATCATCAGCGTAACCTACCAAAAACACATTCGCATGCATCTCGAAGCGCAGTACATCATCACATATGATGATGATTCTGTCACGTCAGGCACGGCTCTCCTTCTCAACCCTTCCTCGGTGCTATGCAGCAACTGTCGGTTTCTAACCATTGGCAAGTGAGCAGAAAAATGGAACCTCTGCTCAAGGACTCGAAAGATGTATGTCTACATCGCCGATTTGAAGGTACTTTGCAAGTCCGGCTTATCAGAAAGACGGTCGTTTAAGCATATTAGCATGCTTGCTGTTGCCTAACCAACTTCTGAGATTACAGCGATTGTTGAGTGCCCTTTCCGGAATCCGTGCTGCCTGTGAAGAATATTCGCAGCCGATCTGACAGCTGACAGCAGCCGCGGCTTGAGCAACACTTCCAGGAGCTTCCCTGTAGTGTTCAGTGGATGCTACGGTGGTGAAATGCCCGGGTTACTTTTCTCCTTGTCTACAAGTACCGACCGAGCTGACTTCCACTACCACGAGAAGACCCCTGTGGCTAAACATAAATTATACAAATCCAATAATAGATAAGGTTGGCTCTCTCCTACGTCTCTATGGTTTTACTATTGAGCAAACTGAATAAAGATTAGTTGGAGTGCAAAGCCTCATTTTAAGGTGGGTGCCGACCCTTCGTAGGAATGATATCTTGATTTTCGATTGAATGGATTCAAGTTTCAAGTTTACAGTCTTGTTTGTCGTTTGACTGAACCGCTTCAAAATGCCATTTTTCTCACTTGCTCAGCCAAGTGTCCACGGAGATGATTGATGAAAAAAAACAATCGAAAAGAGCACAATTTTTCAACTTCCACAGACAACTGTTTCCACCCCTTACATCGGTGTAAGCTCATAATGTCGCCGCCGCCAGCACAATGACTCACTAACTTGCATTTGCTGGTCAAGGCAGCTATGTTCTAACTAAAGAACTTGTTTGCATTTTCATGCAAGCTGGATTTGATCGGTCGACGAATTGAAGATCGCCATGCAACGCAAATGCAGGTGGATAGTATATTACCTCTGATTGTTGCATGTTGCCTGGTCGCCCACATAGCTGTGAGTTTAGTGACTGGGAATGAAATAATATTCCGCATTAGTATGTACCTTAGTTAAGTCAGGCTCAAAAAGTGGCACGCAACTAATCATTTCAAACTCGTTAAACTTCGGTTATGAGAATGAAGTTTCTACCAGCTTCAATTCCTCAGACGTCAAATGGGTTGTAGGGAAAATAAAATTTATTTTTACAGTTAAGAAAGAAGCCTACAAAAGCATTTTTTCAATACTCTCTTTGTTGATTGTTGTGAAAAATCGAAGCCTTATTTAAGTTGGACAAGTAGCTTTAAATTGAAAACCTTTCATGCAACGCGCATATTTTGTTTTATTTCTTGATAAACATCCGAATTTCTCGGGTTATGACCATGTGAACCACCTCCGACCTGGAAAATCTTCATTCCTGAGTTGATAGCAGCTTGAACTATAATGCGCGTAAATTTATTCCTATTTGCATATTAGTGGCTTTATTGAATATTGACTGTCGGGATATGAGTGCATTCTATTGTACCTATAGCTGATGGAAATTTGGACGTCTTTTACTTTTTCAAATCAACGCCAACTTTGGCTTTGATTTCGATTGCCGTTCACTCTGCCGGCGGTAACATCAACGCGTTGGCGATGTATTGACCTTGGGAGTTCGTTCTAGTGTGGACGGGTGTTCGAGCCGGATATCGTTCATATAAAGTAGTGCGTTGAAATCGGCTGTGCTTTTATACTATTAATAATAGTAAAAATAATATAGATTCATAGAGTGGAGTGATGACATAGCTTTAGTACTTAACAGCTTATATCAGGAGAACATGTAGCATCCAAGTACTCTGAGCACACAAGAAACATTGTGTAGCATTTATTTATTATTCAAAGGTTACTTGGGACTTTTTAAAAAAAGATGCAACCAGAAGATACTCCCTGCTAGATATTTTTCCTTTCTTGCAGCGATGGAAATCAGGCTTCTCAATGTGTTTCCATGTCACCAGAGGCGTACAGTGCGCACTCCTCACCCGTGGTCTCATCTCCATTACACAGCGTAAGAAGTTAGTTCCTAGCCAGCGTACCAACTCCGTATATGTATACGGCCCAAAAATCCAGTGATCTAACCTGAGATTGTATTGTTGGTCAGCCTGGAAAGTTGGAAGAAAACGCATGGAACAGAAAGAGATGCAATATACAATTCGGCAACTACATACTCAAGCTAGATTTTTCGCTGCTCACATACGGCCCACTCTCGCAAAATGTACCAACATAAACTCAGGCTGCTTTGACAGATAATGCATTGCGTAAATGGAGGCGCAATTTTAAGGTCAAAGTGTTTTTTTGGGAAAGTGGAATAAGTTGGTACGCTGGTTGTTATTACGCTGTGTCCATTATTCGATAATACGTGTACCATAACAGCTGAGTAGCTCAGCAGAAACGTATTACGACGTAGTACGTCAACGTCACAGCGTTCGTCGCAGGTGGTAGCAAGAAGCCACCGAAAATCTTCTGACTTATCTTAGTCTGTGGTATCTTTTCCCTCATACTGATTTTTTTTCGGTTTTATTTTCTTTAATAAAGACATGCTGGTAGTTTTTGCTTTTTTCATTTTATTTTTACTTACCTTTAAATATTCTTGAAAACTTGCGACAATTGCAGCACAAACTTCAGGTACAATCTTGTTGTTGAGCTGTTTGAAAATTTTGAATATATACATTAAGCTAGCGTAAGAGTCTCCCGTAGCCAAAAACCTCAATGCCACCATCAGTATTCTTCTGCGGGTATATCCCTTCTAAATGAGATGTCTTGCCTATCTATTTTTTAGCCTACAAAGTGTATTGAATACTGGAAGTCTGCAGCTTTTATTCGCAAAAAGTTATTAAACAGGCCGTATTGTTTTTCAGCTTTGAGGTCCGATATTAAATTTGCTCCAGCATATTAGTCTCTGCTTTTAAAGAGGGACGTCATCCACCAACATCGTTGTTTTCTCTTACATTGTCGACTCGCTTCTTCTTCTATAAGAGCACACTCATCCGCCATATAGGTATACAATCTGCAGTAATGTGCAATCATAATCAACCCGAACCGCAACCAATCCCTTGGCCCCAAGCCATTGGTCGCAATCTGTTCCTGTGTAGACGGCAGGGCCAACGCTAAAGCCAACGACCAACATCCGATCGTTGGCCGTTCGTTAGCTGTATTTGCACGCGCCTTAAAAATATATCTAAGTAATACTGCGCCCAGCGTGGGCCAAAAGAAAACATTTTGTTTATGTTTTCAAAAATTGTTTTTCACATTTTTGCGATTTCATCATTGAACTTTTGATGCAAAGTTACAGATACGTGTTTTAGTTTTCTGTGTCAAATATGTTGATACATATTAAGTCAGAAGTAATTCAAGTGGATAGATTTCTTGAAAATAACAGATACGCTGCAGCGACACTAAATTAATGCGGCATATATTATGCCTGACAATTCTGAAGCCGCGAAAAAAATTTGATTTGAACTGTTCGGTTTCACAAATCCAAAAGAAAGTTATGCTATGAAAATGGGAAATTTCTATTTCTCTTATTCTTTATTTTTCAAATCAATAAAATACTATATTTTACTGACACAAGAAAAATCATTTTTATATCTTAACCTAATTAATTAATTAATTAAGAGTCACATGAAAAACTGATGTGTCTTCAAAATATTTCGTTGAAGTTATCGCATTCACCTTTGAACACAGCAAATCCATTTTCATTATTTCCTCCCAAGTTGGGTCAGCATAAAAATGATGGTTTCGCCTTCATCAACAATACATGTTCTGTGATGCATTGCAAACGAAGCAACTCGCAGATGATGTCCATTACTACTTACTGCTCATTATCTCCGCGAAAAAATTTCGCCGAATGATTTTGTGGTAGCCACTATAACCACTATACACCCAAAACTCTTTCAAATCGTAAAAATTGAATGCAGCGACATGGCATTGCAGAAACCTATTTGGTCGTATTGGACAAAGTACAAGGCTATCGCTAGTCTGCATAGCTTCCTAATTTGGCTATACTTTTTGTGGGCGTTACAGCTCGCTTTGTGTCAGTGGAATTGCAATTCAGAGTGTTCTTACAAAGGCACGGACAGCTGGCGTGCATCCATGAACTCTTCCGTAATGGATTACATTCTCCGTATGATGGAATTGTACTCTATGGCTCAAACGGTGGTTCAAATATTTTCTGCTGTTTGTGGTGACGATGGAGTTGGCGGATTGATTTATTTTTCGTCTTTATATCAATATGATAGCCTCAAGGATTTAATACTTCAGATATTTGATTTACATTGTTGTATTCATTCAAATCAAGGCGTAACGATTTCAGCTAGAAACGATGTTACTCACTAAACCTTGCTCCAATCTAACTGACCGTTTTCTAACCGCCTCTCACACATCCTTTCGTAGACTTTTAAAGATGAAGATCAAATCAACACACCACAAAAGTGCCTTTCGTAACGATCCATGTGAACCTAAGCGACCGAGTTTAATTGGGCGTTAGCTTGTTAATTTCTAGCTGAAGTTGCTAGCCATAATGTGCGAGGCTCATGGCATCGATCTTTTGTGTTGGATGTGAATTGTGAAGATTTTAAAATTGCAACGATTTCGCTGAAACGAATGTATGCATCCACTTAGACAATGAATTCGAACTATGGCGAGGAATCGAACTTGATACGGTCTTCAGCTCATTGAAGGACTTACCCGCCTACTAACGATACAGATAGGTTTGTGGTAAAGAGCTCGGGCTAATGTATGTAGGTTGATTACAGCACGGAAATGACATTATGCAGAAAGATATACTGCCCTACTAAGCATAAAACATTCTATCTACATTTTAGTACTTTCGAGATATTCAATAATTTGTTTTGATTTTTACTGGAGATATATGGAGAGTGCATTTTTCAATATTGATTTTAACGTACTTCAACAAAAGATGGCACAGAATATGAAATGGTGGGAAATAGCGAAAAAATCGAATTTTGATGCGGAATAGTGAAATTATATATATATATATATATATATATATATATATATATATATATATATATATATATATATATATATATATATATATATATATATATATATATATATATATATATATATCTATATATATATATATATAATATATATATACTTTATTAAAAATAAAGAAATGATTTCAATTTTGAACGATGAGTTAATATATGAGACTCCCTGTTGATGATTGGCGGATTTTTCAAATAAATTTTATCGCATTCCCCTTCGTACCCCAGCAAATCATATAATAGTTACATTTTCGTCTGAAATTTCACCTGCTTATCCAAAAAGTAATTTATCTTGCACGTGAAGTTTTCATAATTAGCAGAATTTCTTCGCTCTGGACTTCAAATAACTCCTTAAGAGCATTTGACACTCGGATACAGCGCACGTCCTTCCCGCTCAGAGGCATTTTCGAAATGAAATTGCATGCCATGAAATTGCCCACGCACAGATGGCATACCATAAATTTGACAGTCGCTACCATCGGATATGGCAGGGTAAATTGCTAATCGAGCCCCGGTGTGAGCATCGGCCTCATTATTGCTGTGTAGATTAGTGATACGCGATTACGAGATATTAAAATCGATTGTTTCGATTGTTCAAATATCTCGAAACATCTCGATTATTTAAGTTGGACTCGATTGTTGCAATCGAGATAATCGAGACAATCGCGCGATTCGAGATAATCGAGCGATTCGAGATAATCGAGCGATTCGAGACAATCGAGCGATTCGAGATAATCGAGACAATCGAGCGATTCGAGATAATCGGCCGATTCGAGATAATCGAGCGATTCGAGACAATCGAGGCAAATTTATGGGGAAAATTGGACAAAAACGTCGAATTTTTCCAATTTTTTTTTTGCGTAGCTTGAGTTCCGGGACATTTCTGAGCTGTTTTGGGGGAAAGTCCATACAAGTCTGGGAAAAAGTGGCCTAGTTTCGAAGATACGGCATAATGCACAGCCGGAGAAGCCAATCATCGAACCAAAAAGGATCTCAACCTTTTCTTATTTAGCACTTTTAGTGCTACTTTCAGTTTTTCCGGTCGGTTTTCCGGCGGATTTCATTTTGCCATATCTTCGAAACTAGGCCACTTTTTCACAGACTTGTATGGACATTTCGCCCGAAACAGCTCAGAAATATCCCCGAATTCAAGCTACGCAAAAAAAAAAATTTTGGAAAATTTCGACGTTTTTGCCCAATTTTCCCCATAAAAAATTTTTTCATCCTTAAAATATCACTATTGTACTCCCCGACCACTTTCAATCATTGTAAGCGCGGTAAAGGCAGTTTTTGCCAAACTATTGCCAAAAAAACCCTTACTCCCCTACAAAACCGAAATCTTTGTATCACAGCAATAGGTCTTGGCCCGTTATGTCCGAAACCACTCTAACCCAAAATTGACCGATTTCAGCTACTTTTGCCCTAAAAACTTTTTGAATATTTGAATAAAATACTCGCAAGTACGAAAATACTTGATAAATGATATGCTTTCAAACTGCACTATCTAAAAGCAGATTTTATTTTAACATACTTAACAGCATGACAAAACTCAACTTCATATAATATTTGATCATACACTTTGATCAGACTTAATAGTTTTAGCAAAACTACCAGCCATTTATACATGATAAATGCTAGCCATACAAATTTCCATGCATATCTGATCATTACATTCCATATGTATGCACACGTAAAAAAATCTACTAAATAGTATATCCAATCCATTCAAATCTATTCTTCACAAGCGGTTCTACAAGCGTACTGTGAATACTGGTGTGCTTAAACACTAACATGCCCACCGCCACCAAAGAGTTAAAGATATCTTAATTTTAACTTAAGATAAACATATCCTTTTATACATCAATATTTCCCAAAAAATTGCAGTTTTATCAAATAATAACACTTAATATTTTTGCTGAAATATTTGAACATTTTTTTATTGGCTGCGCCAACGAAACGTGCTTTATGGCTCACTCCATTGCCGTCAACCGATTGTCGATGACTTGACCGACCGAATGATCGATTGCGAGATGTTCGATTGTCTCGATTGTCTCAATTGCCTCGATTGTCTCGAATCGCTCGATTATCTCGAATCGGCCGATTATCTCGAATCGCTCGATTGTCTCGATTATCTCGAATCGCTCGATTGTCTCGAATCGCTCGATTATCTCGAATCGGCCGATTATCTCGAATCGCTCGATTGTCTCGATTGTCTCGATTATCTCGAATCGCTCGATTGTCTCGATTATCCCGATTGTCTCGATTGTCTCGATTATTCTCTCGATTGTTTTGGCGCATCGATTGCGATTCTCTCGATTGCGATTATCTCGATTGTTTTGTGGCGCCTATTGCGATTATCTCGATTGTTAAAATATCTCGCAATCGCCCATCACTAGTGTAGATCCACATCACTACACGAAGCTTTAGACCCCATGTGGTAGCAAAAGCTCTCCTGCACTGCCCGAAAGCTTTTAAAGCACGGGTAAGCTTCACTTCCACATGTTTCTTCCAGAGAAGTTTTTTGGTCAAGATTACTCCAAGATATTTGACTTCATTAGAAAGTTTAAGTGTTACACCCTTCATGTTTGGAAGCACTAGTCCTTCCTGTTTTCTTTTCCTGGTAAACAAAACAATTTTCGTCTTACCAGGATTCACTGTTAGGCCGTGCCTCGAACACCAGTTGTCAATCAGATCCAATGCACGCTGTGTATTCCTACATACCACATTCAGATCTTTACGGGGTCACTTTTTATACGGGGCCAGTGCGGCCTCGTCAATGATGTAAAAGAGTATGTAGTTTTCGAGTCAGAAGTTAACTCAAAAATGAGAAAAATGCAGATAGCACGTTTATGCTTAGCAGAGCAGTATAGGTGAATAGGTATAGAATTTTATTCGCCTTCAATGAAAACTGATTTTGTGCTTGGCCGGAAATATTGGTGATTAACTCACAGATTTGCTACTCCTCTCACTTGCGAAGAATTTTAGCAGAAGTTCTGGAAAGTGAGGTTTGATTTACAGGCTTCATATCAGGGAATAATCATTGAGACAACATTTAAGTTTGATCGGTTCGAGAAGCATCAAGCCGGAATATATTGCCCAAAGATTATTGCCAAAAATCGATGATCTCTTTCCATTAATTACAAAAAACGCATTGCTATAATTCTGCGTCTTTTAGAGGACATATCTACCCGAAAATTCTGAAAACTTTAATTAATAAAATATAGTAGTTAACATATTGTCGATGGTTGAAAATAACTGTCACTCTATAAACCCTGTTATCTTCTTAAATCAACAAATCGATACCCACATTGATCAAACACTAAAAGCCTGATCCGAAAATCCCAACATATTCCATGACTCTTTGCTCATTTGATTAGTTCAAGAAAGAAAAGTTATTCGACGACGTCAATCATCGTGACCAACTAACAATATCCATGCATTGCCAACGTACAATACGATTCTCAATCAGCTTGCAGTTTTGTACCGTGGGATCCAGTCGATTCTCTTCAAGTTCAAGTTACCGTTTTCATTCTTTCATATCGCTAATCTTTCTTCAACGAATCTCGAATGACACAGGTTCCAAAGGGTTTGAAATATATCGACAAGAAACTGTTGAATATTCATGAAAAAAACGGTACGTACAGTTTGTAATGGAAATAATAGTACATACTTGGCGTTGGACGGCAAAAAATGTGTCTGCTTTAAAAGTGACAATTTTCGGGAAATGATTTATTACTTTCAATGGAAAATATCACCTAACGGTATATAATAGTGTGCGTCAAGAGTTTATGCTGAAGTACTCATCAGGATCTTGGAAAAATATTTGGATTACCAGGACAGAGTATCGTGTGCAAATTTCTTGCTAACAAACTGTACTTGTAGCCACCAACAGCGTTCTTTCCTCCATCAAATGAGCTCAATACGAAACTAAGAAACGTTGTTATGTCTCAGAAGCAAACTCATTCCCGTAAACACAAACCTACTTAACAATCATATCTACGTCACAGAAACAGTCGGACAGACTTAAACCCGACAACACCATTCTTGTTCGCCTGTTTCCGATGTTGGTCTTCGACTTTACTTTTATTCGAAGAAAGAAACATTACAAAGGTTTCTTTTCTTTTCCTATCAATTCATCTTGTGCGATTTCAATTCTTTCGAATGACGGCGGTATCGGCAATACAATAAAATGGAAAAAAAACATCAACATGACGGCGATGATGATAACAACGTGAACTCGAACCTTACAACCGCAACGATCGCTTAATGTTGAATTTCATTTGAAACGACCCTTGCGGATATGCCAAGTGCAGATAGTACTATAGTTTGTTTGCAGGGTTTTTCTGGTGGGAACGATGGTGAATGATAGAACGTTTCATGTTCGGGAACTTGAATGGTGTCTGGTTGCAATGGTTGAGCTTCCTTGTATTGGTTCACCAAGTTGGCAATTCGTTTCCTTCTAGGGTACGCTAATCTCCAGCGTTGAGTACTTTCGAGGTAGGCCTCAACCCGGAGCACCAAACTTTGTTTGATTTGAAACGCGAAACGGAAGGCAATAAGCTGTTTTCATCGTTTGGGTCCTTACGGGACAAAGAATTCAAGTACCCAAAATATTATCATCTTAAATTGTATCCTTAAAATGTGGTTAGTACTCAAAACTTCAAAAACTGATTCCATCATATGCGATATTACATGACACTCTCAAATCTTCAAAGACAACAAAATCTATTCACTTCTACTCAGCACCGTAACACTGTCCCAATCCACTTCCAGACTACAAAAATATCAACAGACCATGATATTTGCTACTATTTCTAGAAAACATACTACTTTTGTGCACCGCATGAAACGACATCACGATTATCGTTTGCCAAAGAATGACTATCATAGGTCATGGATTATCCACTTCTTAGCTTATACTATTTTCTCTACACAAACACTACAATTGCTTACCACCTCAACACCCCCACTGCATCTTCTTTGATGTCATGGCAAAGTTTTCCATTTAAGTTCAGTTCAGTTCACTTCCAAAGGCTATGCCATGTGCTGCAAATTTAAGTCTGCACGTTGGAGAATAGATATTACACCAGACTGTCAATGATCTCGAAGCCGGACCGCTTTCCAGATTATAATCTACTTTGAACATCATCTACGTATGTATGCTTCTATTTTGCGAGTAAATTTTCCCATTTAATTTTCCGCATTTAGGCATCGTTATGTACTTTTTCTTTTGACTTTACGCTTCAGTACTAGGCTGAGTAGAACAGCAAAAATACATGAAGAAAATTTAAATCGTTTGCATTGTTTCACCGAAAGTTCGAATTGGGAGCTCTAAAAAAATTCGATTATTAATCATAATTTCACGGCTGAGCTTTGAGATTATGAAATGTTTCGGAGCAGGTGGGACTCAAGCTGCGCTAAATGTTCTTCATTTTTTTTTCGTTTCAAGTATCAGAAAAAGGAAAATATTTCAATTTGTGACCCAGCACGATTTGCTGGATATTTGTTATACAATGTTTATCATTATCACTGTACTACTTTTAGGGCCGAAAAGAATAAAACCATTCGAATAATAAAACTCTACCTCAATTAATAGAGAGCGAGCAGGGACATCGAAATTACATCTGCATAGAGCGTTTTTGGTCTGTTTACGCTTCCAACCATATCAGAAATTACTGGCACTTTGCTTCATTGTCGAATGAAATACGGAAGACAAGCAATGAAATACAACTTTGATATAAGAAACGAACGAACAATGGTCAGCACCTCAATGGCCTTCTTCTTTCCATTTACAAAGTTTATTGTAACGGGATTGTAAATCTGATTTTGACACTAATTGGTTTGCCTATGACCATTTTTGGTGGCATTGTGAATGAGATTCCAATAATATACGAATGTGCATCACTAAGGTGTATGGTGGAGTATACAACGGTTCTAGTAGCGATAGGATAGGATAGGAGCGTTGCTAGTTATTATTTGTGTTTTGTTGGCATTTGAATTTACGATATTAATTGGGTGACCATATTTAGTAGACATCGGATTTGATTTGGGAAAATGGTTTTTGTAGAAATTGCAGAACGGCGAGAAATTATCTCAAGTGATATTATTTTTTGATATTATGCATTACGGTTTTCTTTTTTTTTCAAGGAATTTAGCACGCTTCAATTCAAGCCACTTTTGTAGCTTGAAAGTTGAATTGCTGCATAAAAGTGGAATAAGAATATTTTTGGGTATTAAATTTCATGCATACAACTTTCTGTATCGTAAATACGCCTTATGTGAGGGAATTTTCAACATGATACCGTATTTTAATATGTCTATTCTATTTCTTCAAAAGAAAAATTTCTAGCGGAAAAGAGTCGCTGGAAAGACTGATTTTCGACACAATTACAGGAATTGTGTAGATTTTGAAAACATGTTCAACCAAATGTACGCCTCATTCAAACCAATCTGTATTGAAGGTTATGTACGACTTTGATCCAAATACGTCTTTGGGTGCCATCGTGCTGAAAGATTTCCAAAGTGGCCACTTTTAAGACTTTCAAAATTTAGGAGATTAAAACACTTTTTACTTATTTTTATTACAGGAGGGTTAAAATTCGAAAATTTAATGGTAGCAGCTATTAGTACGAAATTTTAAAGTCATCAAGTTTGGTCCTCATGACACGAACATTTTGTTAATACAGAGATAATTGTTTACGCTTAAGAACTAGGTTCGAGCTCTCCGGTTGTTTGATGATCGAAAATTTGGTGACTGCGTTAGAAGTTATAGGGGCTCAAAGATTTTTTAGGGTTTCCACCCGCGAAAATTTCAAAATTTTCAAAATTGAAACGTTAGATGTTTAGTGTCACTACAATCATTTGAAAACATAATCGCAGTTACTCTTTGTTTAAAAAAAATTAAAAAAAAAATCCATATCTGGTAGTCCCAAACTAATTTTTCAATAAAAAATCTACTGAATTGGGCGTACACTAAAGTCGATTTACTGTGTGAATTTACTGAAAATTGAATTACTCTATCGGAAGTTAGATGACAAAAAGCTTTTATTTTTGTTTGTGATTTTTCACGATGGCTCCACTGCCACAATTTCCCCTACAGATTTAAATAACCTTTTTTTCAGACCTAGTCCTACTAAATGTCAATATACATATGTATCTTGTGAATTTAAATTGGATTTGATTGTCAGTTTTCAGAAGCACGAATTTCCGGAGTTAAAATACTACCTCACCGACGCAAAGAGGAATTGTGAAAATTTAAATTTGGCTGGGTAGACAAAGCATGAAATTTAACAAAAATTTGCATTGTTTTCTAAAAAAAATCAAAAAATTTCAGGAAAGTCGTTGATTTGAAGGTTTTCTGTTTACAATATACAAAAAATACACTAGAAAGGAACTCACTAAAAATAAAAAAACAAACAAAAAACACCCCAACACAAAAAAACCCAAAATTACCAGCCAGATATCAATCGGTAAAATTATTAGGTCTGTTCCCGTACTTTCAGTAACTGAATTTTACTGAATTTTCCTGAATCATGTAGTGGGGAATTTCATAAAAAGTGCGGGAATGCTCTCATTGTATTTCCTGAAAATTGACAACCGAAAGTGTCAGTTTTCGATTTTTGGGAGAACAATAGTTATTATAAAGTCATCTTAAGCGGTAATAAATTATCGCCACAAAAATATTCGACCTTCATAGCAACATTACGCAAGAAATATGTTGCTTGCCGTGCACATTTGAAAATATTTACTCCGTTTGACACTTTTCCGTATTTTTCAGTAGCTCAGACCCTACTGAAATTTACTGAAAAAGGGGAAATTTTCAGTTTTCAGTAAAACGGAGTGCGGGAACAGCTTCATTGCAATTAATCGCGATTAATCGCAATTAATCGTAGTACGGGAACAGAACTATTCAAAGGTTTTTTTTAAGGGGGCTGTCACGTAGTCGAGTTTTATCAAATATTCGTGCTTGAAACATAATGAAACTTCACTTCCTATACTTGGTTTTTCTAAATATTGGGTCATATAAAAAGTCTCCACGGTTTTTTGTCACTAGATTGTTTTTGTCACTAGATGTTACTAAAAGAGCTGTCACTGTTTATATAGCACAATCGTTATTAGTAACTACACGAAATATAACAGAAATACAAATGTTAATTCACTAGAGCGATGCGACCGTCGTTGTCGAGGTGTGCGGGAGAAGAGAGCAAGCCGAACGATTGCTAGGTCAAGTACCGACATCAGTGTCTGCTCGTGCGTATGGCACTACTTACATTGTTGTTTCCCACAATATCAGGTAACACTCACCCGATCATCTCAAAAGGTGACATTTTAGCTTACATTTTTTGAAATATTTCTAATTCGTTACTCGTGTAAAAAGTTATATTAATTCAAAAATGAGTGAAACATCTGAAGAAATACGCTATGTGATGTTTTTTTAATATACAAAAGGTAATAACGCTGCAAAAATATGCCAAAAAATTTGTGAATTGTACGGTGAGAATGCTTTGAGTGAAAGAAGGACCCAGGATTGGTTTGCTCGATTCCGTTCCAGAAATTTCGATGTAAAAGCTGCACCTCGCTCTGGTCGGCCAGTCACTGAAAAAACCGATGAAATTTTGCAACTGGTGGAGCAAGACCGGCACGCAAGCTGTCAGGAAGTAGCGGAAACGCTAAACATCAACGACATGACAGTTTGGAATCATTTGAAAAAAGCAGGCTTCACAAAAAAGCTCTATGTTTGGGTGCCACATGAATTAACGCAAGGAAATTCGATTGACCGAATTACTGCAAGTAAAGCGCTGCTGAAACGCAATGAAATCGAACCTTTTTTGAAGCAAATCATTACTGGCGACGAAAAATGGGTGAAATATGAGAATATCAAACGCAAACCACAATCGACTTCAAAGCCTGGATTGTCGGCAAAGAAGGGTATGTTGAGTGTTTGGTGGGATTGAAAGGGAATGGTGCATTATGAGCTGCTGCAACTTGGCGAAACCATCAACTCAATCCTGTACTGTGCACAACTCGACCGTTTGAAAGAAGAAATCCAGAAAAAGCGGCCAGAATTGGCCAACAGAAAGGGTGTTGGGCTCCACCACGATAATGCCTGACCACAAACAATTTTGATGACACAGAACAAATTGACGGAACTTGGTTGGGAAGTTTTGATACACCCACCGTATAGCCCGGACCATGCACCGTCTGACTACCATTTGTTTCGGTCTCTGCAAAACTCACTTGATGGTAAGAAATTGGCCGACCGGACCGCTGCCAAAAATCACTTGGCCAAGTTTTTCAACTATAAACAACAGAAGTTCTACACCGATGGAATTATGAAGCTACCTGAAAAATGGCAAAAGGTCATAGATAATAACGGACAATATGTACTTGATTAAAACTGATTTTCAATTATGAAAATTTTTGTTCAAAAATGTACCAAAAAACCGCGGAGACTTTTTATATGACCAATATTTATGCAGAAATGTACGTGTCCCAAGAAATTCACAAAAACACCCACTGCCGCTCTAATTTCCTACGAAAATTAGTAGAAATATTATCAATTTATTTTTCGATATTGCCTATATATAGTTATTTTATTTTCTAATTTATCGTACATATGTTCCAATGCTAATTATTCGATGCTTTAGAATTTTCGTAAAAAGAGTTGGATTGAATATATTATTGGTTTTTGGCCCTCACAACAGCTGGGTCCCGAAGCTATCTGCTTCCGGGAAGCGTCCGCCCTTCGAATGGCGGTATTTATAAACGTTTAAACCCTAAATGTTTGTGTGTATGTTGTTTTTCAGCTCCCATTTCAGAAAACGGACAAACTTTCATTGTAGGATGTTTTCGGGGTGATTTTAATTGGAATTGTTTTTGCGGGATGATTAAAATTTAATGTTTATAGATTACCGTCAAACAAACCAGCGCCTTTTAATTCATATGATGCAACTGAATGTTGTGCCAACATTATAATTGTTGTGCTTTACTTGTCTGAATTTTCACGAACTTTAGACAATGATATTATTCCTACTCCTTGTTGAGCAATAGAGTATCTCTTACTATTGCTTCAATTTTCGCATCACCAATCCACACAAAACCTCTCCACAATTTTTCTGCAAAGAAAACGAGGCTGTCTTCGTGAGGTAGGTTCAGTAAAATTTTATTCCGTCTTCTCCAAACAAACAACAATTAAAAAAAGCTTTGAAGAAACATCAAAACAAGAGCGGTAAGGAAAGTAGGAGAAAAGAACGTCGAATCCCCAAACACTGGGGACAATCGAGAACAGAAAGACATTAAAAAGTAAAGTTGTTGTGGGCTCCATAACATCCAGTCGAGATAATGCAGACTCAGATGAAGACGTGAATTCATCCTGAAAATACTCAATATCCATACAGCTCAGGATTCTTTTCACAAGACGAACGATCACTGGTTAGAAGAGCATTGGAGTTTTGAGTATTTTTAATAGACGGTATTCTTATGTGATGAGGTTGCAGTCCGGAAGACTTCTTTATATTTTTAAGCTCCATATGTGTTGCTGCATGTGGTTTTCTCAGAAAAGCAAGCTTTCAATACAATCGAGCATTTGCGATTTTTCAATGCTATGCAAATACGCAGTAATTTAAAACTAAAGCCAAAAGTGTATAAAAGTGGCATTCTAGCTGAATCAGTCATTTTGAAAAGGGACCATCTCCGAAATATCAAAATGCTCAAGCCATAAAGAAATTTTAAATCTTTGTACATTAGTTATTTCAACGTAATTTTTTTTACGTTTATACGGCATCCGTTCTAATGTAAAAATATTTTGATAATTTTTTTTTTTAAGCTGGCTTATATTAATGTGAATTTTTGCTTGATACGCAAGGTTCCTCTCAGGAGAAGGAATATACAGTTGGGGCAATTTGATACATGTTTAAAGTACCATAAAACGATGCTCCACAACTCTATCTATGTATGGTTTACCAACAATCACTCCTGGGTCTTCTGGAAAAAACACAATTCATAGAATTTGTTGATAGAGAAATATGCTTGTTCTTGTTTAGAAATTTTCGTCCCATAGCTTTCTAGTGATAGTCTTTTGTTAAAAAAAATGTCACCAATTTTTAAAATCAGTCACATTTCTATAAGTTATTTTATTTACTTGAAATTTTTTTGTTTTCAATAAATTTTTCATATTATGTAGGACAATATACGCGATCAAATTTACGTATTTTGCTTTTAACAGTGGCAAAATCACAGTCACAATCGTTGTCCGAATGTCCAAGTTTTGGAAAATATATTGAAATTTTCGAAAGTCTCTTCCTAAGTACAAGAGTTAAAAGAAACCTCAGTACGGTATTGTCCCGGTTTTGACCCGGACAACCATCGCAAAAGAGGTAGAGCTCTTCAACCTCGTCATCAATATTTTGGTTAAAAAAACTGAAGACATCGTTTGGGCCATTGTGAGCCTACCTTGCATCATAAGAATAAAATGAGACCTTTTCGGGTTTTAGATTGTGGATGTGAAATTCATTGAACCACAGTTGCCTGTAGTAGAACACCTCTTGTACAGGTAAAGACAGTAGAGGTAGGTTTTGCATATAACCAAAACATTATGCTGTAATTTTAGGATTTTCCTCGCACTTACCTCTTATATTATTACTTTTTTCATAAAACTTGGAGGCTCTGCGCTCATAAACAACATGCTCCGCATTTGCTACTTGTTTAGTGATTTTGTTTAAGTGCGGGTCTTTTTTTGTCGAAAGTTGTTTGAACTTTGAGGATACGTCTACTTAAGGACGATCAAAAGATAAGTTAAAATTTTCTTGGAAATACTTTACAAGAAACGTATTTCACACTCTTCTCACATTCTGGATGCTTGGTTAGAAAGTCAGTATATATTATTTTAACATTAAGAAGAGCCGAGGGGTATTTTTTTTGTTTTGTCTTCTTCGTAAGGGCATTCCTTTACTGGGAGGCTTTCAAAAGAATTGTGCATTTTTTGACATATTATACCGGAAATAGCCCGTGCAGATCATTCCCCTCATATCTTTTGGCAATTTACCTAGCTCTAAAATCGTCAAATTCGCTCAGCCCTTTGCTTACTTACCCCAAAAAGGACAAAAAGCTTTACGGCGCACTATTGGTCGATTATTGTCCTCAATGTGGTAAGTAAAAGTATTTTCCTAAAACGTTTAACTTTTCGTCTTACTTTTACTCTGAAAATCTTGGTCACTCATTCGTTTGCTACGATTTTCAGTTTTTTTTTTTGCCGATTAATCACTAGAGAAAATTATCTTGCTCGTCTTTGTAGTTGCATTGTTCTTTTTTCGAGGGGTAATTTTAGTGTTGACGTGGGTTATGTGTTCTTCTTCATGTATTTTTGCTTTCTTTATTCTGTTCTGCTCACAGCCGTCCGGGTTTTTTAGACCTTTTTTATTGATGAAGCATAATCACCCTCAACCCCTGACATCTTAACTCAGAAATAGCTTAAAATTAATAATAATTACTATAAAAACTACGAAAAAGGACTGTTTTGCTGCAGTTGCATCAGTTAAATAAAGTGATACTAGTGACAGTTGTTGATAGCAAAGAAAAGGAGTTGGAGTGGGAAGTACAATCTGCGCATACCTTACAGCAATTCATTTGGAAAACGGGCTATCTCTCCGAGATGACTCCTTTTTCAAATGAACAAAAAAAAAACCAACCTTGTTAATCTGATGTAGTTGACCGATGGCCTGTTTTCAAATGGATCTCCCGCCGATTTTTTATAAATTGAGTAGATGACCCCTTTCCAAAATGGCCGATTCAGTTGAAAGAGCAAGTAATTAAATTCGTACCTGATGACAAACACCATACGAAAATAAGTCAACCTGGCTTCTTCCAAAAGTGAACTTTAAAGAAAAAAAAGAAGAAAATCCAAAGCAGCTATTATGCAAGTTTATTTTAACCAAATACCAGGAATTGTATTCAGTTATTGAAATAGGTCACAATTGTAATTAGCTTCAAAATGAAGGTGCTTTGGAGTTTTTAGTTTACAACAATTACTTTAAAACTTTTATCTCTAGAGACCAAATACATTATTGATAACAAAGCTAAATTTTATTTCCAGTTTATGGAAAAAATAAGAAACATTACTTCGTATTGGAAAAATATCCTGCCTCGCGTTAAAATACCTTTTTTGATCGTTCACAATTACAATTTAGACTCGATAAAGTATTTTTTTTAAAGCCATAAACTAATAAGTTTATTATCTAGAGTCTAAAGTTTTATTCAGATATATGTAAAAAAAAAAAATTGCTGAAAATGTCAGCAACAAAAACTGTTTGGACTCATAATACATATATCAGCTTTCTAAGTGTCTTGTCAGAGCTATGATATCCTTATGACCAGTGGCGGCTCGTGTCTTTAAGACTCGGGGAAGCAGATATATTTTTGCATAGTTTTCCAGAATAAACAAGTAGAAAATTTGTTTGACTCAGTGACTTTCCTACTCATTATGATCACCATCAATCTCAGTAATATTTATATTATGCAAGATTACAAATTAAAATAAAAGATATTGCAAATTAGAACTATTTTTTTTTAATAAAAAGTGAAAATTAGTGGTCCTGGTCACCACTAATCTATAAAGTACTTTTATCTATTCAAATAGTCTAAGAGAAAAATATACCGCAGTTGATGTTCTATGGTGAAATTCAATTTTGAAGACAAAATGAATTAAACCTTCGGCAAACAACGTGAAAATAACTCCTCACCCATACAGGGTGGGGTTAGATTTACCTCATAAAGCATTTTATCTGTTTCTGTGTATAAATATATTAAACAGAACGTGCTCAAATATTTCTTTTATACTTTGTATCAACAAGCAATAATAAAACACAAAGCATTTATTTAAAAAAATACTTTCATACCTCTTCCATAAAATCAGCTTCATGTCTTTCAGATTTAGGGTTGAAATAATCTCACGTTGTATGCCGAACGTAAATACTCTTGTACTATTTAAGTGACTATGATGACCACTATCTTTCTTTAATCATTACAATACTAACTTACGCACTTTCAGCACAAACAAACAAACAGACAAATCAATCCAATTTCAATCTGCAGCAAACATTTAACTCTTGAACTCAGTAATAAATCCATTACAGAAACGAAACATACAAATAACATCTTGTGTTAAACAACGAATTCATTACCGTATTCATACATACAAATAACATCGTAAACTCATTCACCCAAACCATACCAGCTCCAAGTTCTGTAGCGAAATAGAAATCAAACAGAGTACGCTACAAATCGTGCTGCATCCATTCACAATTATTTCTGGGCCATTTAGCGGCTGAATAAGCGAGGGGTTTTTGATTTTCTCTATTCAGGAAGACGCGGTGAGCTGAGCAGCGTCCGCGCTGCTCTTCGGGAACATTAGCCTCGTTAATAACGTGGTTTCAAACCGGCTTAGGATTAGTCAAACCACGTTGTACACGCGCAGTGGATTGATTTGAGTTAAGTCGATCCAATCACAAAATTTTACTGGATTGGATCGACTTGAGCGTTACAAGACGCGGATCGAGCGATTGAGGATTGAAAAATTAGAAGCTCACTTGAGTTCCATTCATATACATATGTGACGTTACGATGCGATATACTTCACTTTAGTAGAACTAGCTGCATTTTATTCGGTTAATCCACTTTAACACACCAAAAACCTACTTTGAAGTTTCATTTCAATCCGTTCCAAGCCAAGTCACTCCAAGTCGATCCTGGTAATATACAAGGCTGTTCATTGCAAAGTGTTTACGACCATCGATTGCGTGATGCTTGCAATCGGGTGTATGCACACATCATGGTACGTGAATTGAGGCAAGATCAATTTAGTGTTCTGTGTAGCATATTTCAATACGCTGCAATGAACTGAGCATTCTGGCTTACAATGGTGCGAGATGCTTGAGGTTTTCATTCAAACGCAAGATATCCTATCGCGTTGCTGTAAAATTACTTGTAAGGCACTTTGGCTGTGAGAACTATCTCGTGTGTGAGATATATAAGGTCTGTTTCCGTACTTGAATCTATTATAATATATTAAAATAGATTCGCAGCAAGTCGTTTCCGTACTTTTGCTGCAAGCAAAATCTTGTTGACGTCATCGCTTCCCCTCTTTCAGAAAGTTGTAGAAAATTACAGCCGAACTGAGCTGAGGCATTTTGCTGCAGCTTGTCAAATCGACTACGATGGGCTTGGGGCGAGGCTTTGAAATGTATATATATTCAAATGAGCGCGCGAAGAAAAATCTTTTCTGTGCAATATTCCAATGAAAACGGAATATATTTCTCGCACAACTTTTTTATTGCTATTACAAAACATCCAATGGTGGATATTTAGTGCATGGTGTGCACTTATTTGTATATGATGGACTTCGGTGGAGGCTAGGTTTTAATAAAGACAAAACTGATTTGTCCTTTGAACTTGTTAGTCATTGCAACTGAAAATGAAATGTATTGTTGGTATTTTTTTTTATATGGGCTCCATTAATATTTGATATGGGCTCCATTATATCTATTAATGGAACTCATAATTGCCCACGAGCAAAATATGATAATATTGTAGATGGAAAAGGATATATTTACAAGGTGTTTCCAATGCATATGATGGCTTCATCTGGTGTGTGGGCTGTGATCATGGCACACAAAATGTCCGCAAGAACGTTTTTCGAAATTCAAATCAACGCAGCTGTCACTTTTAGTGTTTTCTTCTTACTTGCAGCAAGTTGCACCAGCGCGTTTCTGTACTTTTCCAAATGTTCCCCCACCACAAAAATAATCAAGCTGTAAAATTCTGTTACTGCTGCACTTTGCTGAAAGTACGGAAACAGACCTATAGTGTTTTGAATTTCGTAAATTTTTTTATTGATGTTGGATGCTAACTCATGTAAAATCAATTGATTTGCTTTGAATTTCAATATTTATTGCTAAGCTATTTTTCTTGTATAGGGAATATTTAGTAAGGGAAGCACTGCTTTCTTTCGAGCCGCCCCTGCTTTTGAGCCTTCAGTATCTCTAACAAGAATTTCATCGAACTAAAGCTTAATTCAAAGAACATTAGTCTGCTGAATCACAGAACCTTTGTTACTCATTTGTAGAAATAAAAACATCAATGACATCAAACAAAATCTTCTAGGAAAATTCCTCCGGACTGTATCAAACAGTTTTTTTTAAATCTGTTTCAACATGATTGATTTCTTTGCCGATTAAAATCACTAAAACTAACTGCACGAAGGATATTGAACCCAACGCAACGCCTGGTACAGTTAAATGTGAAAATCGTGCAACATTGGCCGTTACTGTCGTACATTGATCTGACCCCTGACTGGTCATTCCTAACATAGGTCATATTCTCACTCACCAGAGACTAAAGTTCGACTTCGAAACGAATCCGAAAGGTATTTGATCAAATCGTATTAACAAAACACCGAAATCAAATGCGAGTATTGTACTGTATGTAGCATCTTCATCAAACAAAATCGTACAATGCATTGAATCGTGAGCTAATCAATCATGGACGATGGTAGCACGGCGATTCTACAATTCTACTACGATTCACTCGATTCTTATCGGATCGGATCTGGTCGAGTCGTAGTGTCTGCTCTGGTCAGTTACAGATTAACTAGCACCGGAGGCAAATAAGATGGTTTTCGTCTTTGTAATGTGCACGAATATGGATTGAACGAGTGATTTAGCTGTCGGGCATGAAGAGAAATCATGAACACTGAAACGAGCTAAAGATGACCGATTAAGTTATTGGGGATGATTTTTCGGGTTATTCATTCGATGAAAGATACAGACGCTTTTGAGACATATCGATACTTGGGATTCAAAAAATTATCTAATGCACTTCTCGGAATTCTAAAGTTCCTATTGAAAACTTTTAGTTCATATCCAATCCTCAGACTCTATCTGGTGAAAAATGAATTGCACCGAACTTGCCCTAACGTAATTTTATTTCAAACGCTACTTGTCGTATTTCACCAACTTTGAAATGTCGACTAAGTTTGAAATAGTTTTAAATTTATTTTCCAAATCCATTTTCTACTTGTCAGACTAAAATGTTTCCAGCGTAACTAGGTATGACAGTCATATGCAGCCGAAATCGTATCCCTTTCCCTTTCGTTACGTATGTGAAATGTGAAAGATTCGCGCACAGTCAAATATCAGGATAATAGAGAGTTTAGATCCTTCGTTGAAAGAAAATTTCTTATTGCTCTGTCACTTGTTCAGTTTGGTTCGGAAGTTGAGAAATTCGGTAAACTATTTCCGTTGAGAGTGTGAATGAAATGTCTGAGTAAGGTACAGACAGGTATATGTAAGTGAATTGTGATTAGGGATGACGTATTTAAATTGAATAGATATGATTCAGAGTTAAATTGAGTAAGAATGGTCGATAGGTTTCGGATCGAGCAGAGCGTATAGGCCCTGCATTGTACTAAGTACTTTGCGAAAAAAGGAAAATATAAACGAATCTATGGTGGAGACAATCTAATAACAGCATCTACAATTTATAATTTAAATAAAATCAAAGGAAAAGTTCTAACTCCAAAAATCAGCGAAATTACTTAAGACATGCAGCAAAAATGTTCATTGAATTAGCTTTAAAACTGTCATAGTCATCGTAAAAAGAAAATAAAAAGTGAGCATTTAATTTCTTGTATGTAACAAAAAGTGAATAAATCAACTCGAAAACTTACAAAATACTAAGTTTTTTATAAACATGATATTTAAACTTGACTGTAAGATAAAATAGACGCAAATATAAGATGCAAATATTAGCTTAAGGCCGGCGATACATGTAAACGCCTGAATTTAGACCGTTTTTCAGAGGCTTATTTAAAGTAGAAGGAATAAATGAATCGTTTTGAAAATGATCATGTTAATTCATTGCATATTAAAAGACAAGAATCTGATTTTATTTTATTTTTTCTTCAAAATGGCCGCCGTAGTAACCAATCTCTTGAGACCCTAGCATCAGTTACAGCAATTTGAAATTAAAAAAATGGGTTGGAGTGTGTTTATTAAACATGTATCTTCTAGTTGAACCAAGAAAAAAAAATCAAAAAATCGTGAATTAGCACGCCTCATAAAAAAAGTACGATTTTTCACCCTTTTTTTCGACAGTTTTTGGGTCGAAAATGCTAAATTTTGTAAACTTTTTTGGCATTATTGAAGTTCAACTACAAGCTTGTGCTATAGAGAAAACGTGTATCAAGCTTTATAAGAATCGGTTGAAAACTTTTTGAGTTATCTTGCCCGCCAATTTAAAAAAAAAGTCGTTTCGAGAAAAACGCGTAGTTTTGACACACAGAAACTCTATGATAGCAGCGACTTACCAACTAATCAGCGATTTTATGCGATTCTTTCAGTACGTTTATTTTTTAGATGTTAATTTAACTATTTATGCGAAAAAGAATGAAATTTGAATTTTTGAAAATTTTACATGTATCGTCAGCCTTAAGCATCTACGTTAATGTAGCTCCCATTCTTTATCACTAAATATTGTGGAAAAATAACTTAGGAATTGGTGAAACTTTGAAATGATTATTCTGAATACTTTTCAAATATTTGCTGTATTGGTATAAGGGATGATGCCTGAAATCTCAAACTCCTTGGCAGGATGAAAAATAGTTTTTGGGATGGAGCGAATTCGGGAACACATTTTTTAACTGCAACCAGATCAACGACTTTTCAAAGAACACTCCGCCAGCTTCCTTCCCCACTCAAATCAACACATTCTTTTTCCCCTTTTGCGATCTTTTGTGCTCGTTCTGGGCAACCGGTATTAAATTTGATTTTTCGCCATAAGGATTTTTTTCGAAAAAGTTTGAAGTTCCGGGAGAAGAAAG
This sequence comes from Nemotelus nigrinus, assembly GCA_947369275.1. NCBI lineage: Eukaryota > Metazoa > Arthropoda > Insecta > Diptera > Stratiomyidae > Nemotelus > Nemotelus nigrinus. The sequence continues at coordinate 77,929,555 of OX376375.1, forward strand.
CTTTAGCGTGTAGTGTTCTATCATGTGGTTGCATCTGACAGTATTATCTGTCCTTTTGAAACCTAGTTGACTGTTAGTAGTTTTGAAGATCAGATCTTGCCTCTACACATTGTCTTCCACAACCGTTTGGTCTCTAGCTAATCTGATGGCGTAAGTCTTTTAACTGCTCTCCAAAAATCCTTCAATAGAGTTGTTTGCATTTGCTTTGCTTCCTCGTCTCTTATTCTCCCAGCTCAACGAAAATTTCAGTTTGTATCCCTTTAAATAGTCCTGTACCAGCGTTTCTGTCGATTTTCATCTACTCTATGAATATAATGCGATGACTAATAATTTTTCTATAAAATGAAACTGACTGATTAAAGTTTGGAAGCATATGAGAAAAGAAGATATCAATACTGTGGACGGGTTCCTTTAAAATGTCAATAATGAAAAAAAAAATGCCCATTGATGCTGTTGACTTCGTTCGCCATTCTGAAGAAATTAATTCTATGAAATTCGAAATGTGCAAAAGAGGAGGTATTGCATCTTTGAATTCAGAATGTATTGGAAGGCGATGAAGATAAGAAAGCGCATAAGGTGAGAATGAGCATTCAAAAAAACAAATTGAATACTGATTAGTAAAAGTAAAGTCAACGATTTTTAAAATAGCGTTAGATACAACGTTTATTTAGAAAACAGAGCATAAAAAGAAAGGAAATAAGGATAAAAAATACTGTGAACTACGAGTCTAGTTCGGAAAACCATTTAACTTTATTCAATGAAAAATTGCAATGTTTTTAGTAAAATTTGTGATAAGTACTGCAACGTTTCAGATTGATTAGGGCTATCTAATTATCCCATATATCCTGCATTTACTATCAAGCTCGTTGTTCTTAAAGCTTCCAGTTAAAACAAGCAAAAACTGGCGTCAACATACTCAGTAACAGTCGAAACTATCGTCTGCTTGAAATCACTTTCTCAAGTTCTTTAACATCTCTGCGTCAGCATCGACCGAACTTCTACCATACATACATACAAATACTTGAAATCATAATTTCCTTTCAAGATGAATTGAAAATGAAGTCGAGAGATCCCATTCATATGCTGGTTAACCGCACAAAAACGGCTGCCGGGAATCAAGTAATTACCCTTCGATTACGATTTCAAGAGGTAACGAAAGGCGAAAATCAAACAGTATCGATAAGATTTCTCGTTAAAAAGGTTTCATACGGTGGGATCATGTAACATTATCTCCGGATGCAAATCGATATGGAAATGTTCATAACAACGAGGAAATCGCAAGCGGGTAGATCGTGCGGAAAACAATACCCCTTGAGCGATTCCATCTTATATGGAATTTGCATGCGAGTACTCGTTGACTCGTTAATTCAATAAATTCGATTGGTAGGTCTGCCAATCAAATAAACTGTCAACCAGCTGATATGTTAATTTGAGTGCTGCCATATGTGAAAAGTAGGGTAATGCAGGTAATAGTTTGCGTACTTTCAGTCACTGAATTTTACTGAATTTTCCTGAATCGTGTGGTGGGGGAAATTCATGAAAAGTACCAAAACGCTCTCATTGTATTTCCTGAAAATTGACAACCAAAAGTGATTATAAAGTCAACCTAAGCGTTGATAAATTATAGCCACAAAAATATTCGTCCTTCATAATAACATTACGCCAAAAACCGTTTGACAGTTTTCAGTATTTTTCAGTAGCTCAGACTCTACTGAAATTTACTGAAAGAGGGGAAATTTTCAGTTTATCGTAGTACGCGAACAGACAATGTGTGAAGTCTTATAGTTTGGTTTTAGCATCACGACTAATTATTTATTAATTTTTAGCACCATCCAACTCCCAGCAAGTTACATAAAACTCAAATAATCGTATTTCACAATTACCATTTATTAATTATGTGATAAATACTCAATTCGTTAATCGTTCCTACCTGACACCGGTCACGCCACGTTACGTCTTAGATGGTGAATTGACTTCTTGGTGTTCCATCAATATTTCAATGTTCAAAGTTAAATCGTCTTGGTTAAATACGCCCAAACAAGCAAACTCAAATGGGAAATTGAGAAGTTTTAATGGCCAATGAAAACTGAGGCGTGCATTTGTGGCAATAACACGTTTATTACCAAAATTTAACTTCTCTTACTTTAATAGCCATTTGAAATTGACTTTGATGAATTTTCTATAACACAACCAGACGCATAAATTCCATTGTTTTGCTTACATGACTCATTGGAAGTTATGGGTCTCGTACATTCGAAGACACATTTTCGATTAGAAGAGCTGAGAACACGCTCAAGTTGAAGGCTGACCATTAAATTCTAGGACATAAAACGTGGATTATGGAAAGCTATATGGTATTTTGGATTCTTCCATTAACCACGTTTTCTAATTTTTTTTGTGGTAGACTGATCATACTCACATTTAAGGAAGTGAATTCAGAATAAATGCCGCGTAGTTTGTGGTCTGAGAATGGTATGGAATAAGCCAGAATGATTCAAAGGTAAATGTTATATTCACTTAGTAGTATATCATTAACGTGAGTATAATAAAGTATACCACGTTAAAATTTTCCAAAGCAAATTTTAATCAAAGATACTTCTGAAATTCGTTATAAACTAGGTGGTGCCAATCAGACATATTGGGCAACAAACTCACGGAACAAAACTTATTATTAAATTTAAAATATTCAATTTATATTAAAGACAAATTTATATTAAATACAATGCTCAGAATTTTCTTAGCCTATAACAAAAACAGAGGAGATTTTTCATGTCATTTTGTATCCTTGGGTCGTATTTCATTCACAAGCTCCCAACAATGTTTATTTGCTCAATTTTAGTTTTCACTCTTAAAACCTGAAAACGTACAGTATACATAGCCGGAAGCTTCCATGTCCTACTGTGCAGGATATTAATTTTCTTTCACACCAACAGCAAAGTGCCTTCTGTTTGTAGAGATAAAGAAAAGAGTTGATTGCATGCCTGCAGCTGCTGTTCATTTTCTAGTTATAGTACTCGTAAGAGTGCACATGAGGCTGAAATGAATATAGTACACGCACCTAGAAGATATTTCAATCACTAGTAGAAGATACGGTTACTTGAAAACGGTGCTGCATCCTACTAAACTATATCTTGTAGCGACATAGCCCGCCAGGAGCATGATATCCACCGCAGCAGGAAGAAAGCCCGGTAGCTCCACTATTCTTTTGCACGGATTGAGTTATTTCTGGTACTGCACGCTCAATCACCTCTTACTTTTCCGAACGTATAAGTGCACTTAATAATTAAATCAGCAAAGTTACTCGTGTTCGATAAAGTTTTGATTGAATTATACCATTGAGTATTTCGAACACGTTCTGTGGAAGTGTTTTCTTGCAAAATTAAAAGTACTTTGGTAAAATTGAATTTCCTCGCGATGATGTAATGGAAATATGGGTACTTTAAGCAGAGTATTTTGACTGTATAACTTGAAAAATCCAGAAACTATTGATTACTTACAGATTCTCAAAATGTAGGTAGTGATATGTAACAAACAAAAAAGACGATTAAAAATACACGACTGACGAGTATGATGCCCCAGGATGTAGCAGGCGCTTCGAGGGAGGTGGCTGATAGAAGCTATAAATTTTTTGTATATTATTTCTATCTTACTTGTAAAATTATATGTATATTTATATATATATATATATATATATATATATATATATATATATATATATATATATATATGTATGTATGTATATGTGTATATATATATATATATATATATATATATATATATATATATATATATATATATATATATATACATATATATATACTATCAACGAACATATTAGGTCATATTGTTGTCGGTGAAGTTCAGGATTAAGTCAAGTAAAAATTAAAATATTTTTAACCCTTTGACCGCGTCAGGCATTTTACAGAATTATCCGGTACCACTATATTTCTATGGGTAATCGAAATTCGAAAAAAATACAAGTAAGCAGAAGAAAAATGGAATTTTCTAGGCTCGGTTCGGATATGGTATCAGAAATGTTTAACTCTATATGAGCGCTGAAGACCTAAAAGTAGGCAAAGAATATTGGAATTGTTTTTTGCGGGATGATTAAAATTGATACATTTTTTATTTACATTGAAAATTTTATTTGACAAAGTGATTTCGAAAGTATGCACTGATTCTCATCAGATACCAGCACAAAGTGCATACTTGACTGATGTGACCACTTGCAGTTGGAAATCATTAACTTGTATTTACGCTACCAATTTGTCAAATAACATTTTCAATGTAAATAAAAAAATTTTCAATTTAAATCATCCCGCCAAAAATCATTCCAATTTAATTCGGCTTCGGAGGCTTATTCCGCAAAACGATCGAGTTTCCCGTATCAATATTCTTTGCTTTGATAAGTTTTAGAGACGATATACGTTGTCTATGCTGATTTATAGACAAGAAGGGAATTATGATCACAAATAAAAGAATATTGTCAAATTTCGAATGGTGAAAATTTCTGTCAAAAAAATCAGATAATTATCAAATTTACAAAGCGCATTACATTTATTTTAAGTAAGCGTATGCTATAGTCAATGGAGGAGCTAGCAACTCTGAAGTTATAGCAGGCACATAAAAAATTATTGAGCTTTCTGAAAAATTTACCCAGAGTTGCCAAAAAAAGTGCAATTCGTTGATTAATTTTTTGCTGAGTCCACCACTTCAAACTGAAATTATAAAAACTCCATACCGCACAAAAACGGATATTGTTTATCGAGCTACCCATTTTTGAGCAGCCGGAATTGGTGCTCATGAAAACTCATGCCCGTATCATTATATCAAACTTAAACTCACATTATGTACTGGCCTTAAGTAGGACCAAGTCTATTAGAAGTTAGTTCATAAAGTGGACTACCGTTTGGCTGTTGCGCTGTCTTGAAATATCCTAAACCAAAAAGCAACACTTTTCTTCCTCACATGGTATTTGTTGTAGATGGCTAAAAAAAATTCAATAAAAACTTTGGGCTATGTAAGATTTTTCCGTACTAAAAAAAGTCAATGTACAGGTCACGATAGTAAGATTCGGAATCTGATCTCGCATTACTTCGACCCGGTTATGCTTGCTCACCTATAAATGCCCACTTACTTCACATGCTGCTTGTGAGTCAATAAGGCAACGCAGTATATTTTTTAACATATGTGAGACTGTGTGCCAGTTGTCCTCATTGCACAACATCGTTTCCCTGCTTAACGCTGGCGGGACTAAATCAATCGTGGACTCGAAGTTGTTCTTGAAACTTGCAAATCGATTGCTATCAAATAATGAATGGTGAAGGTCATCAGTACACAGTACCTACAGTACAGTATACCTACCTTACTCATTCTGCTCTGCCACATTCAGTTAAAGCATCTTCTAAAATAAACGCGCTCCGTTTGGAACTAACACAGGTAAAAATAAACTTCTCCGTGGCCACGGCTGACTCATGGGTTCAGATAACCTATCAAATTTGCCACTCAGCGACCTTTGTTGCTTTCCCCCAGCGTTTTTGCCAAAGTTTATATGGAGGGCACCTCCAGGCTAGACGTTGGCAATTTGCGCTCTAAATTTTATCGTTTAGAGTGCATCCGCTCAAACTTCCGCTCCGCTCAAGAAGATAGAGTTGGTCGTTGCCTGGTCATGGCCCGAAAGGTCCGCTTAGTGTCCAGCATAATTTCCAGGTACCCTACCAACTTACTGCGCTGGACGTCTGCGGATGATAGTCGATACCCTCCTCATGACTTGGTTGAGTATCAATTGGGTGAACTTTCTAGGTGTAATTACTGCCGCCAAGTCCTCAGCGTAACCCGCCAAAGATTTGTCCGCTGTCATTTCCAGGCGCAGTAGTCCATCGTAAACGATGTTCCATAGATCAGGTCCGAGACTTTACTCCTGGGCTGCCCCTGAGGAGATGAGCCTTCTCTGAACTCTTTTGTGGATGACAGACACCAGCCACTGGACCCTTAAGTAGTTTCGAACCATGACCGACAAGTAGTCAGGGGCGAAAAGCTATGCCTTAGGACCCAAAGCACATCTGTCCACCCCACCGGATTAAAGGCATCTAGCTTATTTAGCATAACATCCAGTCTTGCACTGTAGCATGCCTTTTCCACTCTTGATATTGATCCAATTACTACTGAGATGGAATCACCAGTAGAATGCCTTTTTCAGAAGCAATGACGTTGGCCAAATAGATCACTAACTGATGTGATTGCTGACAACATTCGTATCTTCTGCGAACGCTCGAGGAGCTTCCCTACAGATGGTACGTTATCTGATTTTCTAGGTATCTTTTTTCCTTATCTATGAGCGGCCTATTTCTGGCTTGCTGTTCCTTGCACCTGCGCCTGGTTCCTTTTTTTAAAGGTAAGTAAGGTATCAATTACTATGAGAATCCACATCAAAAAGACAGTAGCACTAACTTCAACTTTTTCACGGGTTACTAGAGCCGTAATTGGAAAGATTCTTGCTCCAGGTTCACATCTAGCAATGCCATTATCTCGCTTGTTTTCATCCCAGCTACGTTCAAGTTAATCGTTTTGTCAAGTTAATGAGCGAAGATGTCTATGCTTAGTCGCGAAGATGTGGCAGGCGATGAATTTGAGTTTACTACTTGTCAGCACAAGAGGCCAGAGAAGGTATCAAATTGAATATACTTGGATCGCTATCTAAACCTTTAAAACCACAAGTTTTAATTTTTAGATCATTTTTTACTCTTAATTATAAATATAATTAGTTTGGTTTATTTCGATACTCTGAACTGAATCTTCCAAAAATTTAAACCAAAATTTTAATTTTCTCCAGATTGAAAAACAAGAAAAAAAAAGTTTGGTGTCGGCCGAAAAATTGATATCTCTTTGTAGATTAAAATAAATCTAACTTCGTTTTTACATTAAAAACGGTATGCATAAGTTTTTATGCATATCCTAGAAAATAAGCCAACTTTGTCAAGCGCTCAGTGTAATCTGGTAACGATTTCCTTATTAAAGCCATTTATATTCAATAGCAACCCATAAATTTTTAGAGTTTAAAATAACCGCCAAACCACATTGGGCGCTACAATGGAAATGCTAATTAGATAGTCAGGGGAGTGAAACTCATTTTTGAAAAGAACAAATTATCCTTTAAAGAACATAATCATACTTTTAAGTCTGAAAGTATACCAAGGAGACTGTGGTAGATATTCTAAACTGAAAAAAAAAAATTAAAGTTACAAATTTTTTTCATGCCCATTTCACTACTCGTATTTACGTCTCTCCCTTTTTTTATTTTATAAGTCGAAATCACTAGTAATTTGATTTATACTTTCCCTTAAACTGTCAAAGATGTCTATGCAGATTTATCGAAAAACCGCGAGCAGAACAAGGAAAGTGAAATTTTTTTCCTTACATCATATTCATCAATATCAATTATACAATAGTTTGCTGACTCACTGACTGAATAGCTCAATAAACGACCTGAATACTTCTTTTGACACTTGAACTAATTGACTCCATTTAATGCATCTCGTTTTTTTATTGATTCCATTCACTCCGCCTCATTAAGGCTACATAAACATATCCTAATCGAACTGACCAGTTGACAGCCAATGCATTGTGGTTTCGATAAAATCGAACTTTTGTTTACGTACGCCCGAGCTCTTCTCGTTCATTAAGCTGAGCTGTTATGCAAGAAACCAAAAACTGCCATTGAATTGGCAACCTACTTTAACTAAGGACTGCAACTACCATCGAATGATAGACATGCGAAAATACGAAAGATGTAGTCATACATAGAATGAATTGCGGTTTTCGGCAATTTCGTTCGATTGACATGTGTAAGCGATGAGCATGATGTGCCGATCAAATACGAAAGAAACTTTTCCTTTCTAATCTTTGTGAATCTTGAATACTTGATAGTTCGTTAGTTTTGCTGGTTACTCGTTGTTTCACCATTCAATTCACTTTCACTCGAAAATTCCCGCCGACCAAGTACCATTGCTGTTCAGATTGTGGGTACTTAGTGCTCAGACAATTGAACGTCTTTTGTAGATTTTTCTTTGTGGTCGGAAGTATTTTTCGTTAGATCGGTTGAAATTTGCAGTAAGGAGCTGGGTTGTCGAGGTGAACTTTTAATAATGTGGTAGGAACTATTCTTCGTTTTTTCAGGAACTATTCTACGGCTACGAAAAAATCCGACATGCGTTTCAAAAATTTCTACAAAAAAAAAAAATCAAGATATAAAGATCGTGAATGTAACTACGAGACGATCAAACGAAATCAAAAAGCTATTCATTTGACAACTCTTTTTATTCTATCAATTTTTCATTCAAAGCTCATTTATTGAGTTTTCATTACTCCGATCGTTTTCTTTTCGATCAAATGTACGAAAAAGTCCTCAACACAGCACGCCACCGAAACAAATCTAACAATTATGACCCCCATGACATATCTTTTATCGCCATGCTATACGTTTTGACGATTCGATAAAATATTAGCAATTACTCGATAAATTCACACTGCGCAACAAAACAAACAAAAAATATTGACAAAGAACGGTTTCGTTTCAATGCAGTTAAGAAAACTGTCACTTTCTAATACCACACTGGTCGCTCGCAACTTGCTTCTCGATTCGATTTGACTCAATAGACTCAAATGCGAAAAGGTGTCAAAGAGGTTTCTTTTCATTTAGATTCGATTCGCACTCAATGCGAGTACTTTTCAAGCACTTGGTGCTGTGATTAAGATTTGGACCGCTGAAAATATACTTGTGGTCAAGAGCTCTTATGAATGATTTAAAGAATGGCTGCTTCAGGAGAATAGGCTCGAAGAGTTTCATTTGGACGTTTCGGCTACCGGTCATGATAATTATTCCGTTTGGCATTGTTGTTCCGGGTATAGATGTTCGGTGAAGATGAAGTGTGAAAATTGCTGGATTTTTGTAATTGGCAATTATTATCTTCACCTATTTTTAGTGAGGTCTTTTGGATCTATAAAGGTATTGTTTACAATATCTTTTGTTTCTGGTTCGATCCTTTCAAATTAATTCGTGAATGTAAAATATAAAGTTATAAATGAGTTAATAGCTCTGTTAAAAATCTATTATGAAAGAGCGATATTAAAAAATTTAAAAATTTTGAATATTTGTCAATGATGATTCTTGAAAACAGAATAGGTAGTCCGCAATTGTTTTAGTCGATTTGAAGATAGCAATTGGTTCGTGAAGAAGGGAGAGTTTTTGTTGAATTATGTATTTATGTGATTGCAGATGTTCAATACGTTTCCAGTGGAAGAAAAGACTATTCGTTTAATCTCCACCTGGAAACAATATGGCCAAGCAAGCATTCTGCTCATAGTTGTTTCGTAGCTATCACACAGCTGTTTCGTAGTCAAGGACAAAGTCAGCCATAGAACAGACCTGCTAGTATATCATTTTAAATCCATGAATTATGTCCGTACGAGAAAAATCTTTCAATCTACCGTATGAGCACGTACCTATACTAAGCCATAACGCGAGCACCATTCAAAACATGAAACTATACAGTTTTAGATTCGATCGATAGATGTATGTATAGATTGATGTATCAATGATATCCCTGAGAGAAATAGCTTCTACAAGGTTGAAATCAAAGTGCTTTTCTCTCGTCCACCTCTCCCTACAAACCTCACCAGACCATTGATATCCCAGTAGCATTGATATCCCGGCTCTGTCATCTAGATTTCAACAGATTTCAATCTGCTTCTCTGCTTTGTATTCGTCCTAAACAGCGTAGAATGCATTGCTTTGTAGGAAATATGATACAACAATATGAAAAAAAAACTAGATTGAACTGCTATCGCAGGAATAGTCCAAATGTTTAGATTGAATGGGAAAACTAATCTTACATTTCATGTGATGATGGCAAAATAACATAAAACCCAATACAACTTTATATCAAAAACTTTGATGCCTCTCACCATAACTCAAAATAATATTTAATACGAAATTAAATTCAATACAGCTACCGGAAAATTTAGAATGTAAATTCATTTTCGAGAAAAAATTAATTTCATTCATTCTATTTTCCCTAAAATATTTATAATACGCTCTATGATATGGAAACTCAGAGTATCTTACCATCATTTTAGTCTACATAGCTTTTGTAAGGAAAATGTTTCCATTTACATTATATATACTTCCATTCCATCATACATCCCTTTTTCACAAAGGGAAGTGGTAGATATTCAATCACTCACGATAGGAAATTCGACGACAACTCTCACACTATCTTTGAAATTCATCCTCATCAAAACTCTTTCTTCTACTTTGTTTCAGACTTTTGTAAATATACTTACTTATTTGTTGTATTAGCACAATATGGTAAATGAATAAACAAAATATATAAAATAAAATATTTTCTTTCTTTTTCCCAAGCGATTATCAATTGGGTGAAAAATGGTCACCATTGTCAAATAGATGCAATATTGTCACCAGCATGTTTGAACATTTGAAAGGGTTAATAGACTTCAGTACATTCAAATGTTACTCACGATTAATTTAAATTAATCACCATTAGTTATGATTGAATTAATCATCTTTAAAAACCTTTCTAGGTCATAATTATTCTAAACATACATTTCAGCATACGTAGAAAAGTGCTCTTTATGTGCTCATACTGCCTAATCATCGCTTTCATTATTCTTGATTATCATCATGACAACAGACAGGAGCAAAATAAAAATGAAAACCTACCCCAAATTTATTCAAGCTGATCCTTTATTCTTTTCTCGCACTTGTGGCACTGATTTTGTAGTGCAGCCAATTGTTTTTCCTCCGACTACTGCTCGTTTTGTTATCCTCCTCGGATATTGTCCAGCATAAATATTACAAGCAACAGGGTGTCGTGACCCGATTTCAGATCCAGGGCTGCTGAGAATATATGTATTTTTGTCGCAGTGTTTAGCTCAACTGGATATTTTTTTTATTATCATCATGAGCGTTTAGGCTGGTATTCGCGGACAGTAGAATAGTGTGCTGTGGTTTTCGTTGAGTACCCATTTATATGATAAACTGATGAAATATAAAATTCATCATGATTTAACCAAGCGAATCTTGAAATGAAATTTGTATTTATCGTACATGCGTATTCATGATCCTGATAGAGTGGATCACAGATATAAGAGGAGTGGATGAACGATAAGCTGGAAAATACTGGTAAATAATAACATATTAATAAAAGCTCTAGCGCATCAGAACCGCTGGAAAACTGATTTTCGAAGAAATTGACCTTGAGTGACCAAAAAGTGTGGAAAGATGAAATACACTTTTTGGTTTTATCATATTAGCCATTTCTTACCCAAAGAGAAAAAACCATTTCTCGGCAGCATCTCCTATAACATACATGAGGAAATTGTTCAGTGCTGGCAACACTGTTGCCAGCACTGAACAACACTGAACCAACAAAGCAGCAATAAGTCTACCATAAGAGACTCATGCTACAATCAACCTATCCTTTGAATTTCGTTTTAATCTGAGGATTTCATCGAAATTTCCAGCAATTAAACGTTGTTTGAAGCTACCATCGGAAAAATTTTCAAAACTCGGAAAATTTAAACATTGCTTCCTTAGTTTTGTTGACACTGCTCTCCAAATGAATGTGTAATGGAAGCATTTGTTGGTGCAATATTTACGAAAATGTCTGGTGCTGGAAACCCTGTATTATCAGCATAGCCATAAATATACCAAATCTGCTTCACGTTAAGTTAACCCACTCTGCGAATTTCGTTTCAATTGAATGACTGCGTTCGAAGTTATAGATATGAAAAGAATTTTAGGGTTACCACCCTCAAAACATTTCAAATTTTCGAAAAGTTTATATTTGATATTAATGGTCATTGCAGAATAATTCCCATTTGCAAATTTAATGAAAAAATCGCTTAGTAAAGAAATACCAAAAAATTGTAAAAATAGCCATAACTGGCAGTCCTATCATGATGTTTTTACGAAACTCCCACGAAATTTGGCTTACAACAAGGTCTATACAGTGCATGAATTTCGTTTTAATTTCTTGACTGGATCGGAAATTATAGGGGGAAAAAATTAATTTTGCTGAGCAAATTTATGAGATTTAGGTGACAAAAATTACGATAACTGGCAACTCTCTTCACTTTTTGTAACCAAATATGTCTTAAAGGCTCAAATGCTATGTGAACTTCATTCAAATTTCATGGTTGAATCGGAAGTGGTAGGCTAAAAAACAGTTTTTTTCGCAGAGAAATTTCAAGATGGCACCACTGCCACAGGGTTGCTCACTTTACAAAATCACTCCTATCAGATCTAGTTCTAGTTAATATCAACATGTTCTGTAAATTTCATAACGATCTGACTCTCCGGTCGTTAGTTCTCGTGAAGAGAAGTTTCGAGTGCTGAAATTAGAGGTAATTTGGTGATGGGTTGCGGTTTTTATGCAAATCGTAATTTTAAATTGCAAATTGACATGGTGGACAACAGTTAACATTTATCAATAACTTAAATTTTTTGTTAAAAAGCAAAAAATAATCAGGATGGTCGATGATTTGAAGGATTTTATTTCGCGTGCCTGCCGTAGCTACAGCGTTACTCACACAGTCTTGAAAACCCATCTGCATATATTTTTTTTAAGCACCAATATACTTTGTAAATTTATGAATGAAATTTATGACGTATCAAAATTTGAAAAAAAATCCTTGCCTACTTTTAGGCACTCAGCGCCTACATAGGGTTCATAGTTTCCAATTTTTTATCATGAACAAGCATAAAACATAATTGGTTTTTATTTTGAGTAATTATTTCTAACAAAAATATACTCTGTATAGATATATAGGGGTACCTGAAAATTCACTTAAATACCCGCCGCCGCCAAAGAGTTAAAGATATCTTAAGTTTAATCAATCATGCCCCTACACCTAATATACACCTATGTTCTCTGAAAATTTCAGCTAAATCAGATCGGCCGCTCATAAATTATTTCCTTTAATATTTTTGCTGATATATATATATATATATATATATATATATATATATATATATATATATATATATATATATATATATATATATATATATATATATATATATATATATATATACTTATATACGAGTATAATATATCATATGTAAAATATATGCATAAAATATATATATGGGTCATCTAGTGGTTTCTTTTTAAATCATCGGTTATTTTGACACTGAAAGCTGTTTCCCGCTCGAAATCTTGACAGATAGTCAGTATCATACCTCCGCAGACCGAAATGAGTCGCTTTACGCTTGAACAAAGTTGGGAAATATCGAAAACTTATTTCCAAAGTGAGTGGTCTGTAGCCTAAACAGTGCGTTTTTTGAAAATTAGTTTAGGCCGAAATGAAGCACCCACCGCGCCTGCTGTACGCAAGTTTGTGCAAAAAGCTCGTGAGACTTGCATGCTAGTGGACAACACTCATTTACGGTGGGCACAGACGAGAATGTCGCTGCTGTAGCCGAGAGTGTGAAACTCACTCCACGAGTATCAACTCGCCGTCGATCTCAACAGCTCAGCATTTCATGCACTAGCCTGAAGAGAATTCTGCACAAAGATCTCGGATTATTCGCTTACAAGGTCCAATCAACTCAGCAATTGAAGGCGCACGACCATCCGCTTTGTTATCGCCTCGCAATTTGGGCCTTAGAGCAGCTTGAATTGGACAACGATCTTGGGCGAAAAATCATGTTTTCTGATGAGGCTTTTCATCTAGACGGCTACGTTAACAAACAAAATTGCCGCATCTGTCAAATTTGGTGTCCTCATTATCGTCACTTTATTAATGCGGCTGTCTGTCCAACGCAGATTTACTCGCATATGTATATGAAGTATGCGTCTCGTCATCACTGACGAAAGTTTTCTTCACCTACATAAACGTGATTCGAAACGAACACGTGATTCCCTAACCATCAACTTACCGATTGTGCGAATACATGAAAGTCCAAGGGATGAAGCTGGTAGATAGCTTAATTCATAAATTTTAAATCAACCTCAATACGAATGTGGAGTGAATAGTTCCACGACTCAGTTTACCCTTGATTTAACTCAGGTACATATTCAAAGCTTGGTGAACTCCAAGCTCGGAACGCGGTCTCTCGTTCGAACCTGGATTCCAACCAGGAACCCCATACACTAAGAGCCCATTCTATTAATAATATTAACCCTTTGCGGTCCTATGTCTACTCTCAGCCACCAAAGCCTTTTTACCGTTCTGGTCGTATGTCTGCTCTCAGCCACCACATTAAGAAAGCTTGCATGTTCTGTATCACTGCTCTTTCAACGCACTGAAAGAAAAATCTTGGTAAAATCAACAATTTTCCTTAGTTGTTTTTGCGTCAACTACGGGCTATAGTTAAAACAACCATAAAAAAATTGTTGATTACTTTTATGCACCATGACGCGTGGCTGATAAACAACGTCCGTGGTGCAAAAAAAGTAAGCAGCCACAAACAATGGTATTCCAACAATATACATAGTACGAAATAGTAAATGACTATAGTATGTAGTGTGGAATTATGTTTATTGAATTTAACATTTGTATGGTTAAGCCTGAATTACATTGGACAGCAGTGCAGTGCTGCATCTGTTTAGGCTGATTTCTAAAATGCTGCAGACTGCATCAGCTGACATTCGTTTGAGAGTAGTTGACCGGGCAAAAACCATTTGAATTGAGACGGAAATTCCGTTCCAGGCATTAAATTGTAAATGGACGAAAAACAGATGCAGAAAACCTAAATATCAAACCTCCACAAATTGATTTGACATTAATTATCAGAACACTGCACTGCTTTCAATGTGCTTTGCAATGCGTGCACTGCTTCGAAACTGCGCTGCGCTGCACTGCACTGCATTGCTTTCCAATGTAATTCAGGCTTCACGCGCACAGTGGCTGCGGCCGAATTTGCCGCTGCGGCAGAATTAGCCAAATTTCTAATTTTGCCGCACCGCTAGCGGTGATACCTACCATAGATTGGCATCACTACTAGGTTGCATTAACTCTGTTTGAATTAGGTTGAATGGTCTGGTGAATAGACAAGCGATGGCTGATGAGTATTGTGATAAGCCAACCTAATCCTCGTACAACAGGATTTAGCAATACAAAAGAAAAAAAAATGATTTTGGTTGGTGCCTTGGTTGCATTGACAGCGACATTGTCGCTGCATTGTGATTCACCAAATTCAACTGCGGCATTCACGCCTCCCCCTGTGGTGCCGCTGCCGCAATGCCGCGGTTTTGTGTTTACAGCAAATTTTTTGACAGCACTTTGCCACAGTGGAAAACACTGTAATGTGATTAACTATCAAAGCGTCATACAACGTAATATAAAGGCTTCACAGCATAACATGAATATGAATTATATCGAACAGCAAACCGAACACAATTTCGCCATGTAGCATATGAAACTTGTATGATAGAATAGGAGTATGAGTATGAGGAGTATGGAAAATCAACAGTTTGCCTTAGTTGTTTTTGCATCAACTAGGGCTATAGTTAAAACAACCATAAGAAAATTGTTGATTACTTTTATGCACCATGACGCGTGGTTGATAAAAAATTTCATTTGGAGCATGAAAAACGTCCAAATGTTGAAACTATTCTACTTTGCGTAGAATAATTCCAAAGACGTTGCTCACTGAATTACGTTTGTTGAAATCAACTATTGCAAAGTAGTTTAAAAAGTACCATAAAAACTGTTGATAATTCGAAACGTTGAAGTTTTGAGTAAATTGATGAATATTTTTCTATTGATCAACTATTTTTCGTGGTTATGAAACAATTAAAACAGTTGATTTCGTGAACGTTGCGATATTTTTTGTATAACCAGAGCCAGCTACTTTTATATCGTTAAATTAACTATATTAACATAGTAAAAATAACTATTTTCCGTAGTTCGTTTAACGATTTTGAATGAATGGTTGCAATACTATTAAAAATAGTTGAACCAACCAAGAGTTTTTCTCTCAGTGTAGGTAATCTTTCATGATTCTTTAAAATTTTTAGTTATTGAATTTTTTCCTAGTTTTATCTCTAACTAGATGCCCATTATTGGTAGACATAATCCACTGAGTCAAAAGTGAGCCAGGTCAAATCCATTCCAAATTCAAAAATTATGAAATCAAGGAGCAAACTTGTTGTACATTTTAGTAAACAAACATAAGAGAATTTCCTAATGAAAATATGAAAACGACTGTCTCAAAAGCGAGTTTTATGGCCTTCAAACTTCACCTATAAGAAATTCTGATTAAAAAATTACGGTACATCACTCAAACTACACAAATGATAAATGTACCTAGTAAATTTGTATCTTTATATGTATCTCAAGGGAAAAACAGCAAATGATTACCCGTTCATCTCTCTCAGATTTTTTGAAGGAAAATATTCATGATTTCAATTTGAGCGCTCAAACAGTATGGCAGACATCGATTTATCAGCAACACTCATACTTTAGAGTAAAAAATGACTATAACGCACGTGATGGACTTGAGTTTTCACTTGAACCAAAATGGATCTTTGAGTTAAGTAGATAATAAAGAATGCTGTTTTCTGAAAAGAAGAAAATTGATCAAAACATATTGTTGCCCTTATAATGGAATATACTGAGAAAACAGTCAAGTGATATGGGGGTTTTTTTTACAATTTTCTTATGTTTAACCCTAAGATATACTTTTTTTTTGAATTTCCATACTCAACTCCATAGCTTCAGAAGCGTACGATTCATGGAATTTTGTCAGATCCGAAAATTTCTGCATACATCTCCATGATATTATTTACGGAAAAGCTCAAGCATTGAAGAATAGATTGACAGATCCATTTTACGAACCCTTCAGCAGAGCGAAAATCTCATGAAATTAATCTCAATGATATGCAAGAACCGTTGGTATCCGATTCGACTATGACTACGTTCGAGAATAGAGAAATCTACAATAATGGACTCGAATTACACAATGAATTTGAGCAATCAGATAATTCGGATCAGTGATACGTTTACCCAAGGTCATGAATTCTGAGATCTATCAGCAATTAGCGTAGATGGATATGTACGTCGGTCAATTTATTTCAGTTTTTGGAGTGGTTCTAGGTATATGCTAGCTCAAGCGCCACAAAAAACAAGCCGGAAGTGGTTTTCGCTAAGTTAAGTGGATAAAGAATTGGAAACTGAACATATGCATATTTAATGAATAGTGTGATGTGAGTTTTACAGCTTTGCTCGCATTACGTAATATGAATAACTGCAAGAGACAAAGTGAAATGCTTGTGATTTTGTATGAAATCCGTGAAATAATCTGGTCATTTTTTCCCATTTAATCTAAGAAAACTAATGTTTTTCTGATTGCTTTCATAGAATCATCACGCTGGAATAATTTCAAAGATTATACTTATTGGCTAAAGAATGAATTTTCTGATAAGCCGTGCCTACGAATTTCGTCATTCACTCGACTTAGAATACGAAAAAAATCATAAAATTTCTATTTCTACAAAATTATAGATTCACGCCATTTCTTATAATTCAATTTTATTTCAATACAAAAGTTTCCACGCTATCATCATCAACATCGATTAAATTTCATCCAAGCAATAACGCAATCATCCTTCGCGAAACCGCTAGCATCTCATCAATTTGTACATTACACTTCTCTGACTTCATGCACTTGAGCTGCCACCTCAAGAAAAGCCTTCCCATTAGCTTTCTCCTTCACTCCCACTCTCTTTTCTGTCATCGTCAGCAGTCAAGAAGGCACAAACTTCACAGCACCATCCTTGAAACTTTGCTCGTAAAAAGGATACGAAATCCCGACAACAGCATCGGAACACACACAAGGTCTACTGCAGCAATTCCAGCTCGCGTTAAGAAGACATTACAAGCACGTCGAAAGCCCATTTAACATCTCTCGCCTTTTGAACGTTGCACAGACAGCCAGTAGCCAGGCTAGCGTCAGCGCGTGGGATAGAACGCAATCTCACCGGAGGCCACTAAAATATTCATTAGGACACTGTGTTCAAGACATCACTACTGGCTCGGTTTCCTTGCAAGTAACCATGAACCAGAACAGGACCTCCTCTAACTCTTGGCCATCACGTAGGAAAATTGTGCGGTAGTACAGATATACGTTTAATGTGCAATTCGAATGTAATATTTAATAGGAAAAATTGCTAATTCGTTCAATATGGACTCAGTAAATGACTTGAGAAGTAGTCGGCAATTTAATTTCTTGTAGGAAAATTGCAGGTCGTTATGCTCCACAGTTTTCGATACATTTTAAATATGAATTGGAATGGCTTGATGCCGAACTTCGTACAAACAATTCCGTACATAAAAAGCATATTTTATCCTAATGGAAAATAAAGAGATAGTAGGTCATGGAAGCAGGTCATATGTGTTTTCAGCGATTTAAAATAACGAGCATTAAGGAAAACCTTTCTCTACTCTCTCTCTACTAACTGTTCATATGCGATGTGAGAATACAGGTATTCAATAGTGTTCTCTGCGAAACAAAGAGCTTAGCTCATGTGTCTGTTGTAGCCTTGCAAATTTTCTTTGATGGCTGAAGCTTGCTCTATATCGAGCTTACCCCACATTCCAATGGAAAATTTTCACAGGAAAAATACTTTCAGTCGATTTACACACCTGCCATCTTCTTGAATATTTGCAATAAGTTTTAACGTATATACACTTTAGAAAATCTGATGTATTCTTATGTGCATATGTGATACGTTTGATAGCATTGAAATGCTTTATCTTTTCATCAGGATGTAGCTTTACATTTTTTATGTGTTGCTTCCTATTAATTTTATTTTACGATCTTCT
This sequence comes from Nemotelus nigrinus, assembly GCA_947369275.1. Taxonomy (NCBI): domain Eukaryota; kingdom Metazoa; phylum Arthropoda; class Insecta; order Diptera; family Stratiomyidae; genus Nemotelus; species Nemotelus nigrinus. The sequence continues at coordinate 77,948,404 of OX376375.1, forward strand.
GCAATGCAGCAGTCTCATATGAATCGATTGTCAAAGAAATTTTTATAAAAAAAATGAAAAATATTGCTTTGAAGAATCGGAACAAGTGAAAGAAGATGATGAAAAATGCGGCGATAAGTGTATTTTGTGAGTGAGCTGTGGATGCAATTTCTCCGATAGTATTAAAAATATTGAAGAAAACACTGATAAAAAACGCAGAACTCCTACGTTGAAATCGGTGGTTTTAATTTGAAATAAAATTTATTTCAAAAACTTGTCCAATACAGGCTACTTAGCATTTTTCCACATGATTCTATTGACAAATTCTAAACGAAATTGCGGCTAATTTTATTGATAGTTCCTATCATTGACGAAATAAGTTAATTGAAGCCGCAACGGGAAAAAGATTCGAGTGTTGCAATATCTGACTACTTGTAGTCAAGTTAAATTGGCCTAAGAGATGCTTTGAAGGGATACTTTCGGCGAAAACTTAGCAGCAAAGAAAATTTTGTGATTTTGGCGTCTAGTACCCAGCGTGTCCATAGCCAGAAGTTACGTCTCATCAGTATAAGGATGAAATCAAAGGGGATCAGGCAAAAATGCAAAAACTTTCTTTCAATTTGCACTTCCAAACATGCATACTCAAGTATTGGTCCCACTCAAGTACAGCAAAAACTTTAGGTTAAATAAATGTCATGAAATTCATTCGATGGGCTCGGTTCGAATTCTAGCGCAGAGTTGGTTTTTACGACAATGATATTTATGTGATCATCAAAGGTTAAAGATTAATTCAGAAGTAGTCCTAAATTGAGTACTTTTTCTAAATGTGTTAAGGCTGCACTCTTCAAAGACTATTCAAATTTTAAAGAAGTTGAATTACGCGTGAACGATATAACAGAACACTTGTATATGTTGATAAGCAATCGGTTCGCGTTACACCAGTTATAAAGATTATATAGGTCAGCTTGTAGATTCAGACAGTCGTGCGAATTGGATTCATTTTTGAAGATCTTGGGATCATCTACATACAGTAATACAAATGAAATCTTCAAAAAGGACGGTAAATCGTTGGTATACAGAACAAAAAGTATCGGACCCATTTGACTCCCTTGGGGAATACCTATAGAGACGGTGATTTCTGAAGATAGGACATCACGGAAAGATGTTAGTTGGGTGCGTATTTAGCTAGCAAATATCGAAGAAAATTACAAATGGATAACTTCTCAAGCAAAATCGAATAATCCAGGTTATCAAAAGCTTTCGTAAAATCAGTTTAAACACACATCACTAGAGATAATCTTTTCTAGCTGGAATAGTAATGTTGGGAAATTCCAACAGGTTCGTTGCAGTTGATTTCTCTTTTGTGAAACCATACTGATTGGATTATATCAAAGATTTATAATGGAATACTACGGTATCACTTATTATTACTTCAAAAATTTTGGCAAGACAATGTAGCGTAGCAGTAACTACTGACCGCATTTGTGTATGGGTGTAACGATTGCGTATTTCCAGATGGAAGGAAAAATACCCATGGACACAGACAGATTAAAAAGTTTCGGCAAAACAGACGACAGAGAAAAAGAACAACGTTTCGAAACAAAATTTAGGATGGCATCAGGACTTAGAACCCGGTTATTGTCCAAATATTTTGAAAATGCATGGTATCTTCATTAATAACTAAGCTTTCATTACCAAAGTTGTGCTAAGAAACATTCTAAAGTTGTTGAAATTTAAATTATTAATACTTTTAGTAGGGACCTCTGTTTTATATTCTTCGTAGAAGCAAGCTCATTACTTATAGTTATTAGTTCATTAATGGATATAGCGCCAGAAAGAAATGTGATAGATATCCGTTATGATACCTCTCGAAAGTAACAAAATTCCAAAAAATTCTTGGCTGCTTGCGAAAATGGCTTCCAAGTTCACTGACGTAATGGCTAAAATTCAAACAGAAAATTACATGGAAGCTCTGAGAAAACCCTAATATCTGATTCTGAATAAAAGGCACCGTATTTCTTCCATGCTCCAACCATTTTCCTTCTGTTACAATACCTTGTATCGATCGGCGTCATTAGCCACACAAATAGGAATAGTTTGAAATGAAACGTGAAAGAAATTGAGGAGTAACATTGAAACCGGCCAGCAAGTAGTCGTGGGCAATAAAACCCCTTGCTTCGAGCACCCACATACATTAACAGTTCTTCATCGTTCACCAGCCCTTAACAGCAGTCCAAAATCGATCAGGCTAAAAAAGAAGATGGATAAAACAAAGAGTTCAATTGGTACACGATTGTTCACTGAAAGAAAAAGTCGTGGTTGATTTAACTATTATTGATAGTAATGCAACAATTCATTCAAAATTGTCGAATGAACTACGGAAAATGGTTCTCTCTACTATGCTAAAATAGTTCATTTGACCATACAAAAGTAGTTGACTTTGCTGATACAAAAAATATGGAAACCTTCGAGGATTAACACAGTTGAGTCCTCGAATTCATAATTACGATAAATAGTTGATCTACAGGAAAATAAGCATCAATTCATTTAACACTACAAAATATTGAATTATCAACCATTTTCATAGTAAGCGAACCACTCTACAATTGTTAAATTCAACAAACATAATTCCACACCACAGACTATAGTCGTTTACTATTTCGTACTATGTATATTGTTGGAATACCATTGTTTGTGGTTGCTTACTTTTTTGCACCACGGGCGTTGTTTATCAACCACGCGTCATGGTACACAAAAGTAATCAACAATTTTCTTATGGTGGTTTTAACTATAGCCCGTAGTTGACGCAAAAGCAACTAAGGAAAATTGTTGATTTTATCAAGATTTTTCTTTCAGTGTTTTTACTTTGTGACACCCAATTCAATTCTATTTTTGGAAGCCAACCTCAGGAGAACATCGAAAAGGGAAAGAAAAATCTATATTCTGTTAAGCCGATTTTGCTCTGAGGTGAAATTATGGTTAGATAAATGCTCTTACTATTCTGGAGTGCAAGCTCAGTGATAAATTCAAATACTACAGCCACGCCAGGGTAAGAATATCAAATCCAATAATAAAATATAGCAGAGAATAAAAAAATACCTGAAAAACGAGAAGAGGATGATTCATTCTCTGGGTTGCATTGGTTGAATTAGAGCGCTGTAAGATTTCATTGGATTTATTTCTTATATTTTAGCGTGAGCAACTTCTGTGATGGATAAGGCCAAGGGATGATTCCCATTCCAAGTTTTGCTACTGCAAAAGTGGAGCACAAGCTAGGAGAAAATTAGCAAAACCCATTTCATTTTGTCAAACCACAACAACTTGTTTTCTATACATTCTCTTAAAAATTCCCAAGCCAATGTATCGAAATAATATCACTGCCTCTGACCATTTTTTCTGCTTTGCTTTCTTTGTTAACAATAATCAGTCAGCGCATGCTTCTCCACCTACTAAGCGATCATTCTTTTTATCTGCCTAAACAAATTCATCATAAATAGAGCCCATATTTAAATTCCTTAACATTGATCTCGATAGCACGCCGAATTTATTTAGTAGCTCAAGCACTCTCACCTCGCTGTGTGTTCTTTTATTCATTGCTTTCTACTTAAGTCTATTCGCTTACTCTTTTTCGTCTAAATGAAAGTTTGCTCATAGTACTAGCACTTCACTGTGTACAATCAGGTTGCACAATCAAATACTGACCTATTCCCTTTCTTTCTTGCTTTGAAAAAGGTATCGAAAAAGCAACGACAGCAAGGACATATATTCCATCTCTAACCCTATAGCCTCCACAAAACTTGGGTGCTTCTGTTATAGATAAACAGAAACAGGTTTATGACGTACATCGGTTTTTTAAAGTGTTCGATTCCGTAAACCAAAGAGTTCTCCTTTCAAAACCCGATAGCTTTGATATTCCTCGGCTCCTTCTATTGTGGCTTTCATACTGTATTTCTCGTAGAGTTTTTGTTTCAAAAGTGTATTCTTTGCGCAATCTGTCTCCTTTTAGGGGTTCTGCAGGGTTCATTTCTTGGACCTATCTTATTTTTTTTGTTTATTAATGATCTTCTATTTGTTCGTATTACTACTTCTTAGATCCCTTTTTGCTAATGTTTGTTTATCTATTTAAAAAATAAATCCAATAGACAAAATCCTATTACAGAATAAATAAAAAAAAAATTGGAATATCAATAGAAAATGTTTAAAAAAAATTGCCAAGACAAGAAAATGCGCTGCACAATTATATTGTAAGGCATTGCTTTAAGGGGTTATACGCAGTTAAAATCGATTTTTTATTTTTTGCATTTTCAGAATGTATATTTAACTGATAATATTCCCTGAAAATTTCAAATCGATCCGACGAGTTTTTTCCGAGATATACGAATATTTGCAATCACATCTCCGACTGTTAGAAAGTAAGCGGAGTACAGACCGAAGCGCATGGGAGTACCCGAGAGGGAAAAATGGCTCGTAGACAGCATCAAATCGAAGTATTAGAAGCTGGTGAGGCTACAAAGGGTACATCTTATGGCCCTAGAACAGATGACTCCATGTAACTAAAAAAAATTATCTATGTGGTTACTTTTTCCGAAACTTTATGTTAAACGCGTTTTTCTCAAAACTATGTTTCCAAGTCGGTGACCCAAGATTTCTAATAAACGGCTCAACCAAACGGTTTGAAATTTTAACACAACTTTCTTAGATATATTCCTCAGGTATTAATCGAAGAAATAAGATTTCGGATAATTATTTCTGTTTTTTTTAAACAATTTTAAATGGCAATTTTGGTCAAAAATTCGATGATTTTTTTTACGAAGCCACCATTTTTCAAAAATCTAAATTTCGATTATTCCTTCGATCAATACCTAGTTTTATCTATCTACTAAAAGAATCTGTTTGGTTTTTTGACTTCAGATGAATTATACCGGAGAAATCTTGGTCACCGCCGAACACCTTTTTTTGGAAGACCTTCAGGAGATCGTCTGGAGGAGCGCACCAGATCAATATTTTTACAAATTATTAGTGTAATTATAAACTTCGATGTTGGCAGGCACTAAATGCATATATACTTTTTGTTTTTGTAAAGTAAAATACCTTTTCGCAAAAAATTAATAAAAAAACGTCTTTTTCCGGCCTTCTAACTGCGTATAACTCCTTAAAGAGGGACTAAATACATGCTTCATTGGTGGCAGAGAATCCAATTTTTAGTGGTTCTGTTGTGTAAGTAAGCTCAATAGCGATGAATAAAACCAGTTACATTGCGCGCAAAAGGAACACTTAGCACAAAAGACGAAAGTGTGCTTAATGAACGGAAAGGTGGCTACTTAGGTCAGATTCTTCCATCCCATAGAATAATTTAAAGACCCTCATCTAAAAGAAAAGTCTCTCTGATTTCAGGAAAGAAAGATTAAGGAATGAAAGACGATCGCTTTAAGAACAATATGAAAAACAAGGTACGATTATTCCTGTATTGAATTGATTTCAGCGTATTACTTAGATAGACGTAGTGCCGACACCAAAGTTGACCGAAATATTCAAAGGCGGTACTATCAAAAGAGGGAATGAGATCTAAATAGAGCGGAAAGATTATCGAAAGCGCTAATGAAGCTATACTTATCAAATTTGTGCTTCAGGACAAATATTACGCCAAGTTCTTGAATATGTCAAGAACTTTAAGAGGGGAGCTGGACACAGAGTGGGAAGATGTTTTACATATAAATTTCATTTTAGGGCATTTTGCAATGCTCAGATTAAGAGCATTAGCTGCGCACCAAGTACTGAAAGCACTAAGATCGTTATGTATAACAAGCAATCTTTCTGTGGCTCGATGAATCAGAACATTTTCAAATCGCCAGAATATTGTTTACAAAAAAAATAAAAATAAAAGTGCAAAGCAAAGATTTTCCACACACAAACGCACGCAAACATTTGTATCAATCATGTGTTTGCTGTTTGAGAGCTTGTAAAGAATCGAAACAACGGAATTAGACTCCGAAAAAGGATTTAGGTTGGTTAGTTCTGATTTTTGGTTTACTGCTGACAATATCTGTTCATTTTTCCGATTTTATCCCCAGGCCGTGCCATCTTTTTGTCTGCCAAATATGTTCTGTTACAAATTTCATCCTTGCGATTTTGAAGAGTGTTCCTTGATGAAGGTTTATTATTTAAATTACGTGGTTGTACCACGCTAAATGTCTGCGGTTCTAAGCTACTTCTTTGAGGCATTAATTGTTTGGACAGGTCGTCAATAATATTCTGCATACCGTTCCCGTAAACTGACGTGTATTTCCATTCACCATAACTGGGAATACCGAGGCTACACACCCAACTCTAGCTTGGCCCTCTAATGCAGACGTTTTTGCAATTCAAACATAAAATCCGAAATTGGAGTCGTCTATTTTCGCTTGGTTAAATATGATTTCTTTCTTTGCCGCATTATGACTTTAATGAATCGATGCCATATTCTGAAAACATACGTCAGCAACGACTTAAAGCTGACTCTCTTTTATCTTAAAAAGCATGCATTGATTGATGTCGCCGTTTGATGTCGCTTTACGCTATATTTTCCACTATTGAGCCATTGCATCTAAAAAAAAATTATGTCAGTTTTAAATGTGACATTAGTCAACTTTCAATCGCTTAATTTCAAAATATAATATTAAAATTTTTATAATTACTCATTATTCTATTTATATCTATTATTTTTAGCTGCGGCAACACAAAGTAAAATCAAAACCGACTATGCCAACGATAACAAGCAGCAGTGAAGCTATAAGACTGAACCCATAATTTATATAGTGGTGGGCCTAGAAACACAATAACCCCAAACATTATTGTATGTGTCTCAATCATACTTCTGCATTAGAATTTCTATTTACCTGTTTCCAAAATGGCTTGCAGTGTACAAGGAAAAGTTTTCACCAACAACAATACAATCATGAATGTTTCGATAATGGTACAAGTCCCTCAAGATATGGAAACGGCTCAAGTAATCATCGACGAACTGCGAACGAAATGTCGATCACAAGCTGAAGAATTAATGAAATGGAAAAAAGCGTATGCATTGCAGGTAAAATTATTTTAGATTTATAAATTAATCAAAAAATGTTACTTTACCATATCTCTTTTAGATGCAACAACACTATCGCTACCAGAAAGAAAAAACCGATCAAATGAACACGCTGACAAGCCAGCTGTTGCTCCTCGAATCGCGCTTGAAACGGAAACAGAAGCAAGTCGCTGGAATAATTTGCCAAAGGGAACTGACGATAATGAGGCAGCAAAAAATCATTGATGCCCTCTCCAGTCGACTAGTCGACCACGGCCTAGAAAATCTCGATCCTAGTTATACCGATTTTGATTCGCTGAACGACTCTGATTCGGCTGTAGTTTTAGAAGATATCGATTCCGACTGTAACTCCTCGTTCATCATGCGGCGAAAAAGCGGCAGTAGCGATGTTACAATAGTCCGATCGATATCGGATGCCATTGAAACCAATTTAAATAAGTATTCCGGTGCTAGACGATCTAATTGCTTCCTACGCCGACCGGATATCCTTGAAACTGTCTATAGTGTAGAAGAAGACCCCGAACCGTCGCAAGCTGATGTGTCGGAAAAACGAGATAAATTTAAGAAACACTCATCCAAAGCAATATTAGATCAATCTTTAGATGGCCAACTGACTGAACATCCGGATCCTGGGAAGAATTCAATGGAACCGCCCGGGGTGAAACAGTCTCACGTGACCAACTTCAATCGGGTCATGTCGAACCATCGATCGGTCACGAAGCCCAAGGACGTCAAGTACAAGCGAATCAACAAGGCCAAGTCGAAGAGTCTGGAGGAGCTGCGCGGCAGGCTAAGACATTGGGTGGAGAAAGGAACAACGGGAGATATGCCGGGTAGTAATCATTTGAAAATCAATAGCCAGTTACCTCAGACTGCCCAAAGCTATGCGTGACACTTGATGAAATCATCTTATTCGTTTCCCGACCGACCGGAGGGAAGGTGTAGCTTTTAAAGGACCTATCAGGGTTTGATTTGATTCTGTGACGTTGAAGTGGTGATGCTAGTTCCTACTTTCTCGCTCTCGATGAATTTCACTAAACGATCGACGTAACACGCATTTCGATTTCACAGTATCAAGCAACTCCTCATATTTAGTTCTACTGGTTTTATTTTGTGATCATATTTTAAGTTCTCTTGATAAATGATCTTGGATTATATTCTCGATTGTTTTGTTACCTTGTAGTGAACTATTAATAATTTTTGGAGGATTTTAATCTGTATCTTAAAATAATATGCATTGATATTATGGTCAGACCATGAATTATACAAAATATACATAAAAACTCGTCTTGAGCGTAAACAATGTGAGACGTGTATTTATTCTGATTAAGCGTGCGATTAATGTAATGTATATTTTTAATGCACAGAAAATTGAAAAATCACTATGTACATATTGCAGGAAAAATACTGATGTTTAATATAGAATTTGAAATAAGTGAAAAATTAGAACAGATACATAGATAGCAAGTGTCTAATAAGCTGAGTGAAGTAAAATGTAATCAATTAACTGATTGAAAAAAAAAAACATAAAACAAAGCGAAGTTCTAAATCAAGTACAAAAGTGAGAGCTGTCGAAAGACCTGAAAGGTATTATTGTTTGAATTACCAACGTGCAATTATAGTGAAAAATCGGAATTTCAATTTTAGCTCGCAGTACATTTTCTGAAAAAACCCGATGAAATTACATCCAAATAAATTTCTAAAGACTCTTAATTTCAATATCCTTTGCATATCAACAGCATCTTCAAACTCGCATCAAATACGAAATGCTTTTAACTAAGGCTATTATTCATTTTGAATACAATGCAGCGTTACTAACGCCGTTCACAAAAGCACTAACCACTTCACATTTTTTCTTACTCGATATTTCCACATAAAACGCTTTTACGAAGCTCTCACTTTGACATCAACATGGTGGTGATAAAAGCGATGCTAACAAACAATTCAGAATGATTATCATGCAAAAGATGAATTCTGAGAATATCTCCTTAAATGCGCTTGAGGACTCTCAAAGCCAACAGTAGTACTTTCTTTTTTCGGTATGGCTTCGGCTGCTGCTGCTCATAATCTCCTTCTGGTTTTTACCGGAACTTGCTTCCACACTTTCCTTCTTTGAATACGAATTTTATTATTGTGTGCGTTCTTCAATCGGTAATAAGTGTTTGCTTCCGGGAACTTAATCTACAATGCAGGTAGTACGGATAGAGACTGTTAGTCAGCCCAAATCGAGTCGGCTCCCAAGTTGTAATAACTTATTTCTTCTCTCTCAATAATACAAAGAGCTGCCAGCCAGAGAATAACTCAATGTCGTTTTGTGCACACTTCAAGCTTAATAAGGAAGAGAATGAAAATTCTAGGAACGACCTATGTATATAGGTTGCCTTTAACTGACCTAAATTCAAAAAGTAATATCTTTCAAATTTTTAAAGATGAACAGCTCTCACGGTTACCAATTAGAATCATTTAATCGTAATGCATTTTTCCCCATACGCATTTGGTAAAACAAATATTGAGATAATCATTTCGATGGTCTAAGACAATTTTTAAATATACCTAGTCCTGACTCTTTAAAACAAATAGATCATTTTCACAATAGATAGAAGCTCAATTTCACCCTATCTAAGATAAACAATATGTATCTTTCAATGAATAACTCAATTCACATAATATATTTGATTTATATTTTTCTACAAGAGACTAACAACGGGCTATTTTTCAAATGAGTCAATTTTTCTAAGTAAAATTGTACATATTTCCAGTTTCTGAGGAAGATTTCAATGAAAATGTAGAATAAAATATATTTTCATAAATAATAAAAACTACTTGCGAGTGACTCAATTTCTTAAATCATTCGAAAATATATCAGATTATGTAAATATTCATTTGATACATCAAATACATGCCTTCAGCTAACTAAAGTTTTATGGACCTACTGAAAGGATATTTGAAAACTTTAATTTCTCCCAATGCCCGTAGAACTTTTAAAATACACAGCACGTGAATGTTGCTTTTTTATATTGAACCCCCGAGCTTGAAATCATCCAATCAAAACAAACTCAAATTATTAGATTCATAGCAAAACACTGAATTGTGATATTTTTGGATTTCATAGCTATGATCTTCTCACTAATGAATTAGCATTTGTAATTTATAATCAACACTGTTGAGAAAATATGATGAAAAATTTACAGAAAATCATATAAAAATCTGTGCTGGCTAAAGTGCAAAATTGTAAAATAAAAATAAATAATTGTTTGAAAAAATTGTGAAAGGAAATATATTGAAATGTAGTAATTTACAAAATGTATCATCGTGCTTTTATGAAAAACAAGCCATATTGTTGAATGAAATTCATGTCCCACACGTTGGAGGCATGTTTCATCAATTTGATCAATTCTTCCTGTCCTTTTCTTCACCCTACTTAATACAATTTGATACTCCAAAATACGTACAAAAAAGATGTTATAAATCAAGAAAACTAGCTTGGCTGTTTTAGAAAAGATCCTCAGTGAAAAAAATGGCTAATCGAATATAACAACCCCACTTTCTTTACAAGTCAATACAGAATTGGTAATATCGGGACATTTCAGAAAGTAAGCAATCACTAATTTTGCCCTACGGTGAGCAGGTTGTAATTGATTGCCAATATATGATAGCATTCAAAACTTAAGTGTATGAAAAATAGTAATATTTACTTGCCGGCACATGCGTAAAAATTTGAATTATAGAAATGTATCAACAGTCTTCAAACAATTTCGAAATTATAATACGAAATAACGACTGAACAATGAATGGGATGATCGTTACTGTACATAATATTTAATGTGAAATGAACACATATCCTTTACTGTGTATGTATAATATAGAAATCGAATATAAGTAACTAACAAATAAATGGAAGAAACCTAAAATATTGAAAAATGTGAACTAAAATATAAATGCTTTCGAAAATATCTGACTTATTATTTCGAATAGCCTTTCATCCATCACAGCTGTGTCAGCTGAAAATTAGCTGCGAGCAGAAGTTTCAGATATTCATATTTTTGAAGAGTGTTTGTTGAAATTGCTCTCTGATCAGAATCAAAAACTGTGTTTACTTCTTTATTTGCAGAATCTGTAGGTATTCAGAATGCCAATCGTTATAAATATGAAAGCATATGCCTGTGTAGATTTTCAACACTCTGTAGATTTTCACCGTACATTTCAGCCAAAATAATATTAAATAAGAATTAAAGGAATGGCAGTACACATCAGCTGACCCAAGGTCCAGAGGAGAGCCTTCCAAAAGAGTCAACCATCAACGAGGCAAAAAAACAAGAATTATTTGCCCTTGTAGCAGGGTGCCCTAGAAATAACCGTAAATACCCTAGTCAGCGCTAGCGGAGCACCATCTTATCCATAGCGACAGCATTTTAGTAATCCCTCGGAATATAATGTCAGCTGTCACTCGGACTCAGGCTTGGTGCTAAGTGTGTAGAGATGTTCAAAGACTCGTTCGAGAAAATTTGGTTCGCACCGCCTTGTATGTACACAAGTGGAGGTAATAAGGATAGAGTTCTGCAGGTGTAGAATGTGATTCCTTCTATGCAGAACGTGTTGTCACAAATTCGTCGGCGTCGGGGCGAGGGAAGAGGTACATCGAAGTAACGTCCGCGTTCTCTGCAATATCTTGCTGAAATCTTCGGAGGGTTCATAGTCACGCGGTCTTGTTTGGGACTCCCAGAATCTGTTTTTTGAATGACAGAAGGCGCAGTTGGGTTTATAGACGCATCCGTAGTAAATTACCCTTCTTCCTCAAGGCAGACGCCAAATTAGTGCCCTGTCTTTCTGCAATTCTAGCCGGGAGGCATAATTAACGCGATTGGCACTCGGGGTCCTGGTAATCTGAATATCCTGAGGAAACGGCTGGAAATTTCGCCAGGTGGAGTCTTGCGTGTGAAGATCTGTAGCAGATTCTCAGTTCCAATCGAAAATTCTCTACTCGATATAACGCTCGTCTTAGCAGGCGTACAGAAGCCAAGTGAATCTGTAACGAATTCCGGCGAGTTTCGAGCGACATATTTGTCTTCAGTATTACACCCATCTCATAGGCTAACATCGTTCGTTCTTCTTAGTTTACTAATCGTAAAAGTCCCTGTGAAATTCATTAAAATTTTTATGTAGTCACTACTTCCGATCTCGAATCAGCTCACGCATTTCCAGGTTTGTATGTCAATCACTTAAATGATTTTTTAAAGCCGCCGTCAACTCTCCCCTTTTGATAATAATAGTAACGCCAATAGCAACCAACTACGGGGTTTGTAAAGGGCTTAGAGGTTTGTCGCGTAAGTACCGAGACTCGGTATAAATGCTCCCAGAAAACTTTAGGACCCACTCTTCTGCGATGCTGACCTCTCAGTCAACGTAAAAATGGACATTTTCTTCACGAGGTGTGTGAGGTCTATAGCGCAGGGACAAAAGGTGGAACAGAAAGTCATGCAATGACGAAGACTCTCGAGGATCTACTCATAGTGTGATCGAACCATGTGATTTTTTTTGATCATTAGCGTGGTAGTACTATCTTGAAAGGATGTCAATTATAGCTGATACGTTCTTATAGACTCCTGGACTTTCCTGGGCTGGAAATCGTTGGGCGGTGAAGGTGCAGTACTTAGCTTAAAGTTCGAGCTTTTCCGTAATGCTGATCCCTAAGCCTCTTTTGAGAGAGACTGGTGCACCATTTTCTTAGCTCAAGGTCCTGGTCTAGTAGCTTTCGGTGGAGTTCCTATGTTTCTCTGCACATCGTCCAAGAAGGACTAACCAGGCGTGAGTGGGAAATGGAATGCTCGCCTGCAAAGAAGACACTCTCCGTTGTCGTCCAGCTGCTCTCCAAGTAAAGTTTTTGGAGCTCGTATCCACATGAGGTCGTTAACGATGGCTGAAAAAGGGATGTGATCATATATACCACTCATATAACCACTCATAAATTAATAAGACCACTCATAAATTTATTATGAATGTTTGCTATTCTAAACAGTCACTAAAAAAAATTAAACAGCCTACTTCCATTCAGGTCTCTGACTTAAAATGGAGACAACAAATTCAAGCATTCCTAACTCAAAAACTTCCCTAAGCTTGCCCAAACTGAATAAAAATGGTGGTGGCACCATGCGAACCCCACGTAATACAATCAACAGTTTGAGCAAAATCCTGAAAAATTACCACGTCCGGACCAAACGCCCAGCATAGCTTCCCTATAAAAAGGGTCACGGGTTCTTCGGGCAGCTTGGACTGGGAATGGTGGTAAGCCACAAATCTCAATCATCCCAGATCAATCACCATGGTGCTCTCAGAGTAAAATAGCTCAGCAAGAAACTAAAGGATTGAAGCTAAATGAAACAAATTGGAAAACGGTATAGCGGCTGGGAAGAATGGAAATAATTATGTAATTAATTCGTAATCGATAGACAAATTGTTCTGCAAAGATTAGAATGGCAAGAGAGGCAACCAAAGGATATGTTAGTGGGAATAGATAAAGAAAACGAACGCGGATATTGCAGAGTCAGGGGCTAACGCTCCTAAAATGTCTTCCCTACTTGGGTGAGGTTACCCAAAACAAGTTTCATATCCCACGTTGGACTCTACTTGTAGCACCCGAACCGCACCAAAACCCGGTCACAAAGTGCAAAAGACAGCCAGCAATGAGGCAGATTCTTGATGATTAGATGGATAAGTCCGTCATGAGCGCACATTAGCCGCAATTTAAAAACTAAAACAGAAGAAGGGGCTTTTTGCGTAAAGGACCAAAAAAGCTATCAGTCAAGACGCCTCAAAGCACGTTTGCTAGAAGGTAAAACAAACACCAACACGAATGTTGAGAAACACTGAAATATCCACATTAATTTTAGTTAATCTGAGTCTGAGTCTCACTTACACTAGCTCACACAAAACATTTATATTAGTTTAGTACAGTTAAGTAAAATACAAAAAGGTCAGTAATAAATCAGCCTTCAACCAGTTAGCACTGGCGTTTTATTATCCAAAAACGCATTTGGAGGGAGAGATGTAGTACACAAATCTACGAGGCAGACTCGACTGAAGGCCAACATCCCCAACTCACTGATGGGGTGGATAGTGTGGAGGTCTACACTGTCCTATGAATTTGGCCTAAAAAGACATTTTTGCTGGAAATCCTTCAATAATAAGTAAGCCAGCCAGGTAACTGAAAAAAGAAAGTCCTGACGGGCTATAATGAAGGCATGAATTTCTTTCAATTAATAATTTATATTATCCCGTTAGAATAATAAAAATAGCATAGACAAAAAAAAAATATGATAGCCATCTATATTATATTAAGTTAAGATGGCGATTATGGTCCCTATCAATACAGGTTCACTTTTATCAAAATGTAGTAATTATTTATGTACTAAATTAAATCATGCTGTAGAATTTTCACGCGATAAATTTTAAGGAAATCAAAAGCGAAGGAAGAAGAAGAATTACTCGTATAAACAGTATATTCGTCAAATAGTAGAATAAAATATAAATAAATAACTTAGAAAATCATATTCGCGTTAACGTAAGCACATAATATTATTCGGTTTATACTACATTATCACCTTATTTTTATCGGTATGACTGAAAAATCTCAATTCCGTTTCAATCTAAAAAAAACGAGATTTCTCTAATACGGAGTTATATGGAGGGATAAACATGCCCTCACTTCACAAAATGTCTACTAGAACTTGTTGAAAAATTCCGGGCGAAATGCCAAATTACCACATTTGTAGTCTCTCCAAACCTGCCGTTGAAGCCCCAGTCATAACTTAGCTACCCTTCAGCGTACGAGGCTATCTTCTTAAAAATGAGTTTGAAGCTAAAAAAGTTCATCAAAAAAGCAATACTGGGGCATCATTGCAAGTCGTCAATTGAAGAGCAGAGTCGATAACGTCAGCAGTCCAGGGCAGCAGCACCCGTTTTTCAAATACAAGTTTGAATTACGTGTTATAATTCAAGAAAAAAAATTCGAAAAATGACAAATTTGAATAAGGAAACAAAGCTAAGCCATTATCATCAAGCAATAAAACGCATATATATGAAGTATAAGTTGGAAAATTTAATATAGATATAATTTGTGTTTAAGATGTAGAATAAAAATTCTTCCAATTTAATTCTAAGTCTCCATTTTTGGCAGCATACACTCTTCGCCGCTGTTGGTAGTTGTTTTGTCTGTTTCCACGTTCGATATTATCCAGTTGTCAACGCATTGTGCCTCTTGCACATTATGCGTTTGACCCTCGTGATGACGACAGGCATCCAAAACACAATTCTGAATTTTCGATCGCAGTTCTAGTTTCTCCAAGGGATTTAAAATTCGAAAATACGGTATCAATGACATTAAAAAATGATAATCATCATCGGATTCATTGTGATTCAATAGTCTCAGTACTGCTTCGGTTTTTTGTCTTTCAAGCTCGACCTTTTCTTTTCTGAGCTGAATTTTCTCAACTTTGTTCCTGGATCGATGCGTATTTGTTTCGGTTGATTTAGATTCTAACGGCATCACCATCACTGGTTCTGGTTGATCATCTATGTGATTACCTGATTGTGGATTCGGCATCGGTTGAAATCTACCGTTTGCTTCATTGTGACTATAGGGCAATAATAAATCATTTTCACTTGCAGCAATTTCTTCTGGCTCAGATTGAAGACTATTTTCAATGACACCGAGCTCTGCACTTTTTATTTGCAGTGGATCAACAATGTCCGTGCGAGTTATACCTTTGGTGAATAGCATTGGCTGGTAAAATCTCCATTTTGGCTGCTCCGCATATTCAGATGATTGGGAGTAGTACTGTTTCTGTATCATTTTCCGAAACATATCTTTCAAGCTTTTCCATTTTCTTCTTGCAGCACTGCCTAGAAAAATAAACCAAAGGATTTTAGCTTTATTGTTTTATTATTAAGGACTGTCCCAGTAAAATTTGACCCTTTTACTAAAGTATATAAAATTAATACTTTTGAGTTTACGAAAATGGGGCTATTTTTTACTGTAGCTTACCTCCTAAAATTATACTGAAACTGCATTTGTAAACTTTAGTACCGCTTAGAGTTAAAAAAAAATGGTTTGAGGCCCGACAAAGTTTTTCACAGAGGTCTCATTAACGATTTAATTTGCTTTTTTCCATTTGTTCTTAAAGCCAGATACATTTTCAGCTCTCTCACTGCTTTCCTCCAATATTCTTTTCTTTTGACCCCAGTTTTGTTCTTTTAGTCTAAGTTCAGGACAATTTGGTGGGTTGGTCACCTTGGGGACAAAAGCGACGCGGTTGCCTTCATACCGGTCCAGGGTTTTCTTGGCATAAGGATTTGATGGTAAGTCTAGCCAAAACTGAATGCATTCTTCATGCCATTTAATGAAAGGCAACAATCGCTTCTGCAGATACCCCTCGATGTAAACCTGGGCATTGATTTTGCCTTCCGCTATAAAAATATCGCTTCTGCGACCACATCGTCAAACCATGTACTGTTTAGGAAATCAACTGATTTTCTTTGACTTAAATACTTCTTTCACTTTTTGCTATAGGAGTGTAAAATTCGTGGCCAGCAATCTGCCTGAAGTCCACTTTGACATATGTCTCATCTTCTAAGACACAATCAAATTTCGTCACACACTGATCGCATAATTTTCGAGCCCTTGCTTTTCTTAATTTCGGGATCTTCCACTTATTTGCAAATAATTTGCTGTCGTACTTTTCCTTGTTTCGACTCCGTGTTTCCAGTTACAGAGCTCCTGGTTGAACTAACATCAATTTAGTTTTCTGTCTCTTATGTAGAAGGTTACCATATAGCTTAGAGATTAAGAACAGGTAAAAGGGTAAAATTTTACTGGGGCAGCCCTTTGATGAGTTGTAATAACGGGTGGAAGAAAATTAATGTAGTGAAAAGAAACAAAATCCTTACCATTGAAAGCTTTTGCGCCATTTAAAACAATAGTTTAAGATTTTCTAATATGATATTCCTTATCTTAGTAAATGATTGAATTCTCTATAAGCAGCACTATTTCATTTCTCACCAATGAAAATTTTAATGTTCAAGTACTAAATTTTGAATTTTTTTTTTTTTTGCATTTCTGGTCGAGAAAGTAAATATTCAGTTTATAATAATTATGAAATATGCTGCACATTAAGTAAAAACAACAAATTTAATTTAGTTACGATATCACTTTTCGGACACAAAAAATACTGTGCACTCGGGCTTAATATTTTAAAATTCACAAAACGTTTTAGATTGAAAGATATCAATTCAGTTGAAAGTTCTTTTACTAACCGACAAGCAATCAATTAAAACAATACAAATTATTCATGGTTTTATGATATCAATAAAATATGTTTTTTAACTACATTAGCAAAAGAATTACTTATGAAAATAAACGACAAAATGTTCAATTACCTGATACATTTAGTTTATATCCAATTTGGTGCCAAAATTTCCTGGTAACCCGACCGTTCTTATAATTACAGTCCTTTTCATCCCACAAACACGGTTTTGCTTGAATTTCAGCAATCAACTTTTCAGTTTGGGCGTCACTTAATATCCGACTTACAATACGTTTTGGCTTGTTCATTTTGTTTGCCATGACTGAATATCACTGGATAACGAGAACACGTGAGGAAATCGATCACACTCTGTGAAACGAAAACTTATGTTTGGAAATAACTGCTTGTAATTAATAAGTTATAAGTTACTATAATGCCACAAAAACAATTACGAAACGAGAAGGAAAACTCTACCACGTGAGCTTCAATGCCGTACTATGCGCACAATATGGCGAGCGACAAGCGATATCAGGCCACAGCGTTCGAGCGAGAAAACATCACCGACGTTGTGTTGCTATCGCCCATCACGACACTACAAATACTTATGTCTGTACATACATATATTGCTTTAAAGAATGTCTGAGAGCCATTGTGCCTGAAATTGGTTTTCAGAGCTGCCAGCCAAGAGCAATTGTTTAAATACATTTGTAAATATTTGATTTCAGATATTTTATGTTTCTGCTGAATAAAGTTTGATTGAATCTTGTGTAGTAAGTATTAAAGCAAGGTAAGTAATAAAAATTTAATCATTGAACATTACTGTTTATTGAACTCAATTAGCTATTGGCAAAATTAATCTTATTATTAATATGAAACTAGACGCTGCAGTTCGGTAATAAAATAATTAATCGTGAAATTAAATGACTATTATGATGTGTTTGGTAAATGACGCTGCAGGATAATCAACAGCATAAGCAACCTTTTTCCGCTTCGACTTCGAAATTATTCTTGTAATCCTCCCTTTTCCACGCCATCCGTACCACCTAATCTTAAGCTCTACGGCAATGTGTTATTTTTGAGCTGTTAGTTATTTATTTATTTATGTATTTGTTGCCTATTCCATTTTTTCTTCGTTTATACTCCACTTTTCAATTTTTATTTGGTATTGTTTATGTAATTTGTACATTGTTTGGTGAATAAATAAATTAAATGCTTAGTGACTAATAAATAAATTAAATGTGAAATTTTTTTTTTTACAAAATTATCTGTTCACGAGCGGCAATCAGAACAAATGATATAAATCTCCAAGTACAGCGTCAGCGCTATCTCGCTCTGTATACCTACATTGGCTTTATCGCCCATTCCGGACTGTACACAAATCTGCTCATGCGTGCATGTGGCATGCACACGTAATGTAGATAGAAATTTCTTTGGAAGTATGCATGTGTATACCAAAAATACCTGCATAGCTATGATACATGTCGCTTACGAACGAGTCGCGCGATATAGGAGGTTTAGCCACTGCGATGTTGTGTGTGTGTGAAATGATTTAAACAGAGGCAGTATAATGCATGGTATAGTCGCTGCAATGTTGAATTGAACTAATTGTGTGGATTAAACTAAATGCAGAAAATTGTTTGTCTATTCTAATTCCATGCAATTTTTACTAGTGTTCGAAAATCATTAGCACAGTAAAACCTACTAATCGGGACACTGTATGATGGGACCACCTGAACAATTGAGCCATAACATCATCGCACATACAATCTCTAGAAGAAAATTCACTCTGTAATCGGGGTACCTCTAGAATTGACTAGTGGACCAGATTAGATGCACAAAAAATTATCCAGTAGCACTTGCTAAAGGCACCGAACAGTTTTACGACCAACATGAACATGTGTCAAACGATGAGTTTTCCAGAAAAATATTAACAGCTGCAGATTGAGGAAATTCTTAGATTATTTCTTCTGCAAAATCATTTAATGTGTAGAATAATCAAATATTGACTTATTTGATCATTATTGTTTTTTTCCTCTTTATTAGCAGGTTGTATGCAATTTATTTCATAATTGTGGTATACCTACTTATCTCAATGTTTGTTTAGGCAACGTCAAAGAACTGAAAAAAAAGATGATTGCGAAATACAACGAACTAAATGCATGCAAAAAGTTAAAAGCAATACAAGCATTCGAAAAATAGTTGCTTAGCCAAAGAAAAATTGCTGATGGCATTAAAATTAGTAACGCAACGTATTTAAAAAATAAAAACCAATTAAAACTGTCACTGGGAAAAATCGATTGAAAATAGATTAACCATACTGCCAGATAGATAAATTTTGATCTTGGTTGGATTTAAGATGAAGATAGATATCTTAGTTAAAAGACCAAGACCATTCGGAAGAATTGACGTTAAGCGTAGTTTGGGCAAATTTGGTGTGGTAATATAGAATATTAGATGTCGGGTGGATGGAATGGATGGACACACTTGATATTGAAGTGCAAAAACAAGCCGAAAATTCATAACCTATCTTAATAATGCTAGTTGATGCTACTTTTATAATCTGGAAAGGATCAACCTATAATTTTCCGCACCTTCCATTTACAACCCTTAAATGAGCTGTAGAAAATGCTGAGCGTACCTCAGACCCAACAAAATTAATTACTTAGAACAAAGTGATTACACTTACAATTCAAAAGTGTTTTTTTTTTTATTTAGAAGTAAGGGTTTCCAGGAAATCTGCGGGCTAAAAGCCGGGCAGACATTCAAAATTTGGTAGAAGTTGATCAATTTGTGACCACTAACAAGTCCCTCCAGGAAAATTGGGAAAATGTTTTCTTTGAAGGGGTTTCAACTGAAGAAGCCACCATAGCAGTGAATCCGAACCGCAGTATTCCGAAGAAGATGAAATTTTTCAGTAGAATACTTATCCTATTAACACCATAATCAAGCAAAAACATCAAAGCTTCTGCTCACCAATGGTCATACCTCAGGTTTTGCAAAAATTAAATAATTGCACAATTCTAATGGAATAAGCACATCTAACGAACTCAAATAGAACAATGTCTATATCTAAACATGTTAAATCTTTAAACTGAACATGTTTATTACAATTTTGTCAAAAGTTAAACACTTGTACAACACTCACATGAAAAACCAATATTTTGCACTTTGTTTTCCAGCAATAAATACTCAAAATGCGTTAATAATAAAAATATGAACATAATTTACAGTAACCTATGATAAAAATAAAGATTAAGTAAAAAACTTCACCGTTCTTTTTTGAACCTTTAAAATGAACCTTTAAAACCAACCTGTGAATTGGAGTTGTTTTTGCTGGGACGCTAAGGTAGTCGGAAGGTTTCACTGCATTAAAGTCGTTTTTAACTGGATTTAAACTTTTGTTGGGCTAAAATTGTCAATTCGATAAAAGGTGTATAGCTATACTAGCAAATAAAATTCAAACACATTCCTTCTTTAATCGCTCGATAGAATAATGGAAGCACATATGAATGGCGTTGGGCAAAATGATATACGAAATCATTTTTCATCAATTTGGTTTGTTATTAATGTTAAACATATTTCAATCTAAAAGCATCAATCAGTTAAATTATTGCATGGTATTCTGTTGAGTCTTTGCAAATGCATACTCAACTTGAAATTACTCGTTAAAATTACATAATATTTCGTTTTTTTTTTAAATTCAAATAATTGATAACATTTTCAAGGATATTCTACTTAATTTTTAATCCTTCATGACAAAACGTTTTGTGTGGTCTTTGACACAACGATTCCCTTAAGCATGGCCAAAGTGAAGGAACGTGATGATGGTGCCACACCAACCCCACGTAGTGCTAAGCCCGGAAAAATTATTAAGTCCGAAACAAATGCTAATCATCAATCTCAATAATTCTAAATCCATCTCCAGATTGCTCCCAGGGCCAAAACGTAGAGTACCTTAAAATGATGGGTCCAGGAGAGGTAATTAAGGCTAGGGAGAGATAATCACAAGTCCTGATCGAGTGGGAAACTGCTCCGTTGAACATCAAAGATGAGAATGACAAAGGAGGCTATCAAAGGATATGCTAGTGGGAAGGGGTTAGGAAAAAATGTAAAGTATTGACGAGTTAGGAGCTCATAGATTTGTTTTCCCCACTTTTGCGTGGTCAAGTTTCGGAGCCCATGTTGGGCGTTACTTGCAGCGATTGAGGGGCTGTAGGGTGGCAGAACATATTTTATACAATTTTATTTTTACAAAGATTTATCAGCAACTCAATTCTTATAGATTTTTTTTAAGAATATACAATTACCGAAGTAAGTCTTGATCCAGTAAAAATTTCAGGGAAGATTCGGGGTTAAGTGTTGAATTCCAGAACTAATGGCTAACTGCAGCGTATCGTTGCTCAGATCACAATGTCACAAGTAGGATAAGCACAGTAGGCGATTTGCTTTTAACAGTGTGAATGTCCATATCATTGTGGGCAGGAAGGTGATCTGTATTAGGCATAGTATTGAACCTGGTGGCCATGTTGATAAAAATCTTTTGCTAGGATCCCTAATAGATCCCGAGTTCTTCGCAAAAAAAAACATAAGAAAGGCTTAGCAAGCTTTACAAAACATTTAATGCGGACGCCCAAGAAGAATTCATCTTGGGACTTCTAGGGCAACGTAAGCTACAGCTCCGTGCTAGCAGAGATGCAGAGGATGAAAAAGTATGGCAAGATGGCTATGATGCTGAACTCTCTATCATTGATGTAGTGAGGAAAAGCTCGTGGAGAAAACCGACAGGAGTGCAAGTATGAGTGAAATCAAGGAAAATACTGATACCGAGAATCGAACCACTGACTCTACTGTCAAGATTTCTCAACCATCATCAGCTCAGTAGACTTTGGTGACCGCTAAATATTTATTTGGCTGCTATCTCTTGGCTTTGGTTAATCAAATCAAAAATTTCGTTCCTATCTTCAGAAGATTTATATCCCAGCCTGAAAAACGAGGTGCTTTCACCTCATCCGCCCATTGTCTAGCTAGCAATGCGCCCACTTAAGCTCGCAACCTTAAATGTCTCTATCTTAGCTCCCATCTACAAGAAGAACATCGTTCAGGATTTTCTGAATTATGTTTTCTTATCCGAAACCCAGTTCAAGTTCCATCATAGTGTAGCCATGGATCACAACAAAATCATTTGTGAAAACACTTCCGATGACCCAAATTCCTCTAAACTGGAAACTGCACTACTAGACAGATAAAACAGATAAAACCCTAGGACAACTAGAGAACAATAAAATTGTTTTTGTGTGCATTTATGCCCATAATCTTTTCAGTAGCTCTGTGCTGGCTCAGAACCTCGACTCTAAAATACAGTCGAGGTCCTGAACCAGCTTTAATCGGCCTGATCATCGTCGGGGGTGATTTCAATGCTCGCTCACAATCATCAAGTAGCCGCAACGAAAACGCCTACGACGTGGCCATAATTGATCAAACCCATCTTTCCTCAGGAATCTACTTTCTGTCAATCTTCGTTAATTATTCACTTCTTTCTTGTGTTTTGGAACCTGGTAACCTCTCTCTCTCTCCCAATTCAGCGCATAACGCTGAATCTGATAATCATTTGGTCCAATTATGTATTGACCAAGAGCGTGGAAGACACTTCATACCTGCTGACCCCAGAGAATTAGACTCCGAAAAAGGATTTAGGTTGGTTAGTTCTGATTTTTGGTTTACTGCTGACAATATCTGTTCATTTTTCCGATTTTATCCCCAGGCCGTGCCATCTTTTTGTCTGCCAAATATGTTCTGTTACAAATTTCATCCTTGCGATTTTGAAGAGTGTTCCTTGATGAAGGTTTATTATTTAAATTACGTGGTTGTACCACGCTAAATGTCTGCGGTTCTAAGCTACTTCTTTGAGGCATTAATTGTTTGGACAGGTCGTCAATAATATTCTGCATACCGTTCCCGTAAACTGACGTGTATTTCCATTCACCATAACTGGGAATACCGAGGCTACACACCCAACTCTAGCTTGGCCCTCTAATGCAGACGTTTTTGCAATTCAAACATAAAATCCGAAATTGGAGTCGTCTATTTTCGCTTGGTTAAATATGATTTCTTTCTTTGCCGCATTATGACTTTAATGAATCGATGCCATATTCTGAAAACATACGTCAGCAACGACTTAAAGCTGACTCTCTTTTATCTTAAAAAGCATGCATTGATTGATGTCGCCGTTTGATGTCGCTTTACGCTATATTTTCCACTATTGAGCCATTGCATCTAAAAAAAAATTATGTCAGTTTTAAATGTGACATTAGTCAACTTTCAATCGCTTAATTTCAAAATATAATATTAAAATTTTTATAATTACTCATTATTCTATTTATATCTATTATTTTTAGCTGCGGCAACACAAAGTAAAATCAAAACCGACTATGCCAACGATAACAAGCAGCAGTGAAGCTATAAGACTGAACCCATAATTTATATAGTGGTGGGCCTAGAAACACAATAACCCCAAACATTATTGTATGTGTCTCAATCATACTTCTGCATTAGAATTTCTATTTACCTGTTTCCAAAATGGCTTGCAGTGTACAAGGAAAAGTTTTCACCAACAACAATACAATCATGAATGTTTCGATAATGGTACAAGTCCCTCAAGATATGGAAACGGCTCAAGTAATCATCGACGAACTGCGAACGAAATGTCGATCACAAGCTGAAGAATTAATGAAATGGAAAAAAGCGTATGCATTGCAGGTAAAATTATTTTAGATTTATAAATTAATCAAAAAATGTTACTTTACCATATCTCTTTTAGATGCAACAACACTATCGCTACCAGAAAGAAAAAACCGATCAAATGAACACGCTGACAAGCCAGCTGTTGCTCCTCGAATCGCGCTTGAAACGGAAACAGAAGCAAGTCGCTGGAATAATTTGCCAAAGGGAACTGACGATAATGAGGCAGCAAAAAATCATTGATGCCCTCTCCAGTCGACTAGTCGACCACGGCCTAGAAAATCTCGATCCTAGTTATACCGATTTTGATTCGCTGAACGACTCTGATTCGGCTGTAGTTTTAGAAGATATCGATTCCGACTGTAACTCCTCGTTCATCATGCGGCGAAAAAGCGGCAGTAGCGATGTTACAATAGTCCGATCGATATCGGATGCCATTGAAACCAATTTAAATAAGTATTCCGGTGCTAGACGATCTAATTGCTTCCTACGCCGACCGGATATCCTTGAAACTGTCTATAGTGTAGAAGAAGACCCCGAACCGTCGCAAGCTGATGTGTCGGAAAAACGAGATAAATTTAAGAAACACTCATCCAAAGCAATATTAGATCAATCTTTAGATGGCCAACTGACTGAACATCCGGATCCTGGGAAGAATTCAATGGAACCGCCCGGGGTGAAACAGTCTCACGTGACCAACTTCAATCGGGTCATGTCGAACCATCGATCGGTCACGAAGCCCAAGGACGTCAAGTACAAGCGAATCAACAAGGCCAAGTCGAAGAGTCTGGAGGAGCTGCGCGGCAGGCTAAGACATTGGGTGGAGAAAGGAACAACGGGAGATATGCCGGGTAGTAATCATTTGAAAATCAATAGCCAGTTACCTCAGACTGCCCAAAGCTATGCGTGACACTTGATGAAATCATCTTATTCGTTTCCCGACCGACCGGAGGGAAGGTGTAGCTTTTAAAGGACCTATCAGGGTTTGATTTGATTCTGTGACGTTGAAGTGGTGATGCTAGTTCCTACTTTCTCGCTCTCGATGAATTTCACTAAACGATCGACGTAACACGCATTTCGATTTCACAGTATCAAGCAACTCCTCATATTTAGTTCTACTGGTTTTATTTTGTGATCATATTTTAAGTTCTCTTGATAAATGATCTTGGATTATATTCTCGATTGTTTTGTTACCTTGTAGTGAACTATTAATAATTTTTGGAGGATTTTAATCTGTATCTTAAAATAATATGCATTGATATTATGGTCAGACCATGAATTATACAAAATATACATAAAAACTCGTCTTGAGCGTAAACAATGTGAGACGTGTATTTATTCTGATTAAGCGTGCGATTAATGTAATGTATATTTTTAATGCACAGAAAATTGAAAAATCACTATGTACATATTGCAGGAAAAATACTGATGTTTAATATAGAATTTGAAATAAGTGAAAAATTAGAACAGATACATAGATAGCAAGTGTCTAATAAGCTGAGTGAAGTAAAATGTAATCAATTAACTGATTGAAAAAAAAAAACATAAAACAAAGCGAAGTTCTAAATCAAGTACAAAAGTGAGAGCTGTCGAAAGACCTGAAAGGTATTATTGTTTGAATTACCAACGTGCAATTATAGTGAAAAATCGGAATTTCAATTTTAGCTCGCAGTACATTTTCTGAAAAAACCCGATGAAATTACATCCAAATAAATTTCTAAAGACTCTTAATTTCAATATCCTTTGCATATCAACAGCATCTTCAAACTCGCATCAAATACGAAATGCTTTTAACTAAGGCTATTATTCATTTTGAATACAATGCAGCGTTACTAACGCCGTTCACAAAAGCACTAACCACTTCACATTTTTTCTTACTCGATATTTCCACATAAAACGCTTTTACGAAGCTCTCACTTTGACATCAACATGGTGGTGATAAAAGCGATGCTAACAAACAATTCAGAATGATTATCATGCAAAAGATGAATTCTGAGAATATCTCCTTAAATGCGCTTGAGGACTCTCAAAGCCAACAGTAGTACTTTCTTTTTTCGGTATGGCTTCGGCTGCTGCTGCTCATAATCTCCTTCTGGTTTTTACCGGAACTTGCTTCCACACTTTCCTTCTTTGAATACGAATTTTATTATTGTGTGCGTTCTTCAATCGGTAATAAGTGTTTGCTTCCGGGAACTTAATCTACAATGCAGGTAGTACGGATAGAGACTGTTAGTCAGCCCAAATCGAGTCGGCTCCCAAGTTGTAATAACTTATTTCTTCTCTCTCAATAATACAAAGAGCTGCCAGCCAGAGAATAACTCAATGTCGTTTTGTGCACACTTCAAGCTTAATAAGGAAGAGAATGAAAATTCTAGGAACGACCTATGTATATAGGTTGCCTTTAACTGACCTAAATTCAAAAAGTAATATCTTTCAAATTTTTAAAGATGAACAGCTCTCACGGTTACCAATTAGAATCATTTAATCGTAATGCATTTTTCCCCATACGCATTTGGTAAAACAAATATTGAGATAATCATTTCGATGGTCTAAGACAATTTTTAAATATACCTAGTCCTGACTCTTTAAAACAAATAGATCATTTTCACAATAGATAGAAGCTCAATTTCACCCTATCTAAGATAAACAATATGTATCTTTCAATGAATAACTCAATTCACATAATATATTTGATTTATATTTTTCTACAAGAGACTAACAACGGGCTATTTTTCAAATGAGTCAATTTTTCTAAGTAAAATTGTACATATTTCCAGTTTCTGAGGAAGATTTCAATGAAAATGTAGAATAAAATATATTTTCATAAATAATAAAAACTACTTGCGAGTGACTCAATTTCTTAAATCATTCGAAAATATATCAGATTATGTAAATATTCATTTGATACATCAAATACATGCCTTCAGCTAACTAAAGTTTTATGGACCTACTGAAAGGATATTTGAAAACTTTAATTTCTCCCAATGCCCGTAGAACTTTTAAAATACACAGCACGTGAATGTTGCTTTTTTATATTGAACCCCCGAGCTTGAAATCATCCAATCAAAACAAACTCAAATTATTAGATTCATAGCAAAACACTGAATTGTGATATTTTTGGATTTCATAGCTATGATCTTCTCACTAATGAATTAGCATTTGTAATTTATAATCAACACTGTTGAGAAAATATGATGAAAAATTTACAGAAAATCATATAAAAATCTGTGCTGGCTAAAGTGCAAAATTGTAAAATAAAAATAAATAATTGTTTGAAAAAATTGTGAAAGGAAATATATTGAAATGTAGTAATTTACAAAATGTATCATCGTGCTTTTATGAAAAACAAGCCATATTGTTGAATGAAATTCATGTCCCACACGTTGGAGGCATGTTTCATCAATTTGATCAATTCTTCCTGTCCTTTTCTTCACCCTACTTAATACAATTTGATACTCCAAAATACGTACAAAAAAGATGTTATAAATCAAGAAAACTAGCTTGGCTGTTTTAGAAAAGATCCTCAGTGAAAAAAATGGCTAATCGAATATAACAACCCCACTTTCTTTACAAGTCAATACAGAATTGGTAATATCGGGACATTTCAGAAAGTAAGCAATCACTAATTTTGCCCTACGGTGAGCAGGTTGTAATTGATTGCCAATATATGATAGCATTCAAAACTTAAGTGTATGAAAAATAGTAATATTTACTTGCCGGCACATGCGTAAAAATTTGAATTATAGAAATGTATCAACAGTCTTCAAACAATTTCGAAATTATAATACGAAATAACGACTGAACAATGAATGGGATGATCGTTACTGTACATAATATTTAATGTGAAATGAACACATATCCTTTACTGTGTATGTATAATATAGAAATCGAATATAAGTAACTAACAAATAAATGGAAGAAACCTAAAATATTGAAAAATGTGAACTAAAATATAAATGCTTTCGAAAATATCTGACTTATTATTTCGAATAGCCTTTCATCCATCACAGCTGTGTCAGCTGAAAATTAGATGCGAGCAGAAGTTTCAGATATTCATATTTTTGAAGAGTGTTTGTTGAAATTGCTCTCTGATCAGAATCAAAAACTGTGTTTACTTCTTTATTTGCAGAATCTGTAGGTATTCAGAATGCCAATCGTTATAAATATGAAAGCATATGCCTGTGTAGATTTTCAACACTCTGTAGATTTTCACCGTACATTTCAGCCAAAATAATATTAAATAAGAATTAAAGGAATGGCAGTACACATCAGCTGACCCAAGGTCCAGAGGAGAGCCTTCCAAAAGAGTCAACCATCAACGAGGCAAAAAAACAAGAATTATTTGCCCTTGTAGCAGGGTGCCCTAGAAATAACCGTAAATACCCTAGTCAGCGCTAGCGGAGCACCATCTTATCCATAGCGACAGCATTTTAGTAATCCCTCGGAATATAATGTCAGCTGTCACTCGGACTCAGGCTTGGTGCTAAGTGTGTAGAGATGTTCAAAGACTCGTTCGAGAAAATTTGGTTCGCACCGCCTTGTATGTACACAAGTGGAGGTAATAAGGATAGAGTTCTGCAGGTGTAGAATGTGATTCCTTCTATGCAGAACGTGTTGTCACAAATTCGTCGGCGTCGGGGCGAGGGAAGAGGTACATCGAAGTAACGTCCGCGTTCTCTGCAATATCTTGCTGAAATCTTCGGAGGGTTCATAGTCACGCGGTCTTGTTTGGGACTCCCAGAATCTGTTTTTTGAATGACAGAAGGCGCAGTTGGGTTTATAGACGCATCCGTAGTAAATTACCCTTCTTCCTCAAGGCAGACGCCAAATTAGTGCCCTGTCTTTCTGCAATTCTAGCCGGGAGGCATAATTAACGCGATTGGCACTCGGGGTCCTGGTAATCTGAATATCCTGAGGAAACGGCTGGAAATTTCGCCAGGTGGAGTCTTGCGTGTGAAGATCTGTAGCAGATTCTCAGTTCCAATCGAAAATTCTCTACTCGATATAACGCTCGTCTTAGCAGGCGTACAGAAGCCAAGTGAATCTGTAACGAATTCCGGCGAGTTTCGAGCGACATATTTGTCTTCAGTATTACACCCATCTCATAGGCTAACATCGTTCGTTCTTCTTAGTTTACTAATCGTAAAAGTCCCTGTGAAATTCATTAAAATTTTTATGTAGTCACTACTTCCGATCTCGAATCAGCTCACGCATTTCCAGGTTTGTATGTCAATCACTTAAATGATTTTTTAAAGCCGCCGTCAACTCTCCCCTTTTGATAATAATAGTAACGCCAATAGCAACCAACTACGGGGTTTGTAAAGGGCTTAGAGGTTTGTCGCGTAAGTACCGAGACTCGGTATAAATGCTCCCAGAAAACTTTAGGACCCACTCTTCTGCGATGCTGACCTCTCAGTCAACGTAAAAATGGACATTTTCTTCACGAGGTGTGTGAGGTCTATAGCGCAGGGACAAAAGGTGGAACAGAAAGTCATGCAATGACGAAGACTCTCGAGGATCTACTCATAGTGTGATCGAACCATGTGATTTTTTTTGATCATTAGCGTGGTAGTACTATCTTGAAAGGATGTCAATTATAGCTGATACGTTCTTATAGACTCCTGGACTTTCCTGGGCTGGAAATCGTTGGGCGGTGAAGGTGCAGTACTTAGCTTAAAGTTCGAGCTTTTCCGTAATGCTGATCCCTAAGCCTCTTTTGAGAGAGACTGGTGCACCATTTTCTTAGCTCAAGGTCCTGGTCTAGTAGCTTTCGGTGGAGTTCCTATGTTTCTCTGCACATCGTCCAAGAAGGACTAACCAGGCGTGAGTGGGAAATGGAATGCTCGCCTGCAAAGAAGACACTCTCCGTTGTCGTCCAGCTGCTCTCCAAGTAAAGTTTTTGGAGCTCGTATCCACATGAGGTCGTTAACGATGGCTGAAAAAGGGATGTGATCATATATACCACTCATATAACCACTCATAAATTAATAAGACCACTCATAAATTTATTATGAATGTTTGCTATTCTAAACAGTCACTAAAAAAAATTAAACAGCCTACTTCCATTCAGGTCTCTGACTTAAAATGGAGACAACAAATTCAAGCATTCCTAACTCAAAAACTTCCCTAAGCTTGCCCAAACTGAATAAAAATGGTGGTGGCACCATGCGAACCCCACGTAATACAATCAACAGTTTGAGCAAAATCCTGAAAAATTACCACGTCCGGACCAAACGCCCAGCATAGCTTCCCTATAAAAAGGGTCACGGGTTCTTCGGGCAGCTTGGACTGGGAATGGTGGTAAGCCACAAATCTCAATCATCCCAGATCAATCACCATGGTGCTCTCAGAGTAAAATAGCTCAGCAAGAAACTAAAGGATTGAAGCTAAATGAAACAAATTGGAAAACGGTATAGCGGCTGGGAAGAATGGAAATAATTATGTAATTAATTCGTAATCGATAGACAAATTGTTCTGCAAAGATTAGAATGGCAAGAGAGGCAACCAAAGGATATGTTAGTGGGAATAGATAAAGAAAACGAACGCGGATATTGCAGAGTCAGGGGCTAACGCTCCTAAAATGTCTTCCCTACTTGGGTGAGGTTACCCAAAACAAGTTTCATATCCCACGTTGGACTCTACTTGTAGCACCCGAACCGCACCAAAACCCGGTCACAAAGTGCAAAAGACAGCCAGCAATGAGGCAGATTCTTGATGATTAGATGGATAAGTCCGTCATGAGCGCACATTAGCCGCAATTTAAAAACTAAAACAGAAGAAGGGGCTTTTTGCGTAAAGGACCAAAAAAGCTATCAGTCAAGACGCCTCAAAGCACGTTTGCTAGAAGGTAAAACAAACACCAACACGAATGTTGAGAAACACTGAAATATCCACATTAATTTTAGTTAATCTGAGTCTGAGTCTCACTTACACTAGCTCACACAAAACATTTATATTAGTTTAGTACAGTTAAGTAAAATACAAAAAGGTCAGTAATAAATCAGCCTTCAACCAGTTAGCACTGGCGTTTTATTATCCAAAAACGCATTTGGAGGGAGAGATGTAGTACACAAATCTACGAGGCAGACTCGACTGAAGGCCAACATCCCCAACTCACTGATGGGGTGGATAGTGTGGAGGTCTACACTGTCCTATGAATTTGGCCTAAAAAGACATTTTTGCTGGAAATCCTTCAATAATAAGTAAGCCAGCCAGGTAACTGAAAAAAGAAAGTCCTGACGGGCTATAATGAAGGCATGAATTTCTTTCAATTAATAATTTATATTATCCCGTTAGAATAATAAAAATAGCATAGACAAAAAAAAAATATGATAGCCATCTATATTATATTAAGTTAAGATGGCGATTATGGTCCCTATCAATACAGGTTCACTTTTATCAAAATGTAGTAATTATTTATGTACTAAATTAAATCATGCTGTAGAATTTTCACGCGATAAATTTTAAGGAAATCAAAAGCGAAGGAAGAAGAAGAATTACTCGTATAAACAGTATATTCGTCAAATAGTAGAATAAAATATAAATAAATAACTTAGAAAATCATATTCGCGTTAACGTAAGCACATAATATTATTCGGTTTATACTACATTATCACCTTATTTTTATCGGTATGACTGAAAAATCTCAATTCCGTTTCAATCTAAAAAAAACGAGATTTCTCTAATACGGAGTTATATGGAGGGATAAACATGCCCTCACTTCACAAAATGTCTACTAGAACTTGTTGAAAAATTCCGGGCGAAATGCCAAATTACCACATTTGTAGTCTCTCCAAACCTGCCGTTGAAGCCCCAGTCATAACTTAGCTACCCTTCAGCGTACGAGGCTATCTTCTTAAAAATGAGTTTGAAGCTAAAAAAGTTCATCAAAAAAGCAATACTGGGGCATCATTGCAAGTCGTCAATTGAAGAGCAGAGTCGATAACGTCAGCAGTCCAGGGCAGCAGCACCCGTTTTTCAAATACAAGTTTGAATTACGTGTTATAATTCAAGAAAAAAAATTCGAAAAATGACAAATTTGAATAAGGAAACAAAGCTAAGCCATTATCATCAAGCAATAAAACGCATATATATGAAGTATAAGTTGGAAAATTTAATATAGATATAATTTGTGTTTAAGATGTAGAATAAAAATTCTTCCAATTTAATTCTAAGTCTCCATTTTTGGCAGCATACACTCTTCGCCGCTGTTGGTAGTTGTTTTGTCTGTTTCCACGTTCGATATTATCCAGTTGTCAACGCATTGTGCCTCTTGCACATTATGCGTTTGACCCTCGTGATGACGACAGGCATCCAAAACACAATTCTGAATTTTCGATCGCAGTTCTAGTTTCTCCAAGGGATTTAAAATTCGAAAATACGGTATCAATGACATTAAAAAATGATAATCATCATCGGATTCATTGTGATTCAATAGTCTCAGTACTGCTTCGGTTTTTTGTCTTTCAAGCTCGACCTTTTCTTTTCTGAGCTGAATTTTCTCAACTTTGTTCCTGGATCGATGCGTATTTGTTTCGGTTGATTTAGATTCTAACGGCATCACCATCACTGGTTCTGGTTGATCATCTATGTGATTACCTGATTGTGGATTCGGCATCGGTTGAAATCTACCGTTTGCTTCATTGTGACTATAGGGCAATAATAAATCATTTTCACTTGCAGCAATTTCTTCTGGCTCAGATTGAAGACTATTTTCAATGACACCGAGCTCTGCACTTTTTATTTGCAGTGGATCAACAATGTCCGTGCGAGTTATACCTTTGGTGAATAGCATTGGCTGGTAAAATCTCCATTTTGGCTGCTCCGCATATTCAGATGATTGGGAGTAGTACTGTTTCTGTATCATTTTCCGAAACATATCTTTCAAGCTTTTCCATTTTCTTCTTGCAGCACTGCCTAGAAAAATAAACCAAAGGATTTTAGCTTTATTGTTTTATTATTAAGGACTGTCCCAGTAAAATTTGACCCTTTTACTAAAGTATATAAAATTAATACTTTTGAGTTTACGAAAATGGGGCTATTTTTTACTGTAGCTTACCTCCTAAAATTATACTGAAACTGCATTTGTAAACTTTAGTACCGCTTAGAGTTAAAAAAAAATGGTTTGAGGCCCGACAAAGTTTTTCACAGAGGTCTCATTAACGATTTAATTTGCTTTTTTCCATTTGTTCTTAAAGCCAGATACATTTTCAGCTCTCTCACTGCTTTCCTCCAATATTCTTTTCTTTTGACCCCAGTTTTGTTCTTTTAGTCTAAGTTCAGGACAATTTGGTGGGTTGGTCACCTTGGGGACAAAAGCGACGCGGTTGCCTTCATACCGGTCCAGGGTTTTCTTGGCATAAGGATTTGATGGTAAGTCTAGCCAAAACTGAATGCATTCTTCATGCCATTTAATGAAAGGCAACAATCGCTTCTGCAGATACCCCTCGATGTAAACCTGGGCATTGATTTTGCCTTCCGCTATAAAAATATCGCTTCTGCGACCACATCGTCAAACCATGTACTGTTTAGGAAATCAACTGATTTTCTTTGACTTAAATACTTCTTTCACTTTTTGCTATAGGAGTGTAAAATTCGTGGCCAGCAATCTGCCTGAAGTCCACTTTGACATATGTCTCATCTTCTAAGACACAATCAAATTTCGTCACACACTGATCGCATAATTTTCGAGCCCTTGCTTTTCTTAATTTCGGGATCTTCCACTTATTTGCAAATAATTTGCTGTCGTACTTTTCCTTGTTTCGACTCCGTGTTTCCAGTTACAGAGCTCCTGGTTGAACTAACATCAATTTAGTTTTCTGTCTCTTATGTAGAAGGTTACCATATAGCTTAGAGATTAAGAACAGGTAAAAGGGTAAAATTTTACTGGGGCAGCCCTTTGATGAGTTGTAATAACGGGTGGAAGAAAATTAATGTAGTGAAAAGAAACAAAATCCTTACCATTGAAAGCTTTTGCGCCATTTAAAACAATAGTTTAAGATTTTCTAATATGATATTCCTTATCTTAGTAAATGATTGAATTCTCTATAAGCAGCACTATTTCATTTCTCACCAATGAAAATTTTAATGTTCAAGTACTAAATTTTGAATTTTTTTTTTTTTTGCATTTCTGGTCGAGAAAGTAAATATTCAGTTTATAATAATTATGAAATATGCTGCACATTAAGTAAAAACAACAAATTTAATTTAGTTACGATATCACTTTTCGGACACAAAAAATACTGTGCACTCGGGCTTAATATTTTAAAATTCACAAAACGTTTTAGATTGAAAGATATCAATTCAGTTGAAAGTTCTTTTACTAACCGACAAGCAATCAATTAAAACAATACAAATTATTCATGGTTTTATGATATCAATAAAATATGTTTTTTAACTACATTAGCAAAAGAATTACTTATGAAAATAAACGACAAAATGTTCAATTACCTGATACATTTAGTTTATATCCAATTTGGTGCCAAAATTTCCTGGTAACCCGACCGTTCTTATAATTACAGTCCTTTTCATCCCACAAACACGGTTTTGCTTGAATTTCAGCAATCAACTTTTCAGTTTGGGCGTCACTTAATATCCGACTTACAATACGTTTTGGCTTGTTCATTTTGTTTGCCATGACTGAATATCACTGGATAACGAGAACACGTGAGGAAATCGATCACACTCTGTGAAACGAAAACTTATGTTTGGAAATAACTGCTTGTAATTAATAAGTTATAAGTTACTATAATGCCACAAAAACAATTACGAAACGAGAAGGAAAACTCTACCACGTGAGCTTCAATGCCGTACTATGCGCACAATATGGCGAGCGACAAGCGATATCAGGCCACAGCGTTCGAGCGAGAAAACATCACCGACGTTGTGTTGCTATCGCCCATCACGACACTACAAATACTTATGTCTGTACATACATATATTGCTTTAAAGAATGTCTGAGAGCCATTGTGCCTGAAATTGGTTTTCAGAGCTGCCAGCCAAGAGCAATTGTTTAAATACATTTGTAAATATTTGATTTCAGATATTTTATGTTTCTGCTGAATAAAGTTTGATTGAATCTTGTGTAGTAAGTATTAAAGCAAGGTAAGTAATAAAAATTTAATCATTGAACATTACTGTTTATTGAACTCAATTAGCTATTGGCAAAATTAATCTTATTATTAATATGAAACTAGACGCTGCAGTTCGGTAATAAAATAATTAATCGTGAAATTAAATGACTATTATGATGTGTTTGGTAAATGACGCTGCAGGATAATCAACAGCATAAGCAACCTTTTTCCGCTTCGACTTCGAAATTATTCTTGTAATCCTCCCTTTTCCACGCCATCCGTACCACCTAATCTTAAGCTCTACGGCAATGTGTTATTTTTGAGCTGTTAGTTATTTATTTATTTATGTATTTGTTGCCTATTCCATTTTTTCTTCGTTTATACTCCACTTTTCAATTTTTATTTGGTATTGTTTATGTAATTTGTACATTGTTTGGTGAATAAATAAATTAAATGCTTAGTGACTAATAAATAAATTAAATGTGAAATTTTTTTTTTTACAAAATTATCTGTTCACGAGCGGCAATCAGAACAAATGATATAAATCTCCAAGTACAGCGTCAGCGCTATCTCGCTCTGTATACCTACATTGGCTTTATCGCCCATTCCGGACTGTACACAAATCTGCTCATGCGTGCATGTGGCATGCACACGTAATGTAGATAGAAATTTCTTTGGAAGTATGCATGTGTATACCAAAAATACCTGCATAGCTATGATACATGTCGCTTACGAACGAGTCGCGCGATATAGGAGGTTTAGCCACTGCGATGTTGTGTGTGTGTGAAATGATTTAAACAGAGGCAGTATAATGCATGGTATAGTCGCTGCAATGTTGAATTGAACTAATTGTGTGGATTAAACTAAATGCAGAAAATTGTTTGTCTATTCTAATTCCATGCAATTTTTACTAGTGTTCGAAAATCATTAGCACAGTAAAACCTACTAATCGGGACACTGTATGATGGGACCACCTGAACAATTGAGCCATAACATCATCGCACATACAATCTCTAGAAGAAAATTCACTCTGTAATCGGGGTACCTCTAGAATTGACTAGTGGACCAGATTAGATGCACAAAAAATTATCCAGTAGCACTTGCTAAAGGCACCGAACAGTTTTACGACCAACATGAACATGTGTCAAACGATGAGTTTTCCAGAAAAATATTAACAGCTGCAGATTGAGGAAATTCTTAGATTATTTCTTCTGCAAAATCATTTAATGTGTAGAATAATCAAATATTGACTTATTTGATCATTATTGTTTTTTTCCTCTTTATTAGCAGGTTGTATGCAATTTATTTCATAATTGTGGTATACCTACTTATCTCAATGTTTGTTTAGGCAACGTCAAAGAACTGAAAAAAAAGATGATTGCGAAATACAACGAACTAAATGCATGCAAAAAGTTAAAAGCAATACAAGCATTCGAAAAATAGTTGCTTAGCCAAAGAAAAATTGCTGATGGCATTAAAATTAGTAACGCAACGTATTTAAAAAATAAAAACCAATTAAAACTGTCACTGGGAAAAATCGATTGAAAATAGATTAACCATACTGCCAGATAGATAAATTTTGATCTTGGTTGGATTTAAGATGAAGATAGATATCTTAGTTAAAAGACCAAGACCATTCGGAAGAATTGACGTTAAGCGTAGTTTGGGCAAATTTGGTGTGGTAATATAGAATATTAGATGTCGGGTGGATGGAATGGATGGACACACTTGATATTGAAGTGCAAAAACAAGCCGAAAATTCATAACCTATCTTAATAATGCTAGTTGATGCTACTTTTATAATCTGGAAAGGATCAACCTATAATTTTCCGCACCTTCCATTTACAACCCTTAAATGAGCTGTAGAAAATGCTGAGCGTACCTCAGACCCAACAAAATTAATTACTTAGAACAAAGTGATTACACTTACAATTCAAAAGTGTTTTTTTTTTTATTTAGAAGTAAGGGTTTCCAGGAAATCTGCGGGCTAAAAGCCGGGCAGACATTCAAAATTTGGTAGAAGTTGATCAATTTGTGACCACTAACAAGTCCCTCCAGGAAAATTGGGAAAATGTTTTCTTTGAAGGGGTTTCAACTGAAGAAGCCACCATAGCAGTGAATCCGAACCGCAGTATTCCGAAGAAGATGAAATTTTTCAGTAGAATACTTATCCTATTAACACCATAATCAAGCAAAAACATCAAAGCTTCTGCTCACCAATGGTCATACCTCAGGTTTTGCAAAAATTAAATAATTGCACAATTCTAATGGAATAAGCACATCTAACGAACTCAAATAGAACAATGTCTATATCTAAACATGTTAAATCTTTAAACTGAACATGTTTATTACAATTTTGTCAAAAGTTAAACACTTGTACAACACTCACATGAAAAACCAATATTTTGCACTTTGTTTTCCAGCAATAAATACTCAAAATGCGTTAATAATAAAAATATGAACATAATTTACAGTAACCTATGATAAAAATAAAGATTAAGTAAAAAACTTCACCGTTCTTTTTTGAACCTTTAAAATGAACCTTTAAAACCAACCTGTGAATTGGAGTTGTTTTTGCTGGGACGCTAAGGTAGTCGGAAGGTTTCACTGCATTAAAGTCGTTTTTAACTGGATTTAAACTTTTGTTGGGCTAAAATTGTCAATTCGATAAAAGGTGTATAGCTATACTAGCAAATAAAATTCAAACACATTCCTTCTTTAATCGCTCGATAGAATAATGGAAGCACATATGAATGGCGTTGGGCAAAATGATATACGAAATCATTTTTCATCAATTTGGTTTGTTATTAATGTTAAACATATTTCAATCTAAAAGCATCAATCAGTTAAATTATTGCATGGTATTCTGTTGAGTCTTTGCAAATGCATACTCAACTTGAAATTACTCGTTAAAATTACATAATATTTCGTTTTTTTTTTAAATTCAAATAATTGATAACATTTTCAAGGATATTCTACTTAATTTTTAATCCTTCATGACAAAACGTTTTGTGTGGTCTTTGACACAACGATTCCCTTAAGCATGGCCAAAGTGAAGGAACGTGATGATGGTGCCACACCAACCCCACGTAGTGCTAAGCCCGGAAAAATTATTAAGTCCGAAACAAATGCTAATCATCAATCTCAATAATTCTAAATCCATCTCCAGATTGCTCCCAGGGCCAAAACGTAGAGTACCTTAAAATGATGGGTCCAGGAGAGGTAATTAAGGCTAGGGAGAGATAATCACAAGTCCTGATCGAGTGGGAAACTGCTCCGTTGAACATCAAAGATGAGAATGACAAAGGAGGCTATCAAAGGATATGCTAGTGGGAAGGGGTTAGGAAAAAATGTAAAGTATTGACGAGTTAGGAGCTCATAGATTTGTTTTCCCCACTTTTGCGTGGTCAAGTTTCGGAGCCCATGTTGGGCGTTACTTGCAGCGATTGAGGGGCTGTAGGGTGGCAGAACATATTTTATACAATTTTATTTTTACAAAGATTTATCAGCAACTCAATTCTTATAGATTTTTTTTAAGAATATACAATTACCGAAGTAAGTCTTGATCCAGTAAAAATTTCAGGGAAGATTCGGGGTTAAGTGTTGAATTCCAGAACTAATGGCTAACTGCAGCGTATCGTTGCTCAGATCACAATGTCACAAGTAGGATAAGCACAGTAGGCGATTTGCTTTTAACAGTGTGAATGTCCATATCATTGTGGGCAGGAAGGTGATCTGTATTAGGCATAGTATTGAACCTGGTGGCCATGTTGATAAAAATCTTTTGCTAGGATCCCTAATAGATCCCGAGTTCTTCGCAAAAAAAAACATAAGAAAGGCTTAGCAAGCTTTACAAAACATTTAATGCGGACGCCCAAGAAGAATTCATCTTGGGACTTCTAGGGCAACGTAAGCTACAGCTCCGTGCTAGCAGAGATGCAGAGGATGAAAAAGTATGGCAAGATGGCTATGATGCTGAACTCTCTATCATTGATGTAGTGAGGAAAAGCTCGTGGAGAAAACCGACAGGAGTGCAAGTATGAGTGAAATCAAGGAAAATACTGATACCGAGAATCGAACCACTGACTCTACTGTCAAGATTTCTCAACCATCATCAGCTCAGTAGACTTTGGTGACCGCTAAATATTTATTTGGCTGCTATCTCTTGGCTTTGGTTAATCAAATCAAAAATTTCGTTCCTATCTTCAGAAGATTTATATCCCAGCCTGAAAAACGAGGTGCTTTCACCTCATCCGCCCATTGTCTAGCTAGCAATGCGCCCACTTAAGCTCGCAACCTTAAATGTCTCTATCTTAGCTCCCATCTACAAGAAGAACATCGTTCAGGATTTTCTGAATTATGTTTTCTTATCCGAAACCCAGTTCAAGTTCCATCATAGTGTAGCCATGGATCACAACAAAATCATTTGTGAAAACACTTCCGATGACCCAAATTCCTCTAAACTGGAAACTGCACTACTAGACAGATAAAACAGATAAAACCCTAGGACAACTAGAGAACAATAAAATTGTTTTTGTGTGCATTTATGCCCATAATCTTTTCAGTAGCTCTGTGCTGGCTCAGAACCTCGACTCTAAAATACAGTCGAGGTCCTGAACCAGCTTTAATCGGCCTGATCATCGTCGGGGGTGATTTCAATGCTCGCTCACAATCATCAAGTAGCCGCAACGAAAACGCCTACGACGTGGCCATAATTGATCAAACCCATCTTTCCTCAGGAATCTACTTTCTGTCAATCTTCGTTAATTATTCACTTCTTTCTTGTGTTTTGGAACCTGGTAACCTCTCTCTCTCTCCCAATTCAGCGCATAACGCTGAATCTGATAATCATTTGGTCCAATTATGTATTGACCAAGAGCGTGGAAGACACTTCATACCTGCTGACCCCAAGCTATTCATCCCCTATGAAAGGATCGACTGGGAGCAATTTGCAGCGGATTGCGAAAACCAAATTCAGAAACCTCGGTCTTGGCAGGTCATGAAATTTTAAATCGAACGAAACCGACGTTGCTCTCGATAGCCTCAATCAACTTACGGTCACAGTCATTGACAGTTTGATCCAAAACAAATCTACAAATTTTGCTTACCGTGATTTATCGCACGATACCATTCAGCTCCATTATCGCCGGAAGTATTTTGACGGTATCTTACCCGAAGTGACCACAGATATTTTAATACGATATGCCAATAATCCATATAGGTAATAAATCCATCAACATCCTCATCATGATCAAGGCCAGAGCCCACGTTAACAAGAAATTTGAAGAACGTCTCCATAAAATGTTTTGCTGGCAACGATATGTTTCAGGCACTAATAAAATTGATGGCCGTCAAAACTTTGGATATAATTTCACTTTTAGTTTACTCTCTGAGGACAAATAAACTGTGGCAATCTCTCTTATTTATCGTGGTGCGAAATTTAGCTCTAATCCAAATTTTGCCGCAGTTATTAAGAATTCAATCTATAATTTTGGGCAAGGAAATCAATTGTTGGCTCTATCTATGTTCTTTCCTACAAATGCTTCCACGAACCGCCAAAACTACGGCTCTCTCATGAATAAAGAAATTCCGTTAACACTGGTGTCGACACTTTCCACTAAAAAGTCTTCCGGAGATGATAAAAGACCTAATTTTATATTTAAAAAGCTCCCTATTTGTTTGTTTGAGCAAATCTCCATTCTATTTAACTCTACTCATTAGTTATTACTAATGTTCGAAGAAGAACATTAAATAGCTTTGGCCAAAAATTCATATATATATATATATATATATATATATATATATATATATATATATATATATATATATATATATATATATATATATATATATATATATATATATATATATATATATATTTATTTATTTATCATCAAAAAATTTCAGTGAGATAATCTCGGGAACGCGCCATCCGATTGAGCTGAAGCTTGCAGGATACATTGGTGTATATGGAGAATAGGTCCAAGTTTCACTAAATGTCAATTATTGTTAACCCTTTGGCGCCGGCGGCCATTTTAGTGATATTTTTAACATACCTATTATTCCGTAGACAAATAATTTTTGCAAAAATAAAGTTGATGAAATGAATTTCGAACGTGTCTTAAATACGAATTGGATAATGTTTTGGAATTTTTTAACCCCATGTGTGCGCTAGGTGCCTAAAAAGAGAACGGGAAAAATTGAAAATTTTTAAATTGCGAAAACTTTTGACAGAGCTATTCAATCATTACGAAATTTTGAGAACATATTGGTATTATTTAGTTATAGGTTTATGTAGCTTTTAATGAGCGTATTGGCAACTCCGTAGCAAGGGCAGGCACTGAAAGTGAAAACCTACAAACCATCGTTTCTCTTGAAAAAATGCCGCTTCTTCAAAAAAAACCCACTCATATGTAAATTTTATGCTTTGTTTATATAGCAAAAGAAAAAAAATTGATATGGTATAACGGGCACGCCTGGTAGCCCTTGCCCAATTTACCTATATTTTTAGCATCAAAAACTTCTGTTCACGGAAACTCACGATTCGATAAACAGAACTAATTGAAATGTATTGAGAATGTATTGGCCTTAAATAGGACCAGGTCTGATAGAAGTGATTTTGAAATGCGGGCGATTCTGTGCCAGTGGTCCCATCTTCAAAAATCACTAAAAACGATAACTGCTTTTATTCACACAAATTCACACAGTAGCTGGACCTTGCTTTAAACCACGTTTGGTAGAAATTTAATTGAAAAATTCGGTTGGAGCTGCCAGCTATGATAATTTTGGTGTCTTAAATTTGAAAAAATAAAAATTTGGAAGTGAAAACATTCAAGCCATCGAATATCCAAAAAACTGTCCGTTTCTTATAATAAAACCAATTTGTATACAAATCTTATGCTCTATCTACACGTTCAAAGTAAAACTTTGGAAATTTCATGTCGGACAAGAACGGTAACCCTCTCCCAGTTAACCTATATTTTTAGCATCAAAAACTTCTGTTCACGGGAACTCACGAGCCAATAATCAGTAGCTGAACCTTACTTTAAGCTGTTTTTGATAGAAATTTGGTTGAAAAATTCGATTGGTGCTGCCAGCAATGGTAATTTTGGTGTCTTAAGGTAGAACTATAATGCAATTAAGTGAACTTTAAGCAGCTTAAGTGACAGTACGGTTGCATAGAAAACAAGCGGCATACCCATAATGTACTTATCTGCCGTTTCGTTAAGTTTCGTTCAATTCGGGCCACTTAAGTGGCGTACGACTGGGACCGTACATCAATTAAGTAAATTTGACCGGAGGTTTGTGTAACGACTACGACCAATAGAAGGCACGTAAAATATTTGAATATGTTTTCGTGAATCGCTTGCTATTTTTGCAGGAGGTAGAAGTAATGATCGTTCGTATGCGGTATTGTAGAAGCAATAATAGCTTTGTGAAATATTTGAATATTTTATGTCTGTTCGCGTACTTTCAGTCACTGAATTTTCCTGAATCATGCGGTGGGGGAAATTCATGAAAAGTACGAAAACGCTCTCATTGCATATCCTGAAAATTGACAAACAAAAGTGTCAGTTGTCGGTATTCGGGAGAACAATAGTGATTATAAAGTCATCCTAAGCGGTGATAAATTATCGCCACCAAAATATTCGTCCTTCATAATAACATTACGCCAAAAACCATTTGACGGTTTTCAGTATTTTTCAGTAGCTCAGACCCTACTGAAATTTACTGAAAGAGGGAAATTTTTCAGTTTTCAGTAAAACGGAGTACAAAAACGGCTTCATTGCAATTAATTGCAATTAATCGTAGTACGCGAACAGACCTTTTATTGTTAAACGGCTCATTGACAGTTTACAATATAGGAAGTAGTAATTAGATGTCTCGAATATGATTCTGCGTGACATTGTAAAAAGAATAACAGGTATCTTAAATATTTTTTCGTCGATCACTTAAATGCTATTTTTACAGGAGGTAGGAATAATGAGTTTCAAACATAATTTCAAAGAGTAAACGCGTTGAACAACATACGAAATAATAAATTATATAGTAGTTTATTTACTTGTATCTTTAAATTACTTACTTTTAAAAATACAAGTACATAAACTACTTAAAATGCCGTCTCACAGCTTTTTTCATTCAAAGAATAACCACACACCATGCTTCAGCTGTCCACTATTGAATATTAAACTTCAGCAGTAAAGACCTGGTTGATTAAATATATTCCGGTCGCATACCAATATTGCTCAAAAAACATTTCTTTCGTACACTTATTTGAATATAAACACAAATTAAGAGCCTGCACCAAGCCCATCTTTATAGATCTAATAATCTACAGCAAAGTGCTGAGGTTCAGCTCAGCTACAATTTTCTACGATTTCTTGCAACAGAGCTAGCAGGCTATGAAGACAACTATATTTCAATTGCAGCAAAAATCTATTCAAATATATTGCGTAAACGCTCACATCAGTTCATCTCATATGCCTCCAAATTCAAATTCATATTCGCCACTCTGACGGCAGCTTCATGAACCTTCACTTAATTCTATTATGGGCAAATTAACCGATCGACTTCAATTGAGTGAATTTTCGTTCAGTTTCAGCGCTCACTTAAGTTCACTTAATTGCATTATAGTTCTACCTTTAGGTTTTGAAAATTCGCTCAGGAAAATAAAACTTATTGCCCTATAACTTCCAGTGCAGTCATGAAATCAATACGAATTTCATACAATTATTGGAACTTATTATAGACATTATTCAGGCCGAATCTGGTTGAAAAGCCAAGATAGGGTTGCCAGCTATTGTTGGTTTTGTGTTTATTTGCAATATCTTGATTAAGCGATTTCATCGTAGAATTTTCAAATGGTAATGATATTGTAGTGACAATAAACAGCAAATATTAAGTTTTCGATGAATTGAAAAAATTCTTTATACTCCTATAACTTCGAATGCAGTCATCGAATCGAGACGAAATTCGCAGGGTAGGTTAATTTCAACGTGAAGCAGATGTGATATAGTTTTGGCTTTGATGCTGGAAAAAAGCTGCCAGCACGAGTCGATGGTGCTACTTTTGTATCAATAAATGCTTACAGTTAGTATTCATACCGGAAACATTTACAATGAAAATAAATAACCAATGTTACATTTTCCAAAGTTCTGCAATTTTTTCGGATCGCAGCCCCAAACACCAACTTCAATTACAGTGCTGCAGGCACTGAGTATTTTCTTCATTGATGTTATATGAGATGCTGCTTTCAAAGTTTTGTGAAATAAGCAACTGATAACGAATATAATTAAGAAGTGTTTTGCTC
The DNA here is from genome assembly GCA_947369275.1 of Nemotelus nigrinus. Classification (NCBI taxonomy): domain Eukaryota; kingdom Metazoa; phylum Arthropoda; class Insecta; order Diptera; family Stratiomyidae; genus Nemotelus; species Nemotelus nigrinus. Next base: position 77,992,867 of record OX376375.1, read on the forward strand.
TCATATACTTTGAAATGCATGCCAGTGGTAATATCTAAAACCTTTCCACCATATGAGTTATAATGCATTCTTGAGACTAAAGTAAAATGTGGCGTTTGAAACAGTTTGGCCGTAATAAGCCGCTCGTGTGGTAGAATATGTACTCAAAGCCTGCACGATTCTTCTACTGTTCTTCAACATTAGTGTTTCTGCAGTTCAGGTGCGCTAGAGTTTTTTTCCATTGCTTGGAAGCGTACTCAAATTTTCCCTATCCCAAAAGCGTCAGGATCTTGCGATGTTCTCAACGCCCGTCCGATTTCTAAAACTATGGAAAACTACTTGAAAGGGTCATTGAAAAACATTTAAATCTCATCACAGACGTGAACCACATCTTATACTCAGAAAACAACTCGACTTTTAAGCCATACACTCAATGGTTGACGCCTTGATGATATTGCAAAGAGCAGTTGAGGCTAGCATCCAGAACAAGAGGGTTTTGGGTGCTTCTTTGATTGGTCTATAGATTTTAAAATATACTATTCAATGGGGCTTTACCTGACGAACTCCCGAAAGAAACATTTGTACATCAAGAGTCCATGCTTGGTTCTATTTTATTCAAAGTTTTCACTGCAGATATCACAACAACTTCAAACGATTCTCCTATGGGTATTTTCATTAATCTATACGCTGATACGTTTCTCATTCCCACTAGGCAATAAACATGTGCTTTGTCAATGATACTATTTTATCGAATGACAATTTATACAATATTGATTTTCTGAAAACCTATTCTGGGTATCAAAATGGTAAGCGATAAGATACTTAACGCGGAATACTGCTTTCGATACAATTTGGTGAGTAAAAGGAATATCTCCTACGCTTTTATGCAATCCACTACCAAGAATTTCGTTTGTCGCCAACAAATGTTCGCTGCGCTTAATTTTTCTTGATGGAATTATACGCACGTCAACAAACTCTCACCTATCAGTTAACACCGATGTATACATTCTAACCTGTCGTTTGAGAAAGAACTTATTTTGTTTTTGGTTCTTCTTATGTGCCAGCTGATGGTAAATCCTTCACTCCCTGCCAATCTCTTCTATCAATCAATCACGTACTTTCAGTGCTATTTATTAGTTCTCATGCTATGGCTATGGCCCTGGGGCCCTATTATGATTCAAATTCCGATATCGGAATTTGTAAACTTTTCCGACTCGCCTATGATCGGAATTTTGTATTATGATCAAATCCGATATCGGAATTTAATTCCAGTTTGAAACTGCTGACAACTTCACGCAGTAGCTCAAAATTAGTTTCAAATTTCCAATATACTTCCAAAATACTTCCAAGTAACTGTCAAAATAACGAATGAAATTTGAAAAAAGTTCGGAATTTTAATTGTATTTGGACGAAATGGACTCAGTGGCATTTTATTTTAATATAAATGACGATGGAGAAACAAATGAGACCTGTGATTTTGCAGTGCAACGGAAAACGATCAGAGACTCGTCCAATCCTTTCGCACTTTCTGAAAAAAGGTTTGTTAACACTCAATAAACTTGGTAATATGTACATTTAATGCAACAATTATAAATATGCAGGTTCATCTATGTATTTCGTGTCTCCAAGGCCGCATTTAAGTGCATTTTGAACGAAATAGCTCCTATTTTAAAGAAATCATCTTACAAGAATGCTATACCCCCGATATTAAAATTGGCAGCAACATTACGTTTCGTTGCACAGGGATCATACCAGCTTTCTGTTGGCCAAGATTTTTTAATCGCTATGGCACAACCAACAATATTTGTTGTCCTGGCTGAAGTCTTGTTATGCTTAGAGACACATTTGTGTCCAAAGTACATAAGTTTTGAAATGGATGAAGCAGCACGTCGGGAACAGAAAAAGATTTTTTTTTCGAAAGTTTGGCTTCCCTGGTGTTATTGGATGCATTGATGGATCTCACATCAACATTGTACGACCCTCGAAGAATGAACATCATTTTTATAATCGCCGCGGCACTCACAGTCTCAATGTTATGATGGTATGTATTACTTAGCTATTATATTAATTGTATGTGTAAGTTTCATGTTTTATCTTTTGCAAGATCTGTGATAATCGTTTGGAAATCTTGGCTGTCGATGCTAGTCACGGGGGAGCAGCACACGATGCTTTGGTTTGGTCACTAAGCAACGAAAAGAAATACATGCAAAAGCTTAGGAACGATGGCGACACAAATTGCTGGCTTCTGGGTATTTTGTACAAACTTTTATGTTATGAATTATAACTAATTTATATTGTGACAGGTGATTCTGGATATCCCTTGCAGCCATGGATAATGACACCATATAGTCAAGCCGCTGAAGGAAGTTTGGAAGCAAAATTTAATTCTTTACACTCCAAATGCAGAAGCACTGTTGAAAGATGCTTTGGAGTTCTTAAAGGGAGATTTCGGTGCCTTCTCCAGGCAAGGGAGTTGCATTATAAACCAGAAAAAGCAGCACAAATTGTCAATGTTTGTGTCATGCTGCACAACATTTGCATTAAACACAATGTTACTTTCGATGAGTCTCTATTCGCCTGGGAAGAAGCTTCTAGCTTTTCAATAAACCAAACTACGACTGAAAATATAACAGAAGTAGCAATAATTCGCGACAACATTAGGAACAATTTAAGTTAACAAACAATAGAAGCTTTATTTTAATAAAAAAAATATTGAAAACACTTAAAACTAATAAAAAATGTTAATAATGACATATTTCTAATATCACATTTTTTCATTTAAAATTTTCAGTCTATCTTCTTTCAGTTGAACTTCTTTTAATTTCATTTCAAGCATTTTTCTCTTTAAAAGCAACTTTTCTTTTCTGTATTGTTTTTTATTTTCTAATTTTTTTTTCTTCAAATCAAAAGATTTTTGTTTCAGTCTCCGTATTGTACTCATTGTGTGTGTGTGTGTGAGTTGGGGGAGAGGCGCACTGGCGCCTCTAAGCACTCAGGCCAAAGGACCCATTGTACTCATTTCCCCCTGCTTACCATAGTTTCCCAGACCTCTTGATAAAGTCTAGGATCACTGAGAGGGGAAAAGAGGCTATCGTCTGCATGCGTGCAACATCCCAGCCAAAGCATTGATATCTGAGACGCGCAAACGCTGGGCATTCACAGAGGAAATGCTCCGCAGAGTCAGCCTCTTCTAGACAGGATGAACAGAGGTCATCCTGTGCAACACCTATTCGGTACATATGTCCTCCTAGGCAGTTGTGTCCAGTCAGAATACCTACCATGGCCCTGCAAACTTTCCTGCTCTTATTGAGCAAGAATCCCGCAGTCACATGGTTGGGTTCTGAAAGGAATACCTTCGTGTGCCTGGCCACACCGGCAGCCGTCCATCTATCTTTGTGAGCATCATCTACCCACTTTCGAATAATGGCACGTGCAGATGCGGTCGGCAGACCCAAGGCGGGTTCAGGGCCCCGTAGCGGAAGTTCCGAACCTTGCTTCGCAATGACGTCAGCAATTTCATTCCCCACAAAACCACAGTGCCCCGGTACCCAGAGCAGATGCACCCTTTTGAATCTGGCGACAGAGTTCAATCGTGCTCTGCACTCTTGGACAATTTTCGAGTTTGTCACGGGTCTACGCAGCACCATCAGTGCAGCTTGACTGTCACTGCAAATAGCAATGCTCTTTCCCCTCCATCTTTCCGCAGTTGCCCAACAGGCAGCTCTCAGGATAGCAAACATTTCTGCTTGAAAAACCGAAGCGTGCTCTCCAAGAGAGAAAGCCCATCTGCCATTCGATGAATGTAGATAGACACCAGCTCCAGATCTACTATCTGACCTCAAGCCGTCCGTGAAGAAGATCTCCGAATATCCCCTCTTACACAGATCCGGATCATCCCAGTTACTTCTGCTTAAGAGGATTACTTCGTACCTTCTTCTGAAGTCGAGGAAGGGCACCCGAGCGTCCGAAGGCATCGCGAGAATCGGAGAGATCTCACACATCGACCTCCTAATAGAGCAGTGCCCCACATCGTTTTCACCTACCCATAAGCCAAGCTGAGCTAGTCTATGTGCAGAGCTCATCACCACACTCTGAACTTGAATGTCGAGAGGAGGCAGATTGAGAAGCGCATCAAGGGCCGCACCCGGAGTAGTGCTCATGGCACCACAGATACCCAGGCGCACCGTCCTTTGCAGCGTGGCTAACTTTTTCCGAGCATACAGTAGCCTCACGATAGTCCACCACACCACCGATGCGTACGTGAACATCGGCCTAATTATTGCTGTGTAGATCCACATCACTACACGAGGCTTTAGACCCCATGTGGTAGCAAAAGCTCTCTTGCACTGCCCGAAAGCTTTTATAGCACGAGTAAGCTTCACTTCCACATGTTTCTTCCAGAGAAGTTTTTGTCCAAGATTACTCCAAGATATTTGACTTCATCTGAAAGTTGAAGTGTTACACCCTTCATGATTGGAAGCACTAGTCCTCTCAGTTTTCTTTTTCTGGTAAACAAAACAAGTTTCGTCTTACCAGGATTCACTGTTAAGCCGTGCCTCGAACACCAGCTGCCAATCAGATCCAATGCACGCTGTGTATTTCTACATACCACATTCAGATCTTTACCGACAGCCAGTGCGGCCACGTCATCAGCATAAGCTTGTGCGTGCAGCCTTTCTTGTTGCAGTATCTTTGGCATTTTTAAAAGAAACTATGCACTCTTCGTGGAAACGCTGCTGGGTTTTTATTTGCAGCTCCAACAGTTGTTTCTGCGTCTGGCGACGATGTTTTTTCTGTAGAACGGGTGCGTGCTGAACTTCTGACGATGCGGCTGGTCCGGGCTCAGAATCTATAGAAGTGGGTGGTGCGGGTCCTACATCAAAATCCGTGGCGGTTTCAGGTGAGCGCGGTGGTACTGGGGACGATGTCGCGACTGGTTCGTCAAACATTGTCCTTGACGACGTCATCACTGTGTCCTCGTGGTCTGTCGTATGCAAAGGTTCTGCTTGAGATCCATGATTAGGCTCCGGAGCATCGAGCGTTGCCGTATCAATTTTGGCACCAAACTTTTTCACCTGGAGACTGTTTATGGCCGTATCAAGGTCTAAAAGCATAATCACTTTGTTTTCATCTGTCGAAAACAGTTTCTGCTTGAAAGGCCCCCGCCTGTTCCACTGACACAGCTTCTATTGAAGCGCAATTTCGTCCTTATATTGTATTTATAATCCTTCCAAACCTGCAAGAAATTGTAGTCAGTACAGAAATGGCGAAATTTCAAAATTTAAAATACCTTCTTCCAACCATCAACATTTTTCATCGGCTATTTAGCTCTTCGGCCAACTTTCCCCACAAATTCTTCGCTGCGTCCTTGTATTGTGCACTGGCTGGAATCATATTCGACGCTAGTCCCACATTTTCGTGTTTTGCCATAAAATCGACCATAGCACTAATTTGGTACTTCGTCGACTTCAAACAGGCCCTAAGAATAATATTATGAAAACAAAAATTTAATATGTAATTTAAATTTTATTAATTTACGGCATATATTTCCAATGTACTTACATGATCTCTCACACTTTATTTCCATATACCAAACAATACCCAAAAACAACTGAAAAATCGGCAAAACACTGAACCACACAAAATCCGCCTGCAACTCGACCCGCTACTCGACAGCAAATGAGCTGTCGGATTTGACAAGTCGACTTCGGAATTCGAAATCCGAAGATGGCGGATTCTCGTGCAAATAGCGAATCATAATACGATAATACGATTTCGTATAAAATCCGACTTCGGATTTTGAATCATAATAGGGCCAGTGCTGTCGTTTTGAAAATTTTCAGGGGAGTATATTTCCTAATCCAAACGGTACTTTACATTAAAAGGGAGTACAATAGTTTTTTATATGATGCTAGTCAAACAGCGCCACAAAACAATCGAGATAATCGCAATCGAGAGAATCGCAATCGATGCGCCAAAACAATCGAGAGAATAATCGAGACAATCGAGATAATCGAGACAATCGGGATAATCGAGACAATCGAGCGATTCGAGATAATCGAGACAATCGGCCGATTCGAGATAATCGAGACAATCGAGTGATTCGAGATAATCGAGCGATTCGAGGCAATCGAGGCAATCGAGAAATCGAGACAATCGAACATCTCGCAATCGATCATTCAGTCGGTCAAGTCATCGACAATCGGTTGACGGCAATTGAGTGAGCCATAAAGCACGTTTCAAAAAAATTTTCAAATATTTCAGCAAAAATATTAAGTGTTATTATTTGATCAAACTGCAATTTTTTGGGAAATATTGATGTATAAAAGGATATGTTTATCTTAAGTTAAAATTAAGATATCTTTAACTCTTTGGTGGCGGTGGGCATGTTAGTGTATAAGCACACCATTATACACAGTACGCTTGTAGAACCGCTTGTGAAGAATAGATTTGAATGGATTGGATATACTATTTAGTAGATTTTTTTGCGTGTGCATACATATGGAATGTAATGATCAGATATGCATGGAAATTTGTATGGCTAGCATTTATCATGTATAAATGGCTGATAGTTTTGCTAAAACTATTAAGTCTGATCAAAGTGTATGATCATTATATGAAGTTGAGTTTTGTCATGCTGTTAAGTATGTTAAAATAAAATCTGCTTTTAGATAGTGCAGTTTGAAAGCATATCATGTATCGAGTATTTTCGTACTTGCGAGTATTTTATTCAAATATTCAAAAAGTTTTTAGGGCAAAAGTAGCTGAAATCGGCCAATTTTGGGTTAGAGTGGTTTCGGACATAACGGGCCAAGACCTATTGCTGTGATACAAACATTTCGGTTTTGTAGGGGAGTAAGGGGTTTTTTGGCCATAGTTTGGCAAAAACTGCCTTTACCGCACTTTCAATGATTGAAAGTGGTCGGGGAGTACAATAGTGATATTTTAAGGATGAAAAAAATTTTTATGGGTAAAATTGGGCAAAAACGTCGAATTTTTCCAAATTTTTTTTTTGTGTAGCTTGAATTCCGGGACATTTCTGAGCTGTTTCGGGCGAAATGTCCATACAAATGTGGTAAAAAGTGGCCTAGTTTCGAAGATACGGCATTTATTTGAAAATATTATTTTCAATTATATTTGAAAATTTTTTTATTGGCTGCTCCAACGAAACGTACTTTATGGCTCACTCAATTGCCGTCAACCGATTGTCGATGACTTGACCGACCGAATGATCGATTGCGAGATGACCGATTGTCTCGATTGCCTCGATTATCTCGAATCGCTCGATTATCTCGAATCGCTCGATTGTCACGATTATCTCGAATCGCTCGATTGTCTCGATTATCTCGAATCGCTCGATTGTCTCGATTATCCCGATTGTCTCGATTATCTCGATTGCAACAATCGAGTCCAACTTAAATAATCGAGATGTTTCGAGATATTTGAACAATCGAAACAATCGAGTTTAATATCTCGCAATCGCGCATCACTAGTTTAGACTTGCTGGTTTCACGTAAGTTGGATAAATAAAGGTCCAACCAGTTATGACTGGTTACGCGACGTATATGCGCCATGCCATGCAAATAGTGTTGAGTAGGACTTGTAAGAGCCAGTACATTTGTCCCGTACAAGAACGAAAATTGTCATGACGCGACAAATTCATGAAATGTACCACTTCAAAATGTTTGTCATGCTACTCCTCACTTTGCGATTTGTAAGATGCGAGACAAAGAGCCGATAGTGACGACCAACATGACATGTGAAAGAGAGGCATTACATTGTACGATGCGGGTGCAAGCTAGTACAATGTCCCGTACAAAATACGATGTATGTACGTTTAATCAGTTTGTATCACTGAGTAGAGACGAGCTGAGACTTTTTAACTCAAATCTTCAAGCTGTCGTGGCGAGCCAAATGCTAGAGTTCGCTCTATCGCCTCTTTTGTACTATTCGCTTCTTTTGTACTATTCGCCTCTTTTGTACTACATCGATTCTTTTGTACTACATCGCGTCATTTGTACTATATCGCCTCTTTTGTACTATCGCCTCTTTTGTACCGCATTCATAAAAAACGCCTCGCCTCATTTGAAGTGGGACATTGTACTGGCTCAGTACAAAAAAGAGGCGACTCTTACAAACTCTCTTTGAAACCGTGTCCTACTCAACACTACATGCAAAGCATATGTTGCACTCAAACATAAATATCGGAACTGCCAGAAAAGTGGCATGCATATTGGGCAAGTTTTTGCTCAATTATTGCTATGACCTGTCCGTATGTGAAGTGGTGATGAGATAAGATTTTGGAAACAACGTTTTCTTGTCGCAGATGTTTTTAGTGTTTTATGGGTTTTAACGTTAAAGCTCTCTTCAAATTGGCTGTATTCCGCTTAGAACTGTGGAAAAATAACGCACCGCAACCGCACCGCAGCGGTGCGGCTGCGGTACGGCTGCGGTGCAGTTGCGGTGCGGTTGCGGTGCGGTCGCGGTTGCGGTGCGACTGCGATACGGCTGCGGTGCGGCTGCGGTGCGGTTGTTTTCACAACAATGCCCAATGCCCATTAATCACAACAATGCCCAAGATTCTGAAATTGGAAAATTGTTGAAGTGTGAGAAAACGAATTTTAATAATGTCACTAATTTAATTTAAAAAAAATGAATCGTGTGAACAAATATTCAATATAATGACGAAACGACAGATATAAGTACAATCAAATGTTTGGTAGCATTTGTTCGATATTTTGACTTTAACTGGGGAGAAGCATACGATAGGTAGTTAAGTCTTCTGGGACTCTTTATGGTTTTGTATCGTCTTTATCAATTCTTTTTAATTCGTTAGACTCTGAACGTTAAAACTCTGCACAACTAAAAATGCTCGACTCTGGATATATTTCAATTATAGCTCTAAAGTGAAAATTTCCAATACATGGAATTTTAGCTTGGAATGTCACAAACGAACAATAATAATTTTCCATGATGAATGCCATCTGGCAACTAACTCATTACATTTTGAATACGTGCGGAAAATCCCAGATTATTCTAAACCTATTATTATTCCTAAACATAACATAATTTTTACTGCTACTTGTTTTCGCCGGCACTCTAAATGTGATGCAAAGTCAATATATTACAATTTGCCGAAGTATTTCAACGATTTAAATATTTCTTTGAAAAACTTAGTGATTAGTGAAAACAAGTGATTAACTGTTCCCAGGAGAATAATTCATCACTCAGACGACAAACTGTTTTCGTTCACGGCAAAAACGTGAGGTAATGAGGCAATGACGTAATGAAACTCTGTTATAGACTGTTTTCTATATTAATGCAGTTTTCCATCTCACGAAGCTGTCGGCTAAGAAGCTGGTGGTTACCCACAAATCTAATAAAAAATTATATTTGTTCATGTACCTTTTTCAAGCTCCAGCATAAATTTTTTTTTGAATTTGAAATAAAGAAGACTGAAATTTTATAGTTCAACAATTCAATTCAATTCAATTCACTAGAAAACTGAACCACTAGAAAACTGATTTTCAACCGCACCGCAGCCGCACCGCAGCCGCACCGCAACCGCACCGCAACCGCACCGCAGCCGCACCGCAACCGCACCGCAACCGCACCGCAACCGCACCGCAACCGCACCGCAACCGCACCGCAACCGCACCGCAGCCGCACCGCAACCGCACCAAAACCGCGCCGCAACCGCACCGCAACCGCACCAAAACCGCACCGCAACCGCACCGCAACCGCACCGCAACCGCACCGCAACCGAACCGCAACCGCACCGCAACCGCACCGCAACCGCACCGCAACCGCACCGCAGCCGTACCGCAACCGCACCGCAACCGCACCGCAACCGCACCGCAACCGCAACCGCACCGCAACCGCACCGCAACCGCACCGCAGCCGCACCGCAACCGCACCGCAACCGCACCGCGATCGCACCGCAACCGCAACCGCAACGCAACCGCACCGCAACCGCACCGCAGCCGCACCGCAACCGCACCGCAACCGCACCGCAACCGCACCGCAACCGCACCGCAACCGCACCGCAGCCGCACCGCAACCGCACCGCAACCGCACCGCAACCGCAACCGCACCAAAACCGCACCGCAACCGCACCGCAACCGCACCGCAAGCGAACCGCAACCGCACCGCAACCGCACCGCAACCGCACCGCAACCGCACCGCAACCGCACCGCAACCGCACCGCAACCGCACCGCAACCGCACCGCAATCGCACCGCAACCGCAACCGCACCGCAACCGCACCGCAACCGCACCGCAGCCGCACCGCAACCGCACCGCAACCGCACCGCAACCGCACCGCAACCGCACCGCAACCGCACCGCAACCGCACCGCAACCGCACCGCAACCGCACCGCAACCGCATCGCAACCGCACCGCAACCGCACCGCAACCGAACCGCAACCGCACCGCAACCGCACCGCAACCGCACCGCAACCGCACCGCAACCGCACCGCAACCGCACCGCAGCCGTACCGCAACCGCACCGCAACCGCACCGCAACCAGACCGCAACCGCACCGCAGCCGCACCGCAACCGCACCGCAACAGCACCGCAACCGCACCGCAATCGCACCGCAACCGCAACCGCACCGCAACCGCACCGCAACCGCACCGCAGCCGCACCGCAACCGCACCGCAACCGCACCGCAACCGCACCGCAACCGCACCGCAAACGCACCGCAACCGCACCGCAATCGCAACCGCACCGCAACCGCATTGCAGCCGTACCGCAACCGCAACCGCACCGAAACCGCACCGTAACCGCACCAAAACCGCACCGCAACCGCACCAAAACCGCACCGCAACCGCACCGCAACCGCACCGCAACCGCACCGCAACCGCACCGCAACCGCACCGCAACCGCACCGCCACCGCAACCGCACCGCAACCGCACCGCAACCGCACCGCAATCGCACCGCAACCGCAACCGCACCGCAACCGCACCGCAACCGCACCGCAGCCGCACCGCAACCGCACCGCAACCGCACCGCAACCGCACCGCAACCGCACCGCAACCGCACCGCAACCGCACCGCAACCGCACCGCAACCGCACCGCCACCGCAACCGCACCGCAACCGCACCGCAACCGCACCGCAATCGCACCGCAACCGCAACCGCACCGCAACCGCACCGCAACCGCACCGCAGCCGCACCGCAACCGCACCGCAACCGCACCGCAACCGCACCGCAACCGCACCGCAGCCGCACCGCAACCGAACCGCAACCGCACCGCAACCGCACCGCAACCGCACCGAAACCGCACCGCGGTGCGGCTGCGGTGCGGTGCAGCTGCGGTGCGGTGCGGCTGCGGTTGCGGTGCGGTTTTGGTGCGGTTTTGGTGCGGTTGCGGTGCGGTTGCGGTGCGGTTGCGGTGCGGCTGCAGTGCGGTTGCCGTGCGGTTGCCGTGCGGTTGCGGTGCGGTTGCGGTTGCGGTGCGGTTGCGGTGCGGTTGCGGTGCGGTTGCGGTGCGGTTGCGGTGCGGTTGCGGTACGGCTGCGGTGCGGTTGCGGTGCGGTTGCGGTGCGGTTGCGGTTCGGTTGCGGTGCGGTTGCGGTGCGGTTGCGGTGCGGTTGCGGTGCGGTTGCGGTGCGGTTTTGGTGCGGTTGCGGTGCGGTTGCGGTGCGGTTGCGGTGCGGTTGCGGTTGCGGTGCGGTTTTGGTGCGGTTGCGGTGCGGTTGCGGTGCGGTTGCGGTGCGGTTGCGGTGCGGTTGCGGTGCGGCTGCAGTGCGGTTGCGGTGCGGTTGCGGTGCGGTTGCGGTGCGGTTGCGGTTGCGGTGCGATTGCGGTGCGGTTGCGGTGCGGTTGCGGTGCGGTTGCGGTGGCAGTGCGGTTGCGGTGCGGTTGCGGTGCGGTTGCGGTGCGGTTGCGGTTCGGTTGCGGTGCGGCTGCGGTGCGGTTGCGGTGCGGTTGCGGTGCGGTTGCGGTGCGGTTTTGGTGCGGTTGCGGTGCGGTTTTGGTGCGGTTGCGGTGAGGTTGCGGTGCGGTTGCGGTGCGGTTGCGGTGCTGTTGCGGTGCGGTTGCGGTGCGGCTGCGGTGCGGCTGCCGTGTGGTTGCGGTGCGGTTGCGGTTGCGGTGCGGTTTTTGTGCGGTTGCGGTGCGGTTACGGTGAGTTTCGGTGCGGTTGCGGTGCGGTTGCGGTTCGGTTGCGGTGCGGCTGCGGTGCGGTTGCGGTGCGGTTGCGGTGCGGTTGCGGTGCGGTTGCGGTGCGGTTGCGGTTTGGCTGCGGTGCGGTTGCGGTGCGGTTGCGGTGCGGTTGCGGTTGCGGTGCGATTGCGGTGCGGTTGCGGTGCGGTTGCGGTGCGGTTGCGGTGGCGGTGCGGTTGCGGTGCGGTTGCGGTGCGGTTGCGGTGCGGTTGCGGTGCGGTTGCGGTGCGGCTGCGGTGCGGTTGCGGTGCGGTTGCGGTGCGGTTGCGGTTGCGGTGCGATTGCGGTGCGGTTGCGGTGCGGTTGCGGTGCGGCTGCGGTGCGGTTGCGGTGCGGTTGCGGTGCGGTGCGGTTGCGGTTGCGGTGCGGTTGCGGTGCGGTTGCGGTGCGGTTGCGGTGCGGTTGCGGTTGCGGTGCGGTTTTGGTGCGGTTGCGGTGCGGTTGCGGTGCGGTTGCGGTGCGGTTGCGGTGCGGTTGAGGTGCGGTTGAGGTGCGGCTGCGGTGCGGTTGCGGTGCGGTTGCGGTGCGGTTGCGGTGCGGTTGCGGTTGCGGTGCGATTGCGGTGCGGTTGCGGTGCGGTTGCGGTGCGGTTGCGGTGGCAGTGCGGTTGCGGTGCGGTTGCGGTGCGGCTGCGGTGCGGTTGCGGTGCGGTTGCGGTGCGGTTGCGGTGCGGTTTTGGTGCGGTTGCGGTGCGGTTTTGGTGCGGTTGCGGTGCGGTTTTGGTGCGGTTGCGGTGCGGTTGCGGTGCGGTTGCGGTGCTGTTGCGGTGCGGTTGCGGTGCGGCTGCGGTGCGGCTGCGGTGTGGTTGCGGTGCGGTTGCGGTTGCGGTGCGGTTTTGGTGCGGTTGCGGTGCGGTTACGGTGCGGTTTCGGTGCGGTTGCGGTTGCGGTGCGATTGCGGTGCGGTTGCGGTGCGGTTGCGGTGGCGGTGCGGTTGCGGTGCGGTTGCGGTGCGGTTGCGGTGCGGTTGCGGTGCGGTTGCGCTGCGGTTGCGGTGCGGTTGCGGTGCGGCTGCGGTGCGGTTGCGGTGCGGTTGCGGTGCGGTTGCGGTTGCGGTGCGATTGCGGTGCGGTTGCGGTGCGGTTGCGGTGCGGCTGCGGTGCGGTTGCGGTGCGGTTGCGGTGCGGTTGCGGTTGCGGTGCGGTTGCGGTGCGGTTGCGGTGCGGTTGCGGTTGCGGTGCGGTGCGGTTGCGGTGCGGTTGCGGTGCGGTTGCGGTGCGGTTGCGGTTCGGTTGCGGTGCGGTTGTGGTGCGGTTGCGGTGCGGTTGCGGTGCGGTTTTGGTGCGGTTGCCGTTGCGGTGCGGTTGCGGTGCGGTTGCGGTTCGGTTGCGGTGCGGTTGCGGTTCGGTTGCGGTGCGGTTGCGGTGCGGTTGCGGTGCGGTTGCGGTGCGGTTTTGGTGCGGTTGCGGTGCGGTTGCGGGGCGGTTTTGCTGCGGTTGCGGTGCGGCTGCGGTGCGGTTGCGGTGCGGTTGCGGTGCGGTTGCGGTGCGGCTGCGGTTGCGGTGCGGTTGCGGTGCGGTTGCGGTGCGATTGCGGTGCAGTTGCGGTGCGGTTGCGGTGCGGCTGCGGTGCGGTTGCGGTGCGGTTGCGGTGCGGTTGCGGTGCGATTGCGGTGCAGTTGCGGTGCGGTTGCAGTGCGGTTGCGGTGCGGTTGCGGTTGCGGTGCGGTTGCGGTGCGGTTGCGGTGCGGTTGCGGTGCGGTGGCGGTGCGGTTGCGGTGCGGTTGCGGTGCGGTTGTGGTACGGCTGCGGTGCGGTTGCGGTGCGGTTGCGGTGCGGTTGCGGTGCGGTTGCGGTTGCGGTGCGGTTGCGGTGCGGTTGCGGTGCGGTTGCGGTTGCGGTGCGGTGCGGTTGCGGTGCGGTTGCGGTGCGGTTGCGGTGCGGTTGCGGTTGTGGTGCGGTTGCGGTGCGGTTGCGGTGCGGTTTTGGTGCGGTTGCCGTTGCGGTGCGGTTGCGGTGCGGTTGCGGTGCGGCTGCGGTGCGGTTGCGGTGCGGTTGCGGTGCGGTTGCGGTGCGGTTGCGGTGCGGTTGCGGTTTGGTTGCGGTGCGGTTGCGGTTCGGTTGCGGTGCGGTTGCGGTGCGGTTGCGGTGCGGTTGCGGTGCGGTTTTGGTGCGGTTGCGGTGCGGTTGCGGGGCGGTTTTGCTGCGGTTGCGGTGCGGTTGCGGTGCGGTTGCGGTGCGGTTGCGGTGCGGTTGCGGTGCGGTTTCGGTGCGGTTGCGGTGCGGTTGCGGTGAGGTTGCGGTACGGCTGCGGTGCGGTTGCGGTGCGGCTGCGGTGCGGTTGCGGTGCGGTTGCGGTTCGGTTGCGGTGCGGCTGCGGTGCGGTTGCGGTGCGGTTGCGGTGCGGTTTCGGTGCGGTTGCGGTTCGGTTGCGGTGCGGCTGCGGTGCGGTTGCGGTGCGGTTGCGGTGCGGTTGCGGTGCGGTTGCGGTGCGGCTGCGGTGCGGTTGCGGTGCGGTTGTGGTGCGGTTGCGGTTGCGGTGCGATTGCGGTGCGGTTGCGGTTGCGGTGCGGTTGCGGTTGCGGTTGCGGTGCGGTTGCGGTGGCGGTGCGATTGCGGTGCGGTTGCGGTGCGGTTGCGGTGCGGTTGCGGTGCGGTTGCGGTGCGGTTGCGGTTCGGTTGCGGTGCGGCTGCGGTGCGGTTGCGGTGCGGTTGCGGTGCGGTTTTGGTGCGGTTGCGGTGCGGTTGCGGTGCGGTTGCGGTGCGGTTGCGGTGCGGTTGCGGTGCTGTTGCGGTGCGGTTGCGGTGCGGCTGCGGTGCGGCTGCGGTGTGGTTGCGGTGCGGTTGCGGTTGCGGTGCGGTTTTGGTGCGGTTGCGGTGCGGTTACGGTGCGGTTTCGGTGCGGTTGCGGTTGCGGTACGGCTGCAATGCGGTTGCGGTGCGGTTGCGGTGCGGTTGCGGTGCGTTTGCGGTGCGGTTGCGGTGCGGTTGCAGTGCGGTTGCGGTGCGGTTGCGGTGCGGTTGCGGTGCGGGTGCGGTGCGGCTGCGGTGCGGTTGCGGTGCGGTTGCGGTGCGGTTGCGGTTGCGGTGCGATTGCGGTGCGGTTGCGGTGCGGTTGCGGTGCGGCTGCGGTGCGGTTGCGGTGCGGTTGGGGTGCGGTTGCGGTGGCGGTGCGGTTGCGGTGCGGTTGCGGTGCGGTTGCGGTACGGCTGCGGTGCGGTTGCGGTGCGGTTGCGGTGCGGTTGCGGTGCGGTTGCGGTTCGGTTGCGGTGCGGTTGCGGTGCGGTTGCGGTGCGGTTGCGGTGCGGTTTTGGTGCGGTTGCGGTGCGGTTGCGGTGCGGTTGCGGTGCGGCTGCGGTGCGGTTGCGGTGCGGTTGCGGTGCGGTTGCGGTGCGGTTGCGGTGCGGTTGCGGTGCGGTTGCGGTGCGGTTGCGGTGCGGTTGCGGTGTCGGTGCGGTTGCGGTGCGGTTGCGGTGCGGTTGCGGTACGGCTGCGGTGCGGTTGCGGTGCGGTTGCGGTGCGGTTGCGGTGCGGTTGCGGTTCGGTTGCGGTGCGGTTGTGGTGCGGTTGCGGTGCGGTTTTGGTGCGGTTGCGGTTGCGGTGCGGTTGCGGTGCGGTTGCGGTGCGGCTGCGGTGCGGTTGCGGTGCGGTTGCGGTGCGGTTGCGGTGCGGTTGCGGTGCGGTTGCGGTGCGGTTGCGGTGCGGTTGCGGTGCGGTTACGGTGCGGTTTCGGTGCGGTTGCGGTTGCGGTACGGCTGCAATGCGAATGCGGTGCGGTTGCGGTGCGGTTGCGGTGCGTTTGCGGTGCGGTTGCGGTGCGGTTGCAGTGCGGTTGCGGTGCGGTTGCGGTGCGGTTGCGGTGCGGGTGCGGTGCGGCTGCGGTGCGGTTGCGGTGCGGTTGCGGTGCGGTTGCGGTTGCGGTGCGATTGCGGTGCGGTTGCGGTGCGGTTGCGGTGCGGCTGCGGTGCGGTTGCGGTGCGGTTGGGGTGCGGTTGCGGTGGCGGTGCGGTTGCGGTGCGGTTGCGGTGCGGTTGCGGTGCGGTTTTGGTGCGGTTGCGGTGCGGTTGCGGTGCGGTTGCGGTGCGGCTGCGGTGCGGTTGCGGTGCGGTTGCGGTGCGGTTGCGGTGCGGTTGCGGTGCGGCTGCGGTGCGGTTGCGGTGCGGTTGCGGTGCGGTTGCGGTGTCGGTGCGGTTGCGGTGCGGTTGCGGTGCGGTTGCGGTACGGCTGCGGTGCGGTTGCGGTGCGGTTGCGGTGCGGTTGCGGTGCGGTTGCGGTTCGGTTGCGGTGCGGTTGTGGTGCGGTTGCGGTGCGGTTTTGGTGCGGTTGCGGTTGCGGTGCGGTTGCGGTGCGGTTGCGGTGCGGCTGCGGTGCGGTTGCGGTGCGGTTGCGGTGCGGTTGCGGTGCGGTTGCGGTGCGGTTGCGGTGCGGTTGCGGTGCGGCTGCGGTGCGGTGTCGGTGCGGTTGCGGTGCGGTTGCGGTTGCGGTGCGATTGCGGTGCGGTTGCGGTGCGGCTGCGGTGCGGTTGCGGTGCGGTTGCGGTGCGGTTGCGGTTGCGGTGCGGTTGCGGTGCGGTTGCGGTGCGGTTGCGGTACGGCTGCGGTGCGGTTGCGGTGCGGTTGCGGTGCGGTTGCGGTGCGGTTGCGGTTCGGTTGCGGTGCGGTTGCGGTGCGGTTGCGGTGCGGTTGCTGTGCGATTTTGGTGCGGTTGCGGTGCGGTTGCGGCGCGGTTTTGGTGCGGTTGCGGTGCGGCTGCGGTGCGGTTGCGGTGCGGTTGCGGTGCGGCTGCGGTGCGGTTGCGGTGCGGTTGCGGTGCGGTTGCGGTTCGGTTGCGGTGCGGTTGTGGTGCGGTTGCGGTGCGGTTGCGGTGCGGTTTTGGTGCGGTTGCCGTTGCGGTGCGGTTGCGGTGCGGCTGCGGTGCGGCTGCGGTGCGGTTGCGGTGCGGTTGCGGTGCGGCTGCGGTGCGGTTGAAAATCAGTTTTCTAGTGGTTCAGTTTTCTAGTGAATTGAATTGAATTGAATTGTTGAACTATAAAATTTCAGTCTTCTTTATTTCAAATTCAAAAAAAAATTTATGCTGGAGCTTGAAAAAGGTACATGAACAAATATAATTTTTTATTAGATTTGTGGGTAACCACCAGCTTCTTAGCCGACAGCTTCGTGAGATGGAAAACTGCATTAATATAGAAAACAGTCTATAACAGAGTTTCATTACGTCATTGCCTCATTACCTCACGTTTTTGCCGTGAACGAAAACAGTTTGTCGTCTGAGTGATGAATTATTCTCCTGGGAACAGTTAATCACTTGTTTTCACTAATCACTAAGTTTTTCAAAGAAATATTTAAATCGTTGAAATACTTCGGCAAATTGTAATATATTGACTTTGCATCACATTTAGAGTGCCGGCGAAAACAAGTAGCAGTAAAAATTATGTTATGTTTAGTAATAATAATAGTTTTAGAATAATCTGTGATTTTCCGCACGTATTCAAAATGTAATGAGTTAGTTGACAGATGGCATTCATCATGGAAAATTATTATTGTTCGTTTGTGACATTCCAAGCTAAAATTCCATGTATTGGAAATTTTCACTTTAGAGCTTTAATTGAAATACATCCAGAGTCGAGCATTTTTAGTTGTGCAGAGTTTTAACGTTCAGAGTCTAACGAATTAAAAAGAATTGATAAAGACGATACAAAACCATAAAGAGTCCCAGAAGACTTAACTACCTATCGTATGCTTCTCCCCAGTTAAAGTCAAAATATCGAACAAATGCTACCAAACATTTGATTGTACTTATATCTGTCGTTTCGTCATTATTTTGAATATTTGTTCACACGATTCATTTTTTTTTAAATTAAATTAGTGACATTATTAAAATTCGTTTTCTCACACTTCAACAATTTTCCAATTTCAGAATCTTGGGCATTGTTGTGATTAATGTGAGTGGTAAATTGTGTTCTAAAAAAATGTAATTATTCCAATTTTTTTTCCATTTCAATATTTTTGGATTTTTTAGTGAATGATTCAATTGCTGCTTGTCTGTGAATTTCTGGTTGATTTTAACGGCTGACTCCAATTTTGTGCGATTCACTTTTTCATTTTGCAATAAATTTGATACATTTTTGCTTACCAGTTTTTGGCAATGTTGATAAGAGGATATTTTCTCATATCTACCTTTTGAAGTATAAGATATACTCTTTGCTTGAAGCAAATCAAACTGTGCCAGCTAAATTTTCCGAAACTTTTGATATCGTCTTTGATTTTCAATGTAAATTCGTTTTGTTTCGCCGTTGGATCCTGAAGTAGAATCGTCAGTATCTAACTTTATGCGAACCATCGTATCATTAATCGCACTGCCTGTCATATTTATCGCAGGCGTGAGCCCTTAAGTTCTATTCTTATCCAATTTAATTAAAAAACGGTAAAACTGAACTTCCGAGTAAATAGAGTTATCTGATAAACCAACCGTTCCTTTGCTTTGTGAAAAGTGTGTTTGTTCCAAGAAAATATAATTACCAGTGTGTTTGGTGATGACAAAAATGTCTTGTGTCATGAAACTGAAAATTAAAGCATTTTATCTCAAGTCTGTGATAATAGTCTTTTCAAAATACCGCTAAAATATTCGAAAAAATTCGGAGATGAAATCGGAGACGTGAGCTATGTAGTCAAATTGCTGCCTGTGAGACAACAAGTAGAAGTCAAGCCGAAAATTCGAGCATTTCATTGCAAGTTTGTTTCCAATAATCTTCTCAACTTACCGTTGATTTCATCATTCACTTCAAACAGGCAGCTGAAATATTCTTCACAGAAATTTCCGAAATACTTCAGGAAAAACAGTTAACGCGATGAAGCAAAGAATGAGTCAATGGTGTCGCAAAAAATAAAGAAAGATTCAAATCACTTCACTACTTCTACGCCAAAGCCCTCTACCTCACCCTGCCATGACGGATGGTAGCAGAGGGTACCAACACGCAATCGCTATCGCACCGTCGGTCGATTCCCACATAATTTATAATGAAAATTAAGAACAGTTCACGCGGGAGGGCATTACACAGCAAAACTAAATTCTTCTAGTCTTCTTCTTAGAAATAGAGAGTAGACGCCGTAAAAGTTCAAGTCGAAATTAGGTTTCTATGGCATGTACTAAGCAACAATATTTCAAATTTGGTATTTGAAAACAGTATGTATGAGCATTAAATGTGTTCCCAATGAAAAGGGTGTACTTTGGAATTGAAGGGAGTACAGTAGTACGGTAACTGAAAACGGAGTACAAATACTCCGATCGGAGTACAACGACAACACTGAATAGGGCTCCTGGTATTAGGCTCGACTCTCGCTGAAACTCCAGCCATCATATCCAGTCTAGTCCCAACAAGGCATTGCGTAACACCTCATAGGCTGTATCAGGGGTGGGCAAATCTAATACTGGTATGATCGACAATAAATTTCTAAATTTATGCGCGATCGACTTCGAAAAATTGGTTAAATTAAAAACAATATATAAGCCTGATTAAGGTCTTTATTGATATTAATATATTAAATACATTGTATTACTACTTTGTGAAATGTACTTTATTAATAAATATTTTGGATTAATTTTTGATGTATATGCGTGACTCTCCATTTCATCAAAAAGTATTGTAGAGTTAGGCATGTAAGCACTGATGCACAATCGAATAGATGCCATTAAGTGGTCATCAGTCAGAGAACTCCTAAGTTGCGATTCGATGTTTTTCATTTGAGAAAATGTTGCTTCACATAGATGAATGGGAGCACAAAAAATGCAAATATCCTCATCGCCACCAATCTCAATAATGTATATTTTTTATGGTAGTAAAATCCAAAAATAATTTTCATTTGTTCAAATTTCTAACTCTAGATCCGATGAATTCAATTGTAAAGTATGAGCTAGATTTGATGAAATATCCGCGTTATCGAATTCTCTTAAAGGAAATGAAATAAATTCAAAAATCGGTTGAAGGTTGTTGATATTTGCAAATCGTCTCTCGAATTCTTGATTAAAATTTTCCAGTTGAGGACAAAACATTTCAATATTACATTCACCAGTAGGTTAGGTTAGGTTGTACCCGTTGGTACAAGGCCACATATAGACCTATTCGTCCATAGTGATACCAGATAAATAAGCCAGGAGAAAAAAATTCAGTCTAAGCGGCCATCGCAGGCCCCGGACTTTTTCACGAACTGAATGATGTCTTTCAGCTTTTGCATTTTACATTCACCAGTAAGTTTAATATGTTTTTCTAAATATGGAAAATATTTAAAAAATTTGCCTATTTAATTGTGAAGCAAAAGGTTTTAATTTTGCTTAAAAAAACATTTACCGAACTCAACAAGTCAACAATATTTTCCTTTTCCTTGTAACTGTAAACTAAGCGAGCTGTAACGGCCCATAAAATCTGTAAGAAATGCTAATTTCTTTACCCATAGTGGATCTTCCAATTGTTCATGTTTTTCTCCTAATGTGTCCAAAATACAATAATTTCAGGCAAAAGATTTAGAAATCTTTGCAAAAAGCTTCCTCAGCTAAGCCATCTAAACCTTAGTACTGTTTTCGATTTCACGTTAAATTTTCATGCAAATTTTCACGTGAGCTTTATTTCGGCGAAAACTTAGCTTGAAAATAAGCAAGAGTTGTACTCAGTTTGAAGCGTGAAAAATTGCTTGGAAGATCCTTTCGCTTTGAAATTGCAGATAGTTTTGGCACATGTCTCCAATCATTTCACGCCAATTTAGTATGTGCAGTTCATTCTTTAGGCTAGTACTGAGTTAATCGCGAAGCTAAATTTGGACATGTCTCCATTATCTGGTCATTCTTACGAGCGAAAATTTTGAAAATGGAGAAAAGCGGAGACACTTATCATTTCTCACGGATAAGATGCAAAGAATTTCAATTTTCGAACGATTTTCTTATTGAAAAGACATTTACACAATTCAATTTTCAAATTCAAACACCAAATGTCACTTTTTAGCTCGAAAGAATGAGCTGCACTAACTAAATTGGCGTGAAAAGATTTTAATTTAAAATTTTTTTCATCTAAAATTGAGATTAACCTTTGTTGCGCTGTGTGCGACAATTTACTACCTCGGTAGCAGGGAGACGAATGCAAATGCAGGCAAGGTATATAGCGGGAAGCAAAACTATAAAGTGTGTACTTTGGAACAGAGAGATTTAAGAAAATGAAACAACCGTATACGTATACGAGATTTAGTGAAGCAGTTTTACTACAATGTTATAAATCTATAAATTGCACAAATCGAGAGCATAGCTATCTCGGATTTTCCCTTTGGCTTCTCCGCCACCAGGGCTCTGCGAGCTTTTGAGTGAACTTAAACTGCGTGGACTGTCCGATTGGATCTATTAAGCCAAGGCCAATTCCAAAATGTACTGAATAAATCGTCTACTAAATTGTTACTTCACATTTTAAATTAACCTAGTAAATTATTAAAAATGTCTTTGATCGACTGTCGAACTGTTTGCGATCGACCGTTTGCCCACCCTTGGGCTGTATCTTCCAGCTGAACTCCATTAACTCTACTTGAGCTGCGATTATTGCCCAGAAACAATTGATGAGACGAGGCCGATCCTCACTTACGGTGCTCCTATCTGACCTCCGGCCTGAATGTCATCTTCTCTTCACTGGCAGCAAATGGCAGGTATTTTCCAAATAGTGACCTCTACCAGGTATACGAAATTACGCCTCTTTCCTCCTATTTGCTTGAATTAGGCTACAATGCTATTCGCCGCACCACAGGGCACCGCAGCCCTATTATTATACATATCTTAGATCCTTTCGTTAAAATCTAAGCTTGTATGCACAAAATTGAAAATAATGATTGAAACATGTTTTCTATTCATCTAGTATTATCTATTATCTAATGCCCACTCATTAAGAATTTAAAAGCTTTCATTTTTGTATGCCTTGTTTATACCTTACTCTTACATGTCTCCTACCAAATTTTTTGATGGGATTGTGTCGACGAAATACATACTTTGTATTGAAATTCAGTAGGAAGATAGATATCCTTCAAAATATGCAGAAGATATTGATATTTCCGCAGCCGGTTCTCACCCACTGTGGGGTTTTAATACGAATGCTGATGTTAAAATACAAAAGAGATGTTATCTGGCGTAAGTTTTGTGTAAACAATACAGCTACATAAAAAACAACCGTGTTATCAACAACAAGTAAGCGCAATGAGTATGTAAACGCCTGACAATAAAATAATTAAACACAATTTAAACAATGCTTTAGTTAACTTTCCATTGGTATCACTCACCCATTTTATTGATATAATATCTCTATGATTTCATTATTGTATACACATATAGTATGAAATAGTTTAATGCAAAAAAGGTTTTACCTGTCTTATATATTAAATTCACCGTTAATTCTTTATTGTTACATTTATTTTTTTTTCTTTTGTTCATTTTAGTAAATATGTTTCATTGAATCTAAACTAAACAACAATATTTTTTTACCAATAATCCATTCAACTATGATTATTAAATTTATTAATGATTTTTTTTTCACAAATTCGCAATGAATGTAGTACAATCAACTAAGAATCAACATCATTTTATTTATTTTGATATTTAAAACATTGCATTATGCTAGTTTTGATTACCACGCGATTACTTATTTAATGTTTCATGTTAATCAGGTAGATTAAAAAACTAAATTTTTTTTAAATTACATCGAACTATAAAAATATTCAACAAATCTGTATGTATGTACGTAAGTCAATTTGTTTATTGTAATAAGGTCTAATAAATTTATTATAACAAATTTTTCTTACAACATGTAAGGTTAACTCCAAAAAAATGAATTTTATTTAATTTTCCTTAATGATTGCGCTGTACAAGTTTTTGAATATATGAATATCGCCAGTAAATATTTTATTTCACATCACTTTATTCCTTGATAGTGAGATCTAAATCTAATTTCACGTTTGGCTTGGCTCTCTGTTTAATGGCTTAACTACTAAGTTTTGATCGCATCAATGTCGACTTTTCACTATTTTTTGTTTATTGTTTCCACTTTGGTGTCTTTAAACTTTACCGTCCTTATTAACAATCAGCTTATTTGATTCAAGGAATAATATTATTTGAATCTTCTCTATTTGGTATTTTATTAAATTTGATTTTTTCCGTTATAAATTTTTATATCGATTCCTGCACAATTAATAGTTATAATAATTAAATTCTATCAAAGCCCGTTTATTCTTTTTCCAATCAATTATTCGTTCGTCACTTCTAAATAGCTTCGCTGCGTATCAAAAAATTCTTATCTAATATAAAAATGTTTGGATGAATTTAGTGAATATGCATTGCAATTTGTTTGAGGAGGTAAAAAATTCGGAGGATTAAGAGAATGATTTCAATTAGTTTCAATAAGAGTTCGACTTGAATAAAGCTCGGACTATAGCAGTAGCAAGAAGAGTTTAAGATTTAATATTGGTGAAAATTTGAATTCGGACGAAATATCTTTCTTTTCATATCTGGAGATATAGAATTCTAAGAACCATGCAGTATTTTCTTTAACAAATTTAACTTTAACAGAGATCGAATTAGGACTAAGGTTCATTCAAAAAAAGCCAACTAATATAAGGACACAGTTCAATACACAATACAATTTTTTAGTAAATTTTAGGTCAAGACAAAATAGTTGCAAAGATCTGGGTGAAAATAAAAATAAATAACAGACAAGAACTACTAGCCTAAATTTGATTTTGAAATATTGCATCAAAATTTACAGGGTTCTTTATACAGTAGTTTCAAAACGATATAGAAATTTAGATTTAACAATTAGTTGCAGACAAAACATAAGGTCAGATGCAATTTCATAGTTACATAACTTTCGCCGCAAGCATAATCCGATCTAACGAATTTCTGACGTAAAGTTATTAAAAACCAAAACTAATTTACGATTGAATCAAAAAGTGAAAAACGAAGACCATTCAATACACTATAACTCCCCAGTTACAAACATCAACAAAAAAAGTTCAATATTAATTTCATTTCTCTTATCACGTCACAATAACAAGCCACCGACTTTTATAACACAGTTCTTTGCGTAAAAGCTCATCCTAGGCACTACCTCGCTTAAGCTGAAAATCAACTTTCGAACAATTCTTCGCCAACGTCAAAAGTGCTCACTCGGTTACCGGTATCGGACTTTGGAAGTCGACTCAGCTCCGTGTCACCCGTATTAGGCATGATAATACAAACGAATCCTTGTCCTGTCTGTGAATCACGCGGATGTATGGTTACCGGTGAAAATTTATCGGTTACACCCTCAACATAGCTCTGCAAACGCTGATAAATTTCAGGATAATGTTTGCGCAGAGAAACTCCACGTCGCGTTAAAAGCGTTTGTATATTCACTGAGATGATTTCCCGTTCCTTGGGGCTGGATTTCTTCTGTGTGTTGAACGTTAGGATCAGGATCTCCGTGAAAGGTTCTTGTGGAGGAGCGTTCTGCTGGATGGCAGGATCGACTTCGTTCAGAATGGTTTTACAAAGTTTCAGTTTGGCACAGCGTGAGACGAGTTGGCGTTCCCATTTGACCGGAGCAGTTCCCGTTCCGGGGGCTTCGGACACAACACAGATCGCTACGTAGATTAGCAACTTGGAGTCGGGTTTGTATTCGGTACTTAGGCGCAATAGCTCGGAATAGAGTTCCAAGCCCATTTCGGCAGGCATTAGATCAGGCCATCGGACATATGATGCTTCTCCCAAGCATTGGAACCCATTTTTTATAAACGCCTCAGCGCCCTCCGGACACCGAAACAGAATTCGAACTACACCGCGTCCTTGGGAGAAGTAACCTTTTCGGGCTAATAAACTCAGATGACGTAGTGTATCTGTATCATCCTTGCACGAAGATAGCACTTGTCTGCAAAGGTTCGAAACACGCGAATGAAGACATGCTTTTCGATGCTTCTCCCAATGAGTTCGTCGACAATCGCGCGAGCAGTACTGATGGCTGCAATTGTGACAGCTTTTGTAGGTTTTCTTTGCTTCACTGGCCAGTGCCACTTGATCACATTTGGTATTACGACAACGCACCAACAAGTCTGATGCAGTTTTGGATTCGCTCGAATCGAGACTGACACGACGTGGACTCTGTACCGGAAGCATATCGCTGGGTTGATTCAAACTCGAAGGATTCTGTTGCTGGATTGTCTCCAATTTCGGTTTTTGTTGTTGATGCTGCTGCTGTCGCTGGGCATCCCCTTCACTACGACGCCGAAGACGATTCTGTTGCTCTACTTGTAGACTGTTTGGTGATAATGAGGTTAAACAAGTTCCAGCTGGGAAGTCATTAACTGTATCGCCTTGAAGAGAAAATATGAAATTTATTATGTTCATTTGATGAGTGTCTACAGCTAGGTGTAAGTGAGAAAGAGCGAGATGTGTGATGCCATGATTATAAAAGGAATTGTCTAGCAATATGATGGGAATGTATCCTGAGAAGAAGGCTGTCATCCGAAACCAATTCTCAAACTAGATCGTTTTCGTTCCTTGCATTAAAAATGAAGTAACTCCGAAAAAGTGTTAACCATGCTGTAAAGATCTCTATCTGCTCGCTCCGTGAATTCAACCTTGAAACTGTATGTTTCAATAATTGTTTTTGCAAGCATTTTGAGGTTGATACACAAGGCAGCGTGATAAGTGTCAAGAATTTCCGATACGAAACTAAAAGTAGAGGCTGGAAGTCAAGTATCATGATTTAGTTTAAAAATTCTTGCTCAAAATACCTGAATGTGAGATCGATGCGAGTATTAAGATATTCACATCAAAATTTTCCACAATATAGTCCTATAATAGAATACAATATAAACAATGTCCTTCTCATTTTAATCTTTGTTAGATGAACTGGGACAATAATTTGCTCACGCAGCAACTTATCATAAATTAAAACTTATTTACATTGCATAAAACCATTTTTACCATTCATTAACTCTGCAGTAGAGAAGCAATCAAAAGCGAATACACTAAAATTGGTGCAAGTTCATCATATGCCCTTTTCACAGAAAACGAGAAAAATTACGTTTGCGAAATTGGAGGCGCAGGTCGCTACTATGTACGCCCTATAAATTATTATCGATATTTCATTGAGAGACTATTGATAGAGTTCGATAGTTAAACAAATATATGTACTCGTTAATTTTATTTATTAGCCAAACAAGGTATAAACAATACAAAGAAAATATTTGAATTAAATATATGTAAACGAAAAATTAAATAAATTAAATATTAACAAATAAATCAAAAACAATTGATAAATAACAAACAAATAAAACAATGTCATATATCTTAAGATAAGGGGTTATGGATGGCTTGGAAAAGGGAGGATTTGGAGGAGAATTTGGAGATCGTTTGGGGAATACAGCAAACTTATACATTTAAATATTCTGCAGCATCTATTTACCGGCTCATTAGCTGCGTAAGTAGTAAAATGTGGATATTCCTTAAGTAAGCGAGAGGACGTGGTGTTCTTTATCGGGTTATTTAATACCATTTTACCATTCAAGAATTCAACTTTGATAACGCCTCTAATGACGTCAAAAGTGAAGCAGGCCGAAATCATCTTTCTTCTGGATGCAAATGTCAATAAGTTTAGATGACCCAGTCGAAACTCATAAGGAGGAAGGGTTTTAAAATCGCAAGGATTGTATAGTTCTCTCAACGCGAAAAGTAAGAACTGTTTTTGTATGGACTCGAGTCTGTTACTGTGGGCTTCAAAAGCCGGATTTCAGCAGATAGAAGCACATTCGAGAATGGGGCGTACAAGTGAGATGTACAAGGATCTTGTGACCCACAGCTTACGAAATTCCTTGGAACGTCTTTTGATGAACCCTAGCTGTTTGTTTGCACGGGAAATTATTTTATCATAGTGCAAGGTGAAACGGAGTTTCTCATCCAAGATAACACCAAGGTCAACAACATTTTCTACTCGGGCTAACAAATTATTGCCAAGGAAGTATGTGTTTTGTGAGTCCGTGCATTTACGGGAAAAACTAACAACCTGGCACTTAGCAATGTTGAGAGACCTTATTTTCATTGCACCAATGATCAGATCAAGTGAGTTAAGTTTAGATTGGAGAAAGAGTGCATCGGATTTAGATTTAATGATGTAATAGACTTTGAGATCGTCGGCATAAAGTAGGTATATTTGCTAAGACGTCAGATAGGTCAGAAAGAAATATATTAAAGAGGCACACCTTGTGGCACACCGGAAGTAGCAGATATAGCTTTCGATAAAATTCCTTGAAATTTTACCAATTGTGTTCGATTGCGAAGGTAGGAAGTCGGCCAGCTATGTAAAGATCCGGCAAGTCCGAATTTCTGAAGCTTTGAAATTAAGGTAGGGTGGTCAACTCTGTCAAAAACTTTACTAAAGTCTGTATAGACTGCGTCAATTTGGTATCCTTTCTCCATTTTACACAGAACGTCTGAAATCAGGACTGTAAAATTCGTGGTAGTTGAGCGACCTTTTCTAAAACTATGCTGTTGCTCGTTCGGACGGGAGTCTACTAGTAGGGAAAGTTTATCGTAGACAATCTTTTCAAAAAGTTTCGGAATTGAAGAAAAAATGGCAATGCCCCTATAATTTCCGATACAGCGTGTATCACCATTTTTGAAGATGAAAGTTTCCAACAGGATGGGAAAACTCCAGACGAAAGTGATATGTTGAAAAAAAATATGCAAAGGTGCTATAAGCTGCTCGACACACTTGCGCAAGAAAGTAGGAGGAAGGAGATCGGGCCCAGGGCCTTTGTTCCAGTCGAGTTTCGAAATAGCTTTATGTATTTCATCACGTGACATTTCTAAGTGGCTGACCAAAGCTGTTGGAGCGGAATGAGAGTAAGAAAGGTGTGAGTTTGGTGGGTCTGATGCATTAAAAACAGACTGGAAACTTGCTGCAAATAAATCACAAATCTGATTAGATGACGAGGAAGTGATATCATTAAAGAACATCGACGTTGTATAACCAGTAGTTTTTCGCTTCACATTTACAAAATCATAAAAGTTTTTCGGGTCTTGGATTATATTTTCGCCGGTAGTCTTAATGCAGTTGTCATAAGCCTCGTGAGATTTTAAAATGAAAAATAACAGAAACATAACAATTCAGTAAATCTAATTTTAAAATAACTCAGAAGTCAAGAGTGGTGAAAATGGAAACATAATACAAAATATTAATGGTTGATTGTTTCAAAATACTTCTGAATATCACTTTGTCTCCAAATTATTGATTTTCCCCTTTCCTCCTCAATTTTTGTTTTGATATTGAGAATGTGCGGGATCAAATCACGTTGATTGACTGAATCATATAAAAGGAGATCGTTGAATTTCTCTAAAGCATTTTTTGCTGTCACTGAATCAAAATTAGTGATGGGCTCATTTTCGTCGTCAGAATCGTAGTAAACATCAATTGTATCAGAATGATTGATTTCAATAGTTACTTGTTTTTCATTATTTCATCAGGAGAGTCAGCTTTGGGCTCATGAATGATACCCTGTTCATCAGCCTATAAAATTTCGTTCACAGATAGCAATTCGCTTCTTTTATTCTCGAGAAAACTGGAAATTATATAATATAGTCCACTTTCTTCTGCAGCTTCTTCGGACATTGCTGCATCCAATGGGAACCCTGCACGATGGAAACATTTCTGGATTGTTGAAGTTTCAATTAGTACCCAAGATAAAAACCGGCCGGTAACTGGCGTCTACAATACTGATCGATTTCGAAAATTACATTCCTAATTCGCATTCATCAATTCTCGACAATAAGGTCAAAAGCATTTTGGATCGATAGCGTATTTTTACAGCCTGAATTATCCGTTGATCTAGAGATTGTACTTCCGATGTTAAATTTGGTGGAAGGGACTTTTTCGTGATATTCGAAATTTGTTTTTTGCAATTATGGCTTGTTGCGTTATCAATCAAGATAATAATTTTCCTCTTTTTAATCACCACATCGTG
Source organism: Nemotelus nigrinus (assembly GCA_947369275.1). Classification (NCBI taxonomy): domain Eukaryota; kingdom Metazoa; phylum Arthropoda; class Insecta; order Diptera; family Stratiomyidae; genus Nemotelus; species Nemotelus nigrinus. Next base: position 78,021,960 of record OX376375.1, read on the forward strand.
GTTTAAAGAATCCAGCCAGTTTTCAAACATCAATGATGTCAACCATGCTTTTTTATTACTCACTCATTTAACCACAAAGTTATTTGGACTCACTTTATGTTGACGAAACGCTCTCCGTTTGGCTGCATTTCCAATGACTAGCGGTTTCAATTTTTCTCCTGTCGCGCTGCAGCACAATAAGATGCTTAATCTATCTTTAGATTTCTTGCCACCTTTACTTGATTGCCCTTTAGAAACAAAACTTTTTGTTGGAAGCTGTCGGAAAAAGAGTCCAGTTTCATCAACGTTGAATTAGTCTTCGGGCGGAAAGTCTCTTAAAATTTCAGGTAACTTCTATTTCGAATCGATAACTGCTTGGTGATTTATATTTGCGCCTTCACAAGAAAGAATTTTGATTTGTATATTATGCCTACACTGAAATGACTCCAGCCAGCCTTTGTTTATAGAAAACTTTTCAATTTATAGAGTCTTCCTAACTCCTTTACTCTTGCTTGAAGTATGGTCCCATTAACTGAAATGGAGATACAAATGTAAAATAGGAGTTTCAGAAATAAAGAATTTGGGTCATATACATAGGGATTTCCACTAATCCAAGTAAAATTTAGGCATCGAACAATGTGACGACTCCTTACTGTCGTCAATATTTTTTGGAATGGCGAATTGCTTAGGCACCCATATAAAAAAATTGCTAGTGAAAAAATGAACTTTCGTTCGCATTTGAAATAAAAGTGTTCATTAGCAATGGGATTCTTCCCATGGAACTGAATTCAATAGAATTAAGGACTTATTTTGAAGTATGCCCGTACTGTGAAATTTTCATCTCAAAAACCTTTTACGGTTTCTGTTGACTGTTGAAATGGTGGAATATGGGCAGCCTTAACATATGGTAAAAAAATCAGTTGCTTAAATGCTGGTCAAAAAAGCTTTTTTACAAATCGAGAAGAAATTTTTTGCGATTTGTTTTAGATTTGGTACATTTTACTTATGCCCAAGAAATAACAGTCGAAAATGATAGTAAGCGTCAAGTTGCAATTTCAAAAAACAAGTTGCTTAAAACTGTAGCTCATGTAGCTCCAAATGTAGTTCCTATGATCCAGAAAAAAATCATATATTGCAGATATACATTAAAGATTTACGAAGCTTAAAAATTTGCCTAAATAGCAAAGCACCTAGAATTTCGGGTTAGTTTCTTGATTTCTTCATTATCTATATCTAACCAAAAATTAGATGAAATGAAACGAGAGACTATGGCAGTCCATGAGTTTTGTGCAGTGATGAAATATTTTTTAGAAGGCTGATTAGCTTAACAAAGCCGGAAGCTCAGTCATATTTTCATATTAGGTAAAGCTCAGATAATGATTGTCCAGACATTACTTTTTCGGAATAATTGCCTTATTATTCCAAAAAAAAAAAACAGGGATAGTATATTTTGAATAAAAGTCACGAAGGGCATTTAGGAAAAGAACGAAAAAAAGATAACTAATAACACTAAACATGTTGTATTTGGCTGTGAATATTACTCAACCTATAGATTCTCTCAGACTAATTGCCTCTTAGACCATATCATTTACAAAATTCACTATGCCAGAAAGTAGGAGCTGATATGAATTAATTTTAACAGAGTTGAGGTTTAATTTTAATATTTTTTTGTAATTATTCTAATAGTTTTTTTTTTGAGTTGGTTTGATATTATAACTTTAAACATAATTAAATTCTGAAAGTGTCCAAAAATATCAACTGCAGTTAATGTCATTATGAATTCGAGGTCGATAATTGCCAGACATGGTATTAATAAAATAATAGTCTCTGATACTAGACCTTTATTTCACTCTGAACAATTGAAAAGGTTTTTGAAATCTTGGAATATTGGAGGAGTAACTTCAAGATCATTTCATTCCAGATCAAATGGCTAAGTAGTAAATATCCTCCATGTAATTCGTAGAGACTAGAAAAAGAAATCATCTCAACTTTTGTTAGATAAGCAGCTTTTGCCAGATACTGACCCGTACTTTGGCTTATTGCAATAGAAAAACGGGCCTACTAGCAAAACCGTTCGTGTCCAAAAATCTTCGGAAATTAATAAAAATCTCAAAACGAAAATTGTTAGCAGAAAACAACATGAACATTATATCAAACAATATGTATAATCAAATAACAATAATTTACGAGGATAAACATTCAAAAAATCTACCTCCAACAATTTTTAATGATCAACTCGTGTTTGAAAGGATGCCAAAGGAAAGGAAAATTATTCTAAAATACAAAGAACCGAATAAATAAATGAATCAAACGTTTATGAGCAACTAAGGTTGCCAGGACAGGACTTGCGCGTCTAGTCTGGGCAGGGCCAAAAGGGGTGGGGAGGGGTGTATTATTCAACCTTTTAGTTGAACTATCAGCTACTTTCATGACACCATTTGCTGTCTTTAAAAATGAATCAGAAATAGAGAACGTTGCTTGTATCGAACTGATCGCTTTTTAAACCTGCTTTTTGTAATAGATGCGATAAAACATCAGAAATACTAAAAATTCAAGAAAATGCATTATTGATGATCAAAGCTCCAACGCTGGAACAATCTAAGCTCAATACTACTACGACACAACAAGTGTTTAAAGGACACTCAACTGTCCTGAAGACTTCTGAGCTGTGGAGTCTGAAGCTATGTCAAATATATCTACCATATTCAATAAGAAAAAAATCATATAGGTATTTTCCCTGAGGGCTATGCTAAGCCGATCATGCATCATAAGTCACAACATTGAATGGTTATGAAGTAGAAACAACTTTGCCCCACCTTCTTCTATTACCTCTCTTATTTTTTCCCTCTTCTCCTCGTTCAGTTTTGGTTTAGGTCCTCGCCCTGGCTGTATTGCAAACCCAATAACACCTTTTTCTTTTTCATTAATGAAATAAGAAATTCCTTTGTCTTTTATTTCCTGGAGTCGTGGTCTGGGGTGCACCAGCCGTTTCATACTTTCACCTTAGAAGAGAGATATAATGAAATAAAAACAGTAGTGAGAATCGAAGCAGTTTGCCTGATTCCACGTGCTAGCAGTAGTGAGGGAGAACTATGGGACTATGGGTAAATTGACAGAGTTTTCCTCCGCGAACCAAATACCATGTAGACCATATTTGCACAATTTTGACAAGTAAGACCCAAAAGCTCGCAAAGCATCGGTAGCGGAGAAACTAAAGGGAACATCTGAGGTAGTTATGTTCTCGCTTTATTGCATTTATAGATTTTATCTTTGTAGTGAAATTGCTTCACTAAATTTCGTATATGTATACGCTTGCTACATTTCCTTAAATCTGTTTGTTCTGATATTTCAACCAATTCGTCAGTAGTGCTCCCGATGTCGGACCAACAGGTAGATCCCTTCTGTTGCACAGGATATACTTATACAAGTTCTAACTCGTGAAGGAGTCAAAGAAACAGCAATTTTTCGCAGATTAATTGCACAGCCACTGAACACTGAACTTGAACACTGGAACACTGTCCAGAACTTGTGTGTTTGCCAGACATAAAGAGTTCAAGGAAGGACGAAATAGAGTGGAAAATCAGAAATACGATCGCTGTTTTCGGACCAGAGATTATCGAAAAGTATAGACGAATCGAAGAATCCAAATTTGGGTTGGGTACAAAATCTCGTATTAAAATATCCCGTTTACAAAATCCCGTATTACAAAATCTCGTATTATAAAATCCCGTAATATATTATGCAAAACTACGGGATTTTTAAATCGGGATTTTGTATTACGGGATTTCAGCTCTTTTTTTATTGTAGCTAAAACGAAGATAGCTAAAATTAGTGGAGGAGAATCAGAGAAGAAAAATTTGGCAAGGTATCAAAATTAAAAAAAATTACTAGAAAAAGGTCTGACATTGAAACAATCGATTATTTGAGAAGAATCGCGTACAATATGTCTTTATGTTGAAATTTATTCCTAAATAAAAACTTAAATCACTATGTTTTTGTTATTTCATTATATGAATAGGTTTCATTCCACGAGATTTTGAGTTTTGGGATTTTGACTTTCGGGATTTTGAATTTCGGGAATTTCGAAACATACGCAACTTTGTTAATTCGGGATTTTGATACGATCCCTCCAAATTTGCATAGAAGTTCAGAATAAGTTGTAGAAGCTATCAAGCGATCATTGCAAATGACCCAGAGTGACGTAAAATATGTGCTTTTGACAGATCATAAGTTAAGCCGTTTGGTAATAGGACATTTCCAACAAGGTTTGCTGAAGAAGGTGATGCATCTTTGAGTAGGATCGTCATCTGTTACGAAATGTGTCAGATAGAGATGGCGAAAAATGGCGAGCCAGCCCCAGTGAAAGTCAAGACTCGACTAACAACTGGCAGGGTTCTTGCAATAGCTTTCTTCGACTGTTGAGGCATTTCACTCATTGGTTTTTTGCAAAAGTGACGCACAATCAATTTTACTTACTACTTCAAGCTGTTGGATAAAGAGAATGCAGTAGATCGGCGCAGGAGATGAAAACCAACGATTCGATTTGTCATTCTTCTCAATGACAACGCCAGACCCCTTATTACGATTTAAGGAAACGTACTGGACTGCTTTTGATTATCCACTCTACAACCCGGACTTATCAATTTTCTTAAAAACGCTGGAGGAAAGTAGCGGTTCGGAAATGGTGAAGTTCATGCGACATTGGCTCCAGACGCAACCAAATTCATTCTAGGATACAGGAATAAGAAACCTTCCTTTTTGCTGGGAAAATGTATTTCTGTAGGAAGAAGATATGCAGGTTTTATTTATGTTTTATTTTTTAATAAATAATTTTATAGCAAATATTTGATCCACCTTCGTACATTATAGGAAACACTCAAGAGGGTAATAGTCTTAGACCAAATAGAGTTACACAGCACTTCCTTCTTTCAGATTGACAATTAACTTTTGCACGTCGAACAAAACTGTATGGTGAGAAGGCTATTTTTTTTTTCAAATAACGATTTAAAAAAATGGGTTGTTTTAAATTTTAAATCTGCTTAAAGTGAGTCACAACTCAATGAAATAATACTGTAAACCATACCAAAGTGAACTTATTAGAATGTTATACAAATTTCACCGAATATATCAAAGATTTTTATAATTACTGTGATCAAAAATTAAGGTGTATTTGTTTATAAAATGTAAATTCTTTATTTATTCTTCCAAATCAATTGCATCCCCTTCAAAGTAATCCCCGTCCGATAAAAAGCACTTTCGTCAACGCTTTCTCCAATCCTCGAAACAGTCGGAATAGTCTTTTTCCGGTATAGCCTTCAACACCTTCTTCGATTCGGTTTTTATCTCTTCAATCGTCTCAAAACGGCGTCTCCGCATTGGCCTGTTGAGTTTGCTGGATAGCCAGAAGTCGCACGGAGCCAAATCAGGCGAATACGGTGGTTGCGGAACGATGTGAGTCGAGTTTTTGGCAAAAAAGTCGCGAAGAACCAATGCAGTATGACATTATCGTGAAGAAGGAACCAAGAGTTGTTCGCCCATAATTCCGGCCGTTTCAGACGAATAGCTTCATGCAAACGACGGGTAACGCTCAAATAATATTTTTTGTTGACAGTTTGGCCCGGCGGAAGGAATTCATAGTGCACCACACCACGATAACCAAAGAAAACTGTCAACATGACCTTGATTTTCGATCGACTTTGCCGTGGTCTTTTCGGTCTTGCTTCACCTTTTGCACGATATTCGCTGGATTGGTCAGTAGTTTCAGGGTCGTATGCGTAAATCCAAGTCTCGTCTCCAGTAATTATGCATTTCAAGTGGTCCTGATAACCAGACACCAAAGTCTCACACACATCAATGCGACGCTTTTTTTTCCTAAAAATTGAGCGATTTTGGCACCAATCGAGACTGGACGCGTTTGAGACACAAAACATCCTTCAAAATGGTTTGGGCTGAGCCAAATGATATTCCAACACTATCAGCAAGGTCTTTAATTGTCAATCGACGATTTTCAAGCACCAAATCTTTGATTTTTTGGACGTGGCCCTCGTCGGTAGACATTGATGGTCATCCAGAGCGCGGTTCGTCTTCAACGCGTTCTCGGCCCGATTTGAACTCGTTGTACCACTTAAAAACGTTTTTTTTTTGTGCCATAGTTTGATCACCAAAGACCTTCCGCAGCATTTTCAACGTGCCCACACAAGAATATTTGTTCCGCAAACAAAATTTGATGCAAGTTCTTTTCTCAACAAAATCACCCATTGTAAAAATCGAAAAATTCACTTTTGGTTGTTTATAAAAACATGTGTAACGCGGAGATAATTAAACCTTTTGACAAACAGACGCTTGGCAAATGTTATAGACAATCCTGTCAACCTAATATTGTGACAGAACTAAGGAAAAGAGGAATTTGGTGTTGGTTTTCAATCGTATACATATATACTAAGGAGTTGGTAAACAACCAAATAACTAAAGGAAGAAACGATTTTTTCCTTCTGTGGTTACGTACTGTACGAGAAAATTTTTGACCCAGTATATGTGAAAACTAAAATAGCAAACCCAAGCGGAACTAAGAATTTTGAGCTGCAATATTCAAAAGTTTTCGTGTTACAGCTTTACTTCCAGATAGATACAGTGGTTGTGATTTGTGATCTGGAGATATTTCAATTACTTACCATCATTTATTCCACTTTATCCAATCATCTCTATGAGAAAAAAAATAATTATCTCGCGATAAATTTACACCATCCTGCATTAAGATCAATCTTTTCTTAAATCATGACCTCACACATCGCTTCTTACAGTGAAACATCTCAATATACTGATAAGACAAACATATGACAAAAACAAATCTGACTGTGATGTAATTGCGTCTTCTGTTTCGATAGTACGAAAATTTTTCCATGTCGAATGTAAAAAAATAAGAAACTCAAAGAAATAAGTACACTATTTACAATGACGTCCAAAATAAAATTATTTTCCTTAAATACCGAAAAACTCAAAACTAAATTTTGTAAACTGGCATGCTGCTTACAAATGTACTAAACGTACATATTCGTAGAAGATACTTATATTTAATCAGATTGTGTTAAGAGCACTACATACGTGATTGTGTGAGTATAATGACCGAGTATGCATCATGTATACGTATAGATGTAATTATGTACGAGTTTGATTGCTTACCATGCAGCATAGCAGCTTGGTACTAAATCGTAAATCGAAATAAGTATTTTGAAGAACGAAGAATAAACAAGAAGAAGAAAACAACATAATATATTAAAATTCGTCTTTTTATGGAACATAACTTACAGGTTCATACCTGAGGACCTGTAGGAATCAGTTGGCAATCCAAGCAGCGATGCTAGGACATCTTCAAGCGAGGCAGCAGTCGGCGATGTACAGTCAGCGGTAACTGCATTATAAATGATTGTGAATTTTTTTTTATGTTGATACGAAACTTTTACATTAATTGTGAATTTCGATTGAAACGGCAAATATTAATTGAATGGAAGATGCAAATTTATAATGGCTTCGAATTGGTTTCTTCTATTTTTGAATTACACAAAAGCTCATTTAGCGAATTATTCGTTGATGATAAGCTTTCAAATTTTTGAGAAATTTTGTCGGAATGGACTGATCTCTTCTGATTGGCAAATGGGTGGTGTGTGATGATCCGCAAAAACATATAAAGCGAAGATTTAAAGTAATAATTTCTTTGTTTGTTCTTAAATCTAATACAGTTAAATTTACACTCATATGACGCTTGACGGAGTAGACGAAAAGGATTATTTCATTTTTACTTTTTAAACATGTATCTGCACTTCGAGCAATGGAGTAATATTTAACGAAATCAATCTGTGATTATAAAACAATTAAACTTAAGTGAACGTATAACTTACTATTATGCTAACTGGTCCTGATTATACCATAAGACCATAACGTTATCAACGTATTAATAAAAAATTCTATTAAATTTAAAATACGGCCTAAAATAAGATTTCGATTAGCAGAACCGATAGTAAAGAATCTTCAAAATCCTTCAATTTCCAACTTTGATGATCTAATAAATATTGTATTTAGACTATCGACTCGAGTCTTTCAGGGAAAAATTAGCAGGAAGCTTTGCACTTCGGACGGCCACAAACAAATCAACACCAGTCTACGGAGAAATCATTCGTTAAATACAGCTCGATAAGTTAGTGTTCCAGGATCGATTCTTGGTAGCAGAAATAACCGACGAGTGCATACTTGGGATGAACTGCCTGCGGCTTAGCTGTTTTAACGCAATTTAGATGTGTCAATTTAGGTGTTCAAGTTGAAGAACGTGGAAATTTCATTGGAAGACCACAGCAAGGAAAACGATCACCTGAGAATCGTCATCAAATCTTCGTCATCGAGCCAACTCAAACTCCAACACTCAACAGCCTATTGAGGGCAAGTAACCTAATTAGAATTACGGAGGAAAACTATGTTCCCGTCAGGGTGCTGATTTTAGTCAAGCAGGAGGTAAAAGCTAAAGAAGGAAAGACAATCGCCAACTGCAATTCATTTCTGGATACTGCAGACATACAATCTGAATTCAAAAATGTATCTGGCAGCAAGATAGCCTAGTGAAGAACATGCTAAAGACCTCAGCACCAAGTGTAGTTTCAGTGAATTAGACGCTATTCTGGTATCTTCTCGACTCGAAACGAGGATTACGGAATAACTTATTTGGCGTGTCGCGTATTTTTTACAGCAATTACAAAACGGAAATATCCTCACGCTCTGTGAATTGCTATTTTTGAATAGCTCATACGATGACAGCACTTTGTCACATTAGGTGAAGTCTGATATGCAAGTGTCGACTAAACTGCCGACTAAGATTTTAGAATTTCACATTACGCTGAAAACTTCTTGATGAATATCGACAGCACGCCAAATATTCACGGTAAAAAAAAATTTTGACAAAATGTTAGGAGTTTAATACAAAACCTCATCAGATATTTGTTGGCCCCAAACACACATATTTTACTCAATCAATCAATGAAATCTAACCAAAATGGTAATTGGCTAGATCTCATTTTTACCAACAATTACGACGATGTTGTAACTAATCTGACAGTAGATGCAGAGCATCTTTTTTCCAATACTTTTCACCACTCTGCTTTTACAGTCAAGCTATCTATATCTGATTTGACAACCTCAAAATCATACAACAATTCAGTGGTATATGATTTTCGAAATGCTGACTATGAGACCATTAACCTCCACTTGAATAATATTGACTGGAATAGTTCTCTATTAACGTTGGAATTGAACGATGGTGTGTCTTTATTCTACCAGTTGATTTTTGATGCGGTTGAAAAATTCGTCCCGAAAATAAAGAGAAAAGATAAACTATCTGAGCCTTGGTTAGATAGAACTCTGAGGTGTTTACGAAATCAGAGAAATAAACTATATAAGATAATAAAAACCGACATCAATGCTAGCGAAGATATCAAGAGAAGATACAATGAACTAGCTAAAGAATTCTTAAGGAAGTCTCGCGAAGCATATGAATGTTATATTAATATAGTTGGGGAAAATATAATCAGTGACCCCAAACAATTTTTGAATTCGCGAACACAAAGCGAAAAACTTCAGGCTATCCCACAGCAATGTATAAAAATGACTCACTTCCTTCTGACCCACTTAAAATATGTGACATGTTTGCCGACCATTTTCAAGAAGTTTTCTGGCCACCCAGTGGATTATGTAACGTGTCGTTTGTCTCAAAACCTCAGTTTGCTATCGCTGATGAAAAATATTTAACTAGAGAGGACATTGTAAAAGCGATAAGAGAACTTGACATGTAAAAAGGCCCTGGACCAGATCTACTTCCTCCGAGCTTCATAATCATCAGTGCAGAAACTATCATCTCACCCCTGCTTATAATTTCCACCAAATCACTATCATGCTTAATTCTGGAAATCTTCTCATCTCACGCCAATTCATAAAAGTGGTGACAAGCGCTCGGTTAAAAATTATAGAAGCATTGCCATTTTGTAAGCTATAGCTAAACTATTTGAAAAAATTGTTTGTGATAAATTCATAATAGCTATTGATCCTCTTCTTAACGAAGAGCAACATGGCTTCAGAAAGGGCAGGTCAACTACCACCAACCTTTTGATATTTATCTCGGATGTACTTTGCAATATGGAGAAAGGGTGTCAGATCGATACCATATATACTGATTTCAGCGAAGCTTTTGACCGTGTTGACCATGATGTTTTGAAATATAAACTGCAAAAACTAGGCATTTCCGGAAACTTGCTAGGATGGTTGGATTGCTATCTTCGGAATCGAGCACAACATGTAAAATTCCAAGGTTTTCTCTCAAAAAAAAATTACTGTCTCCTCGAGGGTACCTCAAGGCAGCCACTTAGGTCCACTTCTGTTCAATATTTTTGTTTCGGATCTCTCGGAAGTGTTATCCGATATTCCACACCTTTTTTATGCGGACGATCTAAAATTATACCACACTATTCAATCGGAATCCGATTCAAACTTCCTACAGTCAAACCTCTTATCGTTGGAGAGATGGTGTGACCGCAACAAACTTTTTCTTAACGTAGACAAATGCCATGCCGCAAACTTTTCCCGCAAGTCATGCTCTTTAAATTTTGATTACCGCCTTAGTAATCAGTTGCTGAAAAAAGTGGATAGTGTTGTTGATCTCGGAGTCGTTTTAGATAAACAGCTGTGCTTCAATCTTCAGTACGACAAAGTTCTAGCAAGAGCCAGTAAGTAATTAGGATTCATTAAGAGACGTGCGATAATTTAAGAACTTATGGGCTACAAAATCTCTTTGCGTATCCTTAGTTCGCCCAATATTGGAATATGGTTGCATCGTTTGGAATCCCATTTTCAACTGTTATAGCGATAGATTGGAATCCATCCGAAAGCAGTTTATCATTTTTGCTTTGAGAGATATGTATAACCCACACGATTTTGAAAGTTTGCCATCTTATAATTACAGATAAAGCCTTTTAAACCTTGAGACACTTTCTTCGAGGAGAACGGTATTATGCTCATGTTTCATTTTTGATGCAATTAGGGGCTTGATCAACGTTGAGTATCTTTCGAATAAAATCACTTTCAATAACCCTGTAAGACGTACTAGGTATACACGTCTTCTCAATGAATATCAGCATCGTACTGTTTATGGAGACAGGGGGCCCATCAATAGATGCTGCAAAATAGTTAACAATTTTTCCAAATACTATTCCTTATCTATTCCCAAGTCAAGTTTCAAATATGCTTTATTCAAGGCTCTAAAATCTTAAAAAAAAAAACATTTTTCCTTATAAATTCATCAAATTGACAACCAAATATAAGTTTGGAATATGGACTTAAAATTATTTATGCTAATTTGTTATAGTGTAGTTTAAGAAAACTTATATTTAATTCAAATTGTGATTTGTTATTATCTTTTGTTATATGCCTTGCTTGGCTTGAAATAAAATAAAATAACTCAGGCGTCTGAAGAAGCCCTAAATACGTTGGAAAGAAGGCGAAATTGATGGCAAACTCGATACAACAACGAATTGTACAATCTATATGACGAAAAGTATCCATCGTAATAAAATTACAAAAACTGCATTGGATTGGCCACATCGAACGAATGAGTGAAAGTTAAAAACCCCTAGGAGGCCAACGATGGTGATGATGACTATAATGATACGCTTCGCAAAGCTTAAACCAAGTGTGGCTAAGATGAAGCATCGTTTTATACCTGAATGCATTAAATACATCACTAAACTCGTTTAAATCAAAGCCAGCAGTTGTTTTAATCTAATGAATACAGCTTGGAACCAGCAAAGACGAATGAAAATATGGTATTTCAATATCTGAGGTTAGGCTTACACTTATTTACTTTCGAAAATGACAACAAAATTGCAAACATTTCCTGACAGTTTATCTACTACTAGCCATCTTTATAATATAATCGGTTAAAACATCTTTAACATATTTCTTTGCTGCGTCAATGAGTGTACATTTAAGATATAAAATTAAATTATTATATAGTATTCAAGTACACAGAGCACTCATTAAAAGCATTAGACAGTCTTAAAAAAAATTATAAAGCAAACAAGATATATGTGGACACAAATACAGATATATTGTACATAATGCCTGCAAGCTTTGGTTCGGAGACGCAATTACATCGATATCATGATCAATAACGATAATGAATTGGTTTCAATGAAAATGAATTCTTTTTAAGCGGATAGAAAGGAAATTAATGTGATATTTATATATTTCTCCAAGAGTCCTAGTTTTTCGTGTTTGTGTTGTTTTTTTGGTCCTTTAAGGAATATCTAAAAATATAAGCAAAACAAATCAAAAAACAATCGGATTCGAAAATAGGGATCATTTAACCAAACTGAAAATACACATTAGTTGACACTGAAAAGCAGGTAGGATCTGACGTGGCAGAATTTATTTAAAATTCCATCACTAAAGGCGTTAGAGAAGTAGAGCAAATAACCAAAGCTGAGCAACAATAGCCACAATGAAAATAATAAAACAAAACAAACGAAATATGTTTTTTTTTATAAAAATCAAATTCATTCTCTTTATTTTCGCAGGTCAATATCATTCAGCAAGAAATAATAATCATTATAATAATATTGTAGTGTAGTCATATGCAATAAATTCGTAACATCATCAAAAATTATAATAATAATTGTCTATAGCTAAACTGATAAATAATTTGATTTGTTCTAGAACAAATATTTTTTTTTATATCTAACTATGTATATTTACGAATATGAACTTAATAACAAAATTAACAATTTCAATAAGGTTATTTCAAGTAGCTGGTTCGTTTGTATTGTAACATAAGTCCAATATGTTTTGTTATTTGTTAAGCTGATGCATTTATTGCAATAGTTTAAAGTTTCGCAATGAATTTTGATGAGATTTTTAAATTTTGATGAATGAAGTTCAGTTTTAAATGACGAACGATACGAATATGAAAATTGAAACATATAAGCAAGCTAAGTTGATAGATGAAGCAGATGATTATGCTCTAAAGAAGAAATTATAATTTTCAAAAGTCGATTATTGTTAAGATGAGCAACTTTTTGAATAGGTATCAAAACCTTGCATTATTTCAAGCAAATGTAAATAAAGAAGGTGATTTTGATCTTTGCAAATAATCAAATAGTTTGCTCGGCTGCTTTCAAAACATGGTTAATTATCGTGCTTAGCGTGCAAATTATATATTATAGCAAAGCACAATTTTACATTCGTTGTTAATGATTTTCACGAGTTTCAAAATAATGCAATTCAAAGCAAAGCGATGAGTTATGTGTTAAGCTCTTGAAACGTGCAGTTTATTATTAAAATAAACACAAAATATTTATGAATAATTTTGAATGTAATCCATATTTGACCCTGAAAATTCGAAATTCAAGTAGAATCCAATAGGAAAATTCAAAATCGTTGTTTGGACAAGAGCCTACCATAACTCTCGCTGCATTCTCATGCCAAATTCGATTTGTCGTAATCAGTTTTTTCGTCAAAACAATGTTTTGAATGTTATATGAAAACAGGAACTCTAGAAAAATAAACATCAACTGCATCAAGTATAAAAAATATCTAAATTTTGTTTATTTTCACAATCAATTCGATATTTCCATCGATTCTAAACAATCAAAAACGAAAAAAAAATCATATACAAATCAGTATATTCAATTAAATTAATCAACTTAAGCTTAGTTATATATTTCACATGTCATTTCGATTATCATGGATGTAGATATTTTTCATTGCATGATTATACATTCCGTATGCAAATCAAATAAAATTCAGGGAAAACTAAACAACGGTAGAAGCATATGATTTGTTTGTATTCGTTCTATTTAGTCAATATTAGCACTACATTTTACAACATATAAAGTTTTTTCGAAAAAAAAAATATTTGTTTTGGTCAATTTTCAGACTACAATAAAGGCACTGTTTATCTTAAGATGCGTTCGGAGAACCCAAATTAAATAAGGTCACTTGTCGAACTAAATACACCTTAACAGTGTATTCGTACGCTATAAATTTAAGTATTTTATGAAAATATTTAAAATCGCATTGAGGCTGCTTTGTTTTTTAAGGGAGCATACGCATTCAAAACGGACATTCATGGATACATTGGATACTTAAAAAATATCATATTGAAACAAAAAGGATGTACATAACTAAAGCACACAAAATATGAAAAATAGTTTTATCATCTAGTTATACAATTCAATAATTTGTGATGAAAGGTTCAAATTCGGAATTACGAAAATGAAGTCAAAGAAATTTTGAAAAAATACAACAAGCTTCGGTATGGATGAAAATCATTTTGAATTTACAGTAGGAGTTAAGAAACCTGGATTTAGGTTTTTAACATCACACAGCAAACATGAATGAACGGAAATCGTCTCAAATTAAATTACAGTAAAAGAAAAGGTAATGTCATTACAAATTATATGAATATGTATATATAGATTATATACATGATCAAATATTTATAGCATATATCATTATATCAGTGTGTAGATGATTTGAACTCAAAACAAAAAAGAAATATACGTGTAATATCCTTAATGGTATTATCTGCTATATATAGCTGAGTTTTATCGATAAGTTTTTCATTTTTTGTTTTTGAGTGTAAATATCTAATATTGTATTTTTCACATCAATACAAATATCAATCAAATCGTGTATGCAATCATTGTGGTTGGTATGTTAGCAAATTTCGAAATGGTATTAGTTTTTGAAGAATATTTTATGTAGTTTTCGTCTATGCACTTAAAATTTCTTAAAATTATCTACTATCTTTAGTTTTATATCAGTGTTCTGTACTGAGTTTGATTTTACTTATATTTTCATAAATAATATGTAGCATTTTATATCATCGTTGACTCACCGACTCCATTCATACGCAATATGTCCGATGCACCTGAATGAGTTGATGCAGCGAATGTAGCACCAGTTGATCTTGTTGTGCCCTGTCCACTGGCCGTTTGTTGTGCATTCGCATTGAATGAATTATCAATGATAGGGGTTTGTGGTGATTCAACAGGTTTGATACCAACAAATGAACTTTCTACCCAACATTTTCTAGAATTAAAAATATGATGTTTATGATTTAAAGAGTTTTTGATTAATTTGTGGTATTCATTTCTTGCTTTAAATTTTAATTTATCATAGACTGTAAAAGTATCATTACACTGCAATTAATTGAAGCTGAGGAGAATATAAGACACTCTTCTATTTTTCCTATGTTGATGACAAGGCTCAAAGGGGATGCCCTATTATGCTAAAGCACAGACTTGGCGGAAGGAAAGTTAAGGACAAGAATGAAGAAAGGGTTGAGATTGCAGGAGACAGTGGTACACGTTTTGCTTAAACTGTTGTGGCTTTATAGTAGGCGGCGAAAACAACCCATGATAGGCTGTTCCGAAATCGTATTGACCTAGCTAGAATTGACCTAGAAAGAGTCGTGTAATTTCACGGTACGAATGGCACTGACTGAAAGGGTGTAGGAGTGAGAGTGTTTAGACGCTCAGATGTAGCGCGTAAGAGGTGCTTTATAAGGGATTAGACTTGATATTTCAAGGGTCCTGTCATCGGCAAAAGTATGAATCGGATTGAAAGTGATGGAAAGGAGGCCATTTATATACAAAAGGAAGAGAGTTGGTGAAAAAACAGTATATTGTGGTACCCGGCATTGGTAGTGTGGACACTGGATTTGAGTCCATCCACTACATCGTGGAAGGAGCAACCTAGGATGAAATTGTCATTCTACTTGGCAATGACGGGGTGAAGACCAAATTCACGAAATTTGGCTAATGGAGCTGAGAGCCAGACATGCCTAGGCCTTCGAAATATCAAGAGAAACAACCATTAATTCGCCCAAGCTATGGAGACACCGGTTCCATCTCTCAGTGAGAAATATAAATGATTCCCCAGTGCAGTGCCCAGAATGGAAGCTATATTGTCGATCCTTGATAAGAAAAGAACCGAAAAAAGTGCATAGACAAATGCGTCATTCAGATGGTTGCAGTTTACGATCTGGGAACATGGACCAAAAAGACAAGATCACGATATCTACACCCATTTTCAACGGCATTAGACCATTTCAAAATAACCAGTTTTGTGGGTGAATGGAGAGTTTTTTGTATTGTATTTAGCATTTATTAGCATATACAGAGATATTCAATTGAATGTTTATTAACTGGTTATTTTGAAGTTGCTAACATACTTCAAGAAATGCTCTATTCATGAGTTACTTTAAAGGAGTACAATCATTGGCAGTAGAAAAGCAAAAAAACAAAAACAATATTCTATTTACATCACTTTTCATATTCATACTATGGGCTAATTTTCCATCGATTCATTGTCACATGATTGGTACATACCCAAATCACTACTGTTTTTAACGTACCATTCGTGACTTTGTCCTCTTGGTTCATGATCTGGCAGTATATACCTTATAATAGTTTTATTACACCCAGAACAAGTGTACCTCGATATATTGAACAGTATACCAGTGACCAATTGATAAAAAGTGATGTTATTCTACGATAGTACGCGTATTTACAGTTATAAATTTATAAAAATATATTTGTCCAATATTTAGGAAATCGGTACTGTCCTGGCCCGCTTAAAGGCTGAATTTAAATGCTTGGGATATGAAATTGCATATTTTTAAGTTTAAAATTCGTGAGAAGATTGATAGGCCAGCAGATGATACATAGAGGAAAATAAACGATAATGAATATTATCTCCCCAAAAATTAGCCGATATGTTTCAAAGGTTCTAATTGCAGCAAAAGAAAGACCGACATTACGAAGTACTAATTTAATCCATTTTTAATTATCTCTTTCTACTATTTATTCGCCGATAGGAGAAAATGCTAAGAAATAATTCTGCTCACAAACAGGGATGGTAAATATTTTTGGATTTTTAAGACTTAAAAGTGTTTT
Organism: Nemotelus nigrinus; assembly: GCA_947369275.1. NCBI lineage: Eukaryota > Metazoa > Arthropoda > Insecta > Diptera > Stratiomyidae > Nemotelus > Nemotelus nigrinus. Next base: position 78,038,930 of record OX376375.1, read on the forward strand.
TCCACATTGAGCTCACGAATTTTTAGTTCAAGATACTATTTTTTGTTCAATTCGCTACACAAGTGTATACACTGATATTTTCCTTTGTATTACTCACTTAATTCGGCGGTTTCAATCACAACCTTTTAAATACGAAATAATCTCCACAATCACAATCTAGTTCCACAGATCAAATAAAAGCTAGTAAAAATATCACGATCAAAACTTCTAGCTCACCATGATAGTCTTATGATAATAAATGGGAAACAATGTACAGGAGGGTTCTCGAGTTCGTTCTTTTTTTTTTTTTTAATAAACATGAGATATATGAGAAACATGAGATGAGATATACATTTCTAGAAGATTTAGATACACTTCAGCATATTAAATGTGTTTTAGAAAAGCTGATGCGTATAAATGGAAGCAACTATACAATTTTGCAACGCAAGATATTATTACAAACCCACGCTTTGTTTTGCCCTAGGAGTTAGTCGGGGGAAAAAACGAAGAGATTAAATCATCACTCTATTTTCAAGGAATCAATTCAAAAATGAACCTTTTTTCACTTCCTTACACCATCACTGAATCAAATCACTTTTCCCATTTCAGATTTTCTTTTCAGATCGAATAATATACATATAGATCGAATAATATATATACTTCGAACGCAAAGAAAAAGTATTTCAAACATTATCTCACACTTTCTTGGCAACAATCGATTGCTTCGTTTCGATCAAATTAAAACATACCGCTTTTTACCGCTTCCCCTCGTCCGTTCTGATTTCTTATAATTTATATCGTTTTTCGAGCAGCTGATGTCAGGCTGCTATGAGAGCCTGTCTTGCAACAAACAAGACATTATATAAGTGCTCTCAATTTATTCATTTTCAGTTTTACACGCTAGCTTCACTGGGCTTTTCTATAGTCACTGTGTCACTATACTTCTACGTCTTCATTTCCATTATTTCCTTCTTTTTTGGCTTTCATCCACACAACGGCGTTGCTTGTGTAATTTTTCTGCTCCTTTTTACCGTCAGCCTACCGTCAGGATAACAAAGCTTCTTTCTACTGCTATTCTGCAATTGTGACAACAAACGTGACTAGAAAATCGCCCCACCCAACAGCTGTCACAAAGAGGTAGCAGAGCTTTTCGTGGGTATTGCCATGTTGTAACATCCTGTGTATGATTCCGGCCGTATCCGTTTTTTTTGTTGAATTTCACTCTGCAGATGATTTTTTTTTCGTACTATTTACTCGATGCAGATAATTAGTGTTATGAGTTTTAGGTCAGTAGAGCGAGCGGATGAACAGAGTCGAAGGATTTTATTCGTTCTTTTGGAGCGCGACTGCCTAAATGAACAGGTTGAGGATTTTTTGAGGTGGAACGCTATTCTGCGGAAATCAAAGGCTATGGAATTCGAAACTAAATTGGATTGAAAGTAACGATGACGTTCAGAAGCAATGAATTGTTGTAGAAAGTTATGCCAATGGTATTTTTATACGATGATTGTGGATTAAATGGTATTGCCATTAGGTTGGAGTGAGACTGGAATTGAATGTTGTTGCTGCTTGAAAATCAAAATGAATACATTCCATGGCACATTAAGTTTGTTCATATAACAGTAATAGGATTTAAAGAATTCAGTATAATCGAAATATCTCTCAAGTTATTTAGGTCATGTATCTGATCAAAATCTAAGAAATATGCTCAAGCCACATCATTTTTTCGACGAACAGTGATATCTTGTCCTCAAGAGAAAGAAAAGATGGACAATTCTAATATTTACTAGGTAATCTATCGAATCATCCAATCAAGGAGTTAGTGTTTAATTAAATTAACCTGATTCAATTTTTCTAGCTTTTAAAACCAAATATTTTTATATTTTCGAGGGCAAGCCTCACAGCCAAAGTAAAATTTCGTTTTGCATTGTGTACTGTCTGGTGGCCTTGTAGCAATTCATCTTTGCTAAATTTATGAATTTGGTCCCTGTCTATTTAGGAAAGCATACTTCGGCGCCACATTCAAATGAACAGGGCGAATTTGGGACCGCCTTGGCAGTTCTCAGGGGCCTCTTTGCAAGCCAGTCTGTTAAACAACAATATTTTTAAGAAGCTAGACATATCTCCATTCCCCCAAAGGTATCAAAATTTTGAAGATATCCAACTCTCTTTTTTTAGTGTCTATCAGACTGATAAATACTAGAGATAATCCTCCAAATATCGATATTAAGCATGAAATTCACATATTTTTATCTTTTAAAGGAAGAATTGATCTTTGAATATAATAAATTGGGAAAGGCTTTAGTCATTCGTACCAGAAAAGTCACAAATCAAATGAATTCTATACTATAAATCAAACAAAGATTTAATATTCAATACTTAAATACTTTCAAAAAAACACACCTTGAACTAGGACTTGTAGATCTACTTCGGGATGACGTTCGGTTCGTTTGATCGTTAACGTAGTGTACAATGGCCGACGTTACTTCTTTAATCGATGACTGTATCTCAGGCGTCACAGGCAGTTCCTGTTGCGTTTTCTCGTGTCCCAATTGATTTTGGTCGGATTGTTGATGATGTGATTGATGTTGCTGTTGTGCAAGGACTGATGATGCAAGTCTAAGAAAATAATCCACATTAACTTCAAATTACTAACAGTTAATTTATAATCAAACCTTTCATGTGGTGTCCTCGGTTGTGACAATGCCAACTTCTCCTGACTCCTCCAACCCAGATATGGTTGCCTGAATGAATTTCGGACCACAGCACCGCTAACCGAATGCCCTGAGATAAAACTAGAATTTACGATTGCACCGCGGGAAAATGAGCCCCGTGTCGAGACACTCGGTGACGTTTGTGTCGAATTCAAATGCGATGTAGACCATCGCGAGAATCCTGTTTGCCCACCGTGATGACTATGTGCAGACGGACTTAGCATGAGCGGACTGCGATCGGATCGCTGTGAGCCCAAAGAGCTTAGCGATGTCGTTTTCGAATTCAATCCAGCCCATCGTCCTGATTCGGAGGCTCGCTTTCGATTAAAATTACTGAGTCGATAGCCCGTTTCGGTTTTCGGTGTCGAACTATATTGGCGGAACCAATCTGGTATATTCAGGCGCTGTAAAGATGCCTGGACGCGTAACTGATGCTCACTGAGTGCGGCAGAACTGTCGTGGGATTTTTGTAATTCATTTTCCGGTGGCTAAAATGTGAATAAATTAAATCTTATTAGAATAACATTTCCAACTCTTTTAATTCGATTACGTAAAAAATTTTATTTTCAAAAAAAAGTTATACGTTTTGTTAAATAGTAAGTTGATATTCCTTTAAACAAAAGTTCCTAGGGTTGTGACAATTCTTCTTTAATTTCCTTTTCTTTGCAGTCTTGTCAAAGCAAAGACACCGTATTCACAAAAAAAAAAAATATTTTCTACTGAAGAATTAAGAGAAATGTGCAACCCATATGTGTAAATTGTAGGGATCGTCACTTCGACCCCTGCGGATCTATACAGCTCTTTGTGAATTAGAAAACCCTTATTCCTATTTCACCACAGTTTAGAAAGAAAGTACTTAATGCCTAGACAAAAAAAAATGAAATATAACCTGTAGAAAACTGCAAATCTCATCCAAATCACCCTGACACGAATGAATTCCTTCAACCAAACAAATATCAGCGCATGCACAGATCATTGTCAAAAACTGTTCAAAGAGTTCTTGACTGATATCTAGAAATCCTTGCAATCGTATGTTTCGAATCATCCGGGCAATATCTTGCAGTTTCCTCAAATTCCGCCCTGACTCAATGAATGGGTGATTACTTTTCGGTTCCGAATCATTACTGACTGGAGTCAGACTGGGCGGCGAAGGAGAATAGTATGGGGGACAGGCGTAGCGTACGGCTCTCGGACCGTCAGATGAGCTGTAATAATCGGATGGACTCGATGATTCAGAGTGTGGTGAATCGGCTCCGAGAGTTGATGATCCTGAGTCTAATGAATCAGGTGATTTTGAGTATCGAGAATATGGAGATACATATCGCAAAGGTTTGGCGGAATGTAAGTACTGTTCACATTTTACCAGAGAGTCTTCTTGTTTAGAACGAGTTTGAATACTTTTCACCAACAATGGAGCAGATAGTTCTTCCGTTGATGATATAATGTCTTTTTTAATAGTGTCCTGCGAAGTCGATCGGCTTTGAAACGGGCTTCGGATTTGGCCGTTTTCGAACTTTTCGATTTTCGAACGAACTGATTCTTCCGGTAAGACTGGCTCTTCGCAAGTAGCTAAAACTTTGGCCGATGATAAGCTGTTGTACAGCTTCGATTTAATAACAGCTACATGTTCTAGTGGAATTTCGATTTTTTTAACGATTGGCACTTCATTATCAACGCTATCAGATTCAGTAAGCTTGTTGAAGAATGCAACACGTTCTTTCACACTTATTGTATTTTCACTTTCGTTACGCTCTTCATTATTATTATTATCTGAACAACAACCGGGGTCCAGGCCTGGCCTACTATGCACTTGAGTAAATGAATAGAATTCTAAATTGTTTGCTTTATGTAGGGCATCCAGCGATCTTCTACGATAGTCATCTTTGTTATTTGATGCCTTCAGGACTAAATTATCTAATGGAAATGAGTTTCTGTCCGGTTTCAGAGTATTTTTCTGGTAACGTTTATTTTTCTGATGAGGATTTTGAATGTATTGTGGTCTATACCGTACGGTCGGTGCCAATTTGGGGCTAGCGTCAACTATAACAGGACGATGCAGATCACGATTACTTGTTGTAAGAGAATCAAGCGATTCTCTACCGGACATCACATTCACATCTTCGTTAAAGTATTGGAACAGATTTTTCATGCTTATACTTAAACTATTCACATTGAAACTTTCATCGATTATAATCTCTCGGGAGCCACTGTGACGATTGTATTCAAATAACTCTTCATGTAGTTTAGTTGATGACACCGCGGATGTTCCCGATTTTTGTTGTAAACTCCGAGAATTGTTTATGTAATTCGAACACTCTAAGAACATTTGAAAGTCTTCTGGGCCGAAATCGTTAGTGTCCACGAAAATGGGTAGATCGTCCAGTACTGGGACCGTTGAGGCTATAGACGTTTCAAATAACATTGTTGCTCATTCACTTTAAACTCTTTTCATTCACTTAAATCCACGGTAAACAATTAAACTAGTTGTTTTGATTCAAATAACTATATCTAAAAAACGAGATTCAAGAACGCGATCCTAACAGGAGATGAGAAAGATACTAACTGAATCTGACAATTGTTCAATTGCACCCTATGCCCGAACTACACTCTGCCAGCAACACCCAACACTTCCAACAGGCACTCCGAATTGACAATCGATACCTGTCCTGCCATTGTGCTCTGACTAGGTCAAAAGACCGATATTTGTTACAACATAAGTCTAGGAGTCCGACAAACCGACACATGGTCGTCAATGCTTTTGAAGAAAATCAGAACGGATTATAACAATAAATAGTTTTAGTTATGAAGAGACGCCATAAAAATGATATTTTTATTGATTTCCTTAGAAATTCTTTATGATGGAACATTTAGTGAGGAAGGTACTGTCGACCTCAGATCAATTTTAGTTACGGTAAGCTAAGGGACTAAGTTATTTTTCTTGTGTTTGCTGTCGACAATAGTATTAATTTTATGATGGATTAAATTCGGAGCGAATGAAACAAAGAAGATTATCCAGAATTTTCAGAAAATGCCATCACCGATGAGGAGACCAGAGATTTTGACTTATGGCCAGCATAGAGAGACGATCATTTGTACGCGCTTGGTGTGAAGATCAGGTTCGAAAGGGACATCCACTTTCACACCACATGCCGCATATCTGTTTGAACTGAATTTCAATATTCGTAGTTGGGCTTCACAGCTGATTTACCACCGAAATGCACTAAGTACACAAACATGTTTGTCCGTCTATGAAGACCTTTAGAATAATATTGAGATTTTCGTGAAGCTGTTATCATTATTATTAAAAAAATGCAACGAATTGTACTATTCACTTTTGTTACTTTTTATATTAGTCCACGAGCTGTTAGGTATTCAAGTGCTCGAAGCCTAAACTACAATTTTAATCTTCTCTAGACCTTTCGAAATTAGACGCAAGTAATTTACATAATTCCTCTCCAGGTTACATGTCACCATAATAGCATCCAAAACCAGACAATAACGATCATTAAATTACTCAAAATACCTTAAGCTAATCCCATACCGCACACTATCACCTAGGGTAGCTAGCTACCTGTATTCCGTCGTTTGACGATTTGACCTTCAAAACAATGACCTGATCGAAGAACATGGTTTCCCTTTTACAGGATTAAAATACACCCAGCATTATGATTTTTGACGGTAGAGATGTTTACCGGAGATTTAAAATGACAAAAATGATTCTCACAGGAAGTAATTTGTGCCAGAACTGAGCAGGGACATTAAAAAAATATTTTCGAGTTACTAATGTCAGTTATATTCACTTGTTCGAAAGAAGCATAAAATTCACAAAAAAAATTACGTAAGCTTGTCGAAGGCAGTAGCTAGACGAAAGAGATTGAATATGGTCGGATCGATTTTTCTGGTTCGATATTTCTCTCGGGCGAATCAAAAAATCTCTAGATGGAAAAAACGAGGAACGAACTGGAGGAGCCGAGTGGATGGAAAGGATGTACATTTGCAGTTTCTTCGTGATTTATGGCACAGAAAAATTACACTTCCAAAAAACTAACTACGGGAAGCCGGAAAATGATTAGATAGGTTGAAATATGTGAGTTTAATGGACAAAATAAAATTCATGGCTGCTAAAATTTTGAAGGAAAACTGAATTTTACAAAAGAAAGCTTTCATTTATTTATCACCTCAAAGTTACAAACAACTTAATTTTTTGAGAATTTGTTACTATTGCATCCGTTGGATGATTTTTTTTACAATTGTTTCTGAATTGAAATCATAAGGCAACATTTTTTAGATGCTACAACTTTATTCTTTAGTGTGACATGGCAAAACGATATTATTATAGAATATAATGACCCTTCTACACAATGGTCCATTTGCAAGCCATCACTAGTTAGCAGTGAGTCGATGGCTTATAGCGGCCGACCATGGTGAAAATAGTGATGAGGGAGGATGGCTTTGGAACTGTTTTTTGCCTATACTGTTTTTTATGTATGCGGAACCAAAAAAAAAACAACTCGCCTATCTAGTGGCCCAGTGTGTAGAGCCACTCCGTAGATAGCTTGCGGAGAGTGGCCATCATTACAACTATTACCGTTGTCCACCATGGACCATTTTAAAGGTACCACGGGCATCAAAACATCTATTGCAGTGGCCAATCATAATCAGTTTTTTTTTGCAAATGTGAAACGGTTAGTTTGGCGACCTAGGTCGTCCCTAATTTGACAAAGTTGAATGAGCGATTAATGATCTGCGTATTTTCTTGGAATCGAACCACTGTTTCCATTTTAGAGATTATATCACTAGATTTGATTGAAGTTACCCATGATTTAGTCAAATAAAATATATGTTTAGTGGGTAGTGCCATCATCTTTTGGCACACCTAAAATTAATTTGCATTCGTCAGCTCGGAAAAACACTTACCCTTCATCAATCAAAATTTTAGTATAGGGAAAAAAACAAGCACGAAGAAATTGACATATCACCCCAAACTGAAACACGATTCAACAAAGCTTCTAGGGAGCTCAGGTTGGCACTTGCGAAGGAAAACGAGCTAAAGTTTCAGCCGTTCTTGGAGAACCTCGCTCCCACTAAAAATGCCGACTATTCGCTGTGGAAGGCGGTATATATAGTATAGAGTATAGTATAAAAAAATAGTATAACTTCTTGTAACTGTAGAAAAATAATCTTGACTTTGCTCTCTGTTTTAGCGTAGCTTGTTTTCAACATGTACACATCCTCAACTGTGAGAAGTGCACATCATTTGTCCTAGTATGTAAGGTTTTAAAACTAACTGAAGCTTCTTGTATGAAGGTAACAATTAATAAAGTTATTGAAAAAAATTCTATTGGCATATTTTTTCCATTTATGTGTGATAATTTACAATCAATAAAGATAGATTACAATTTTGATATTTTAGTGTGTCTTTTTCCCCTACGGGTAAGACCAAATCTTTGACTATAACGGTTGTTTATTCTTTGTTTTAACTTTCAGTTAACAGTATCTACGAGGTCATTTCGTTCCCGCACTTTCTTTTTTCTTCTTCTTTTCTCCAATGAATTTTAAGCCATGCAGTGGGGGATCCTTGGACAAGGACAGACTTGGGCCAAAATCTTAGTGCAGGGCATTTCTATTTTAGCGGACATTTATTACAATCTCTATATCAAGGGTTTGATATGCAACTTCGAAACAGAGAGGACTGGAGCGGGAAACAGATGCGGTGGAAATATAGACTGATACCTCCAAATTGAACGCTAGTAACGGGTGCGGTATATTTTCCACTGACCTTAACTTAAATCAATCCTTCCGCATGACTTGTGTTTCAGATGGAGGTGTTGAAGTGGCCAATTGGCTCTTATGTCATCAGATTTTCGGTGTGAGTGTTTAAACTTGCTGAAGTTTAAACATCCTCAAAGCTAGCCCTTGAATAACGTATGTCTTTCAATGAGATGTTGAGACATTTAATGATGTAGCTGTGTTGGGTGCCAGGACATAGGAGCATTAAAAGAAACTGACTAACGAAACTGAAACGGACCAACTTACAAAAGCTGGCACACTCTTGCCGGAAGTCTTCTGCAGTCTCGCGATTGGCAACTCGATATCTTCAGTTATAGTGAGCACCAGGCAAAAATACTTCGTAGGTGGAAGTCGTGGGTGGAAGATGTTTCCTGTGCTATCGCTAGACAATTTTGAAAAGCTTTTGACATTGGTTGCACTAGGAAACCTCTCCATGTAAGAGGTGGGTCTTCATGAGCAGCGGTGGCTGTCTTTTCGGCTGGCATGCAGCACGACTGTGTGCTTCTTAGAACGACTTCTGGCCCAACTGTAGATGCGAAGAGTAAGACGAAATAGTTTTTCATGATGTCCCTTGGCTTAATCTTCCTTACTTACCTAACCAAAGTATCTTCTGTGGACCTGAACTGGTCATCCAATTCATCAAGGACTCAGGGTGACTCTTCGCTTAGTAAACATTGTGCACTGCGCAATGCGGTATCACAATAGGCCCTTGTGCGCCTTCTTTGGGGTCTGTCTGAAGGAAGCAGTTGGGGAACTTAGCCTAAGAGAAACTTACAAATAGTTCTCGGGATCTCCTCAGTGCGACGTCTTTAAAAATATTGAAGGTTTGTGATGCTCGTTAGCCATCTATTTATTCACATTGGAAGAGCTAAAATTACATTTTACTGTAAAAGCAAGGACATATGCTACACCGCCAATTTAGTCTATTCGATGTGAATTGACGAGTGTAGTGTAATCAGTTGGATGAGTGCTTTTTAAATCGCATTTGAATATATTCAAAGCGGAACTAAAACTTTTGAGAGTCAATGTGACGAACTGGTAAAATTACTGGAATATCTTCCAGAATAACAAATGGTATATCGAACCGTTAATACATATTATAACTGAAATGATGTTTCCGATTTGAGCCAGTTTTTTATTTATTTATTGCGCTACAGACATAATCTTGACAACAAATTATAACAAACTGAACTGGAATTTAAGATAGCATTTCATACTACATTCTTTAATTTAAAAAAATAGAATGTTGTGCGTTCTAAGAGGACGCTGGAGAGGTGAATGAAAACAGACTTCTATACGTGGAGAAGGAATAGAGAACACATCAAATGGCCGACTAGGATGGCTTGATTCATGTACGATAATTTTGGAATCAATATCGGCCTAACATATACCTTGATAAAGTTTCGAAACCAAACACTCGTGGAAGAACACTCTTTGAGCTTCCAAAGACGTAATATGAAGGATAGAAAGTGTTGTATAGGGGATGTTGAATTTAAAAAACACCAAGCGAGTGAGCCTGCACTGAGTTGATTCAATGGTTTCAGATAAATACTGAAAGCGAGGGGCCAAATTCGAATATGCTAAAAACGTAAACGAAAAAACCCATGACATTGGCACTAAATTTCATCTTGGAATCAAACGTCAGCTCTAAAATACGTGACAACAGGCAAGAAAATACCAGACAAGGAGTAGGAAAACTAGTGAGAAAAATTCGTGGTTACACTTTAAGATGTTTAATGAAAAGCAGTTACTTCGGCACGAGTGGTTAAGGGAAAACAAATCAGCTTATAACTAGTAACAATTGTACGCACACTTGATTGTCGCGTGTGTTAAGTAATCCTCGTATAGAAGGAGCTAAAAGGAGCAGCTAAAACAGAAGGAAGGTCAGTGAAAAACAAGATTAATAATGAGGGATCTACAATAAATCCTTGAAGAACTCCGGATATGGGAAATATATGAGGAATAACTATGAAGATAGGAGACAACATTAGGAGCAAAGGGGCCTAAACATGCCAATCTCATTAAGTTTATTGAGCAATAGGTTATGGTTCGCTTTGTCAAAAGCCTTCGAAAAGTCCGTAAAAATTGCATCAACTTGACTGTGAGAATCGAAGGTTGAAGTGACAAAATTAGTTTACTCCATAAGGTTCCTCTAATGAAACCATGCCGCTCAAGAACAAGAAAAGGATGTAGCGAAGGATAGACTCTGTTATATACGAAGCGTTCAAGGAGTTTCATAAAACAGCAGAGCAATTGAAAACAGTAGATGGATCAACACATTGAAAAACTCTGAAGACATTGGAGGCTTTCTATGATGAAGGGATGGCAGCAGATGCAAAGATAATTAGAAAGGATAGCTAAAATGTGGAGAGAGAGAGAGAGAGAGAGGAGAGAGAGAGAAGAGAGAGAGAGAAGAGAGAGAGAGAGGAGAGATAGAGGGAGAGATAGAGAGAGAGAGGAGAGATAGAGAGAGAGATAGAGAGAGAGAGGAGAGATAGAGAGAGAGATAGAGAGAGAGAGATAGAGAGAGAGAGATAGATAGAGGAGAGATAGAGAGAAAGGAGAGATAGATAGAGAGAGGAGAGATAGAGAGGGAGGAGAGGTAGAGAGAGAGGAGAGATAGATAGAGAGAGGAGAGATAGAGAGGGAGGAGAGGTAGAGAGAGAGGAGAGATAGAGAGAGGAGAGATAGAGAGAGAGAGAGGAGAGATAGAGAGAGAGAGGAGAGATAGAGAGAGAGAGGAGAGATAGAGAGAGAGGAGATAGAGAGAGAGAGAGGAGAGATAGAGAGAGAGAGAAAATGAGGGACTTTACCAGGGTATTGGGAGCACCTTCATGATCGGAACTAATATTAGAATATGAAATGTTCACTAGAGTTTTATAGTACTTATTCGAGTCTGTAGCTTAACAAATCTAATTATATCCTGAGATTTTCAGCTCGATGAGACAATGTTATATCAAATTCAAAGTTAAGCTTGCTAAACAAATTCGTTGCACTTCAAGAAATTATATCGCACTGCTAAAATTGTCCGTTTTAAACGAAAAAAATCACTTAGGCAAGGAAAATATAGGCCGATTATATATCTCTTCCATGACGATAAAACTGCTAAAATCTTACAGCAATGCCGTAGTGTTTATGCCATCACGTAAAATATTTGTTTTGACTTTGTGAAGGTTTAAGATGTAATATATGAAAACATGGAAAGTATCAATATTTTCAAAGGGTTGTCTCATTTGGCAGCAACTAAAACTCAATTTTCTGCACCAATTCAAACGCTGAAGTAGAAAAACTATTTAGTATAATGAATATCGTGAAGAAAACTTAAGAAAATATGTTATCAGCATTGTCGTAAAATTTAATCACTTAATTGTAAAAATCGCTTGAAGATTAGCAATTAATGAACTACTCGATAAGATTTTAGAAAGGATTTTTAAAAACACTGAAAGCACAACGATTTAAGAGGTTTTTACGTCATCATCAAGAACGAAATTGTTTACTATTTAATATACTAATAAAATTTTAATCTTTTTTTTAATCTTTATCAATACTTAGTTACTGATACCACTTGCGCAAAAAGTACTATATTTGGTGTTAAAATCAAAAATCTGACACTAATATTGTGAGCTATATTTATCAATAAAATTGCGTTTTCTTTTTACTTTTTCTAACCTAAAATTATTATTCAATATTTTCATGAATGATTGTTTTGCTTTTGTAGTGAATTCTAGCCACTTTTTTGAAGTTTAGGGATATCTGGAGAGTTTCAGATATATATATATATATATATATATATATATATATATATATATATATATATATATATATATATATATATATATATATATATATATATATATATATATATATATATATATATATATATATATATATCTATATATATATATATATATATATATATATATATATATATATATATATATATATATATATATATATATATATATATATATATATATATAGGACTTGGTTTTTTTGGTTTTTTTTTAAACAAGAACAGTCATTGCTCACGACAGCAACCAGCGCTCTCTTTTACAGAAATTCAGCCAAATATAGATATGGTGATTGAAGTAGTGACAAAAACATTTCTTTTCTTTGTGTCTTTTCCAATGTTTCGACTAGCATACCTGATTCCCTTACCCGCGCATATTGCGGCTAATTGAAGCCCTAATTGCAAGCATCGATCTCCAGACATGTTTTGTCTCAAAAGCCTTTGGCAATGATTCGCACTTTCTAGCCTCCATAATCATAATCGGCACAAATCTCGAATTGTCCAACTAAATGCATGCTTTTCTTTTAGTGCCTTTTATCGCTACTTATATCTTCAGGAATGGGCACTAACGTAGGCAGCAAAAGTAGCCAAAAATTTAATATGACATATGATGAGGTGTTTGGATATGACGAGATATCGACTTCTCATCTGGTCTGAAAGTGCTAGAAAACAGTTTCACCAAAACTGCTGGTCCACAAAAAATATTTACAGAAAAAGAAAAGTTTGTGTCAAAATTTATGACGGAGGCAGCACCTTCATATGTAGACAAGATACATGATTCGAATGTAAATGAAAAATAAATAAGAGCTTGCAGAAAAGTGCCTCTTTTTTAACGAAACCTCTCAAAGAAATGGAAATACAAATAAATCCCCAGCACCCAGTTTCGTCGATCGATCAAAAGCCAATGAAAATAGCTCGTTTGAAGCAAAAAAAAAAACATGAAACTTTTGTTGGACATTCATTTGGAAGAAAAATAAATAGCGGAATCTAAAAAAAATGGAGGAGTTGAGTCGACATGAGGATTCTAACACAGCATTTTTACTTCCAGTTCTTCGCATGATATAATTATTATCTAGATAAGTCAATGTAATCAATAAATCACTGCTGCTCAGACTTCAGTATAATCGTACAATATATTTACCACAAAAACTATTTGTTGTATTTTAACAAACTGAGACAAAAGCTGAACAGAAAACGAAAATTTAGGAGCCATATGTACTCTACTCTGTCTTTTTATCCTCTACACTCTATTCTATGCTGATAACTTACTCAAATGACACTGAAGTTAGTGGCAATAGTGACCTCAACGCAATTATACTGATTGTATTAGGGTGATACGAAGCTCGATAATTTATTTATCCATCGAAATAATGTAGCCTCGAATCGAACAAATGAAGCTGAAACATGGAAACCTTAATGCTGACCTAAATTACTGAGTCCAGACATTCAAATGATGGTAGACATTAATATATACTAAAATTATGTGTATAGTACAAAAGATTAAGCATTGACAAATAGCCAGACGGAAACGTTTAAAAAATGAATAGACGGAAATCATAAAAAATGAATAGATAGCAAGTGCACAGGTATCTACGTCACCTGACTTTTCGTTTCAAGCATCGCGAATGTCGCATACATGTAGGTCAAACGATAAGCTCTCCAACCCACTCTCCACTGCGTCCCTGTGATGAATGACTTCTCAACTTCGCTGTATTATTAATTATAACCCTTTCGGTCTTTGGATTTAATCGCAGTTGTTTGCTCTGCTTGGAGGAATCTTTTATGCTCGCTGCAGATACTAGCCGGGTTCACGTTGCTTGCTTGATGGCAGCAATAGTCGTGGTGGGGTTGCTGATGCTGACGAGGTTCGTTCATCAAGCCTGTCGTGATGGAGAATGGCAACGTTGAAAAGAACGATGATAATGGGCTTCGCTTAATACCTGACATATTGTAAACATGACCTATGCACTTTTGCCGTAGTCAGCCCCGTTGTAGTGGTTGGGAAGATGAGATGAGAGTCATGAGAGACAAAAGAAGGTCAAATCACTTCGCGGAACTTTTACTCGTTATTCAGCAAAAACAATTGCACAGTTAGAACTGGCCACATCAGCACATATTACATATCTGACTAAGTTCCTTAATTCTATATGGCTTGAACTAAGGGCACAGCTAACAAGTTACACCTAAATATTTATTATTTGCTGAATCACACTTCGCCCGCATTAAGTCGCACTATCTTTTCACGGGAGCTTGAAGCTGCACGCAAGTATAGTAGACGTACGTGCAGATTGCAAAGCTCCAAGGACGTTTTGAAGGGGGAAATGTATTACACTGCTTTCAGGCTGCTTCCATTCTTTACACTGCGAGTAGAATGGAATGCTTCCTTGTTTCCTGCTTTGGCTTATCACTTTTCAATTTTCCACTTCGTCGTTTTCGCCTAGGTCACCAACGGTAATTAGCTTCACTGCATTGCACGCGCGGTCTTCAACACATAAAGCCCCAATTACGTTCCGCCCGGAAAATCGAAACATGTACATATTTCTCCCAAGCAACGATCTGTTGAAAAGTGGAAGCACCAGCTTCCTGATTTCGACGAATAGGCTTACCGAGCGCGACGAAATCTAAGCTAAGTCGCGACCAACTATTTGGCACAACAATAATAAAATCAATGACATATTTAAACAGCGAATAATAATGATATCGCGAGATTAAAATGATAAGAACTGATGATTATGTAGGAATACAGCAATATGGCACTGGCACAAAAGTAGGAAAGCGTACTTTGACCGTATATCTTTCGAATAGAAAAACATTCAACGAGGGAAGAAAATTACAGGCAGGGTCCAAAACTGTATTTTTTTCTTAATTTACTAGATTCGGGGGACCAAAACTTAAGAAACTTGACCCGTGTACGCGACGTTTCAACGAATGACCTTAAAGTGAAAATTGCTCACGTTATTCAAGTTTGCGAGTCGAAGGATGGCGACGAGCGAGAGAATTTTCTAAGGGGTATTTATGGGACATGCGAAGGACACACTAGCCAAGACTTTAAGGGGGTTTCCATTGTTGGTTACGAGTGTAAGTTTTCTGATTACTTGAATAAGCTTTTATGGGTTTGGATGTTGGGTCGATACATTTAGATTGATGCTTTGGAAAGCTCGAAGATTTAGTTTTAGGGGAGAGTGTGGTCGTGGCACTGAGGTAGTTGTAATAGGCTTAGGTGAAAGTGTTAAACATTTAATTTAATTTTAATTTAATTTAATAAAAAGAATAAAATACAATAGTACATGCATAAAATTACGAAACAAAATAAAAATAAAACAAACTATATAAATACAAGACTAATAAATAGTGCATAAATAAAATAAGTTATAAACAGACAACAAATAAAGTAATAAATAAATGACAAATGAATGATTAACAAATTAAATACCAAATTTAAATTGAACATACAATACATATATGTTAGTATGGTGAGGGGGTGGGGGAGACTATAAAGAGAGAGCCTTGATGATGTTATTTTAAAACGTTGATTTAGAAATCGTAGGGGAAAAGTTCTCGCTTGAATAGCTTGCAGCATCTATTTATTGGCTCGTTTGATGCATATGTTGTGTTGTGATGGTATTTAATAAGCAATCGTCGGGATCTAGTGACTCTCAAGGGCTGATTGAGTACAAACTTTTCTTTCAAGTAGACGACATTAACCACGTCTCTGATGACATCGAAGCTGAAGCAGGCAGATAACATTAATCTTCTCGACGCAAGGGGTAACAAATTCATAAATTTAAGGCGATATTCGTATGATGGTAGATTACTGAAATCATAAGGGTTGAAAAGGTCCCTCAAAGAAGCGAATAGTAAAAATTGCTTCTGAACAGACTCAAATCTTTGGCTATGAATTTCAAAAGCCGGATTCCAGATAGTGCACGAATATTCAAGAAGAGGACGCACGAGTGAAATATACAAGGATTTAGTAACCCAGAGATTCTTAAACTCTTTGGCCCGTCGCTTAATGAAACCAAGTTGTTTACTTGCTCGGGAAAGCACTCTATCGTAATGAAGATTAAAGCGGAGCTTTTCATCCAGGGTGACACCGAGATCTAATATGTTGCCAACCCTGCTGAGTGACTTATCGTTGAGGCGGTACGTATAATGAACGCGTGCAGTTTTGCGAGAGAAGCTGATTGCGCGGCATTTATCAATCTTAAGAGGGAGCTTGTTCGCGGAGCACCAATGGTCTAGAGAATTCAGTTTAGACTGAAAAAAGGTAGCGTCATATGGTGTCCTGATGACATGGTAGATTTTGAGGTCGTCCGCATATAGTAAATGGGGAAAATATATAACATAGTAGGGTCGAGATGTAGATTTGGTTAAGAATTGTCTTATATTTATTTTGTTTTTTTTTTTTTTTTTTTAATTTCACAATTCTATAAATATTTCAAAATATATAAAAAGGGAAAGTCTCCAAATACAGCTCTTTCGGGTATCGGACGCTGTTCATTTTCATAATCGAATTTTTTCGCGGATATTTTTCTCCTTCATTTGCCCCAAATTTAACTAATGCACATTTTCAGAGTTAGGTTAACTCAAACTCAGTGCAGGGTTTTCCTTTCGTACCTGGATTCGAACCAGGAACTCCACAAGTTCAAGAGCTCTATTCACTAGGATACACGAGCTTTTTTTCAAAACATATTTAATGTGAAATAATATAATTCGGTAGTTGTATCCAATTTCTTAATTCAATCGTCGATTAATTTACTTACTGCGCGTACTTTCAGAATAAGACAACATGGTGATGCGTGCTGGGAACTTACCTGGAAGAAAAAACAAACATGAAGTTAATAAATTGTACTAATCTATTATATAGATGAAAACTGAATTAATGAATAGGTTGGCTTATAGAAACGGGGTGGGGCTCGTAAATATTGAAATATTTACGAGCTTTTCTGGTGGATGACTAATTGTAGAACATTTAGTTGATATTAAATTATTATCCACCTTAATATAATAGATGTGGAATTATTGTAAGAATTACAGCTCACCAAGCTGTTTTTGAAGCCCCACAGGAGTTGTACGAGGTGATTAAAGGATTTGGATAAAATATAGGTGTAGGTGATACAATAAAGATGTTGAGATTTCACATTTTCATTGCTGGAATTCCACATAATTACTTGTCAATTTTTACACATAAAACCTGCTTGAATTTGGATTCCAGACCACAACTATATATTATAACAGTCACCGCTTTATTCGCTAAGAAACACGAGGATAATAGTGAGGTATTGTTTTATTTGGCCTACGGACTATGTAAGCTTATGTAACTATATTTTGCAGCTAAAGGTATTCTGAATACAGCGCATGCGACCATAAATGCAGTGCTCTGTTACATAGCACTACGCGCTTTGTGGATTGCGTATAAAGTGTATAAAGCTTAATACAGTTTTATATTCTTGGGAAATAATAGAACATATGATTTTATTATTGTGTGCAATATTTGAAATAAATCGCTTTAGTATAGCATCAAGATAAATTTATTTATCCTAGTAATTCTTATCAAAAGAGAGTGTTGTCTCAGATTCGTCCAACTTCATGAAGTAAGATTTAGACATCGATGCAAAACATTTATTTGCATACCGTAGATTGTAGCATGAAATTGTATCCATATTGTCAAAAGCAAGATTGAATTCGTATTACAATATATTTATATTCATTAGACTAGCTTTATAGGTTTCGAGAAAGGTTTATGAAAACCGGGAAAAGTGTCCCAAATTTACTCCTGTCAGCAATAAATGAACTAAAATAGAAACTACGTCAAGACGGGACATGATAAAGAATTAAAGCATAGTTTGTTTTTAAATTCAACCGAAAACAAAAACTACTTAATGAAAAATTAACAAATGAAATTATTTTTCCTAGGCATTTTCTCCAACAGCAGCAAATGAAAATGTTTGCTCCAATACACAAACCCACTTGAAAACTTCTAAGAACATTGTCGAAAGTTTTAAAACCTACTTTCGTTAAATCTATAGCTCAAGGACTTTTGCTTTCAAACTGGGGCGCAGCTGGTGAAAGCTTATTGAAACTTACAAGTATTTTACAATATTTCATGTTTCGTGAAAATAAGCTGTATCAGAACAGTAAACACACTGTTTCAAATTTATTATTTAAGTAATTAATCATAATCATGTGTGTTTCATTGCCATATTCTTACCAATTTCGGATTTTAACGCAGAGCTAGGATAACATTTACCGGCTTTGCGAAATTCAAGAATGAGTAATGCGAAACCACGAAATAGAAGAGAGAAATTCAGTGGCTTTGTTTAAGGTATACCGATAGCGCCTTGTATGTTCGATGATAAAGCGGGTCTTTATGGTTAGTTTGGTGAATCGCGCTTCATCGAACCCGAGAATTAGGTTTGCTAATAAGTCAAGCGCAAGGGCCGAACGTGAATAAATAATGATAAATTTCGTAGATTTGTCTACTTGGCGATTTATGGATTTTGAAAGCACTCTAATTTCCTTAATTTTCAATACAGTACTTCACTGAAAATGCACAAAAAAGGTGTAATAAGGAATAACTACGATAACCAAAACTCTACAGTAGCTAGGAACCGAAAAATATAAGGAACTGCAGGAAACAATAAAATATGCCAGGGAATAAATTTTGAAGAAGTTATTACTTGAAAAATAAAACTTAAAAGCAAAGAAAAAATTTGTTATTAATAACAAGTAATATGGTACAAAATGTTGTATAAATTTTTATTTTCTAGTTCTATAATCTAAACAATTTCGCTATTTTCTTTTCCTACAACTCAAATTCATGACAGCCATTTTTCCAGTAACATCATTAACGTCTGGACCGTTACCGCCATCCTCTTCCTCAGCGACTTCTTGAATTGGATTTAACATATTTCGCATATGCTTTAAATTCTCGATTGTAAATAATATATCTTTACAAGCTTTCTTCAAATATTTTCTACGTTTTTTTATTCCTCCATAATGTTCCAAAAGATCTCGGCGGCTTTTCGGGATTCCTAGTAAACTCGAAATTTTCACTCCTTTTAAAGTATATTTGGGTGGGCGTTGAAATCGCATCATTGTTGCGACATATGCCGCTGCAATATCGGCAATTGGTTTATCGAATATATCATCTGTAGGTTTTGCTGGCACTGATGGTGCATCACTTTGTCCTTCTTCGACGTGCTGGAAAGTTGATGAGGTTCCTTCTTCGTGCCACATTTTTAGAATACTACGAGATGACTATTTTGATTAAATGGCAACCGGGTATTTATAGAAAGTATATCAGAAGGGCCTGTTTTCAATTTCTGGTGATCCTTTGGAATTTAACCAAACCACGTATTGACATTTTAATTGCTTTGCCGCCGTCAAACAAGTAAAACATTGTAACCTTCAACAAAATTAAGTGGCATATAAATACTCGGGAGAGACGATATGAAAAAGAGATAGTAAACAGGTAGATTTTCGATGAAATTAGCTAATTAGCAAAACAATACCACGTATTTGAAAGCATACTATTGAGGTTGTTTGACCTGAAATGTTAACTGGATGAGGAAGTGTCTAATTTTTGCCACTCCACTCGGCAGAAAAAATAAGTAAATTGAAAAATTTAGAAAAACTGAATCTTTGGAATAAAGTGGTCAGTTCAATTTATAATGGCCATGTATTTAATTATCAACATAATTGAAAATTGTATATTTTTCAGCTTTGTGTATATTTAAAAAAAATAATTTCATAGTAGAACAACATAATGCTTCAAAGTACGTTCAAATACGTTGATTCTTTAGTAGTAAGGGAAAATTGTAGTATTTTTTCTGCGTAAACGTATCTTCCAGAAACACAAAAACGATTTCACAATCGTAAATTACGGCCTCGTGTTTTTTTGCGTATGGCTTATGCTAAGCTAGTTTTACAATCGTTTACAAACTACTTCAATAATCGATAGCGAACATAATAGAGTCAGTATTTTTGTATAAATCATAGTTTTTTGGTAAACCATATCAGTTTCAAAACGTTCAAAATATTTTGCCTGTTTCAAAACATGTAGCACTCTCTGACAATATATTGAAATATATGAGTTTGTTCGATTTAACTTAAGCAGCAGCAAATATGTTTGAATAAAAATATACAGCAACTAAACTAGGTCAAAGATCAGGTTAATTAGTTGGTTATCGCTAGAGCATACAGACACTCAATAGTACACTTAATTTTTACAATTTTAATTCTACAGTTTTTACTCTAACGGTTTTTTTTACTACCCATAGTTTGGAAGTGCTATATTAACACTTTCAATCAATAAGTTATATCAATTTAAAAATTTATTGTCATTTAAAAAAACATTTTTATATCATATGCAAATATCGGTAGATTGCACATAGTGAAGTATTTTAACTTAAACTTTTAACTTAACTTTGATATATGAAACAGAGAAAATTAAAAAAACATAAGGTTTTTAATGCGCCTTATTTCAGTTTCTTTTTTGATAAAAAAAATTTCAGTAATACGGATGATTTTCTTAATGGACGTTTCTTCAACAAATCGATAAAGCGTGGGTTCTTAGAATATTTTAATGTAAATTAAGTTTATATCGTCCCAACTTGATCGTACACAGTAAGTCGTCTTAATTGTGAAATAATTTACTAAACTTTCCACTGTGATACATTGATTTTCACAATCCAGCACTTGCTATAAACGTTGTCATTCGCATTTCAGATATTTACATTGATAAGTGACCGACATCAAATTTGAGTGATTTTATTAAAACGATTATGCTGTTTTGATTTAAAAATATATCACCTGCTCTCTTTGATTTTTTTCATTTTTATAGCTTTATAGTCAAATGGATCCATAATAGTGTTTGCTCTTTTACTAATCAAAACACTTTTACAATATTCAGGCCATCGGCCACCTAGTCTGCCAAGTCGAAGCTCAGATATCAAGACCAATGCTACAATTGCACAAACGCACAATCTCGATACGTGAGGTGTAATGGTCTTCAGCACCACAAGTTCTTAAATAAGCGCTCAGAAAAGATACCTAAGTGTGGCAACTATCCCGCAAGCTATTAGGATCGTTCCAGAAATTCCAAAAAAACATCAATAAAACTTTCGACCAAATAGTCCGACACAACTCTGCCACTCCTCAACTGCTGACCACTTCTTTTAACATTACTTAATCTAAGACCAACCGGCAAGTTTCTAGGTTTCAACAGTTTCTAGGCATTATACAAGATCATCTTCATTTGATGATAAAAGCCATAATGACGAAATTGGTAAAAATGAAGCCTGGAAATGACTGATCCTGGAAGTTGTTCAAATACTTTAGGACAAAAACAAAACTAATCATGCCTCCCATTCATGGTTCAACTGGCCTGATTTGAAACAAAACTGCCAAAGCCGAAGAATTGGTTGATGCAATCGAGCTACAATTCCAGTAAAACATTTCTTGTTCGACAGCAAACTCAAATAGACACAAAAAAAGCCATTAAAATTACAACTTTAAGCAACATTTTCAATTTCATCAGCCCACTTATCAGGGCGAAAAACCTCAATATGACTAAAAGGGATCTTTAATGTAAGCAAAAACTTAGGACAAACAACAAACCTTTGGACAAACAACTAAATCCCAGCGTGTCAAAATATAGCTTTACGAATGATTTTTTAAATTTCGAAATACATTTTTTATTTCGGTGCCTTTTTCGAAGTAATAGAATCTTTGAAACACACTTCCAAAATCTTATGCGCAATATAAACCAAATCTTTTATTTCATCTTGACATCTATGTATAAGCTAGAAAATACGTCGATTTTCGTAGCTCATGAATAATATTTTCTTTCCTTGAGTAAATTCTTCGCAAATCAACTTGGCATATTATTCCATTGTTCTCCGAAGAACAAAAACCACCACGTGAAAAATTGAATTTGGTCCTTTTCAACAACTTGAACTCAAAAAAAAAACAAACAAAATAATCCAGCAGCTTTTCATCATTCGTGAAAAATTACCAAAAACATACAGAGTTTCATTTTTCTACTTTCCACTTAACTTTTTTCCTTTTCATGTTTTTCTTCGCTTTTCGTAACAAAATTTTTCTTCGACTATCCGATGTAATGTAATAAAAGTGAAAAATCTTTAAATTCACGCCTCACACATTCCAGCTTCTGGACACTGTGTTGTATGAGTATGTTGAAATATGGTTGGAAAATGATGAAGTGAGGGAATGAATGGTATGACGATTTAAATTTAGAAAATTATGTTTTGTTTTCGAACTGAAAGCGAATGAAAAGTCTTGAGGAAATCTTGTCCATGTGGCACATGTGCGAATAGCTAGTTGTTGCGTTGCATTGTTAGACACTCTGGTGATGGCAGGAAAATTGGAAATGTGGATTTTCACATTTTACAGATGTGATATCTAGAGATTCTTTGCAATATTGTTAATATTAGTGAGTCGAAGCGTAAAACTATAAAATTGAACCAATGAGTTTATTATGGAGCGATGAAAAGCGGAGGCCATAATTATACACTAGTAGCATGTGGACCAAGCTGATTAAAAGCATGATAGAAAGCATGCAAAATTCTACTTACAGATTTACACTTGTTTTTATAGATTCAAACATATGTACTCTGGAATTTTCAAGAATTACGGGAGTGTTTGTTTCACGTTGAAAACACTAGAACCGCGGCATGAGTGTGAGCCATGTTCAGACAGGCGTCCTGTCGATCTGTTTCACATTTCGGGAGATGTGTTATTGAATTGATCTACAAAAATAAAATTTTTCATTACAGACATAAAATTCAGAGCAAGAAAATACGACGTAGTTGTTTGTAATTTTGTAAACTGTTTACTATTCATTACATAGTTAGTCTTACCGAATGTAAGGCTGATCGCTTGTTGAAAGATTCTTAATAGTTCGAACGTAGTCCATCAACATCAATGGCGATGAGTTTTTATCATATATGTAGATATTGTGATAACACTTGTAGATTTATCGAAATAAAAAACAATAATAAAGATTATACCATTTTCTGTCATTATAAACATCAAACGTTAATTTTAATTGAAATTATTTATCTTACCGTCTAAATAAACCTTAAACCTATTTTTAGACAGGTATCACTTTTCAAGAACAGTGCTTTTACGGAATTGTTATTGTAAATAAATTCAAAGAATCTATCAAAAATGTGAGTCCAAATAAAATCGAAGCGTTTAGAGAGAAGCAAATCAGAAAATGCTACTTGCATAGCTGATCAAAGATATGGTGAATGCTTTATTGTATCTATTACTACATAGAACATGCTGATTTTATTGTTTTTTCGTCTGAATCAAACAGCGCCCAATGTGGGTCATTAATTTTTTATGATTTTATTTCGATTCAATCAAATGATATTTAAAAGCAATTAACACTATCATCAAAGGTATCTATGAGTTTCCATGGTTTTTTTTTGGAATCTGTGATCAAAAATCATCACTTCAATTAAATGATGATCAAAAATCATCACATCAAGAACTTTATTAGGTTTTATTTTAGTCTCATGAATTCTGAATTAATGAGTTTTCCATAGGCCAATTAAGAATATATTTCTGCGAATAACTACAAAAATATTACGATTGAGCTAATTTTACCCGATTAAGCTTACAGAATATAAAAAAAAACAGAAATGTTGTCAACTGAGAAATATTTATTTGACATTAAACAGCAAAATAGGTACAAAAATATTTTCACTTATCAATTAAATTTACTGCATTTAATTTGAAATATTTATGGATGGCATTCAAAAGAACGGAATCAAGAATAAACTGTGTGATTGAGAAATCATTTCTACCGTTTTATGAGGAAAAATAATATTGATAAAAAATTTTCAAG
The DNA here is from genome assembly GCA_947369275.1 of Nemotelus nigrinus. Classification (NCBI taxonomy): domain Eukaryota; kingdom Metazoa; phylum Arthropoda; class Insecta; order Diptera; family Stratiomyidae; genus Nemotelus; species Nemotelus nigrinus. The sequence goes on from OX376375.1 coordinate 78,063,081, forward strand.
GCAGACCGTAACAGAGTTGGACAGCATAAAACGTTTATTTATGAACACTATTAATAAGCTTATCAAGATCGAATTAAGATTTGTCTAAAATCAATAGAGATAATGAAAAATTCAAAATATGAAAATCATATAATATAACTAAATTAATCCCAAGACAACATTTTCATATATCGATTTGTTTCTTTAAACTATCATGCGCCATGATTATTGATAGGTGCCAACTTTTCTGTTCAAACGAACAGCTAAATCAGTAATATAAGCCATATCATGATAGCAAAATATAATCCACAGAAAATCGACGCCAAACATTCTTCAGACTTAAATACTATTTATTTTTCATAGGACTGCCAAGTTATATTTTTAGCTGCGCAGATTCAAATTTATTGAGAAACTCAAAAATAGCCGAATGGATGACATTTTGAGTTCATATCAATGAAACACATTGTTTGCGTCGTGAATTTCAAGAAAAACCGTTCAACAACACGAACAACGTCATGATCAAGGGTGAAACGAATGAAATGAGGTTTCAAAAGACGAAGAAATAAATAGATCAAATCGAAAATTGAGGATGACAGCTCAACACCCTATTCAGTTTGAAATATTTTTTTCCTTGAAATATCCTGATTTAAGTAGAATAAAGATTAATTATGAGGGAAAATGTACCTATATTTTTACTTAATTACTATTTTTTGCTTATTGTTCGATAATTTTTGACGGAAAATTATAGCTAAAGATATCAGCTAACTGATCGTTTTGTATCAGTTTTAGGGGTTAAGTGGAATCTAGGTAGTGGGAGTGTCATGTGTAATTTTAAATCAACTCATAAGAATTCTATTTGTAATCTTCACAATTTTTACTTATTATCAAATGCTCCCTAAAAGCAATTTCCATGAAATTCTTGAAAGTCTTCGAAAACTTGGTCATACACAAATATTTCGTCTAGACTCTACCCCGAAATGCCAGAATCAAAAACAAACATCAAAAAACCAAGTTTCAAGTGCAAAACAACACTCACCATCAATTATATGATGTATCCTCTTTTCGCAACAGTGCTACTTCGCTACAATTCATCAAGTGGATATCGATTTGCTAACTTACTTCAAAACCACTTGTAATCTGCCTATAATTTCGACGTAATCCAGACAAATTCGAACCAAACATCGAAAGGCGCTCCTTCGTTTTGCATGGTCGCTTGGATATCGTCGCATCACAGTATACAGAGTACAGACACTGAATAAACATGCGGAATTTATTCCCTCAAGTCATCAAGTAAATTCGAATTCGAGTGGCCTTATTTCGTTCTACTTTGAACCGAATAAATGGAAAATTTCATGTTTTGGAAATATTTACAAGAATTGAGTTGATAAAAATACAGAAAAATAGCATAAAAGTAACATTTCGAAAATGCGCTGTTTTGGATGGATGAAAGATGAAATTTAATTTTGGAGCATACGTGTTTAAATGAAACTTGTCAAGTGATTCGTCAATAAATTTGCGAATAACATTATTCCTCGCGACATGTGTAACTGTTTACAGCCGAACTCAGAAGGTTATGTGTGGAAAAGTTTTGGTCTAGGCATATTTTCGGATTTAGGTTTAGAGAGACAAGTTCCTTTAAAATATTTTATGCAACCCTTGCAATGAAAAATCTCCAAGAATGTTTTTCTTGTTCATAAGATTTGCATATTTTTCATTACATATTTTCAATTATATAAGTGAGGATAAATGCTTATCCAATTTTACTCTATGTTCATCGAATCAACCCTCCAGCACCACCAGTCTCTCCAAAGAAAAGCGCTAAATGAAGCAAATTAAATACAAATTCACTTAATATCCTTCCCCATATCAATCCTTCTACAACCTCCACTCATGAATGCGCAAGAGCACATAACATTAACGAGGCGGACAATAAGTGCACAATTTACTTTTTTCACATCGTCTGTCTGCCAACTTATCAAGCTTCTTTGCTTCTGCCCACTTCAATGGAAAATTTGCATAAAATTAATTCAGTGTGATTTTCGTGAACTAATAGGACAATGAGGGTTTTCCGCTCTTATAGAATTCGAAAAGAAACAGTGTATTAGAGCATAAAACCATTGCAAGTAGTGGGACGCATACACAGGTTATGGCATGATGTTAGTCATGCGAATGGAAAATTGTCGTTGGCGTTGTTTCCGAGAAAAAAAACCATTATTTTTGATAACAGACAGATTAGAGTGATTGCGACGGGGAAAAAGAGAACGGGAATGGAAATTTGCAAAGCTAATGTGAAAATAATGTGGTTCGCTCTTAAGTGTTTTCTTTTTAAACAGCGGTGTAGTCTTCCAGTCTAACTTATTTCTGAAAACCTCTATGTACATAGTCCCCATGATTCTTCCTTCGATGCTTGGGGCACAGAAACGTTTATGGCATTTTCCAAGGTATTTTTCAAGGCTAAGTTTTGTTCACTTTTAACTTATTTGACTAGGTATTTTAATTTTTTTTACTTAATGCTAGAAAAATAAAATATTAAGTTAGTTGATGTATTTTTATTACAAAATGATTTTTAAAATCAACAACAGATTACTGATTTTTTTCCAAAGGAAAAGAGGACAGATTTGGTAAATTCAAATTTAACTTGTTTCATATGCAGAAGGGAAAATCTTATTCATCATCATCGTGGCACAACAGCCCGACGTCGGGCCTTGGCCGCCTGGATAGTATTCCTCCAATGGTCTCGGTCACGTGACCGCGTCCTCCAGTCTTGGAGCCCCAGTAGTTGCCCGGCGTCCGCATACACTGAGCTTTCCCAACGAGCTCTTGGTCTTCCTCTAGGCCTCGCTCCGTCGACACGTCTTGCGTTCATGACACGTTTTGGCATGCGATCGTCATTCATGCGTTGCACGTGCCCAGCCCACTGTAGTCGTTGCAATTTGACGATCTTGGAGACTTCCAGCTCATCGTACAGTTCGTACAACTCATTGTTGTACCGGATGCGCCATCCATCTCGGTCGCGAACAGCCCCGAAAATCCGCCGTAGAACTTTCCGTTCGAAGGTGTCGATCCTATTTTCGGAGGCTTGTGTCAAGGTCCATGTTTCGCAACCATAGCACAGCACAGGTCGTATGATAGTTTTGTAAACGCGGAGCTTAGTTTTCCTGTGCACATATTTCGATTTCATAATGGGGAGGACCGAGAAGAATGTCTTATTTGCTAGTTGTATCCGTCGCTTGATTTCGTCAGTTTCGTTGGCGTCACTCGATAGATTGCTACCAAGGTAAATGAAGTTGTCCACGAATTTGATGCAAAGGTCCCCTACGTTGATGGTCGTGTGCGCTGGCGTCCTTGTCCTAGATTGCATCATCACTTTCGTTTTGTCCTCGTTGATTCGTAGTCCAACTTCCTTTGCTGCGGTGTCAAGTCTAAGCAGAAGTTCTTCTGCATCGGTCAGTTTTCGAGTCATGATGTTAATGTCATCCGCGTACGCTGCCAATTGTGTCGACTTAAAAAGTAGCGTGCCGCTGGTGTTCAGATTCATTGCCCGAATAGCGAACTCAAGTGCCAGGTTGAAGAGCGTGGGCGCTATTCCATCACCCTGTTTCAGGCCACCCAGAGTTTCGAAAGGATCCGTCAATCTGTACTGGATCCGGACTTGCGAGACGGAGTTGGTCATGGTCATCTTTACAAGTCTCACTAATTTGGCCGGTATACCAAATTGCAGCATTATACTATATAGAGCGCCTCGATTGATGCTGTCATATGCTTGTTTAAAGTCGACAAAGATTTGGTATACATCGACGTCGTATTCCCAGCACTTTTGCAAAATTAGCTTGACCGTGAAAAGCTGGTCGATTGTGGAGCGACCAGATCTGAAACCGCCTTGATACTCGCCAATGATTTCTTCCGCGAACGGTTTAATCCTATACTCCAGGATTTTTGACAGGATTTTGTAGGCCGTACAGACTAAGGAGATGCCTCTGTAATTCTCACACCGCAGTTTGTCTCCCTTTTTATGTATGGGACAGATGATGTTTCTGCGCCAATCGTCTGGGATCACCTCAGTCTCCCATATTCGCAGCAGTAGTTGATGTAGCGCACTTAATAAACCCGCCCCACCAGACTTGAGTAGCTCAGCTGGTATCTCGTCAGCGCCCGGCGCTTTGTTCCTTTTCAGTGAGCGCAAGGCGAGATCAACTTCTTCTACTGTAGGGGATTGTGTGGATGGGGTTTGACCAACGGTATCATCATGGAGCTCAGCTTCTGCTGCCAGGATGTTTGATGGCGGATTCAGAAGCTCTTCGAAGTAGGACGCCCATCGTTTGTTAATACTTTCGGTGTCGCTGATAATATTGCCATCTTTGTCCTTACAGAGGCTAGTCTTGGGTTGGTAGCCATTTTTGATCGTATTTACTAATCTGTACGCTTGTCTGTTGTTCTTACTAACTAGGTTTACATTAATGTTCAGCAACTGCTCGTCAAAGTATTTTCTTTTCTTACGCCTAATTATTCTATTGGATATTCGCCGTAGCTCGTCATATTTTTCCTTTTTGGCTCTGGTTGCACGTTGGACCCATTGTCTGTAGGCCTCGTTCTTTGCGTCAAGTGAGTTTCTGCATTCTTCGTCAAACCATTCGTTTCGGGCACGTCGGGCTTTGTATCCCATAACGTTTTCTGCCACATTCTTGATTGCATTTTTGAGCTCTTCCCAGAACTCGTGGACACCTACGTTGCTGGAGTCGCGCAGCATTGGTGAAATTCTTTCCTCAAGCGCGGTCGTATATACCTGAGCCGTATAATCGTTCAGCAAATTCTCAACCGCGAAGATTTTGGGAGGGCTGAATCTCGATTGGTGCGCTGAGGAAATTCTGCACCGGTATGTTGTTTTCACCAGGAAATGATCGGAGTCACAGTTAGCTCCGCGGTACGACCGAACATCCATAACACTTGACGCCCATCTCTTGCTAATAAGGACGTGGTCGATTTGGTTGACGGTATGTGCGTCTGGAGAATTCCAGGTCTGCTTGTGAATGCGACGATGTGGAAAGCAAGTTGAGCTTACAACAAGGTTCCTGCTGCAAGCGAAGTCAATTAGACGATGGCCGTTATCATTGCATTCTTCGTGGAGGCTGTGTCCTCCAGTGGTCCCCCGATGCCAACTTTCATTCCCGACTTTTGCATTGAAATCTCCCAGTAGCATTTTGACATCATTCGATGGAAGTGAGTCGAAGAGAGTTTCAAGGCAGGCATAGAACTCGTCTTTTACAGAGTCTTCTTGTACTTCGGTGGGAGCGTGCACATTGATGAGCCAGAGGTTGAAAAATCGCGCCTTGATGCGAATCGCACACAGCCTTTCGTTTACGGGTTTGAAGTCGGTAACGCGCGACTTAAGCTGCTTGTTCACTATGAATGCTACTCCAAACTCCTTGCGGCCCGATGGTTTACCGCTTGTAAAAATGGTATGCGATTTCTTGTCATTGATCTCGCAGCCTAACCAATTTGTTTCCTGGACTGCAGTAATGCTCAGTTTGTACTGTTCGACCTGATGAAGGAGGGCCTTTTCGGCCCCCGGTTTGTTCAGGGAGCGTACATTCCAGGTTCCGAGAGAATAATCCGTTGTGCGTTTGCGTGGTCGTCGTCGTTGATCCGTCCAATCCGAGGCTTTTGTTCCAGGTTTCTTGACAGAGGAAGTTTTTACAAGGATGAGTTGTCGGCACATCGCTCAACCATTTCCATGGGGGGCCTCGGCGATAGTTGCTTCAGGAGACTTGCCTCGTGCCAGAGTTCACACAACTATGTTGCAGGTCTGACAACGTGGCTGAACCTCCCTAATGACCTGAGACGCTTAGATGTAATTCAGCCATCAGGCTGCAACTATGCAAGTTTTACTGAGGATAGAGTTACCTCGTTGCCTCAAACCCTCCTCCTTTTTCCGGGCTTATTACTTACAGCTTATCTGGTAAATATGGTGAATAATAGATATCTTGATTCAATTATGGTGATGAAACATTGAATTTTTTTTAAAATAAAAAGTGTATAAAAAATAATATTCACCAAAAAGCAAATACAAGAAATATTATTAGCCATATTATTTGCGAATTTTTTTTTTTCGATCAAATCGAAAAACTTACAATTAGATTCTTTCAGACTTTAACAGCTTAGTTCAAAGATAAGGACACACTTTTTTAGATTTCAAAACAGATCTGGAACCCCAAACCCTGCTAATTACCGGGCTTGCAAATAATTCGAAGGCCAGTTGATCAAATTCAAGCCAAACTTGAACACCCGAATCCTCTAAGTAAACATTTAGAATATCTGCTTAAATTCCATCAACATTTGTCGGAGACTTGAAAGAAAACAAAAGAGCCAAGAAAATAAAAACAAAAACAGCAAAAAATAGTTCGTAATAGCAAGTCCCATCGCTTTTCTCATCAAAACTGGCAGAGAAAATAGTCATCCTTCTAAGTCCTTCACCAAAGGAAAAGGTTGTTATCTCCACCAACACGAGGTACAAAACAAATTTCATAGATTGAACTAAATGTTCACTTTTGCATAAAGGATTTATCTGGGAGCCCACAGAAAGATGACAAAGTTTTTAGTTGAATGAAAAAATCAGTATCACAGTAATCTTTTTCTTTAGGAGAAAAACCAAAATGTCATTTCCAGGAGCTTACAAGCTTACAATATACAGCCAAAATGATGTGCCTACGTAACTTACGAAAAACGATCACTATCTTTCAGTTTCTGAATGAAATAAAGAAAAACAGTTCTGATGAATTGCAGATATGTTTATTAATCATTTAAGTGAAAAATAACAACAACAAAATAATCCGTTACGATAAAAATTAATAAAAATCCAGATAATAACTGTTTTTGATCTCACAGCCAAAATGATGTGAAATAGTTTATCCTAGGAAATAATTGTATCAGGTCCTTGATGTGAAATGGGTTTTTCTAGAAAAACTACCACTAACTCCAATAATCCGTTTTTGGGGAGTGAATATTGCATTGCAGACATGATGAGAATCAGTCAGAACTTGGTTTTTGTTAAGAACAATACGATACGTAATTTGTGATGGGTCGTCACACTTTCACTGAAAAGTGAGAGTTAATAAATAAACTTTTTTAAGGACGGGAAATGTAATTAAATTGTTAAAAAGAGTGCTTATATTATTGAACGATGCAGCATATTATTGTGCGCGAAAATCGAGTCAAAAAAGCTCAGAAGAAATTTTATCTCTGAGATGGATTAACGTTGAATCGAGAGCTTGCCAAAAAAGCATCCCACATTGAGTGCCCCGAAATTGGCAAAGATTACTGAAAGGACTCTCGGCAATAAGAGCAGCCCCCAAACTATAAGGAGAATACTCAGGAATGCCAATTTAGATGGTAGAGTTGTCCTGAAGAAAGCTTTCATCAATCCTAAAAACAAAATTGATTATGCTCGATCTGAGAAAGAATCCTGCTTTTTGAGATACCGTATTTTTCTCTGATGAAAATGAATTCAATTTATTTGAATCTGACGGGCAAAAATACAGTATGGAGACAACCAAATACAAAGCTCAATCCAAAACATATAAGGGACACTGTGAAACACGGAGGTGGATATGCTATGGTATGGGTATGTATGTCGTCAGCTGAAATCTAGCTTTAATCGATGGTATCGTGGACAGACGCCCGTATCTGAATAATTGAAAGGGAAATTACTGGAAAGTGCAGGGATGATTTTCGATTTTATTAGGACAATCATCTGAAGCATTCCTACCAACTCGTTCAAACATGGCTCATTTCGAATTGGCCACATGTTATTCAAACGCCTCCACAGTCTCTGGACTAAAGTATTATAGAAAATGTGTGATCAGAGTTGGAGAAAGGCATCAGCAAAAACACACAATTAACAACAAACAGGGCCTTAAAAGAGCTTTGCGGGAGGAGTGGAATTAAATTCAGCCAGAGTACACCAAGTCTTTAGTGGAATCGATGCCTCGTAGATTGGACGCGATTCTCAAGCAGAAAGGCTCTTCCACGAAATACTAGAACAATTATTTTTAAATTTCATAAGATATTAAGAATCTGATACCATTTTTTTGTCTAGGATTAACTATTTCCCATCATTTTGGCTGTGAGGTCAAAATCAACTCTTATCTGGATTTTTATTGATTTTTATTGATTTTTATTGTTGCCGATTATTTATTTGTGTTATTTTCTCACTTAAATGACGAATCTTTCATTTTGTTTACAATTCCTCACAGCTGTTTTTCTTTATTTTATTCAGGAACTGACATATATTTATCATTTTCCATAAGCTGCTTGGCCATATCATTTGGACTGTCAGCCCCTGTGCATGGATTATGTTGGAAAGTTAATATCTGACACGCGCAACGACGATGCGCGAGATTCGCAGTCCTGTGACACTTTAAAAATGTCCCAAAACACCCGTGTCAATTGTGTAGAACAAAATCCAGCAAGCTGGGAAAGTGTTCCACCTTTAAAAAACTTGATGTAGTATACGATGTTTAAAATTTGCAAGATTATATACAAGGCTCAGTTATCCCTCCCAACGCCTAGGCTCTTTCTAGCAAATGCCACGAAATGGCCAGAAACTAACCTCAATTATCTCTTGAAGTGGCAGCACTGTAATTAGCAAAAAGAGAAAGCTGATAGCCAGTTTTGCTTGAACATAGCCATGCTCATCGAAGAAATTTTCCTTAAATCTTACCACCAATTTCGCTCACCCAACTGTACTTATCATAACGATTAACGAAATAATTCCGCCATAAATCGAATGTATAGGGGTTTTTTATTAAGAGCGCGTTATTTATCTTTTTGCATAAAAAAAACGATTTCAGATATGAACAAACATTTTGTTGTAGGTTAAAGTACAATCGATGCCATTATGCATGAATCACAATATCATTCAAATGACCACCCCGGAAGCGCTTGAAACTGTGGATCCGCTGAATCCAATTTTTCATGACTTTTCCGCACAGTGTGAACGATATTGAAGTGATTTCATATCCTATATTGGATCTGAGCATCTCTTAAGTTTGAGGATGGTTGGCATGGACTAATGACTTGACGTAGCCCCAAAGAAAATAATTTAATGGGGTCAAGTCACACGAGCAAGGCCATCAGTTGCAAGGACCATTTCTTGAAATAATTCGATTCTCAAATTTAAACTTCAATAAGTCGATTGTTTGGCCAGCTGGCCAAAAAGGCTAATTTCTTCTAATTTACGTGAAAAATAGCCGGTTAATATGGCACGGTAGCGCTCAGTATTGACCGTGACTGGGTTGCCAAGATCATTAAAACAGGACGGACCAATAACACCACCCGCATGAAAACCGCACCAAACAGTCAATTTTTGCGAATGTAATGGCATTTCGAGAATGCCTCCGGCACGCTCTCTCGACCAAATTCGGTAATGTTGTTGATTGACGAATACGTTAAGCCGAAAATGTGCTTCGTCGCTCTGTATGATATTGCGGTAAAAATCGAACGCGAATTTCGATACTAAATTTGCACTATCTCTAAGCGTTGCTGAGGCGGATATCTATCCATGATTGAAAATGGCAAACTTCAACTGTTCAAACGTCAAAATAAATTTGGTAAAAATGTCTTCACATGACAGGGAAATTTCAGCAGAAAATTGAAGCGGCCCTAACGGAAAACCCTGTAGCTAGCCCACTGATTCACGGTACGTGGGGACTTCAGTACTACAACGAAAGTAAAGCGAAAACATTCCTACACTCACTGGAGCTTTGAAAAAACGACTGCTCAGAGGAAAATTCGGAAGAGAAATCTCTTGAGAGAAAAGTACGAAGAGACAATATTCTTTTGAACCTGAAAAGAACTTCAGTTCTCTCTAAAACTTGCAACTAATATGTCTACTTTGTTCAACCGCTGAAATCGCTGTGAGAGTTCTACTCTTATGCTTGACCCAGATCAACAATAAATTTAGTCCTTACTAAGCAGTACAGTTTCAGACCAAACCATTCTTGAGAACTCCAGATTGTAATACAAGCACAGTATTCGACGATACTTCGGCGGTTGATAAAGTTTGGCATGCAAATATGAACTTCAAAATCCGTGTGCGTCAAATCCTTACCCAACTGATAAAACCCATTCCGGCATTCTTTAAATGCAGAAAATTCAAAGATCCGATACACAAACATCTTTTTAGTGAGCGACTTATAGAAGCAGGTAGCCCACACGGGTCACCACTACCACCCATACTGCACTTATTATAAACAGGAGACATACGCACTCATCTAAGTAGAAATGCCCAACTGATTGAGTATGCAGCTCTATATCAAATTAAAACTAAAACAATCTTTAACCCTTTGCCGGCGGTGAAGATTTTAGTGAATTTATTATATATATGGAAACAACATTTTTATAAAAACAGCATGAAATTGAAAACCTAATAAAGTATAATACTTGGTTATGATACCGATTTCGAAATGTTTAGCCCGATGTGGGCCTTGAGTGCCTAAAAGAAGTCAAATATTATTATATTATTTTTTTTTTATTATGTTAAGTGTACGGGAAGAATTTATGTTTATCAAAAATAAAAAATTGTGATTTTCCATGAATATATGGGTAACCCGGTAGCTACAGGAGGCAGGTGAAAAGAATCCTTCAAGTTATCGAGTCTCCTGAAAATTGTAAGCTTTTTGAGAAATATTTTAAAATTTTCGCGGGCGATAAAGCAAATATTCTTCTGCACTTATAAATTCCAACGCAGGAAGGAACGAATTAACAGAGTGAGTAGGTCTTAACGAAAAGCAGATTTGGTTTTTTTTACTGTGGTGCTAGCAAAGCGCTTCAATGGTTTTACGCTACACCAGCGATCGTCCGCCTGGCTCGAATTTATTGTTGTTGCTTTGGTTGGTTAATATTGCGTTATTCCGCCAAGTTGGATCCTTCGTACTGTACCATTTGGCGATCTGGATCCTTTTTACTATTTATTTCTTTGCCAAATTATTTTTTTATTGCTGTGGGCTTCCTATAATCATTCTGCAGACAGTTTGAGGGTGAACTTGCATCTCGAGCTCTTGGAAAATCTCTGATGCAATTTCAGGTGCGCTTCTTCGTGGATTTATACTTATTTTCCTCATTTGGTTGGCCTTTTTGTCCTTTCGACTTAACCCTTGCATCGTTTTTAAAACACCTCAGGATGTCACCTCTGATGACTCTGCTTGTAAGTTAGCCCCTGTTTAACATAAAATATCACTAAATGTCTCAGTTCTATGCTGATATTTCTTCTTTTACGCCCTGCTCTCACAAAAGCTACGATCTGCCGAATCTAACGAAACATTTATTAGCCGGGAATAACCGAGATTTAAAAGTAACGCTGACCTATGCTGCCCAACTAAGCATCAATGTTCGAACTGCATTTTTCTCATTTTTGAGTTAACACCGGATTCGAAAACTACATACTCTGTTACATAATTTTTCAAAATTTGAAAACCCTATTTTATTAAAATCAGTATTGCAAAATGTACTCTCCATATATCTCTAGTACAAATCAAAACACAAGTCATTGAGTATCTCGAAAGCAATAAAATGTAGACAGAACATTTATGCTTAGTAGGACAGTATGACTGTTCCTCTATATATAATCATGTATTGCCAGATGCGAACGAAAACTGTTTGCGGTTCATAGCAAGTTTGACAAAATACTTATCATTTGACCATATATATTTCTGCAGCGAAATCAAAGCTGTGATATCTAAATTTATGTTCAACCGAACATTAAATTTACTCACAACTGTGTATATTTTTCGTATGAGATTTCAGGTGAAAGATGACGTATATTGTTAAAGGCCTTAGGTTGGATTGAAAATTATTGATTTTTTGTTGAGATATGGGGCGACAACGGTCAATGAAAACATTTGTGCGCCAAATAAAAACATTTTAGACCGATGGTGATAGAAAAGCTGTGCACGTTTACACAGATACGAGTATGAAAAATCTGCTACCAGTTTTGAGATTTGTTTATTTATTTCAACCGTACCATACTTAGTTTCACTAGCTTATGTATTTATCTAACCTTGAATTTCTTAAACGTACAAACAAAGCGATAGCATCATAGCGCACCATCGCAAGTGAGCCGTTTATTCCGTACATATCTTGCTTCAAATATTTAAATCACATGTTGCTCATGTAGAATGTAATTTTTTGTATTCGTTTTCTTTTTATTTTTTACGGAGAGCGTGTGTGTACGCATGAGCTCTTATCTATGGCACTATGTGTCACAGATTGTATACTTATTTTGTTCAAATATAGAAATATAACGTATCACCTCAGCACCTCTGGCATACTACCATTATCTTTTCCGCTATATTTTGTCTTTTGAAACTGTAAAAATTATACGAGTCTCATTACTTCCGCTTCGCCACACGTCATATTGTTACAATGATTATGCTCGATTAAAGTTTTATTTTCCATCTATGCTATCAAATGATACAAAAATTTAGCTTGTTCAGGATCTCTGGCGTGGTGATGTGCGTGCTCATCCAGGCAAGCAAACAGCAAAAGAAAATACGAGAGAAAAAGAGGAAGTGAAGTGATATAAAAGACAGATTCTCCCAATAAAGCTAAATTCAATAAGGAGCATGTGACCGTAAATTCTTTACCAGCTTCAAAGAATCACTACCAACTTCATCTTCATCATCTGCATTGTGTTACAATGAAAAAAAAAAGCTCCGAGGAATACATGATAAAATCTTCACAGAAAGAAGATAGAAAATCAGGTCAAAATACCTCCACAAAGTTAGTACTTAAGTATTCGTCAAAAGATTATCTCCGGTCTGGAGACTGTGATTCTATATAGAGGGTTGTATGAATCTATTAAGAGAGTATGTATATTATTATTATTTTTGAGAGTATGTATATTATTATTATTTTTGAAAAATTGGAATTCTGAGATTCTTTTGAAAATATCAGAGTTCAAATTACTAGCAAACCTTTGTTCATATTCACCGGTAATAGCTTCAATACCTTAAACCAGTACCGCTTCAAGCAAAGCCAAAAAAACATTTACTCTTAATTCTTGCCTATTACCAGTATTTGAAAGAACAAGTAAATTTCAGTGAACTTTAACTATGGAGAGTGTTTTGAACGATCTTCAGAATAAAAACGACAATCCTGGACACAGAACCGACGAAAGAACAAATAGGCTCTACAGCTCAAGTAAATCCTCTTTGCTATTAAGTTCTTTTTATTACAACAGATTTCCAGTGCTTCACATCCGCTTGCCTTTCACTCCCCCCAACATCGGTCGATGGCATCAACGACCTCCAGATTAGTTTCACTGACGCGTGACTTTTCCGGCCCTGATGTTTCGACCGGCTGTGTGTTGTGTGCCATCCGTCTACGTCTCCAAAGTTAAATATGTTCTTCCTTTTTTTCGTGAGCACCATTCATGTCAAGTTCGTGGCATGGTGTCAGTGTGCTCATTGCTTTCGTCAACATTATTATTATTGTTCTTCTTCTTCGTTCGTCGGCAACGACATAAAACAAAACAATCTAAAATAAAACAACATATGTACTACGAAGATACCTCCTTTATTTGTCGTAGATGAAACCAACATAGCTCCACCGATGACGACGATTTGGGACTTGGGAGCCTACACTATTTTGTTTTGGTATGATATAGGCCACGGAGCCAACGAACGTTAACTAAGCGGAAAAAGTCATTTCGGTGGTCGTTGAAAGGGTTTACATTTCATTTTCGAAAGAGTAAACTTTTCTAGTTGATTGCAGCAGTGTCAGCTCCATGTCGTTGTTGAAGATCCTCTGGAGCAATGTTCGTTGTAATCTATACAAATGTATGCACATTTCAGAGTAATTTTAAATACGCTACAGTAGAAAGGCGACGGTGTTTATAAACAATAGAGCTTCAGTGCCAGATGTTTTGAATTGTGTTTAGGTGAGATCATAACATAGATTTAGTGGTTGCCTCGAAAGAATAGAGACGTCTAGACATGATTTAAACTTCTTTTCGACGTAGCCTAAGTTCCAAAGTTGAATTAGTTAGAAATTATTTGACTTTCTTAACGTTACATGAATTTGAATTACCATCTTATTTGGAAATGTTATTTGCTGTAAACAATTCGTTTCTGATCATGTTCGATTTGATGTGTGTTTGTTAGAGCTGATTACGAACCTCTCTTAACTTGAAATTTCAACACTTGGCATAGTAATTTTTTACTTTTTATTTAATAATTTTTTAAACTGAAGAACAGTTTTTATGACTGTTTGGAAATGTCAATGCCATTCTGTCAAGACGTAATATTTTTTTGTGCCGTGTTCACCGTTAGAATGTTCTATTTCTGCTTCTCTTGTTTGGTGCGTTGTAATTCGATACTGCTGGCGTAATGCCTTCCAATTTGGTTGACAAAAGTCAAATAAGTTCGAAGAACTAGATACTTCAGCGAAAGTGTAAAATGAATCCTGATTTTTATACTATACTAAGATTTTCTACAGTCTTCAATTGCCAAGATTCAATTGCAGGACGTTCTGCAATTTACATACAAAATAAAATAAATTATAAGACTTAAATGAATGAAATGCAGTTCAATGCAATTAATATTGAATCAAATTCGGGACTTACATCAGAACTCCTGAGGAATATATTTTTTTTAGGTCTGTACTTTTTATAAGGTCTTTTATAAGGTATGTTCCCTAATTTTTCGGTTAAAAACTTACTTCTGTGGTAAGAGAAAATTTGATGTCAAAAGTCAAAGCGCAGAAGTAAGCAAAAGTGACGTTATTTTTAGGTTAGAATAAAGTTAGAGAGCTCATCTCGGTAGCGAATATACCTAGTCTAGCCATAAATACTGTTACAAACTTTTTGAAGCACTGTTCAATAAAAGAGGTGTTATATGTTAAGAAATCATTGTTTATTTATTAAATCCATTGTCAACAACGGAAATTGCAACAAGTTATTCGAAGTGATTGCCTTTTGCCTTTACACAAGCCTTTAATCGAGCTGGCCACTTACCTATGGAAGCACGCACGACTTTAATCGGAAAGTTGGCGACTGCATGTGTAAGAAACTTCTTTATGGATTCGATATTAGAATGTCTTTTAGAGCACGTCATTTGCTCTAAGACAGACCATAATTCGTAATCCAGCGGATTCAGGTCTGGGCTAGAGGAAGGCCAATCTTCAGCTTTAATAAAATCTGGAACATTTTTTTCAAGCCATTTTTGGGTTGACTTCGCCTTATGACCTGGTGCAGAATCTTGCTGGAAACTCCAAGGCTGATTTTTGAATAATGACGTATTGAGAGGTTTCACTACACTTTCAAGAACACTTTCTTGATAAATTTTGGCAGACGTTTTGACGCCCTTCTCACAAAAATGCAACTTTGTCACCCCTTTGTAGCTAACACCCCACTAAACCATTACTGAGGCTGGATGATGACCTCTTTGAACCTTTTGGGCAACTTGAGAAGCTTCTCTGGCACTGCGAGCATAAACCATATCGTTTTGTTTATTAAATGTTTCTTCGATAGTAAAATTTTTTTCGTCCGTAATCAAAATTTTACGGTGTTCTTGGTTTGCGTACCGGCAAAGTAATCATTTTGATTTTTCCACTCTATTTTTTTTTAACGAATCTGTTAGTAAATGCCCGGTAGATCTACGATAAGCACCCAACCCCAAGTCACTTTTTATGTTACGTGAAATTGTTCTTTGGGGTATTTGCATCTCACGCGATAAAATTTTTTGTTTCCGAAGAGGATTACGGCGAATTCTCTCGCGCACGGCTTTAACCGCTTGAGGTGTTCGAGTAGTTCGCGGACGGCCACTTCTTTCACGGTCACTTACTCCAGACGTATCATTAAATCTTTCGATAGCCCAATATACAAACATTCGGCTTATACCAAGGGTATGCAGAGTCTTAAAAATATCACTTGGTTGCAATCCTACTTTATGAAGTGCTATCACAACAATTCTATTTTCTTTGTCACCTCAATCCATGTTCACTTCACTTAAAATTAAACTCAAATGATGACAAATGCATCAAGCACAAGCGTACTATAGCGATTACCTCAATTTTTAAGAAATGCAATATAACGGTTCCTTTCTGCAGGGTTGCCAAACCTTGTAACAATATTTATGGCTAGACTATGTAGACAAAGATCTAAAAAAAAAAAAACGTTTAGCACTGTCAATTATAATATTTTAAGCGATATTTTGGCTGAGTTAGGCATTAGAGCCATAAGCAATAGTTTAATAAAGAATTGCTTAGTCGAACGATCAGAGCCCAATTTAATGGTGACATTAGCAAAAATCCGGCGCAGGAAAACCCCTCGCACCACATATTTTTTGTCATTAAGTAGTGTCTTGGATTACCTCTAGAAAAGGTGTAAAAAGATGTGTCTCTTGCTAGCATTTAATAAGTAACAAACAACAAATGAAAAGTGATGTCTAGATACGATCAAGTAAGTGTTGACAGAAAGTCGAAACGTAAATTACTAACTATTAATTAATATTATTGGCTGTAGCGATTCGACAGTGTGAAGCGTTTTACAAAAATATGTCCCAACTGGAACCGTACAGAGGAAGCAAGGTAGCGGTATGGAACGAAAGACATCCAGCAGGGAAGAGAATCATCTGACATTCCTCTGCTTGTCGAATCGGTTGCTAAATTCGACACAACTTCGCGCAGAGTGGAACCTTACATTATCAAGTCGGTGCTCATTTTGGATGACGCAAAAGAGGCTTACCTGCATGGGACAGCATGCTGAGGTCCAGGAAAAGAATTAGTTACTCAACAAGAAAATGAAGCAGGCTTGTCTTAGCTGTTGCAAGATGACACAAATTTGGACCTCTACAGACTGGAAACGAATTGTTTCCTCCGACGACTCAAAGTTTAATTTGATTTTTCCAAATGGGAAATTGAAAATTTGAGGGAAAAAGGCGAACGGTATAGCGACGAATGTACTCAACCAACGACTAAACATTCCCCGTACGTAATGAAATGGGGATGCATCACCGGAACTGGATTGGACAATATTTTGATACTACGAGAAACTGTTAATGCCGAAAGGTACAAATCGATCATCACCGAAGGCCTACTTGCTACCTTAGAAGATTTGTGTCCCCAATCTTATTTTAGTAAGTATAGAATGCATTTTACTAAACTTGTTTCATGACATTTGATTAACTAAATTGTCTTTTCGTTTAAAGGGACAACATTTTAAGGAAGAACTAGGTATCAAATCACTTCCCTGGTCAGGAAATAGCCCCGATCTAAATCCAATATAAAAGGTTTGGGGTTAATGTTAAAAAAAATGAACGAAAAGAAGCCAAAGGCAAGCCAATAGCACGAAAGTATAATCCAAAACATGTGGGACAACGAAAGAACCCTCGATATCATCGATACGCTTTACGATTCAATGTCTTCAAAGGTAAATGAATTATTAATATTATTTTAGTAATAAAAAAACTAACTGAAAATCAGACACACTGCTATTATTGTTGGCTTGCAGCGTCCTTTGTTAAATTCAGTTGTAACATTTTCACCTGAACATAGAAGCTGATTTTAATCGGCAATTGTTATTCACTAGGGGAATGTTCTATTTCAGTCGATTTTTCCACTTTTTATTGGGAATACGCGGTACATTCTACTTAAAATTAGACCCTAATAATAGCCGCAGCTATTAATTAAATAATTTTGTAGGAAAAATATAAACGGAAAGCTGAAAACTGAATAGTGCGTCCCTGAGCTGGCTGTGTGTATTCCTCGGGGTTCGATACTATATCTTACTTTTTATTTATTGTATTTGTGTAAGACCGGCAACAATCTTGAATTGGATTTTAAACACATTATCTAAACCCTGCTTCTAAGTGCGAGTCACGAGCTCAATGAGCTAGAACGAAAAACAAGTCAGGACCTAATAAAATATTACAATTAGCTTGTTGGGCACAAACTGAAAGTAAACAGCGAAAACACACTATGTGATCCTGCATTTATTTTCATAAAAAAATTATATGAATAAACTGTATTTATTTCCATAAACAAGGTAGTTATTAAAAGGCTAAATAAAACAATGGACCCTATTTCGAGAGTCACCTCACGTGAGATCTCTCGTCACTTCGAAAGTCACGTCACCTACGAACCGGCTCTATGAGAGTCACGTGAAGTGACTCTAGGTGAGGTGACTACGAATTTTTGTTTGAATGGCAACGCCTGAACATTGACATTTGAAGTTTACCACGTCCATAGCACACTGACGTCGACCGATTATCGTTCGATTACCGAAGTTAAGTAGTGTTGGGTACGGTCAGTACTCAGATGGAGGACGGCTTGGGAACACCGCATGTCATTGGCACGCACAAGCAAGGGAGCAGAATCAAAAAAAAATTAAAGTTCAGATGAAAGTAAGGAAAATCGAACGCAAACAGAAAATTCCCAGAGATAAGCAAATGGTTAGTGAAAAAAAAGAGGACGGCATTTTCAAGTGGACCAGGTATACTATAACTTGCTATGCAGGATCAAAAATACAGTGGTTAGGAAAAAGTATTGATAAATATTAAAAGTGGTTTTTATGTGTTCGCTGTGCTATTTTAGGCTTTATGGATGACTCTCCATCAGTTCAATAAGGCATTCGAATTGCCGTTTGTTAGTTACTTTTTACCTAATAAAATCAAAAATTCAAGAAAAACAACATAAAAAAACACGACAAGAAACTAGAGGACACACTACAGAA
Source organism: Nemotelus nigrinus (assembly GCA_947369275.1). Taxonomy (NCBI): domain Eukaryota; kingdom Metazoa; phylum Arthropoda; class Insecta; order Diptera; family Stratiomyidae; genus Nemotelus; species Nemotelus nigrinus. Next base: position 78,081,784 of record OX376375.1, read on the forward strand.
AAACAATCAATCAAACATAAAAAACTCCAAAAATTAGCACACAACAACTAATTCACAAATATACGAGCCAAACATTTATCAGAAAAATTGTCTAACGGCTATGGCGAACACGTTGTCGAGTTTAGGCCCATTATTCAAATAAAAGGATACAAATATCTTCAAAATAAGATTTGTTTACTTTTTTTCATGATTCACGATCCAAACTTCGTCAAAATCTTTCTTCATTTTATTCAAATTATCAATTTATAGAATTTCTGTCCACAGTCACTTGATATAATCGAGTGACTGAAAATCTCACTTCACGTGACTCACTTCATGTGACTCTCGGAATAGCCGATAGATCGAAAATGTTACTTGAGGTGAGATGAAGTCACCTCACGTGACTCTCAAAATCCGAAATCATGAGAGTCACTTCAATCGTCACGTGAGGTGACTCTCAGAATAGGGTCCAATATATCTAGGAATGCTAATATATGATAGGCTAACGCAGTCTAATAATAACTCAAAACTACCAAATTATTTGGTTTCTAATAAGAAAATAAGGTTAACCATGTATTTGTAAGGCCACTTATAAATTACGGTATATTAAATTGGAGCCAAAAATCCTTACTTAAGATTTTCGTACTAAGCAGGATTATCAATAAAGCTATTAATGTAGTGCATAATCAACACCTGTATACTCGTACGACTCAGTCATTTCCCATTATTGTTGGTGAGGTGACCTGAGCCAAACTTATAGTGCTTGAAAAATTAAAGACCATGCGGAAAATAGTACACAAAAAAAAGAAATCCTGTAATTCGTAAACAACGAATAGTAACTTACAACTATATAATTAAGAGTTACTAATGCTTGCATATATATTGCAGCAAAAACCAAGTAAGTATGATGCGATTTGGTCAGCCATTACACTGTATAAAGATCACCCAGAAAACTGAAAATATTTAATATCTTTTGAGATCCTAAAAAAGAAACTTAAGGAGACGACTCGTAGCAAGAATTTAAACAAAATTAATTGTCAGATTTGAATGGTTAACTATTCATTGATATGTTGTGAACATTGTAAGCCATTACGCATGGTTGCCATATGAACAAAAGTGTAAAAAATGAAATTTGAAAATATCAATTTGAATACAAAAAGATATATAAATTTAGTTAGTTCTTGCCTCGTACGGCCTACCATCTACCTCAGCTCCTCCGCTTCCACTTTTTGTTGCTTTACTTCTTGCACTATTTATTGATGTTCGAATAAAAGTTGGTCTTTAAATTAAAATATTTAGTTTCAGATGACGAAACTTTCAAAAATTGCATCAAAACATTTTTCCAACTTTCATGACGTTTCGTGCAAAATCATGTTTCTTTTTGCACTTATGCACCTTTTTCTTAGGAACAGTTTGAAAAATGTTGATATACCTTTTTTGGTGTATTGTTAAATAAATCGATTAAAATTCTACCGTTGGGTTTGTAGAACAATGACTAAAAACTTGATTCTAAATCAGTTAATTTAATTTTTTTTTAAAATTCCAAACAGTAAAATTGCAGGTGACTATATTGAAAACTAAATAAAAAGAATAAAACAGAATTTTTTTCGGTGGTGCTGAAGGTATCTAAACATTGATTGTTTTGTATGGGATTTGGAGCGACCAGCAGCCCTTTAAACAGTACGTCCTATGCATGTTTGCATAGTTGATTTAAAGTTTAATTTTATTAAAAAATTTAACTTTATTCCTTTGTTTAGTTTATAATTATTATTTAGACAAGAAAAACATTTAATTTTCATTCTTTTAACCTTGAGATAATGTCTCTGTTGTCGTCTTGATTTATGATTTTATTTTTATTTATTTTTTTGCACACTCTCATACCAGCGTTATACACTGGCTGGGGAGAACAACGGACAAATCACTTACTTTTGGGTTCATGTTTGTTTCTGTTTATGTTTTTAGTGAACCAGTTTATTTTAATAGCACGCATACTTTATTATACGCACGTATACTCTTTCATTCTTGCTAAAACCGTAAATTAATTATACGTTTCCCACTATTCCCGAAATTACACGGAAAAGTTTTCGGGTACGTGAAGTTGGTGTTGTGAGGGCAGCGCATGTTTTTTACCCTCGCCCAACAAATTAATTTGTGTGAGTTTTTTGAATTTAGAAATTGAATTTTCAAAAAAGAACAACTGAACTCTCTTTTAGCCTACAAGCATTCGCATGCGAATATGGTGATTTGTTTTTGGGGACGTCAAATTCTAGAAAAAAATTTAAATTTTGCTGGAAATACTGTTAATCGGGGAATAACATTTTGGGGAATGCGCAAATACAAAGCAGGATTTTGTTGCGCGAACATCATGCATGAAAATATGTGATGAAAAGAAATGTTCGAGCAAACTTTATTCGTGCGAAACTTAGCTTCGAGCAAGCTGAGTTGTTTTTCTGCGATGACGAAAAATTTCGTCACACCCAGTTAAACCGATCGATGTTCCACACTTCTGCAATGTGTCTTACGCGACATTACGCCAGCCAACAACTTGTCAATCAATCACTTTCTCTATCACTATAATTGCCCGAAAGAATTTCAATTATGAATTCAATTATAAATATTTCTAGATATAATTATAACAGACCCACATGTGTCACAATTCCCGCATGATTTCTTTTTTCAATCCTAAATTAGCTTTGCATTTTAACGTTGGGGGAACTTTGAATCGACTAGTCATCTAGTGCTTATCATCATCTCCATACCAATCATCATCAACAGAGTGTCGATCAACATCATCATCATCGTCATGCCAGTTTAGTACAGTAAATCTGTCGAAAAAAAAATCGATTTACGGAAATTAGTGCCTAGGATGTGAATCTTTTTTTATTCGATGACAAATGAGATTTACTAAGCAACCATGGGGGTGGACCAGTTCAACCCTTAGCGGTCTTTTGAAAAACTCAAAAAAACAGCCAAAAAATTTTTGAAATGCGTTTATCTCGTTTGCTATGCATTTCACAGAAAAATCGATTGATGATAAAATGTAGAGGACGTTAAAATCTACAATTTATGTCATTGGAGCAATGCTGTACAACAAAAAATGCACACGGTAGGTGGCGCCAAAGTATCCAAAAAAGTGTTTTTCCACTTTTTCGCCCTGAAAATATTATTTTAACGCAAAAATGTAAATGCAAAAGTTGTTCCTTACATTTTTATCAACAACTTTTATTTAAACATTTTTTATATACGACTTACCGTTTCAAAGTTACAGTGCAATATAGCGCAGCGTATACAGCACCGTGCTGTTAATGGTATGTAATTTCGTCGTACCTACTGTGACTTTCTCCGGCGACGTTGGCATAGTTCTAAGAAAAGGGACTATTCGACCATCTGCCCTATTGACTAAGGAGCGTACATTTTTCAGTTGCCATGTGAGTTTCGGAGAGTAGAGACAGCAAAACTTAGCTCTCTAAAAATGAGTGATAATGTGTCGATTTGTTTCGTTTGTGGCGAAAGTGTTTTAAATAACGTCCGTCACGTGGGTGTAGAGGCTCGGAAAACATTAATAAAAGCAGCAATAGTTAGACGTGATACTAAAAACCTGGAATGGCTCGACGACAACAGCATCCCAGTTCCAGACCTTCACAGCAGTTGCTACCGCAAATACAGCAATTACGAACGCGCTGCTAAACAGATTCAAAAACACCAAAAACAACAAGAGTTGTCAAGGTATTTTGTCAATAATTTTTATTGTAGTTTCTCTTTTGATTTGGAAGATTTTACTTTTGTTTATACTATCGAAATCGGACCTTCCCCCCTCCCTATAGTGCGTAATAACATTTCACCCTCTTGATATAAAAAACATATATTTATCACATAATATAGGATATTATATACAGTTTAGATCAAGGCATCTCATCGATTGTTTAGCTGCAATTGGTTTGTCGTCTTCTTACTCAGAAATTAAACGTATACCAACATTTGCACAGAAGTCCTAATAATTGATAATTGCTTGTCAGTAACTGAATAAAATTGTTAAAATGTTATAAATAAAAAAAAAAAATTAATCTTGATTAAAACGTGTACCTCCGATGTGCACTCATTGCGTGCAACCGTATTATTGGAATTTTCGTACTTTTGCAAGCTGCAGCTTTGAAACGGTAAGTCGTATAAAAAAAATGTTTAAATAAAAATTGTTGATAAAAATGTAAGGAACAACTTTTGCATGTACATTTTTGCGTTAAAATAATATTTTCAGGACGAAAAAGTGGAAAAACACTTTTTTGGATACTTTGGCGCCACCTACCGTGTGCATTTTTTGTTGTACAGCATTGCTCCAATGACATAAATTGTAGATTTTAACGTCCTCTACATTTTATCATCAATCGATTTTTCTGTGAAATGCATAGCAAACGAGATAAACGCATTTCAAAAATTTTTTGGCTGTTTTTTTGAGTTTTTCAAAAAACCGCTAAGGGTTGAACTGGTCCACCCCCGTGGTTGCTTAGTAAATCTCATTTGTCATCGAATAAAAAAAGATTCACGTCCTAGGCACTAATTTCCGACCTCAACCTGCAGATTGACTGTACTAGTTGTCGTGGCGTATGATCTCATGAATTAAACTTTACGAAAAGGGTAAATTACACACTTACAAACATACACACAGCTATTTTCTTTCAGAATTTTAGTAGTAAGTAGGCTCCGTTCTACAGCGTAGAGTAGCTAGTAGCAATTGCATCGCGGGTAATGAGATTCATTTATTGTTTAATTGGCTGTGTCTGGGGGCTACTCCCATTGCAACAATTTCCACTTAATCTCATCAACAACAACAACAATAATAATAATAATAATACGAAAATAACAGAATACTTGGTACTTGGGCCAGCTTGGACGCACGACATGCCATTTCAGTTACATGCAATCGAATGAACGACCGCGCTGGCGGAATCATCAAAAAGATGCAACGATGATGCCCTTTACGCATATACTGTACGTAGTTGTGCACACATGACTCAAAGTACATAATGCAACGGAATGGCTGTATCTAAAGACATAGCAGGCATAGATGAGCAATCAGAAATAGTTACCGCGCCCGATAGATTGGCTGTTTTCTTTGTAAAAAGTCATTCCAATGAGGCTACTTATTTGTTTAGATGCACCCGATCTTGCACTACAGTAGTTCATTAAACTTTCTGCAGATGAATGTGTTTTGATGGACGTGCACATATAGATACAATACAGCTGATATCGATGTGACTAAATATGTCAATAGATCTGATTTTTCCCTTTACTGTTATCCTTTTTGTTTTCTGCAACAGATTTCTGCAAATAAGTGTAATAAACGTAATTTTCAACACACAAACAATAAGTAGCGTAAAAATTAACTGTATCTAATTTGTATCTAATTCTTAAGCCGATTTTCGAATTTTCGTGCAACTTGCTATTCTAGGTCATGCGATATTGTGCACATCAGAATAAGACCAATTATCATTGCCCTGATATTTTTTTCTGCCTGTATGGATTCTTCTTTTACATTTTTTATTCTCTCGGTTTGCATCCATATGTTCATATGAGATATCTCACGTTACATTATGTACACTTCACGCGTCATTTCTGAGCATCGTCAAGATCGTGTGAAGATTAGGACGTTTTGGGGGCGTTCAAAGATTTTCCGCTCGATATTATTTATGACATCAGATGTACGTACTTGTATATGCGTATAGGCCATACAAACTACACAACTATTCAACATGTGTCATATTGATGTATGGAACTTGAGGAAAATAGATGTAATTGAGGAAGAGATACAAAGTACCTATTATACTTGGTAGGTATGTTAGTCAACCATTAGAACGACCGGGATTCGTTCTCAGCGGATATGACTGTCATAGAGATGTTATGGAAAAAATTACATAAAAACGTGCCCTGAAGGGAAGTAATAGTAAAATATCGATGTTTGATAGGAGAACTCAGGAAATGCACCTGATGCATAATGTTATGAGGTAAAAGTAATAAATGCTTATGCCAACCTGATGTGAGTTGAAGAAGAAGTAAGCTACGAACATTAAGTTTACTTTACTAAAGGAAGTTGAAATGGATGTGCAATGTCAATGTGAGCGATGACGAGTGTTCGTACTATTTAAATAGTTTTAACCTGTCTGCATACAGTATTACGACAAATACACAATGATCCCAGGGTCATGGGGAAACCATGTTGTTTTTAACTAGCTCTAGGCACGAATTAGCTGATTGAAGTACCCAGTAAATTTCAGGGAACAGACGTGGTATTGGCGAGCATCGCAGCCCTTGGAAGCTTTTGGAAGTATGGCTAGTTTTACTTAAAGGTACGAGTAGTAATATGAGCTCACCCACATTCCAACCACATTCGCAATCCTGCCGCTTGCGAAGCAAAAGTGATATATGCGAATAATAAAAAATAACATGACGCGAAAACAACTTCTGTAGCACCATCTCAAATTATCAGATATAGTATTGTAGGTTGCGAAGATAATTGTCGTGTTTAGTTGCTAATTTTAGGCCCAAAAAAGGTTTAGTACTTTTAATGAAGCTAATCGTTGGCTTATGCATGATAATTTTAAGGTCGTACCAGTATTATGCATCAGCTATTCATTATTCATGGAAAATTTAAAAACGATCAAGTTTCGCCAGTTTTTTTTTGCATGATTCATTGAGAACTCTCTTGACTGAGCAGAAACCGCGGCACTTGGTATCAGCTGAGACAGAACCAACCTTATATTTTTCGCAAAGAAATATAAGATTTCTGAAGTAGACCTTACCAAATTGGGTGGCGCTAGATTAAGTCTCAGCACACTAAGTATGGCCGTCTACGCCAGATACTTTGACTCCGTAGTCTCCACTATATGCTTCAAACGAATATATCCACCGACCAAAGAGATGAGCAAGTATGGAATCAGCGAATGGGCACAGCACTCCTTAGCATCTAACGCGCCGGATCCGGACTGCAAGAGTGAGTATTGCAGCTTACTCTGCAGACCGCGATATAGAACCAGCTTTTAGGCTTCTTAAAATCACTGTAGTAAATTACTGTAGATAACCTCAGATAAGAAAAACTACAATATCTTTAAAGTGCTAAGCTTAGTAAAAAATAATTTAAAACTCAAGTGGAAATGTTTTATTATATCCAACCGGAAGGATGACTCCTAACAATTGCTTCCAGTGGAGTGTTTTCCGTGAGAAACTTAATCATGTTTTGACTTAGAAAAATCAACATCGGGATTAAAAAGCTTTCTATTGTCAGTTTACTGTCAATTACTGTTATGTGAGAGGTTCGACTAACCTCGCTTAGAGGTCTTAGTTATATTTCCCCGCTTCACCCAATTACTCGGGGTTAGAACTGCAATGTCGTGCATTATACAACCTGTCAGTTGGGTATTCATTTTAAGCATATACTCGGCTTCTGTGATATCAAAGGTATTTTTCATTGACACACAATTCAGTTGAAACTGCTTTTCTGGGGGTATGAAAGCTCGACCAGGGCTTTAAAGAGTAAGGATTGGAACAGGAAATATTTAAGATGCTTGTTTCAAACGCATTCTCATGTTCCTAGCTTCATTGATTGCCCCAAACATATGTTCAGACTTCTAATTTTTTCAGTTTGGGGTTTGCTTTTTGGACCTAATACTTTCCGTAGCCTCTGAAATAAAAAGAGTACAATAGTGCATGTAATATACACCGTTTAGAGTTGAGAGGCTCTTATGCTAACTGCAACCATCGTCATCCTGGAACTCCGCAAACCATAACCGGACTTTAGAAATTACAAATTGACAGCTTGAAAAAACATACTGCATCTCGTTCATTGGTGGCTAGAATAATGTTTAGGGACTTGACACGGCAAAAAATTTTGGAATGTTACGTCCCAAACGTCATTGATGCGTATCATTCACACGTCTTTCATGAGCTTAAGTAATGAAAGGAGTTCCGAAACCAGTAGCTGGGATCGTTCATAGATAATAAGGAGTCTCATATTACCACCCTTGCCCCTATTAGACCAATCTAATGTTAACTCTTTTGCGTTTACTTAAATACTGATTGGAATTTAGATACATTTCTGGATGGAATGTGTTGTAATGAACAAATTCATTTCGTCGCATAACAACTGGGAAAGGTAGCTCATCAAATTCATGAAATTGTGACATGCTCCTTTTTTACCATAGCACCAATCTGCGAGGATTACCCTTTGAATCAAGCGCTTACCTATAGCAGTAGGAAAACACAGATGAAATATGTGGATTAAACTATTCAATTCGACTAAATGCCACACTTTTAAATTCTAGTTTTATACCCAGTCACCGGCTAAACTATGATTAGACAATTAATGGAGCGCTGGCATTATGACCAGTAGTCAGATTTTATAACAGCTCAATATGAACAAAAAAAAACCGTGAGTATACGGCGGGATTCGACTCCACAGGCAGTGAATTGCTGAGCCCACCAGCAGTAAATTGCGAACAGAGCTGCCGTGTTACATATAAAATTATATTTATGACAGTCGTTTTTTATGTACTAAGCTAAAGTTCAGCTCAATATATCGTGTTGAAACACTTCTGTATCTGCTTCTTTTGTTAAAACTGTGACATCCAAAAAAAAATTGTGAATCTGATTTGAAGATCATATTTAAAGTAATACTAGTATATGCGACTATACATCTCTATTCGAATATCACAAAGAAATTCATTGTTGTTGCCGATTTATCCTCCCCAGCCAATTAAAACGTTGTTTCAGACTATCGAATTAAATCTTATATCATCTGTACTTCAGTGAAATCATCAAAGGTCATTAATAATTAGCCCCATTTACTACAGTCATTCTAGCATATCAGGGGTACTGTATTGTAGCACAACTGAGGCCTTACAGCTCCATTCAAATTTCTAAATCATGAACTTGACAACAGAACAAAAGCCTAATTGTGACCATCATACTAATGTCGATTACCAGCAGACCGTATACAATTGTATCTTCTCTCTACCACTGCTATCATACATTATTCAGCATTAACTGTTCCGCCATTACCCATTATGACGTTGAGGTTTTATCACTTAAATACTTTATAATGGCATTGTGTGCTCTATTTAACTCTCATGTAGCCGTTATGTAGTAACTTCACTTCACAATGTCCATTATCACACCTTAATGTATTCCGAAAATGGAAATGAATAAACAAAGGAGTGTCGTATTCGAGGAAGTTTTATTTAGGTGATATGTTTTCCAAGTGTCGGTTCTTATCAGAGCAACGTCATAAATTCATTTTCAAAAAAGAGATATGGAACAGTGTGGCTAGATGCTTTCGAAAAACACCTTGAACAGCTCCAGAAATATATGAATGAGAGCTCTGATTATACGTAAAGCAGCACTTGCTAAATTAATGCCCGACTTCTTCATTTTTATAGACCTACAGATAACTGAAGCGAACATTTAACCAATGAATCTTAAAAATAACAGTGTAACACAGTTTGATAGGCACGTTAACCGAAACTATATCTTCCATTTCTATCCATCTCGAAACCAATAGTTTACCTTCACATATGAGAACGTAGACAAATCACATTTTTCCAAATCGTTTAATAATTTTAAATTCGAACACTTTGCTACCATCTACTAAAATTTTTCACACTTTGAGCTAAAAAGTTATACCTAATTTTTCCCGAGTGAAATCTTTTGTATTTTGACCTATTCTCAATTGCCCATAAAATATATTTCAGAATTCCAGACCAAACTACTTATTACCCGAAGAGAATACTAGTACAATGCTCCGAATTTATCTTAATTTCCTACTTCAAATTACGTTCAATTCATACCGCGTCGTATTCTATGTGGAACAATCGAGTCTTAGCTTCAACTGTAGATACTCAAACGCCAAATATAAAATCCAAGATTATGAGCAAACATAGCGAAAGTTCTTAAAGTCAGCCGTTCAGTACACAATAATATTGCCGATTCAGTCAGAATAATGATGATTACACATGGGCGTATATGCATGCATTAAAATACTAGATACTATACAGTATGTACGCCAAATGCCAACAACGAACTGATGGTATTTATTCAAAAAGTATTATGCTGAATACACACGGGTCGGTTAATAACTAGCGTGGATCCATTGTTACAATAGATACAAAGTGCTTTGCGCACTGAGGATTCGAAATTGACGAGAACTGCTGCTTCTTGATTAGCATTCAGCTCACACTCAGAAAGTTTCAAAGTTCACAAATTGAAGCGCGCAAATTGTTACAACCATAAATTTGTTGACTCTGTACTTTTGCAAACATATATACTTGAAGATATGTACACATATTCCATTGATTGAATTCTCGGTTTGGATTTTGTTGTTGGTTGCTTTTGATATGGCTTTATATTTAGTCTTTAATGTTTGAATTTGTTTTGAATGTGTTTTGGTATACCGTACGCCCCAAGTTAGTAATTACTATGAGTCATGAATAGAGCCTCAAAAAAATGTTAAATGAAATGGGCTAAAAATAATGTGAAAATGTTACAAAAAAAGACCAAAATTTGTTATTAAAAATGTTAAATTAATTTATTTCAGATGTTCATAAAATAGAGCAACAAACATAAAAACTGAGGGAAAAAACTTCATTCTGTATGATTTTTCATTCTGACTCATCTTTATCGTCAACGAAATTATTGTGTTGAATGGCATTGAGTATTGTAATGTGTGATTGAGTGCGAGAGTGATGTCTACTGAATAAAATGTACTTATAAATGGACAATGAACGTTCCGCATCTACTGATGTCATTGGTGCAAAATTTGATTTGATTTTGTGATCCACTGGTAGGTCGCTGTAAAATCTACCTCAGGGTTCTTTGATAGAATTTTTTCGATACGTTCTCGTTGCTGACAGTGAATAAATTTTTCATAGCTGATTCACATTTATTCATTTATTTAGAAACAGAAAATTTCTAATGAAACAATGATTGCTTATATGCCGTTGACACTACACTCTAAATCAGGCGATTTCGATCAGCTGATCACTTTAGAGCTAAATCAACTTAAATCTACCTGATTACCCATACATTTTTCTCGGCGTCTGACAGTCGAAAGCTATCTGTTCATCAAGTGCAAATCAGGTACTATAGTGAATTTTTCGTGGCTGAATTGTTCTCAGAGCGTGCTGAATTCCATCCGTGAGAGGCACAATAAATTTGAATGAAATGTCATTCGAATTTCGTTCTAAAATAGCAAAAATTAAACAAAAAAGGAAAATGTGAGTTATACAAAGTGAAAAGAAAATGTTCTTGCATGTTCCTGCACCATTTTCAACAACTTTCACGCAAAAAAAAATTGTACACATAAATTCGAATGACATTTCTCTCTCTAAATCTCCTCATTCTAAATCGCTTCGGGTAGTGTGAACGCTTGCCTGATTAACTTGGCAGATTCTAAATCTACCTGATTTAGAAGTGTAGTGTGAACGGCATATTATTCAGCAATTGTTCCAGTTTGTTTCAACTCGTATTAATTATACTGTCAAAAACGCTGAATGAATCATGATGTCTTAGTAATCTTCGTTAAATCATTATTGAAGTTTATCTTTGTTTATTTAATAAAATAAATGAAACTTAGATGCTCTCAGTTTTCTGTTGAGTAAATATAAAAAAAATATTGCTCGATTGACTGTCATATCATATGAATGTACTTTTTTTATATTTTCGATTGGTTTGAGCAAATTATGAACGATAAAATGGGAAAAGATGTTGAAATTTCTATAAAAAGTGTGAAAATGGGAGAAAATTGTTAAATTTCCGATGAAAAGTCAGCAAAAGGCGAAAATATGTTACTCTTCAAAACACGAAAAAAGTGTTATTTTAACAATTTTAACATTTTTTTGAGGCTCTAGTCATGACTTATTATAAAAACAGTTTATCTAGGCTATCTTGGGTTCGGCCATGATTTGGAATCTATTGATTGCGATATTATCACGTGTATTGCGTTTCTCCATCAAATTGACAAAAAACCTCAAGGCCATAGGATATATATGTACATATGGGCGAAATAGCACACAGCACATTTTTACAGTGCCGCACAGAGCTCCCATTACGCTCTGCTATTCACGTATCTTGATATTTCCGAAAAACTGCGAAAAAATCAAAGGCTATGTTTCTTACCATAGTTATATTAATCCTAGTATCAGAAGTTCTTCGTCAAAAGTCCATGGCAAAATCGAGTGCAAAATCAGGCATGTTTAGATCAAATGCCGCGAAAATTATTTGAAATATGCCATTACATATAGATTTTATTTTGCCTATAGATTTTAAAATCGATAGAATTTTTAGTCTATAGAATTTATTTTATGTCTAATTTTCTCCATAAAAATCTGCATAAAAGGTCCTTAAGGAAATTCACGCTGGACCAACAGTTTTCGAGAATACAATATTAATATTATGACGCATTTATTTCCGCACCATTTTGAGATAGTATCAGAGTATGAGATAATATCTGAGTATTCCGCACCACAATGAGATAGTATCTCCAAAAACTCTCAGCTTCATGTCCATTTTATCTATATTAAAAATGAAAATTAGAGAAGGTACCTGTTGAAGCTGATTCAGAACGTCCAAACTTGTTGTTCGAAGCATTAAATGATTTTTTTTCATTCTCTAAAACATATTTAACAGGATATTTCTAGATGAAGCACCAGAAGCTCCCCTAATGCTCTTCACCAATGAGCTAGAAAGCTCAAAAGAGGTAAGTACATTATTATTGTGTCTGGAGGACAAGAGAATTTTGGGAGCTCTAACAGAACCAGTAGTTTGTACCACTTTCAAAAAGTCCATGAAAGAAGAACTTGAACCTTGGTTCAGAGATAAAAAATACGCACATCTTTTAGCTTTAGCTTCATTTCCTGACCCTAATTCTAGAAACATCAATTCTACCTAATTATTTACATCAGAAAAAAGACTTACCAAAATAAAAAAAGTTGTAATAACTTAAAAAGTTGGAGTAGGTAATTAAAAAATTGAGGCTGCTAGATCTTAAAAACAAAAGGGGTTGCGACGTGCAATAATCAAACATTATATCACACAATAGCTTCAATATACACGAGACACAGGGGAAAGGACTTCTGTCCGTAGAGGGCCATAGATTTCTCAAGCATGAGCAGGTAAACCAGAGTCTGCATAGATGCGTCAAAGCACGCTTACTAGAGGGGCTGATAAAAACACAAAGACAAATTTTGGGAAACATGCCTCCATTCTAGGGGCAGACTTCTTTTGGAGGCAGAATAGACTTTATTGAGAGCCCACACCACCCTATGATTCCGGCCTCAAGAAACACATGGGCTGAAAGTCCATCTTTAAATAAATAAATAGCCCTGCCACCTACAGTGCCTGAAAGGAAGATGTTCTTCACGGGCCGGCGTCTAATAAGAAGGTCAAAAGCTTTCAATTTAGAAATTTACTGTGCATCTCACACTAAAAGTGAATTCGATGATTTTTCGTTTGACTTCGACCTAGCGTCGTTTGTCGTCGTACATTCACAGCGGAGCGATGCAAGCAAATTACAATAGGCTTGACTTCAAAACGAAACTTATAAGCACCCATCATAATAAAGATACCTTCGAACATTCTTATTTGACCATTTCATTTTTTCGAAGAGTCTAACCTGTCTAATGGCTATTGTACTTACGAAACTAACATGTAATCAAACGATTCCTTTGAAGTTCTTCGCAGTAATTATACGTTTGGATCACTATGTAATTTAGCACTTCTTTCACGCTTGAAACAACATCCGAAAGGTAGCATGTACACTTTTCGAAGAATGGTATTGACACTTTGCGAAAGATAGGTATTTTAACTTTCGCGCAATTTCCACCTGCACTTTCTCGCGCTCTACTTCAATCACGTTTCTACTTCAATCACGTCCAACTAAACTTCACCCCCTCCTACAGCAACCAGAACGCAAACAATGCCGCTAGTAGCAACGGTATGAACGGTCGTCCGATCTGATCACTCCAGCCAATTAGGTGGCGGCGGCGTTGACCGCGCAGTACATTTTCGTACAATTATTTGAATGCGAAAACTCTGAATTTTGTTTGGTAGATTAATTTGCTGCCATTTCTTTCGCATACTGCATATGGAAGGCCCTAAACTCCGTTTATTCTAAATTACATTTATTAAAATTATTGACACTTGAGGATATTTGCCACCAATGTTGACAAAAATATTGCACACCACTATTTACTATGATAAATTCAGTAGAAAATATTTTTATGAACTGTATGTTTCTCATAGTATATTTGTACATATTGTTAGATATATCAGAATGCTATGTATTTTTATTTGCACAAATTATCTTTTTTATCATTGTAAGGTGCCTACAGTTTCATTCTCCGATGCTCTTTTGTATACTAATGCATTTAACCAAGCAAAAACATCCGACCTGACTCAGGAACACCTTTCTGGTCATTACCAGGCATATTTTGAAGTTATTTGAATTCTGGAAAAATCAACATGTTCTTTGAGTGCACGTTCTACTAAAAGTGCTCCTTATAAATTTGATAGCAGCATTTCTCAGTACAAAGTGGTCAATATCTGCTCCACTTTGAGAATAACCTGCCCTGTGAATTTCGTTTTGATTCGATGACGGCATTGGAAGTTATAGGGACAGAACATTTTTTATGGTTGAGGGTTACCAAACATAAGAAATTCTGAAAATTTGAATGAGACTACCTCTACCAGACTTGTTCCTACCAAAGACCAATATATCCAGTGAATTTCATTCATGTGCGATTAACCAGTCGTGAGCCCTCGCGAGCACAAATCTCGGATACTCAAAAAACAGATTATTCGGTGAATGGTTATCGTACTAGTGGGATGAAGAAAGTTGAAAATTTAATAGAGTAAAAAGAAGCATTTTATTTATAAATTATTTGCATTTTTTCTTAAAGAGCGGAAGTTTTTGCGCGTGTAGCAACAAGGTTGCTAACAAATTCATCAACGTTTATAAGCATCAATAGGTCCTAAAATGACCTGAACACCACCGGAAATTACCGCAATTATAAATTTAAAAAACTCTTCCCTTGTTTTAGAAAAACAGGCATCAAAAGTTACCAAAACGATCCCATAAATAAGTTGAAAACATGATCATTTTCATTTTGTGCACTTGTTTTTCTAGACTGGATTTCTTTCATAGATATGTAGGATGACATAAAAAGAGATTAATATTTCTAAGTTTTACTTCAAAACAGACCTTCTTCTTGTACACATTTTTTTTAGGTTGACAGGAGGACACAATCACTGAATCTCTCTGAGCGTAATTATATCAGTAAATAAGGTTCTATGAATTTTCGAGCAAAAAGGTTTTAATACTGATTTTTTCTTCAGTAAAACTACTTTCGAAATTAACATTGGTTTCAATTTCTGTAAACAGACCGACAATGCTATTGAAATAACCAGAACAAATCCGTTTTTTTTTTCATTTCAAACAGGTACGGAGCAATACACATACAGGTTCGTGCTTATTAAATGCCTGGGTATGCCAAACGTAACATCTATCCAAAGCTAGAAAATCCCATTGAACATTTCACGTATTTTCTCAGTCTCAAAGCACACATACTAATCATGCATACCAATTATTTACAAAGTCAACCAAAAGTAACAATGTTCACTTTGTCACTCGTATATCCTATTATCCAACAAGTTCACAAATAAATCTTTCACAAATACCTACAAACTATCTTTGTGATGATTTTCTGGGTGACACTTAAACCTTGCATGACCACAGAATTCGAATTAGCCCAGGTTGCTTATTTTTATCGAATGGAATCGTGTCTGGGGTATTAGCATTGTATCGTATCGGTCTTATCAGAATGCTTGGCGAGACAAAGAGAAAAAGAAATGCCGAATTTTCGATTGAGTTCATCTATTTTGATTTGAGACGGAATCGATTCGATGCCAAGAAGTTCATGTGAGAAAGAGGTTCGTAGAAATGAGATTAATTTTGATATCTGGGTGGCATGTTACAGAGCATGTTTTACGTATGTAATTGAAGTTTAAGGATAGCTTCTCACATGACTACTTAACAGCAATTGCATATGTACCTCACACAAAAAAAATCCAACTAGCATCACCTTTGAGCCCAGTCAAACAATTATCATGATACGAAGAGTCTTTTGAAGCATCAATTCATCGACAATTATTTGGCCTTGTGCCAGATTCACATATGGATTTCAGTTATCTCCGGCTGAAATCAATCACCATCGACAGCCAATCGACTCAGTCGCTAATGGTGCACTTAAAGCCCATCATTCAAAGAAACCCCTTTGAAAACTTTCAAAATCAATTTCCGGTCTTTCTTACTACGTTACTTAACCAAATCAGCAGCCGTACGAAAACAATGCACCGAAGATAGAATTTTCCGACATTCCGTTAGAGAAGATGAATAATTGATTTCGAGTCTTCACGCCCTCCTGACGAACCACGATGAGCCATCATGAAATATCAGACAGCAGCTATACAATTTCAGCGTGCGTGCTTATTGAAAGGCGTATGAAAATATGGCGCACATATGAGACCAACTGGAATGATAGGAAGCTAGCGAACTAGCTGACATAAATATGGAGAATCGGAAAAACATGCGCGCAATATTATGAACGCACCGGATTGCAAACAGACAACGGGACCAAAATCATTTATTTCCGTACAAAAATATAGTCCACAATAATTTTCACCGTTGGAGCTGCAGCTCGCACGACACAACGGCAAAAATCAAGCAGATTGGTGTTTTGGTTAGGTTGGATGAAGCTTCTGAATTTTCTTTGGAATGTATTCAGGGCTGTTTTTCGTAGCTCTAAATATAGATGAGCTCATTCGGTTCTGGAGCTCTGGGATAGCATGTCTAGATGCTTTTGTACACTGTACTAGTACTAGTACGCATATGTGGATTGGCATTCGCTAGCCCGGAAAATCACTAGAGAATGGGGTTGATGAGACTCCCTTGTGCATGGAATATTGTTTTCGGGAAATTCAAGACGAAGAAATATTTTCGTACATTATTTATCTTGTTTGGAGGAATTTACCAGGCTTTGTATGATTACATGGAGGGATTTATTAGTGTCATAATTTACTTTAAAAATGTAAATGAGCTGACAGTAATTTCCTGGTTTCGTTGGATGTTTTTGTATGATGAATGGAAGAGGAGAGTGGAGATAAAAATTATTTGTGGTGCTGAAGGATATGAAATATTGATAAGAATACATTAATCAATCAGATGCAATGATTCTCTAGAATGTTGACAAAGGCCTGTCAATTAGATGGGATTCCTAGAACGCGGCAATGTTTACACTATCAACTGGAGGAGATATAACTAAAAGAAATGATCCATCGTCGATGAGCACCACCGATTCAGAAGAAGTGGCTTCCAAGCATGATACACGGACCTCTGGCAAAACAATATCTCAGTTTTTATCACTGGCAATGTCAAGGTAAACAAACTGGACAACGATGAGAGGAGGAAGCCCGTATGTACCGAGCGGAAGCCACGAGAAACGATAACTAAGCTAAGGTATCTGAGGTACCTCAGGAGCCAGGAGTTCAGGCATCCAATCTCGATGAAAATCCGAAGCAATTCTTCTCATATTCCAAGTAGATTTGATCAGTCTCTTTAGAATCTGATCTAGTTTGCCAAACCCCACGCTCTGGGGGTCTTTAATACAAACTAGCAATAAGCAAATTGGGTTTAAGTATGGCCAGGCGCGAAATTGGAGGTTTTGTAATAGAACCAAATTCCGAGCAAGTCGAGATCCAAGGCAAGACTATCGAGCCTTCTTCACCTGAAGAGATTATGCAGGTCATAAGACTCAGCAATAGAAACCTGCCTGTGTGCAATTGAAAGGCGACCAAGGTCAACAAGTGATCCGGTGACTGTCGCCAAGTCTTGATCATTAACAATAAGGAATAATTTCCATAACGAAAGGACCGTGGCTACATGATCAATTACGGGCTCAGTTTTGCTCACCTGGAGAAAAAAAATTTTCGCGTTGAAGAATTCAGCTCCTAAGGATGGTAGAAATAAGCAGGCTAACTTTTAAAGGGCAGGTTGTGGAAATTTGCCATTTGATGCATCTGGGCCTTGTTTATGAACATCCGCATCGGAAGATGAGAGTAGTTGTATCACGACCTAAGAGCTAAATTACTGGATTGATCTTGACAAAGGTGAAGTTTATCCAGATTTATCTTCATCACTCCAAGGCAGCGTCCAAAGCTTTTTTCTCCATCTGAGTAAAAACAGAGGAGACAGTGATAATTCAAGAAAGCGACTAATGTCACGTGAGCTCCAAGCTCAACCCAGGGCCTGTATCGTTATCATCAAATCCATAGCTGTTCTTATCGTTTCAAACTTCTGTGACAAGAACAATGTTGCTATTGTCGTTAACGCGATGCCAAAGGCATTTTCGCTCGCTTTATGCTATATGGCACACGAGCCAGGCTTGCTACCTCCCAACAACCATGTAGCGCTGCTGAGTGTCTCTTACACCGACTTACGGTGGAGCTGTAGATGCGAGGAGGAAGAAGAAATAGTTGTGCAAATGCCTCTGCTATAAGAAGAAATCAGTCCCTTGGCTTCGCAAGTCTAGAGGAAGTAGGGTCGGTGGACCTGGAGAGGATCAGTCAGTTTGTCAAGAATTCGAGGTGGTTCTTAGCTTAACAAAGGGTGTGCACTATACGAAATGCGCCCTGGTGTGCCTTCTCCGAGGTCTGCCTGGTAATGGAAGCCAATTTTTCGTTTAGAAGGATCGAAACCGTCGAATGGTTGGCAAGTCCGAGAGCCACTTGAGAAGAGAGCAGATTACCCTTAAAATATCGATATCTAGCAAGAAATTGTAATATATCTAGTTTCTGGAGGAAAATTGATCGCTCATTTGGAATCTTTTTGTTACCTTTTTGGTGTTGTGTGTACATTTATTACGTTGAAAACTTTTTTCAAAATCTTTTTTTAAATAAGTATTTTTCCTTGTCAGCTTTAAATCGAGAATACATTAAATTTTCCAAACATACAAAATATTGAAGTATTAATGGACTATAAATAGAAAAACCCTAGCGCATCAGAACCACTAGAAACACGAATGTTCGAAGAGCAGTAGAGGATTTATGCAGATTTTACGCTAAGTAATAGTATACCCTAAGCTAATTTAATTTCGATGACTTCATCGAAAGTTACAGCGATAGAAAGTTGTTCGGAGTTGCCATCCAAAAAATGTCCAGACCTTAGAAAATTTAAACATTGGTAGGGTTTTAGAGCGATTGGACCAAATGTAACCTGACCTATAGCGCGGACTAAGTGGATTTAGTTCTAAGGTGTTTACATTGACCTGATCTAAAATTTTTTCGTTTGTACGTGACAGCTGTCATTTAGTTCAATTTTAGTTCATACACTGTAATTATCTTTTCATATGTCTTTCAAAAGTGATTATTTTAATGATTTTGAGTCAAACGAGAGGGTTGCGAGCTTAAATTCGACGTGCATATATTATTAATAGTCGCGGTCGGATGTGTTTACAGTAATATAGTCCACGACCTATTTGAGGTCAGGTCGCTTGAAATCGTGTACTGACCTATTGCTTGGGTCGGGTACTGAGTGTTTACAGCAGGTGGACTAAATAATTTAGATGGAATTTGGTGTATAGTCCGGGGACTAAACATCTGCTGTAAGCGCTATCATTGTTTACTTATTTTTAAATGCTTATGTAAGAATTTCTTGGTATGGAAACAACAAAATTTAGGGTTACCACCCGTAAAAGTTATCGAATTTTTAAGATCGTAATATTTGTTGTTTATTTTCACTACAAGATTAATACGATTTGAGAATTTTATGATAAAATCGCTTACTATAGATATACCGAGAAAAAAAACAAAACCAACCATAGCTGGCAGCCCAATCATTGTTTTCCAACAAGATTTCTCTTGAGTATTGTCTACAATAAGTTCAATTTGCCATATGAGTTTCGTTATGATTTCATGGCTGCACTGGAAGCTATAGGGGAAAGAGCTTTATTTTCCTGAGCGAATTTTCAAAATTTAAGACACTATAATTACCATAGCTGGCAGTTCTAGCCGAATTTTTCAACCAAATTAAACGTGGCTCAGAGTAAGATTCAGCTACTGCGTGAATTTCGTCAAAATCTGGTCACTGAATCATAATTTATAGGGTGAAAAGCAGTTATTTTTCTTGGTCGTGAGTTCAGTTGATGCTAAACAGATACTCTGTTGATGCATCAACAGATACAGTTGATGCTAAAAATTTAGGTGAATTGGGGAAGGATTACTGTTCTTGTCCGTTGTAAAATTGGAAATGTTTTTATTAGGCTATGTAGACAAAGCAAAAGATTTATACAGATTGTTTGGTACTCGGTGGACACTTTTGTAAGGAGGCATTGCTTGATATATTTTGAGCAAAAAATCGTTCTACAGGGTGGTCCGGTTTTCAAAAACTGCGGAGTTACAGGGTGGTCAAGAAAAGTTTTTCGGACCTGTACCCTGACTCACTTAACTCGTTATATCTTGAAAACTAATAATTATAACGCAAGTTTTATGGCTTGTTTTTTTATGGAATCAAATTACCTTGAATTTGATGTGATGTCCTAAATTGTAATTGTTACTGATTGTGAGATATTTACTTCAAAACACAAAATTTTGGCATTTCTACTCCGAAAATTCTATGTTCAACGTCGTTTTCCTCAGAAAACCTCATGAAAAGATGCCATTTTAATATTATTTTTTTATAGGCCATATTGTTGGCTACAAAAGTTGCATACATACTTATGACTTAGATTTTACCATTTCGCAAGTAGTAAGTGAAAATACATATCGCTCAAAAAGTAAATATGCCGTAAAGTGGCCAGAGTACCAAACACCCTGTATATGAGTTGCTTTTTTTCAAAAAGCGACAATTTTTTAGGAGAGTCGATCATTTGAAGGTTTTATCTTTCAGCGCCTGCCCTAGCTACAGAGTTGCCAGCACACTCATCAAAAGCAACACAAATTGAATAATTAATAATGTAAATATGTCCTCAAAAGTTTCATAATGATTTGATAGCTTCGCCAAAAGCTATCGCAATTTTAAAAATTTCAAATTTTCCCCGACCTCTTTTTAGGCGCCTAGCGAAAAATCCAAAACATTATCCGATTTACATTTAAAACACCTTCAAAATTCATTTCGCTAGCTTAATTTTTGTTAAAATTATTTGTGGACAGAATAATAGGTATATTAAAAAATATTACTATAATAAAATGGCCGCCGGCGCCAAAAGTTAAAAGATAGACCTATTCTGCACATACATCAATGTATCCTGAAAGTTCTAGACTTCAAGTTATTCGGGTTCTATTGATTTATTACAAAGTTATTTCACTAAAAGCCGCTGCGGATCTTAGGGTCAAAATTGGCAGAGACTTCATACCACAATCAATGTGTGTAAGTGAAGAGGTGTCACACGTCACACCTAGGTTTCCCGGACCATGGACCAAACCTAGCTGTTAGTGCTCTAACGACGCACTTTATATTACCAACTACCTGAACCAAACATTATAGGGAAAATCAAGTGGTGACTCTCGTTATATCGCTTTCGTAACAAAATCGAGTCAGTCGGTATCAACCTTTTGAATATAAAACGATTTCAGTAGAGATGCTTTTCTTTTCAACGCAATAGCTTCAAGAACAAATCAATAAAACGTTTCTGAGACTTTTCTCGTCCATCTCACTTGAAGACTCAGGTGAGCACTCGATAGCTATGTACCTCCACATAAATTCAATTCGAGGAGCTCGAACATTCCTATCAGCACATGTACCACGAAAAATTCCAGACATACAATTTACAAAGCTCTCCACTTTTCTCTGTACATAGCTACCTATCTATGTACATATGTACATCATTGAATACAAAATCAAACCATTTCAAATCGTTTCCAATTCGACACCATTCCACCACCGTTTTGTGTATCTTTCAAGTACTTATGCATGTATCCACTTTTAAAACAAACATCTACGCAATCTGCAAGTACTTATCGCCTTTTCTGCATTCGAATTCAGATTGTGCGAAAACTGTGTCGCAGTCAAGTCAATGCCCAAACCTTCAAAAGGTATGCAGCAATTGTCGTCATTCGTCAAACCAGCGAAGTCAACCTAGTGTGCGCGATTTGTTCGTTCATCATGTATTCATAGAATGAACGGTGTGACATTTTTTTTTATCTGTAAAAACCTTTAGATACAAATATATGACAATACAGCAGTATGAAACGAAATCTAAAATGAATGAGCATTCACGACTTTCAAATCGCATTTGCCTCGTGCCATTTCTGAGTTTCCGACGACGTTGTCGTAGAGTCGACTATGCAAACTAAGCTAAGGCGTTGGAGGCTTGGGGCCTGCGACGGTGGGTACAACTTCTACAACGGCGACGACATTCTACTGACGAGGAGACGAACAGTTACGGATTAAGTAAGCTAAATTACAAACTAACTTCGTCATGTCAATATCTGTTATAGTACAATTTTAGATTGATTTTTTGAACAGATCAGGCTCACTGGGGCCCGCTGAGAAAAGGTCTCTTGTTTGGCTTATTAAGGTTTGACTAGGGCAGGGTTCGACAGTTTGATTTATGCAATTCCACAAGTCAGAAAGTTAGTCTACCAGAAAGAGATATCATAGCTTTTCGCAACGAGGGTTGTGATTGAAAGAATACCAAAATATTTATGATAGTTTTCGGCCTATGGGAATTTGGTAACAAATCAGACATATTTTTAAGCTTCAATACAAACCACCCAGCCACTTGTTATTCACGTGAGCAGCGAAGTGGACTCTCCAGCTATAAGAGTCTCGAGATTAATCAAATCCGGAGGACAATGCCATGACCTTGTCGTTATTGCGCATTCAGACCCGTATAACTGCACGCAAGCTGTTCACAAACTGGCCTCCGCAACTACACACAGGCATATCTATTGGATCTAATGTCATGCAGAAAATCCACTATCGAATTTCACAGAGATATCTCATTGTAATAATTTGTGCTATGGCTTAGCTTGGTAGTCACGATTTTCAGCTGCTCGGACTACTTGCTCGAAAATCCACTACTGTGACTCAATGCCATTCAAGCCAACAGTCATCCAATTTATCTGAATGATGCCTGAAATATAATTATCTGATGAAACACATCATCAAAAGCGCCACATTCTTAACTACTCATTGACCGTGCATGTGAATATCACCACCGTCCTCTATGTGTGTGACCATCATACTTCAAAAACATTCTAGTTGGGATGATAATTACATTATTTGCTCCAAAACAGTAACAAGAGCATCACTGTAAATTAGGATTTTGGTAAAAGTATCGTATTTTCTCTGTCCCTTCTTCATCGTTGGATTCGATCTGAATTGAATTTTCAAAGTTTTTTGGGGAAATATCGAAGGTCAAAGCTAGTTTGTGATCAGATGACGACGGCACAACAGTGATTAGATAGGAGATGGTAATGGTAGAGGTTATAACGACGAGGTCGAGGTTTGAGCATGATGTCAGAGCACCGAACAAGAACACCACTATCCAAATGCTTGTGTCATGTCAAAGTCGGCCCGATGAAAGTTTACATACTCCCTCCTAACCCAGCTGACGAAAACCTGCATATAAGTTTGCGCAGGGGGTGGCGATAGGGTAGTAGGCTGTAAATTTCTTGAAATCGAATTTCCGCTCGCTGATTGAGGAATTGAGAATTTTCGTGAAATGACGATGGTCTTGTGTGTAAACAATTTTATTAGCTTCAATCAATTGCCGCTCGCTGAGCTGGAATTTGCGGTGAAATTCGATGTTGATAGCTCGATTTGTGTGAGTATGCCGAAGCATTTTGAATAAAAGTGTGAAAATTTTGGGGAGTTTGTTTGTAGAAGATAGTGAAATTTAAAATTAGCACTTTGAAAGAAGTTTGTAGCATCGAGGTTTTGTTTGACATTTTTATGATTTAAGTATAAGTTGATCTGTTGCGCGTTATGATTGATGATTGACATTTGAATGAAGACAAATGAAAATTAAGATAATTTTAGTTAAGTTTTGTTTCGACTTTATTCTACGGTTGACTTAGTCAAATTAAAATAAAAAGTTAAAGTTTATGAACTAAACAACACATTAAATAGCTGCTGTATTCTAGCTATCAATCTAATGATTCTAATATACAGGTCCCAACTGGTATCTATAACCTGCGATAATTTTGCATCCAGGAACGAACTACAGTTAGAGCCACAACGGAGGAAAACATAGAGAGTAGGTACAGAATAAAACGTCCCAGATGGATTGCGTTATGTCTATTTCGAACATCGTGGTTTCTATACTGAGTACTTGGTGAAAAATATTTGGGAAAAATGTATTACTTAGTACCATAGTGTACGTTGAAGTGGAATATGAAAAAACGCACCTAAGCATAAATGATTACGATGCTTTGGAAAGGTTTGAAAACAAAATTTGGAGTTTTTCATTCTAGCGCCCAGCGTGGGCATAAGAGCCGAGACAAAAAGACATTTTTATCCATATAAGTCTTAATACATGAAGCGCTGTCTCTAACTTTTCAAAAATTCTGGAACAATTCTGGAAACACATTTTGGAAACGTCAAGTCAGTAAAGTTTTGATCATGCATCAATATACACCGAAAGAACGTTCCGAAATAATGAGTCTTTGCATGCAAAGTAATCGCTCAATTGTGTTAACTCAGTGTACGAATCGTTTGTTCTGAGCCCAAAAGCGACAAAGTTCTTCATTTAACCTCATTTTTTCGAGCACAGGTCTGCACTGTAACAAATCATAATTACCATGCTTGACCGCTTCCATGACGTTCAAATGAAACTATTAAGGCTGTTAGAAAGAGAGTGGCCGAAAATAAAAAAGTTTCGTATCGCCAGCGAGGTCAGCATTTAATCATTTATAGGACCATTTTAAGGAAGATTTTGGAGGAAGATCTTTATAGGTTTTTATACAAAGTTCAACTGTCAAACGATACAGTTGTCGAAAGCTACATCACATGCCTTATGCCAATAACGTCTTTCGAATGGTTGAAGCTGAGCTGTATTTTCAAGAGCGAATTTTGATGACCTTCGAGGCTCATTTCATACTCTGTGGTGGAATGAACAACAAAAATTGTCACATTAGAGGCACTGATAGCCCGAATGGGATCCACGAAACTCCATTGGACGATGAGAAGGTGGTGACTGTTTGGGCCGGTGGTTTCTCGACCATGATTAAGCAGCTCTTTTTCAGAGCTGGTGAGACAGCCAGTGGCAATCAATATCGGTGGATGTTGACAAACTTTATGCGAGAAAACGGTTTGAAAGGCTTTTGATTTTGATGGTACGACAAGCCACACTGCGCCCTCAACGATTGACTTTTTACATCGAAAGTTCTAAGATGTGTCACGTCCAAAAAGGTGATATTGACTGGCCACCGAGCCATCCGGATTTGACTCCACTGTACTTTTTTTTTGCGAAGATTTTTGAAGAGTAAAGTTTATGCCAACAAACAAAGACCATGGACGAGCTCAAAAATAGCATTATAGTTAATATAGCATCGATATCGCCCGATACGGTGACTAATGTGATGGCAAATGCCAGAGAAAGATCTTGTTTTTGTCTCACAGATAAAGGCGTCCATTTAATCGATAAATAAATTGTTATAGGGCGAGCTTAAGAAAAATCCAACACATTCTTTCCATATAGAGATGGCGCTTCCTGTATAAATAAAATATACCTGATATGAACGAAGAAGAAATAGTATTATTTAGAGATGAGGCGTATATACTGGAACAGGTATATGGAACAGGTATTTTTTGGAACAGCCAGTACCTAGTACGAAATTCAAAAATACTAGGTACGTGTATTTTTGTGGACTATACATGTAATCAAGAATTTACACAATCAATTTCGTCCATTTAATTCATTTCAATCAAACAGTGACGTAATAGTATCCTAATATTAATATAAACACGTATTTCATACTTGCAAGTGCTTTCATACTCACTAGTGTCTCGTACGCGAGACGAAAATACTTGCAAGTACGAAAATACTCGATACGAGTATATACTCGTATCGATCCAAAATATTCGAATACGAATATACTCATATCGTTCCAAAATATTCGAATACGAATATACTCATATCGTTCCAAAATATTCGAATACGAAAATAACGTATCGTTCCAAAACATTCGAATACGAAAATAACGTATCGTTCCAAAATATTCGAATACGAAAATAACGTATCGTTCCAAAATATTCGAATACGAAAATAACGTATCGTTCCCAAATATTCGATACGAGTATATACTCGTATCGAGTATTTTGGAACTTGCAAGTATTTTCGTATCGCATATTTTTGTATAGAGTATTTTCGTGCTTGCGAGTATTTTGGGACTTTAGGTTTAGGTTTTTAGGGCAAAAGTAGCTGAAATCGGACAAAATCGGCCAAGTTTGAGTTAGAGTTGTTTGGGGCATAACTGACCAAGACCTATTGCTGTGATACAAAAATTTAGGTTTTGTAAAGGAGAAAGGGTTTTTTTTTGGCCATAGTTTGTCAAAAACTGCCTTTACAGCGCTTTCGATGATTGAAAGTGATCTGGGAGTTCAATAATGATATTTTAAGGGCGAACAAACTTTTTTATAGGGGAAATTAGGCAAAAACGTCCATTTTTTGCAAAAAAAAATTTTTTTGGCCTAGCATGAATTTGAGGATCTTTCTGAGTTGTTCCCATACAAATATGGGAAAAAGCGGCCTAGTTTCTAAGATACGGTAAAATGAAATCCGCCGGGAAAACTGAAATTAACACTAAAAATGTTTAGATCCTTTTTGGTTAGCCAGTTGGCTTCTCCGGCTGTGCTGAAGCTCTCCTCGTGACTGCACTCCAACCCTACCGGGGTTGTGACTCATGTCCAGCTTTACCGAAAAGGTTGGCCTCCTAGTGGGTGCATGTTTAATAGACGTTTTATCATTTCTTAATGAAATTTTCGACAAATTCATGCTTCAGTGAGGCGAAATGGAAAACCGACTGTTTTAGATTAGCCAGGAAAATTTTGGTATCAGGCATCGATCGATGAAAAGTCATATAGATGGCAACAGGATTAGTTGGTCCTATCATAGTAAATCTTTCGACACTGGTAGTTTGAACGAATACAGGAGGTGTTTTGTGCATATATTAAAATGAAAATCAAATTAAATTGATTGAATTTGCTTGTTTTCCTTTAGATGGCTCCTAGATTGGAGAAACACTTGCCAAATAAGTGACCGACCATTGGATAGTTACGGACAAGCTGCACGGACTAATGGTTCGTATCCTTTCACGGTCAACTGCACGATCACCATTCTAGCCTAGGAACTTTGTCTCTGGCGGATGGGGGAGGGCATATCATACCGTTTCATTACATCACTGCAAATCGCATGTTCTTGTGTGTATATATGTACATACTTCAAAAAATACTAGCTAGTATTTTTGGAACAGGTATTTGGAACAGGTATTTTTTTGTACTCGTATTCGGAATACCTAGTATGTAAAAATCCGAGTACGACCCAACTCTAGTATTGTCTAGTAAATTAGTATTCATTAATTTTGAAAATTTTTGGAAAATTTGCATTTAGTGGTCAACCAGACACATATCAGTATCATCATTTTTACTTTATTGTTTTGAAATTATTTACGTAATGTTTGATCGATTTCATCAAAATTGTAGCTATGAAATTATTGCTCTAGAGAAAAAAACGCGGTTGACGCTTCAATTCAATAGTGTTTTTGAAGCATGAAATTTGATTTTGTGCCAAATTTAGCATTTTCAATTGCAATAGACTTACCAGTTTATAGTTAATTATGATAATATTTTTGAACTCACCTGTAAAGAAACGAAAAATTATTAAAAACAATTGTTAATTTTAGGAACACAAAAATATCTAAATTCGTGATCAAAACCTTAGAATCTATCAAAAATAGTAATAGTACATTTTCTTAAAATGTAGGAAGTACACATAGTTCAAAATAATTTCATGATCTCTATCTAACATTTAATCGCACAATGATTTAAATAATTTAGGGAAATTTTTTCCCAAGCAGTTTTGATTGCATCAATTATTGTGTTTTCTCTTCAAATTAACTGGCGTCTTTGTAGACTTTTCGCTTTAACTAGCTCTAAATGTTTTCCGTGAAGGTTAAATCCCGTCATTAGGGGGCTATGCCATGAAGTCAACAATTTGTCCTCTTATCCAGGTAATTCAGGCATGAAAGCGTTGTCCTGTGGGTACGCCATTTCAAGAGACCAAAAATAATTGAGCATTGCGAAAAGGCTGTCTCTAATATTTTCTGATACGTTCTGAATTTCATTTTACGTTAAATTAAACTTTTCTAAAAGATAGCCCGAGACCTCTTAGCGAATTGGTGAATGTTCGTCAACCTCTGCTCTGCCACATGCGTCAGGTCCACCAGCCAGAGCTCGTTGCAACAGCGCTGTTTGTTTTTTGTTCCTGAGACTTTCGGCTCCTGAAACTCGCGGCTCCAGAAACTCGCGGCTCCTAAAATTCCTCGCTCTTTTTCCCGGTATCACTGCTTAGGAGTCGCAGTTTCATAGCATGTACTGCTACAAGACATAAGCCAGCAATAATGCCCACCAGTAGCTTGCAGTTAGTTCAAGTTAACATTTGGTGTCTGCGAGATTGTATAATTCTCCATTTGATTATGATTACCCTGAAAGTCTAAGTTGTTCGCCACTTGACCATTTGGATAGGAACTGGGATGTCTGTCGATCCGATTAGGCGAAGACTGGCTTCTTATTTGGCTAACACACCCGCTTTCTCATTATTATCGATGCCCTTATGACCAGGAACACAGAAGTTTCTGACTTTTGAGTTGTTGCCTGGCCTATTCTGGATCTGAATGCAGTCAAGTACGCTTTTTACTTTGTATGTATAAGGTCTCAGTGCTTTAATCGCAGGTGGACTGTCTGTGAAAATGTTAATCCCAGCATCTGTAGTATCCTTGAAAACTCTGCGTGGAAAATACTACAGTGATAAGTAGTCCACAACGCGGTCTACAGAGTAAATTGTAGCACCCACTATTGCAGCCGTGTAGATGCTAAGGGCTACTATTCCCATTTTCTGATTCCATTTCTCTCCATCTTTCACGATCGCTTGATATATTCGTTTGAAATAAAGAGCGAGGATAAAGTATTCTGTGCATTAGGTTGCTCAACATTGCTGTGGCCAAAGGAATTTGAGCCACAGTATCTCGGATCCTTAAGGATCGGATTAAGCGTACGAGCAGGATTGAGGCCCCATGATTTACCCAGCATGCTCACGTTTCTGCGTTTCTTGTCTTGTTAGCCCTTTTCTCTAGGTTTATCTTCCAGCGGAGCTTACTGTCCAGAATGAGGTTTAAATACTTAACGTCTAACTTCAGATTTAATCAAGCATCACGCAACTTGACTGGGACGTTCTCAGGAATCTTGTATTTCATCGCGAAGAGGATAAGTTCAGAGTTGATTTCTAGACCTACGGTGTTTACTCACTCATTAACCAACCCCCAGAGCATACACAATGAGCTTACCATGGGTATGCGGGAACTTTTTCAAGACAATAATTCCATCCAACTTCTTTAAAATTGTATTGATCACCAAGTTCCACAAAAGAGGAGATAAAACTGCTCCTTGGGGTGTGCCTCAGTGAACCTTTCTTATGACTTGCCTTCCCATCTATTTCACTGAAGAGTCTTTGCTTAGCCAACTACATATAGCAGGGCTGGGTGTTGGTTGCACGGAGGCTGTTCATAATGGCTGCTGTATGCACATTATTAAAGGCACCTTCAATGTCGAAAATGGCCCCAAAGCGTATTCCCTGCAATGCTCAAGAGGTACCTTATAGAGAGTCGTCAACACATATTTCCTTTCCGTGTACGCGTTTGGGCTCTCAAAAGCGTTTGAGATCCAAGTCTTTTCTTAATGCGGAGATCTAAAAGACATTCGGATATTTTGAAAAGAACGGAGTTCAGGCTAATCAGCCTGTAGTCGTTCGAACACGCATGGTTACTTTTATCTGTTTTGAGTATGAAAAAAACCTTAGCGATCCTCCAGGCTGCAGGCATAGGACAAAGCACTTACTTTCTAAATTGGCATAAACCAGGATATGGTTAGCGTTTCCGTCTTCTGGAGCATGGCAGGCAAAATACCATCCACACCTAGAGGCTTGGAAAGTTTAATGGTAACGTTGGTCCAGACTAGTTTCTGCTTCGTCACAAATTCACCTATTTTTCCAGCTTCCTCAGGGCCGGTCACCTGTTCACCAGTGGGGGTGAGGGTAGAGCCATACGAACAGCCTGGAAAGGGAGTTACTGTTGCTTGTTTGTTTCCCATTTGGCTCACATACTACGCTTGACATGACAGAATGCTTAGCAAGCCTGTTTTTAAGTCTCTCTGTTCGAAGTGGCTGCAATTCGGCTACAATGTTTTTTTCTGGAGCTCCACCTGGCTTTCTGTATGTCTGATTTAAAGAGCCCTGGATTCGTCCTAATATTCCTAGAAATCAGCTGCTTTGGCTAATTTAAACAGTTGAAGGTCTGGTTTAGAACCCGTTTTGTCTTCTGCACCAATCTGCTCTACCAGGGTGGCTTGGAGTTGCGCTTAGGACAGATTCTGTGACATTAGCATTGCAAAAAACTTTCATGAGCTTTCTCTTGAGTGTATTTACAGGCCTTCAGGTCTACTACGAAGTCAGTTTTACAAGCAGATTTCACTAATAATAAAGACTAATATTAAATTCAACATTCCTCTTCGTTTAAGTCGGCGACTGCGCAGTATTAGAGGCTATTTTACATTTATAAGTTGACGGGGATATGGTCGCTTGATATGACTCTCTATAGAATAATCGGAAGTTTATGTCATTTCAATTAAAAGTGAAATTTATAAGATTTTTTGACTTATTTCAAAATAAAACACAAAAAAAAAAAACAATCGAAAATTTTCAGACATATAAGTTTTGGGTAGTTCACAGGAAAAATAGTCTCTGAATGTAGAATTATGTTTTATGTCAAACTAGAAAATTTTGAATTTTCGCGTTTATGACTGACTATTTCCGAGCAATATAAGCTGTGTTTAATGACTCTGAAAAAGGAACAGAGCATCTCAAGGCAAGTTTAAATAGAACAGCTGTGATAAGAGTCGAGCAGGTTAGAACAATTGAGAGGCAAAACAAAGTTGAGCAAAACAGAGCAAATAATGAGGCTGGACCGCGCCGGCTGCAAAGTGATTGCTTATGCAGACGACATAGCTGTAGCAGTGTCAGGAAAGTATTTATCTACGCTATCGGAGAGGCTAAATCACTCTCCTGACATACTTTCACGTTGGAGTCGTGAGTGCGGCTTGAATGTGAATACTAAGAAAACGGAACTAGTGCTGTTTACAAGGAAGTACAAAGTTCCTTCTTTTGAGTTACCCAAATTGAATGGGGTCTACATTAACTTGAGCCAGACTGTCAGGTTCTTAGGGCTGATCCTTGACTCAAAGCTACTATGGACCTACAATGTAGCAGAAAGAGCTCGGAAGGCTTTCAATGCACTTTACTGCTGGAAAAAGGCCATAGGAGCGAATTGGGGATTACAACCTCGTACTGTTGCTTGTTTTTACACTGCATTGGTTGAGCCAATTCTATTGTTTGGGGTGGCGTTCTGGTGGCAAGGTGCTATTAAGGCTACCAGCAAACGGCAGATTGAAAAAGTGCGGAGAATGGCTGCACTACTTGTAACTGGTACGCTTCGCTCCACCCCTACTAAGGCACTCTTCGTGTTACTTCATTGGCTGCCAACCAATCTACTTATCTAACAGCAAGCTAATCTTGTATCTCGGCATGGAATAGAACAGAATTCGGCCATGCGAGGATTTTGGTCAAGGGAGTTCCCGCTCTCCAGCGGGTGTTGAATACATTGCTCCGCAGTGCCTACTAGATTTGGAGTTCACAACTCGCATTCCTGGTAGGGATGAATGGCGTGATGGTATCACCTTCAAAAGTGGGCTTATCATGTGTACACTGACGACTCAAAGCTAAACAATAGTGTGGGGATTGGCTGCCCATCAAGCTGTCTTTCCGTCCACCAGACCATTGTAGTGTCTTTCAGGCGGAGGTTGCGGCTATTTTACAGGCAATGGTCTGGCTTCTGTGTAATCGAATATTCGGGGTTAATATTGGCATTTTCACAGATAGCCAAGCGGCTATTAAATCCCTTGCTGGTCCTTGTACAGTTTCCATGATTGTTGCTGAATGCCGTGCATCTCTTAGGGAGATATCGAGACATTCGGTGGTTCAATTGATTTGGGTACCTGGACATAGGAGTTTTCAGGGCAATTTTGAGGCCGATGAGCTAGCAAGGATTGGAACCTTGTGACCGGAGGTCTCCTTCTCCCTCTCAATAGGTATACCGATTTCAGCGGTCAAATTGGCCATTAGGCAAAAATATCTCGAGGATATATGAGGAGGAGTCCGTCCTCCACCTCTTGTGTCAGTGCCCGGCGTTAGCAAGGAGAAGGTTGGCGGCAATTGGTGCTCCCTTTCTCTCAATCCTGAGCGAGTTGTCCCTGGTCAATTTCAAAGGGATAACGCGATTTGTCAAGGGAAGCAGATGGTTTCCCGAATTCAGAGAGTAGGAGAGAGTCACAAATTAGTGTGGCATCATAACGGGCCTCTCATGAGCCTATGTGTGTCGGGCGGCAGACCTCTGTAGACCGACAGCCACTTTAACGTAACCTGACCTAACCTAAAACAGAGCAATTAAGAGGCAATTCTTGTTGGAAATTCAACCTGTCAATTCACTAATAAAAACTCTACTTCAGACACAATTTTGGCAGTTGCCAAACCGCCGGTTGTTTACCCGAACTTGCTCTACCAAAAAAAATAGAGCGGAAATCGTGCTCTAAATTGCTCTAGTTAAACTTGGAGCAGGCTCATGAAACACAAATCAAAGCAACTTCGGGCAAGTTAGAACAGCCGAATTGCTCATGAAACACATTTTGTTGAAATATGTTAACCTAGCTCAACCTGGAGCAGCTCATTAAACACAGCTAATATTGCTCATGGGGATCAAATTTTATTGTTCGTTTGGGACGTGGCAAAATCACTTCGGTTCCAGTAATAAAAATAAAAATATTTTTGCACAAACACATCCATTAAGGGAGTAAATGCACACCATCAATTTCACTCACTCGTGCTTAAGAGGGCATATTTATCTGGACTAGTTTTCACACTTTAGATACTGATTACTAAATGTCATGTTTTGTTACTTAAGACTTGAAACTTTGATATTATTCAAATTTGTATAGGCTGTAATAGTTGGGTTTATGAAGTTGAGAACGAATTGTTAACATGATTCATCACCAAACTTGTGCTGGGAATTTTAACCTCAACACGTTTCGGACTATAAGTTTGGCTGTGTTCAGCTTCACGTAACTCGTGCTGTAGGATATGTTCGACATTGACGAAA
This sequence comes from Nemotelus nigrinus, assembly GCA_947369275.1. Taxonomy (NCBI): domain Eukaryota; kingdom Metazoa; phylum Arthropoda; class Insecta; order Diptera; family Stratiomyidae; genus Nemotelus; species Nemotelus nigrinus. The sequence goes on from OX376375.1 coordinate 78,115,279, forward strand.
CATTTTCAAAATTATCGATAAACTCGTTTCTAATTGCCATTCTATCATCACAACCGCAATAAATGTACCGATTGAGGCTATCGACTTATAGTTTAAAACGAAGCAAAAAATCATCATCTGCAACTTTCCCCACATTAATCAATCGCGAAATATTGTTTTTTTTTTATTTCTTTTCTTCACATCAACTCGCATTTCCAATAAACCATATAATCTCTTTTGAATTTATCATCTCCATTAGCGAAATTTCGTTTGTTGACCTGAACACTCCAGGCAGTGGCATTTTGGTTTAGCACGCTAATACTGCCGATCGACTACCGTTGTTCATCAAATCGCACAAAACTTACATAAATCCTAAATGAAACTGTTATGCGTTTGTTTCGGTCCCACAGTTTCATAATATGTGGGTATAATAAAAGCTTAGCTACCCGCTGCCAAATTGATTTTTTTTTTTCGATTTTTCATAAATCGTTTTTAAACAGATAGTGAGTATAAAGAATTTTTTTGATAATAATACGGTCGATGGACAATTCATATAATAGATCAACGTGCGTGATTTTCATGACAGCAAGGTTATTTATGAGTTTTTGATCTTATGTGTCTTTTTGCTCATTTGCGATTGTTTATTTGTTCAAAGCTCAATGTTTCGTTGGAATGAAATTGAAAACTTGTTTATTTTACATTCAAGGCTGTGATTTTTGATAATTGAATGACAACTGTAAGATAACGGTCAAGGTGTTGAGAGTTTTTTTTTCGATGTATTTGATGGAATAAATAAAAAAATATAATTATTTATTAATTGGAGAAATGTTCAGAAAATCAACATGCTGACAATTGAGTTCAATTCTTGTTTGGACGCTAGGCTCATTACCTTGTCATTGCATAGTTCTTGTACGAGTCAATACCAACCCGATGACCATTTGTGAGACCAAATAAAATATTTACGGCCAGCATGTACATAAACAAATCACCTGTTACCTTAGTGGGCAACCCTCGTTCGCATTCCATTTCTGACCTGCAATTCTTAGTACCGATTTCAGTTGCACTACTACGTATAACCATGGTCTAGCCGGCCCGGTACACTCAAACCAGATAGTCTTCCAATATCAAAGTATGTGGTGTTGTACTTAATGTTTCGATATTTGCAACAAACCAAACGGCAGGCACTCGATGCTATAATAACACTGTTTCATTGTCGCCGTACTATTATATGCCGTCGACATCGAGCTAACTATGTAAATACATATGTATGGATGTAACTGTTCGAAACACCGGTACACATATTGGAATGTAGGCGACAAACCTGCATAGAAGTTAGCATTCGCCTCACCTGTCCGCTTGACTATTTGCGATTTATTTCAGCATCAGAAAGTAAATACGGTATCGAGACTATCAGGTGAGTGCCACTAGAACTGGCACTTAGCGACTTCCAATGACGACAACGGCATTGATAGCCGAATGGCGACGTGACGGTGACTCCAGAGCTATTCTGGGTGAACCTGACGGCTACGTCAAATACTCATAAAAGCGACTATTTCGCGTTTGGGCGGATCCTTTTACTTGTCGTCGTCGTTGAAGAATTTTTCCATTTCGCCACAACAAAGTGATATTTTCCATTAAAATGTTTCGATTTTCATAAGCTATGCAAGGAACAAGAGAATTAAAAGGGTTTATGGTTGTGAAAATGGGATTTTCGAAAGAAGAGACGACAATAAAAATCAGGTCTGTTAACTAAATCTGTGACTAAGTTGTATTGTAAATGAGTTTAAACAAGTCAGATGCATTCCCTCATTCGTGATGTTATTTTTTGGAATATTCACCCCAATGACAATGCACCTCCTTTTCAAGTTCAAAGGACATGCACAACCTGCCTGCTTCAGGATGGGTATCTGTATGAACTGCGATTGAAATAGGCTAATTGCATATGCATCGCTGGCTACCTTACCTTTTGCACTGGCGTATCTTACTTCTTTCACCGACATGAACTTTTTTCATTGTTATCGAAGTAAACGAGGGGTTACCGTGGAAATACAAAGTTTTCATGCAATCGTCTTGTGACTGCAACGATAATATCGCATTTCCGGTGAACTCATCACCGGGTTCCAAGTGAGGGATTATTATAGCCAGTCAGTTGGGCCAAGTTGTAAGGGCATTTACCCTAACTTTTGTTAATGCTTTGGGTGCTATGCAGGTTCAATAACAGTTAAACTTAACCATAGCCTTGGAACGTAGGTTATTACGTTGCACCTGTTCTAGACTGAAAAATGGGGGTTGTTGGTGTGCTAATGCTGTGCATTATGCAAAACAATCACATATTGAATGTTGTAGTGTTTTGTGAGTTCTGCGGGCTTGATTTTTCAAGTTCTTGTCAGGGGGCAACGTTATGCAAGCGCTTGTATCGATAAGCTTGTGGAGGTCAATATCAATATCAAGTGACGAAGAAGGGGTTCGAGAAATTCAGGTGAGGAGAGAAATGCATGAGTTAAGTAGATTGCCATTTGTATCGATTGTGGCTTAGGCAGTGAATTATTTCGAGAATAATGAAAAGTTCATGTATGTGTCTTATTTTTATAGCGTGAGGAAGAGACTTGATTTCGAGTTTTCGATATCGAAGCTAAAAAAAATGTGAAAAAGAAAGTCTTAGCACATAGGAACAACTAGAAGGGCTGATTTTTGAAGACAAATATAGCAAATGCTTTAATTTTGCTTCTGTTTTCATATGGTTGAAATATTTACAAAATTAAATTTCATCAGGTTTTGATATTTAGTATATGGAAATTTACTGCTAGCATTTATCAGAACGAAAGTGTCATTAACACCACCAAAAGTGTCCATTTCGAAACCAAACCTGGACATTGATTTTCGTTTCGAACCGGTGGCTGAAGCAAATGTTATAGGGATAGAAAGATTTTGAGAGCCCAATATCATGTAAAAATTTGATGGTAGCATGTTGTGGTGCAAAAACGACGGGGATGCCTGGCACTGGCAGCCCTTCACTGAAACCAAAAACCTATGAAATTTGCATCACGCTAAGCCTGTAAATTTTCTTTCTATCTGATGACTGCATTGGAAGCTATAAAGGTAGAGAGATTCTTAGGGTTGTCGCCAGCAAAAAAATTAGAATTTAGCAAATTCAAATACTTTTTACTAATTTTCATTACAGGATAATTTTTATTCCAAAAATTTAATGGCGACATTTCCTAGTAAAGAAATGACTATAATTGTCAGTTCTGGCACTTCTACCTATATTTCGCAACCAAAACTACATAATTCAGTTTACAATAATACCACTGCCACAGGGTTGCCAGCATGTTCAACAGACTTTTATCAGATCTGGTGCTACTGAAGACCACTTGATCCTCTGAATAGAATTTTATGTCATTATCGAATTGTTAGCTTTCACGAGCAAATATTTTGGGTTCATGCTGAATAATTTTGTAGAAGATGTGCACGGAATTTTCGCACATGGGCAGGTCAGTGAGATAGCCGAACCACGAATGCAAGAAGCCGAATACTTCTAGAAATCTTTGCACTTTTCAATGCGTTTCTCTTCAATCACAAAATATTTTCAGAAAAGCCTGCAGAGGATGAATTATCGACATAATCTTTCCAAGCTCAACACTAAACTTACAGTGAATATCAGGCGGTGATGCCCGACATGAATCGTCATAATGACAGAAGGAGGCGGCGGCATGAAAAATTAACTCTTTCGTCCACAAAACTTTTGACGAAGTAGTTAGCTCATAATCCTTTACTGTACGATCTGTGGAGTAAACGACTATTGATGGAACTGCAATATCCAATTTATGAAAGCCAAACAGAAGCTGCAGCATGCGAAAGGTAGACCGGAAATCAAGGAAAAGCTGATTGAGTTCAGGGGCCTTCGTGAATCGATAGCACAATCGAAAATTCTAAAAAAGAGAGCCTTTATCGACTTTGCATGGAAGCCGACACCATACCGGGGGCACTGGTTATCGGGTAGTCATTGAGTAACTGAGGGTAATACTGAACTTCACATAGTATGCCCGCCATTTTTCCACAATATCACCATAACACTTTTCTGCCAACATCCTGAAATTTATCACAATCTGTAGTCGAGGAAACGCTACCGCTACCGCTATCCGACGAGTTGAAAGAACTCTGCAGTAAAATCGTTGATTTTAAAGCCCTCGGATCAGACGCGACTCCAAACGTAGCTCTTAAAGCTGGATTGGGAAGAGGAGCGAACATGTTCGCGAAAGCCTTCCAACAATGCTTGAACGAAAGAACAAAAAAAAGAAGCTGCAAAAACTTACCAAACATTAACAAACTTTTTAGTGAACCATTATCATATCAGCCCATACGTTTACTGGACTCGAAGGGTCAAGTCCTAGAACGTATTATTTACAATCGAATATTGCCAATCATGGAAGCTTCGAAAAACAATACGGTTTTCCAAAGGACACACCATAACTGTTGCAATCAAGAAAGCCGTTGAAATTACGGATGACGCCATTGCTGATGAGGAAAACAAGAGTAATATGCTGTGGTTACTCTTGAGGTGAAGAATACCTCCAACTCGGCCAACTTGGAGTAAATTAAAGAAGCTTTTATCACTATGAAGACCCTAAGCTACATTCTAAACCTTATATCGAACTACTTCCAGGCCAGGAAGCTTATTTATTTATTAATCGCTTGCGCTGCAGATATAATTCCAATTACAGCGTCAAGAAAGTAAAAAAAAAGAATGAAACATAAAAAAGGAAAAGAAATAACAAAAAAAATTGAATAATTAGAAAACTAAAATTAGGACTAAGGTAAATAGCAAATCAAGGTAACATTTTCAATACATGCTTGCATTGTAAAAAAGATTGCGGGAGAGGACCAAGCTTAAGGACATTGTGCGTTCTGAGTAGACGCAGCAAAGGCGAATGGAAATAGACTTCCGTACATGCAAAAGGAACAGAGAAAACCGCAGAAGAACGACTTGGACGACTAGATACAAGTCTGGTTATCTGTGAGCCGAGATCTGAGAAGAAAATGCCTTGGCAAAGTTTGAAGGGGAAGCACTCATCGAGGAGCAACCTCCGTGATTGCAACGAGGACATACGAAGGAGGGAAAGACGAGAAGAGTAGGGACATTAGGGGATATTGAATTTAAAAAGAAACGAGCGAGTGAACCTGCGCTGTACAGATTCAATGGCATCAGATAAATACTGAAAGCGCGGACACCAGATTTGGCACGCGTATTCTAGAATACTACGTACTAAGGAGACATATAAGTGAATACAGGAGGAAATCTTGGTAAACATATACGAAGAACGCAAAACAAATCCAGCAATCCTAGAGGCCCTGGACGTCATATTCATAACATGAACATCAATTCTTAATTTTGAATCAATCACCACACCTAGGTCTCTAAAATGCTGGACAACTCACAGGGAAATACCAGACAAAGAATAAGAGAGCACATGTGGAGTATTTTTATATGCGAAAGACATCTGGTGGCACTTCAAAATGTTCAGTGGCAAGAAGTTGTCTTGACACCAGAGATTAAGAGCAAACAAGTCTGGTGAAAATCGTTCGCAGACTTGATTGCTCTGTATAATTTTAAGTCATCCGCATACAAAAGACAAGGAGAATTGATGACAGAAGGAAGCTCATTGACAAACAAGATAAAAAGTTGGGGACCAAGAATATAACCTTGAGGAACTCCGGATGTGGGAAATATAGGAAAAGAAATGGAACTATTAAAAGTAACTCTGCAGGGACGACTATGAAGATAGGAGTTTAAGGATAAGTTTAAGGGGCAGCAGGTTATGGTTCACCGAATCAAAAGCCTTCGAAAAGTCCGTGTAAAATACATCAATCATAATCGAAGTCAAAGGCTACAAAATTAGTGAACTCCATAAGGTTGGTCGATGTAGAGCGACCCTTGATGAAACCGTGCTGCTCAGGAGCAAGTAAGGGCTGTAGAGAAGGATAAACTCCATTGTGGTCAAGACGTTCAAGGATTTTACTGAAACAGCAGAGGAGGGATATAGGACAATAATTGGAGACAACGGAAGGATCACCACATTTGAAGATTGGGAAAATATTGGCGGATTTCCATAAAGAAAGGAATACACCAGATGTAGGGCTAATGTTGAAAAGGATAGCTAAAGCAACACAGAGCGAGGATGAGAGGGATTTGACAAGGATATTAGGAATACAATCAGGACCGGACTGGCATTAGAATTTAAGGTATGCAAAAGGATTTCAACTTCCAAAGGATTGGTACTAAACATAGATGATTCAGGAGAGGTACGGGAGACAGTGGGAGCTATCGAGGTATTCAGTGGGTTTTTTTTAAAGGAGGAGGAAAAAAGGCAGCAAACAAATCACAAATACCCTGAGGAGTGGAACGGATGTAGGACCAAAAAGATTTAGACTACTGATTAGAACAGATTGAAGTCTCGATGTTCGAAAAGTAATCACGCATTGCCTGCTTGAGTAATTTTTTAGCGTCAGAGCGCAAACTACGGAATTCCTGAAGGTCAGTGGGTGAGCCCGTCTTCTTCAGCTTTTCACGCGCTTTTTCCTTAGCTTTAAGAGCATCAGAGACTTTCAATATGAACCAAGGGATATTATTAGGTTTGAGAGGACGTTTAATGGGAGTAAAACGAAAGATAAGGTTAGAAAAGAAGGAGTAGAACTTGGACAATGCACAATCAACAGCCAATCTTTTGAAATTGATAAGATTGATTTCAGAGGGCATTTGTTGAAAGTCAGCTTTAAAGAAATTGTAACGCTGAAAAGAAGGACATGTATCCCTTACCTGGAAGTTAAGGTCAACATCACGAAGGAGAGGAGGGTGATGAGGTTCGGGTTGCACATATGCGAAAGGAGCAAGAGAGAGAGAAAGGAAATCTAAGGGAACGCTAGTAAGGACTAAGTCGATTAGGTTATATTGAAAAGCGACAATGAAACGGAATCTTATCAGAGCGGGTGTTGCACAAGGCTGAACAATGTATTCACTTCTCCCAGTAGAGTGTACATTTATCGGTTTTGCCGGCGACATTGCAACAATAACAGCAGCTAAACATATCCACAAGGTTGAGATTGCTAAAAACACTGCAATCACTCAAACAAAATTAAGGTTCGATGCTGCCTACCTAGATCTTGCTGAGAACAAAACAGAAACGGTGCTGATAGCTAGCTGGAAGAAGGTTGAGTTTATTGAGATGCGCGTTGCCTCTGAAGTCATTAAAGCAACTCTATCTACCAAACATCGTGAAGAGGTCTTGAGCAGAAAACTGAGCTTTAAGCAACACATAGGCTACGCAAACGTACATGCCAGAATATTGCCGAACATTGTAGGGCTCAAAACGGATAGGCGTAAAATATTGGCTAGAGTTGTAAACTCGGCGATCTTAAACGCTTCTTCAGCGTGGACTAATGCTCTTGCTGTAAGCTCAATTAAGATTTTATTCAGTTTCTTACTGAGGATGACTGCTTCCAGCAACACTTGCATAGATTTGGACAGGAGCACACACCATTATATCCAAGCTTTCATACAACCGAGAAGGATTCAAGACACGGACATTTTGAGTGCCCTCGATAAGGTGACATCGGATTATCTCCGAATCACAGAGCTACGTGCGATATATGCTGCGATAGACAGCATGCTGCTAAGCTCCTCACGCCTCAATACCAAGGGTCACAAAGTGAGACACGTCAAAATTTTATCTGTCCCTTCCTATCGGGCCAACTACGCCTTCGATGAGCCCGTTTTGTCCATTAAAAGAAATTTTATTTCGCGAAATTTCGCGAACCTCTATACCTATAATAGTCTCAAACTTCACACCAGTTATGTTCATACAAAAAAACACCACCTCATCTAACTATTAGGGAACAAATATAGTTACCGTCACTTTTATCGAGTTTTTCTTCATTTTTAAGGGAGGATTTTTATGCAAGCTTTTGAAAGAAAGAGGAAGGTTTTATTTATTTTTCTATCAGACTTGTGGAAAAATAGTTTGAGCCTATTTGGAGGTGGTCTTTTATTAGGACCGATAATACTTGAAGTCCTTCCTTGTTATTTGGAGGGAAGAAATGTACCAAGAAGAAGTGTGTTATGTATAGAAGTAAAGGTTATTATAAAGCTGTTTACAATACCGGACGAATGCAAGATTCAACTGGGAGACCTTTTTTACTCAATCATTACTTTGAGATGAGATTATAAAATTATCTTTAAAAACTATCATTAGATACTAATTTTAATCCCGTTCCCTGTCCAGCTTATCGGTTTTGAAAAAATGCGTTTCTCTTAGTTTTGGTGACAACAGTAAATTTAAAACAGAAACTAAATTTAAAAAATTATAATTTATAAATGCAATCAATTTATCGGGCTTTAACATTTTCTTTGTGTATAGTAAACAAGTTCCTAGCTTGAAAAAAACAGGAAAGAAATAATAATGTGCTAAATATTTATCTCTCCTTCTCTCTGATGATGTTTTCAGAAACCAGTTTCTATTCAAAATAGAATGAATCTGCTTACAACGCAATGGAGTTCCAGTGTTCGTCTTCTTGAACGAAGCAAGTGACAAGCTCCTAAACTACCTCTCTTAATTTTCAGAGACCAATCTAAGTGACAAGCTCCTAAACTACCTCTCTTAATTTTCAGAGACCAATCTAGACCAAACTTCATTATTGCCCATTAATTTTCTGTTCGTGCAACGAATTTCAATTAATTATTCAAATATTTTCCCATGCGGACCACGAAACTCAATGCAATCACTAGCCAACCTTCTGCTAATCTGCCTGGGACCAGATGTTTTCCATTCGAAACAAATGTTTGTTTTTTGATAATACTCAATTTCATCCTACGAATTTCCGTTCTATTCATTATACTTATACCGTTACAACAATAGCAAGGTATTTAGTAACTCACGATCGACTATCATCTGGCTGATATCTAAACGCATTTCTTGTCGACTCGATGTACCAAAAAAGAGCAAATTAAGCAACTCATTGAACGGTTGCCTTGGAGATGTACTAAACAAAAGACTTGTATCCAACTGCGACCGTACAAATCTGATGTCTTTTCGAGTTTGCTCGAACATATTTCCTAAGATGCGATATTTCAACGTGTTTGTGGTACCTTTTAATCGAATCAGGCAGATATGAAGCTCATTCTCCTTGCTAATTCGATCTCCCACAATCCCCATCCGATCCGATCCATTCATCTATCCATGTCGGGCCGTTGTGTTCAAACCGACATTATAATCGACCCCAACAACGGCTCATTCACTCGCTCACTAACTCACTTACTCACTATCTCGAACAAACTATCGAAATTCAAGTAAAACTTTATGATGAGTTTCGGACATAGTAAATTATTGGTTTCGAAATTAGTTTCGTGCTGAGGTTATGAAATTAGAACACGCTGCTTGCTTTGGACCAAATTCATTTGGGACTGAGAGTGTATTGCTGTAATTTGAAGCCACGTGAATGTTACACAGATATGAGTTTGGATGATGGAAAGGAGATGAAAACATCTTCCGTACGATGCGGTAAACAATATTTTTCGGGAAAGTTGCGAAAGGTGTGTGAACTCGATCCACAAGATTGAATGTATCTAATGCATTTCATTAGGAACTGTCGTGTAGACATAAATAACAATAAGAAGTTCTAACTTTGGCTGTCTGTTTGCTTTAAGGGGTTCTTGTTGACGTGTAGATGAATTCAATAAACAATTTCCTAAACGAAACTTACAGAATAGACAGAATTATTTTTTCCAAAACAGATCTCATGTTGTTTTCAATTAGTCGAGACAGATTTGAGTACAACGAATTACGATGAAAAGCTACAATAGTAAATAGTTTTTATTCAATGATTGTCGAGGTAAATAAACTTTCAGCAAGAGTGAATTTTAAACCTTATACACAGTAACAGCAGAGTTTAGAATAATTGAATGTCCTGTTTGAATGTTCTCCCACAGTAGTGATTTCCATAAATGACTCGGGACACGAAGTCTCATCAACTGTTGCTGCAAAAGGTCATACTGACCTTGTGCGATAATAAGTTTCTATTAGAATTCACGTTAGCCATAATGTACTTAAATTCTTCTTAACACTTCATCGGCAAACCACAATAGCCCCAGTACATCTCAATTCGAATAAATTCTAATCTAAAACTTCCACAATGGTCCATATTCTGAGCTCATCGCACAATAGCTTTTCGCTAGAATTTAGCAACAGCAGCCACCAACGCCTTTGTCCGCCTTCTTTCAATAAACCTTCCAGTTTATCATCGGTCTAAAGAGGTTTGACCTTTTGTCGCAATATTGTATTCGTCTTAAATAATAATGACTAAACAGCATACGCACTTTCGAACAGTTACAATAATAATAATAATAATCATCATCGCGACTTCTATTCACCAATCCATTGAGCATTGCTTTGGCGTAGTGGCAACACAGCCCAGAACATTGGTCACTGTAATGTCTACATTGTGTCTTTCTCGAGAAACCAAAGAATAACTAGCAAAGAGCAAGCTTATTAAACTGTTTATTTCTGAAGAATTTTACTGTAGAATAATATCAATTTATTTGATCAAAAGAAAAAGCATTACAAAGGCGAGAGGAAAAAAAAATTGAAGTAATATTTCATGAAACTCATGATAAGATTGTAATTAAACAGTTTTTTTCGTAAGCTTTGATGATGAGTTTATTGAGCGCGGAAATACATACGGAAGGAGTTTGTCAATATTTGTTAATGTGTTTCTCGTGCAAACAAGTAGCACGCATTTGAAGAAATTAAACTTAACTGCATTGAATTGTTTGAATGAAAGGATTGTATCAAAATTCCGGACTTTAGTCATTCGTTGACAATTTCGTGGGAATGACCGTTTAAATGATATTGATATGAATGTGTTACGGAAATCGATGATATCATGTTCACGTTCACTTTTCGTTATCAGTTGTTTTGTTTACAAATTTAAATGATGTATGTTGCAAGAGATGTTTCATCAAAGATTGATTATGATAGAGAAAGAGATCAGGTTATGCAATTTCTTATGGAAATCAGATTAGAGAAAGACTTTTGAATTTGCGTTGAAAGTTTAATTTTGGTGAAATAAGTTGAATTTAAGCAAGATGATGATTGGTTTTATGGAAAAGTTTAAGCTTTGTGTCTTACTACTGTGACCGAAATTGAAGGTGACTTGTAAATTCAAATTACGCCGGTACATCGATGCTGAAAAATCATTTTTATTTTAAATTGGTAGTATTGATAGAGAAATGTATAATTTCATGCTACCGCGGAATGAATTTTCAGAAGAACTATAAGGATGTTTCAGCCGGTGTTTTGGTAGCCAGTATACGTCGAACAAAAACGTTTACAAGTGGTAAAAACAATGTCAAGAAGGCAGGGAAAGCGTTGAAAACGCACAACATCTGACCCGAACACAAACAACAACTCATGAACAACACGTTGAGGAAATCACAAATTTTTTTAATCCAAAATCTTCGATTGATAATTAGAGACCTTCGCAATCAGTGTGGCCATATTGGGCTATTTCCCGCCAATGGGGCTATCTAAAATTTGAATTGGCGGGAGGTTTTTTGATTTTTCGAGTTGGCGGCTTTTGGGCTATATATTTTTATGAAAAACTATATTTGAGCTATACAGTAAAACGTATTAATCGGGACACTGTGTGATCGAACCACCTCGACAATTGAACTATACAATTTCTTGAAGAAAATTCACTGTGTAACCGGCTTACCTTTAGAATTGGACCGTGAACCAGATAAGCTGGACAAAAATTTGTTCAGTGGTACTTGCTAATTGGACCAAAAACGATTTTAAGAGCAGCATGAAAAAGTGTAAAAAATTAGTTTTCAAGAAAAAGACCAACCGTTCAAGGTCAAGGAATATTTTTCGTATAATTTCTGCACGACTTTCTGCTGAAAAATCATTTGATGTGTAGAATTTGGTACGTTACAGACGGCTTCAATTTCAGTGGTATTCTGATAATAATAAAATATTGATATATTTGAGCATAAGTGTATATTTTCCCTTTGCTAGCAGCTATGACTGCAATTTATTTGATTATTATGATGTAAATATATCAATGATTGTCTAGGCTATGGCAAAACAACCGCGAAAATCAAATATGAGGGCGAAATACAACGAAATAAGTGATCGCAAAAAGTAAGAAGCAAAACAATTGTTAAGCATGAAAAAAATTCCCACGGCTTTAAAACTAGTAAGAGTCAGGTGCAACGTATTTAAAAAATAAAAACCAGCTAAAACGGATATTCGAAAATTTCGAACACACAAAATAAAAAAATTGCCAATATCCGGCTCGATACTTCACAGTAAAGCCCGTTAAATTGCTACAAAATTAGAGCTTCGTGATTTCAAGCCAACAAACGGATTGCTAGAACCCGTTAGAAATGGTTTGAATAATCACTATGGTACACTTTGTGGCGAAGGAGCTGATGTTTATTTAGACACAGCTCAGGAACTTCAGCGTTCAAGCTATGTGATGGCTCTGATGCTACAAATATCTATAATCTTGATGAGACAGAATTGTTTTTTTAGAGTAGCACTACAAAAATTTTTATGCCTTAAATAGTAAAGATGGACAAATGGAAAACCTTCAAAGCAACGTGCGGCAGTAGCAGTGCTGTGTAAGTGGCGAAAAGAAAGATTTGGTGCCCATAGCGAAAGCTGTAAGACCAAAATCGTTCGGAATAATTGACATTAAGCGAAGTTTGGGCATAATTTGGCGAGCTAACACAAAATCTTGGATGACGAGTGCTATTTGTAAAGAATGGATGCACACACTTGATATTGAAATGAAGATACAAAACCGAAACATTAACATCTTTTTTGATAAAGCTAGATGTGATAGTAGTGATAATCTAGAAGACATCAAGCTACGATTTTTTTCACCTATTCGCACTTCTCATTTACAGCCCTTAGACCAGGGGATTATACTAAAATAGATAAGTTATACTTAAATCAGGGGATTAAACTAAATTATCGCACATATATGTCGAACATTATATTGTGTGCTCTGGAAAATACTGAGCGTACTTCAGACACAACAAAATTTGCTTCTGTATTTGAAGCTCTCTGCTGGTTACGATCTGTTTAGAATAAAGTATTGAAAAAATGTTCTTGGAAATGTGGATTGCTTTGAAATCTGAGTCAAAAGCGGAGTCGTGATGAGAGTTCAAATTCAAAGTGATGAGAATACAAATTCAAAGTGATTAGAACTCAAATGTTTCAGCAGACATTTAAAATTTGGCAGGAGTCGATCAACTTACGACCTAAAACGAGTCTCTCGCGGAAGATTGGGAAGATGTCTTATTTGAACGGGTTTCAACCGAAGAAGCCATAAGTAGAAGCCTTTTCTTAATTTCGGTAGTGAATTCAAATCGTTGTATTCCGAAACAGAAAATGGGGTTCGTCAGCTGAATACTAATTCCATAATCACCATAATCAAGCAAATACGAAACATCAAAGCTTAGAATCGCTAAAGGAACATATCTAAAGCTTTGCCAACATTAAATGATTGAGGAGTTCTAATGGAGCAGGTACATCTTACGAGCGCAAAGAGGCAAATTTCTATATCTAATTATTTTAAAACTTTAAACTGAACATGTGTTTTTGTGAAAAATTAAACATTTGTAAAACATTCACGTGAAAAACCTATATTTTGCCATTTATTTTCCTGTAACAAATACTCAAGATGCGATAATAATAAATATGTGAACATAATTTGCAGTAACCTGTGATAAAAATAAAATATCTTCAACGTTCTTTTTTAAATCTTTAAAATCGGACCAGCTGTGAAATGGGACTATTTAATTTGCTATGCTGAGGTGGTCCGATTCTAAGGTTTGTATTTACACAATATATATAAACATTTCATTGTCAAAAATTTATTCATTTTATTTCGATTCATTTCAAACACTTCAATTTTTTTGCCAAACGTTGCTTGGAGGCCCGCAAGTGGATTTGTCTGACATATGTCTTTTTTTGACTGTATTTGAACTTCTAACAGCTGATCGTCTAACCGAAAAAATAATTTATTTCAAAACTTGCGTTCATAGTTTTGAATGTATGAAATTGGATAAAATATTAATATTTGACTCATTTTAAATAAAAACATTCAGCCATTCTAGCCATCAAAACTAGCTTTTATTTTCTGTGTGAACATTTTCAAAAAGTCCTTGAAAAAATAAGTGCACCTCTTCACTTATTTTTTCACGAACTTTTCTAAAATTTTCACACAGTTCCTTTAATTTATTTACGTTTTTATAAGTAAAATTTTATCTGCATAAAGTATCGGAGCTTTTGACTCTTTCAAACGAATTCCGTGCTATGATTAGACCATTATATGTTACTTGGTATGAATTTGAATTTAATCAACTTAAATGAATTGATTTAGTTATGAAGACAGTTATCTGCTGTGGCGGTTTTACGGCTACAAATAAAAAATCTTCGCTATTTTGGGCTATAAAAATTTTAAATTGGGCTATATTTTCTCCCAAATATCTGGCCACACTGTTCCTAATACTGTGAGTATTACATTTGATCCAGTTGAAAGTACTATAAAAGATGTTTTGTAGCTGAGAAGAGTCAAATCTCGTTTGGTTCCAAAATTAGCAGTTTTCTGAAAAATACCGTCTCGTTAATATCTGTGAAACAATGATTTCTGACTACCAGCACGTCATGAAACGCAAGAGGAGACTTGGTATATGTGCACCACTCAGAAATAATTCAATATCGTGGAAAGGTGCAGCTGCCGCTGAAAAATCAGGTCATTATGAGAGTTTTCTTCGATTATCGTGGTGTTGCCTTATTGAAATGTTGAAATTCTTCCGCCGGGCCAAACTGTAAACAAGTAATATTTTTATGTTTTATGTTTCATTTGCATTTCATTTCGCGAAAAGAGGACAAAATCGAAATTCATAAACTCTTGGTTTTTGCAGGGATGACAATGAGCTTTATCACACTGTATTGGTTCTTTGAGATCATCTCGTCAAAATTCAACTCATATGGTCGTTTCATAGCGGTCGTATTCGCCAGATTTAACACGATGTGACTTGTTGATATTCCCAAAACTCAAAAGATCGCTCCAAGATCACCGTTTTTACTTGACTTTATATGTAAAAGCAGAATCGCCGCCCGTTTTGAATGCCATTCTACTAATTGACTTCAACAACTGTTTGACAATGAGGATTGACAAAAAAAAACCGCTGTTGTGTCGAAGGGGGGCTAATTTGAAGGCAATGAAATAAATATTGTTCATTTTATAATTTTGTATGTTAGTAGAACTCTTATAGTTCATATTCACTCATATAGTACAAAAACAATCAAACAAAGTACATTTCGCTTTCAATAAATTCTGTCATTGTTAATATATAAAACTTTTAGTAAAACAAATGCAAGCGGAAAAAGAAGGTTTTTTTTTAGCACAGATTTAAACAACTTCTTCTTCTAGTATGGGAAACATAGGAATTGAAGAAGAAGAACAGCCACTTGATGATGCAATGACCTCGGAGGCTGAAGATTACTTAGCTGACGACTAGACAAATGAAGTTGACACCTTGAATATGGAGTTCCCGTCTCTTCCTTACAAGTCTCCTAAATGACAAAAACGACAGCCCCTAAACCCAAAACCACAAAAAGTAAACATCCAACGAAACTCCTTGAATCTCTAATTTTAAATTAACCACAAATTTCTGAGGTGACCGGAGAGAACAGTGTTTCAAATACAGCAAAAATAAAATAAGCAATGGGAGGACTTTTTGGATAATATACAGCATGGCGAATCGGATCAAAAAATAAGCCGCCAATGTCATAAATTCACGGCTTTAAAGTATGAATTTCGACATTACGGGCAATTCGACAATCTGAAACTACGAAAATAACTTGGACCTTGGCAATGTACTACGAACGCTGATAAACATAATAAACACGATCTTACGCTTGAAGACGTACTAAACCAATATAGTATTGTAGTACTGTTATACCATTACAGTATTTGTCTGGCGAAAATCTCACATTCCCCAGAGCCTATCCCAGTATGCTCTTTTGATTCTCTGGTAGCTAATTAGTTTGGTCTAATTCCTCGTTTAAGTGAAAAATTTTCTTTGGATAAATTTTCGTCGACCTGAAAAAGGCTTTTGATACAATTGACCACGAAATTTTGTTTCTGCGGTTAGAAGAGTATGGACTTTGCATAAAATTGAAATCCGTTATTAAAAACTATCTATTGGATAGGAGAATAGTGACAAAACAAGGAAGCTTCACCAGTCAAGAATGTTCTATAAACAAAGGAGTTCTACAGGGGTCGATCCTAGGGCCTATACTTTTTCTTATCTATCTGAATAGTGTTCAGGATCTCAGCCATCCAAAATACAATAAATATGGATCTGGACAAATACTTGAGATGGCTGCGGCAGAGCAAGCCCATTATAAATGTCCACAAAATAAAATAAAGTATGTTCCAGCAAAACAAATTAACACCCTACTAATCGATGTTTTCGAATTGATGGAGTTCAACTGGAGAAAAATACTTGGGATTGATTTTGGATGAAAAGATGTCCAAAACACATCTCATCAACTACATCAGATATAAAATCACACCATTTATCGCAACACTGAGAAAGTATGATTTCCTGGAAAACACACTAAGCTAAAAAGAACCGTCTACAAGCCCACGAAGTTCCGAGTCGGAATCTGCCTAAGCAGTGCTTCGACCTGGTTGTGCTGACTAGCCACGGATTTCAAAAACTACCACAGCTTATGGGTCGATAAGGCAACCCTCCTCCCGCTTTATGCGCAGCAGGTTCTCAACGTAACTGCGTGCCAGTTATCCTCGTTTCGCAGCATTGCATCAACGATAGTCTCAGACGTTACCTGGCCGAACGCGGACTCAATGGTGCGCCTCAAACTTACGAAGCGACTGCATATAAAGAATGTGTGCTAAGGTATGATCGAGCTCAATCACACAGTACCGACAGTACGGTGTGACCACCTTACCCATTCTGTTCAGGTATTTCCTGAGGTAGCCGTGTTCGGTGAAGAATTTACAAAGGTAAAAGTTCACCTCTCCGTGGCTCCGGTTATGACAAGGCTCAATAAGCCCAATTAGCTTAGCCTTCCAGCGTTTTTTATCACTTTCACTCCAGTGTTGTTGTCAAAATTGGCAGGTTAGCGTACGCGCGTGCGGTTAAAGCCTCATTTCTGTCCAGCTCTGAGTGATAAAGTATCCGCCCTTGCGTTCTCGCGCTAGCAGATTGATGGTTGACCCAACCATCTCGGAGATGGCATCTATTGTTGAAGAAAGATCACCAGCCGATCTCACAGCTGACAGCAGCCGCGGTTTGAACAACCCTTCGAAAAGCTTCCCCGTAGTATCCACCAAGCACAGTGGACGACATGCCGATGGATTGCCCAGGTTACTCTTTCCCTTGTCTACAACTATCAGTGGAACTACTGTCCACCGCGAGGGGAAGACCCCCCGCGACTAAACATTAATTATATAAATCCAATAATAGACGCAGTTGACTCTCCGCCACGACTTTAAGCACCTCGATCGGCACTCCATCAGGCAGCAAACTATACGAGATTATTTAATACTTCAACTTTCCAACTTCGCCTTGATTCTTCCGCCGTCATGTCAAGCCAAATTCGAATACTTGTGTGCTTTCTGATGAAAATTTATAGGGATTAAGGTAGAATTCAAAATACAGAAATTATGAAAAATCCAGTTATTGCAAATTATCGCGTATGGGACAATATATTTCAAAGAAGAAGATAATTTACAATATTAAAACCAACAGAAGGTTCCTATACCATAGCCGTTAAATTTAAGATCGTAAATTAGGATTATTTTCCTATAGTTTGATAAAATCTTTTTTGTTTTAAATTAAGTCGGAACGAATTTTTAATATGATGTTACATTAGAAAATCAACCACATCATTAGCATTGAAATTAATTAATATATTCGAACTAACACCTTAAGGGATATAGTATGATGACTTTGAAAAGCATAGCCATGAAATTTCAAGGTCACGATGCTAGTCAGAGATACAATCACTTGTACTGTATGAGGTTATCAAAACATAAAATTCGTTTTTTCTTCTGTTAGGCATTTATTCACTAGGTTCATGCGTATAGTATGTACGAAATTCATCAAACCATCCAGCCATGACCTTAGTTCTGCATAACAATGCTATCCATCTAACTCGATCCATTACTCATCCCCAATAAGTGCTGTCAAACATTCAATATCTTTCAATTACTTTCGATCGAACAAATTGTGTTGCAAGCATAAATACCACCAGTGTACTGGGTCAACTATGAGCCAGCAGTTAGTTAATGTACCCATACTCACTTACTCGTTGTATACTGTTCACCCTGTCTCCCGTCTATTAAAATTTTAATATCCACCACACGTATGAGAAAAAAAGTATCTTAAATGTCAACCATTATTGCCGCGTCTTTGGATCAGGAACCAGAATATGTAAATATGCAGGCATATTTACATTAATATGTTAACATGAGATCACCAACCATCAATTCACGGTGACCTGAAAACTTTTCGAAAATATTACTTAAAACAGGTTCTCGTCAACCGATCCAATCCTTGGTTCATATCACGTTTAGCACTGTCGATACGTACACAAGATTTAACGACATCCCTTGCGAAATTTTTGGGTATCTACATAAGCCAGATACGAATGTATCTTTAGAAGGTATTTGATATGAAAATTACAGCAAAACCTTTTATTTCTCGCGGAAATGCATCCAAATCACCCAAACTGTCACTTTAGAAAAAAAAAAACAATCATTGTCTCAATGGCAACGGAAATAACTCTTGAACAATAATTAAAATCCCCGTGAAATTCTCTCGATTACGAAATCGGATGGCGTAACATTGTTTTTCCTATCGTGCTCTTACTGCGTCGTCATTTTTAACATCTAATTCATCATTTAACATTCACCTGCAATATCACACAGTGGAGCTCGCATTGCAATGCATACTAATTTTCGTGATGCGGACAAAGTGTGAGAATATCTCATCACATCATTGTCAATGAAAAAAACTAATTAGAAAAAACTCGGACCTAGTGCAACTCTATGGACTAGATATGTAAAGTAGCGTGTTTTTATTGTCATTTTATCTAGCATTACATCTAGTATTTGTTTGGAGTAATATTTTGTTAATGCACCGAAATCATACTAGTGCGACTGATGTAGCAAGAGTAGTATAACACTGGTATTAATACTATTTTAATTTGTTTGGCAATTTTTCTCGGTGGACCGATTAAAACCTGATTGTATAATGGCTTGTGGATTTTTATCTCACACGAGCTACCAACTGAAAGATACCACAGTGCTATTTATATTGTCTGGCTGTACGTGTTCGGATGAAATTTACATCTGAATTTCAAAGCTACTCGTAGTTATGTTGAAGGCAGCGAATCGTGAGATATTCGTAGTAGAAAAAAAGGTAAAAGTAAGGTCAATTAAGAGACACCAAACTGAAATGGAAGTTTTTATATGAAATAGAATGAGAGGTTATGAGAATATACACAAGAAATATTACTACGGTAGAATATTCTGCTTATAATTTAAATATAAATGATATTTAATTTGTTTCCATTCTACAGACTGATTGTCTTTATCAACAAATAGCATATTAAAAAAGTATGGAAGTGAATGATGAACACAAAAGCCAGGTAATGACTGAGTAAACCCAGACACCCATTTGACTTAGAGAATAATCTCCCCATAATTTTATTAAGATAAATTGTCAAGCAAAACTAGCTTTAAATAAGATACAATGCATGTTGCTGATTACTTTCATTCAATACTATTTTCTGGATACTTTAAATTTGATTATAAGTCTTTTGACATTTTCTGTGTTCCCCAAAACTTCCAAACAGTGTAACTGAGATCAACAACTAACAGTTCTTACACAATATAATCACTCAACATCCATTCAATCTTCGTATAATTCATAGGTATACATATTCCAAATGGATAAGAAAAATGAAGACAATTTATTCTTATTAGAATCACTATAATCTTTCAAGGAAAGTCGATTTTTTATCCTGCAACCAAACAGGCGAAAAGGTCCTTTCCTTCTCATGCTAGTTGATGGGATCAGTCGAAACACGAATTTCATTCGTTTAGTTTTCGGGGATTTAGATGATACGTCTGCATGGTTGTTGACGGGATGTTGAATTGGACTCTAGGTTTAACTGACTTTCAGTTCAAACTAAACTTGGACACCTGTACCTTGTCTCGTTTTGAACGTGGCATTTTTTTTAGTTTTGGACTTAAAAAAAAAAATCGTAATTTAAAAAAAAAAAGATTCAGTTAGATTATCTTTAGAGTGAGTAATAAAACTTCAAATTAAGATATATTGAAGCCTTTGTCGGCAGCTGATATTTTAGTGGAATTTTAGTGAAATACCGCTATATTTATATAAAAGCACAAGTTTCAGCAAAAACAAATATGTGAAATGAAAACTGATAAAGTTGTATGCTGGGTTCTTTTTGGAAATATTTAACACCCGGTGGGCGCAGAGTGACTAAAAGTTGATAAAGATATCTTTTCAAATATCGTTCTTCTGACAGAAATATTAGATTTTTACGAAATTTACGAGACGTACTGGTTTTTACTGGAAGTAGGCATGTGTGATTTTTCATGAATGTGCGAGCAATCTTGTAGCTATATCAGGCATGTGAAATAAATTATTCAAAAGATCCAATCAAAAATATAACGATTTATAAATTTAATGCTTGGCCGATCGGACACCACCTCGTCGTGATGGAGTTGCAATATATCAGACCAAAAGTCCTTGGTAAACAAAATGAAGATAAATCCAAAGAATTTTATCACTGCAGATGGTAGCCAGACAGAGTCTAGATATTCATTGCTGTTGGGCTCGCTTAGGAAGGCAGGGGCTAGGAGTCTACAGGCGTAAACCTCATGTATGGTAGCAATGGAGAATCCTAGTTGGAGTGGAAGGTCACAAATTATCATCCTAGAAGATACATGGCTAACGAGTTTCGAACTTGCTGATTGTATCTCCTATGGTTACAGGTTTCCGAAAGGGCGAGTACAGGCCTTCAAGCAACGCAAGAAGCTTCACCAAAGGGGTAAGCTACCGGCGAAGGCGAACAAGGAATTCAATTCAGTAAAGACTATAAGCATTTCCCTGAAAAGTGGATGTCAGGCAGTGAAAGTTCGAAGCCTACCTGAAACGAAAGAAAAGTTAGCCTGTGACGCCAATGCTGTCTGTTCGGATTACTAGACTGAAGGTTTCGAACGGATGACTGATTAAAAAAACTGCAAGCTTCTCCCTATATTTCACTTGGACAGGAATTGTGGGTTCGTGGGGGCATGATTGCGGAATCAGCTCAATCAAAGGGGCCAATATCTTTTATGATGAAAGATACACGAAGCAGAAGACTTCTGCCCTGGTTTCCAAACTGCTTGATCCCACCAAACTCAAACGGTTTTGAAGCCGGGATCTGTCAGTAGCCATCGTGCAGTATCGGGAGCATGGCCGGCTGAAACGTGCTATTGTGCCGTCCACTTACCACGGAGTCCTTACTTCCCACGCATACCTAGGAACTGAAGGACCTAGTTCAGTGCGCTGAATCGGAGAGATTGGAGCTTCTGGTGGAATGCGATGCTAATTCCAGGCATACCAGCTAGGGCAGTAACAAATTTAACACCAGAAGCTTTGCAAAGTCCTGGAGAAGGACCAGTCAGCTGACCTGAACTCTCTAAAACATTCGGATGATGATTTTGTTAAGTTTACAAAGAAGTCTCTACAGACTTTACTCCGCAACAACTTTCTAAACGCTCTGCTGCAGTGACTGAAACGCATAAGGCATCTTAAATTCTGGCCAAACTTCCTGTTCTTCATAGCACTAGGAAATGCTGACGCTGAGGATCTAAGGCCATCAGCGAAAATGAGAGCAATACATTTATCTCCTTTGAAAATTTCAAACCATCGAGCCTAGATGACGTCTTTACGGCTATGCTAAAGAAAGGAATTGACCACCGAGAGGCAGAAATAAAGGAAATTGTTTAGGTGTGTTTAGTTCTGGAGTATGTTGCGTTACCTTGGCGACAGGTTAACGTGGTTTTCATACAAAAACATGGGAGAGATGACTAATAAGAAACAAGGAGCCTTAAACTGATCAGCGTTACATCGTTTATGCTGAAATGCCTGGAGAGACTTGTTGAACAACACAAGAGGCTTAAGTCTTATCCTTTAAATGACGAGCAGTATGCGTACCACCAAGGAAAATCATGCGAGTTGGCCCGTTCATTTTATCTAAAATAAAATTTGCTATTTCAAATGGTGAGTATGCGATGTTTGTGGACATGGTAGAGGCCTTTGACTGCGAGCTTTTTAGGGAATTACGAGAGGCTAAGAAAGCTCAAAGCGAGGACAAGGTACTAGTTAAATGGATACATGCCAATTAACAATTAGTGCCGAAGCACAGCCTTTGAGTGAATCCTGGTAACACGAAATTTTTTTTTACGAGGAAAAGAAAACTCATAGGAAAAGTGCTTTCAAAAATGAAGGGTTAACTTCAACGTTCAGATTATGTCAAATATTTTAGGGTATTCGAGCACAAGAACCTTGTCTGGAAAAAGCATCACCACTGGGGTCTGAAATCTTATGTAACTTTCTGGAACTACGTTGTAAGCATAAAGCAGTTAATCATATACGCATTTGTTGTGTAGCGGTCTATTCTGAAGCTCATGAATACTCACGAGAAGTTGACTACACTATGAAGACACATTTGCCCTTGTATCTCTGGTGCCATAAGTACAACTTCTAGGGCGGTCCTTGAGATGCTTCTCAGTTTGCCTCCACTCGACATTCAAATACCGAATGCGGCAATGAACTCTGACCATAGTCTAAATCAGCTTGGCCTGTTGGTAGACAACGATAATATGGGACACAGCTCTATTAGTGGTTCGATGCATGAGATCTCTCCGGTTCTCGCGATGCCTTCGGACATTTAAGTGTCCCTTCTTGATTTTGGCTGAAGACAGAAAGTAGTCTTCTTAAGTGGAAGTAACTGGGAACTCGCAAATATCTGTACGGAAGATACTCCGCTACCTTCTTCACGGACGGCTCGAAGACAGACGTTAGATCTGAAGCTAGTGGCGAATGATAGGCAGGCTTTTCGTTCGGAGAGCATTTTTCTGTTTTTCAAGTATAAATATTCGCTATCGCCTACTGGCCGATCGATGGAAAATGGAAGATAAAACGTATTGCTATTTGCAATGAAATTGCGCTACTAGTTCTACGTGGACCCCTGATTACTTCAAAAATTAACCGATAAATCAGGGCAAGATTAAATTCTGTCCCAGGTTCGATAAGATACATCTGCTCTAGTAACCAGGGAACTGTGGTTGTGGAAGGAAGTGAAATTGAATTGAATTGATTCCAATATAGGGCCCTGAGCTTGCCTAGATGTCCACATCTCCACATACCATTTTCCGAGAATGGGTAGTTAATGCTCACAAAGAAGCACGGATGTATTCTAATGGAGTTCCTTTCAGAGCCCAGCCATGGGACACCAAAGTTCCAGAGCCATAGTATACTGATTGGACACAACCGCTCATGAGGATGTGTCCATCCTACCTAGAAGAGGATGACTCGGCGGACCATTTCCTCTGTGAGAAACCGGCATAGAGGGTGTGAGGTTCCAATGGTTTGGCTGACCACTTTTTTCATATCATTTATCCTAAATTTCGTTATGAGATCTAGGACACAATGGTAGACTGGCGATGTTTTTGAGTACAATGGATCTTTCGGGCCTGAGTGTTTAGAGGCGACCGGACAAAGATAAATAAACGAAAGATGCAAATCATTAATATTTGTAAGTTATTCGAGTTTTGAAATATGTACCCAAGAATATTTTGAACGAAAAATTAAATACGCCTCGAACGTCATTGGCGTCGGAAGTGATGCAAAAAATGATCATATCATGGACCTTTCTGAATATCTTCATCTTTACAGCTGTTAATCATTATATAATTTTTAGCTTGGACAAGATTACAGTGAAATTTCACTACAGTGCAAGCAAGCAATTCCGATACAGATGCGACTCTTTTTAACTTATCTTTATAAATAAGGTCATTTTCCGTTTTTAAGTATCATGTTTTTCACGCGTTTTTTTTTTGTCATCAGGACGATTGACATATTGATATCAGTAATTAGTGTTATATCGGAGCATTGAAAAGAATGTCAATTTCTTCTATCAGGTGGACAACGCTCTCAATGAGCAATGTTTTATGAGATAAAAGTAAATTATAATAGAAAGTATAAATAAAAATGTTTCTTACAAAAATGACTTGTCACAAAAAAAGAAAATGAAAATAACACAAAAACGAAAATGTTGATCACCCTATAACTACAACAACAATCACCAGTAGCGAACAGACCAGCACCAGTAGTTATTTATCTCTTCTGCGTCATTGTCAATTGACTCTGAAATTCCTCTAGAGACAAACACCCATTTTAGGAAAAAATCAACGAACCTCAACCGTTTCAAGATGTATCGACGACTTGGGGTCGAATTCGTGTTAGAAGGTCACGGTAACTAATATCATCAAATGAAACTATCGTCGATAATGCCTGGAAGCAGCCTCATTCACAAGGGCGACTAGATGGACTTAAGAATGAAGGGTCACCAACTTCAAGAGTGGCAGAACAATGAAATTCGCTTCGGGCTCTAAGTATGTACATATCTACAAATATGCTGAAGGTCAACCGAACAAATATCATACTCGAAATTTCCGTCACTTCATTGGCTTCCCCCACATTTATACGATATCTAGAACAATAACTACGACGACAAATGATTCTTTCTTCAGTTCTTGTAGACCCAATTCAGAGTGAGTGGCCAATACCGTCGTCGAGTCGAATCCACTCGACTCAATTAAAATAGATTGCGATAACAAGTTTGGCTCTGATACAAAACGGATGCACTTAATAATGCGTGGAGTGCAATCGACTACCGTGCCCAATACATTCATGCATACGATACCCTGTGGTCGCGCATTTGAGCATTCAAAAAACGCACAATTCTTCAAATATGCATGTAAGTACGCAAGGAAGTAACGGACCAGTGTTGCGGCAACGTCACAGAAGACGTGACCAGCAGTTTCCCGTCAATGGGAAACGACCAGAAATTCTTTTCATTCATTCATATATTTCATGTTTACTCGATGCGAGTTTTTTGTCGCATACAACAAGTCAACTAACTGACAATGTTGAATGTTTTTTACGGGGCCTGGAGCAACCAGCAGCACAGCCGTTGTCATGAACGCACTGTATGTAAAAAGAGGAGAATTTAAGTACGGAACGGGCCGTACATATGCGTACGGCATGTGTGTGAATATTGAAGGGCAAGAGGCCCAGAGGTATGAGAAGGGTAGGAAGCAAAAAAGGTTGAGTTGTTTATTTATAGAGTGAGTGTGCAATATGTATGCCAATGATAATGATAAAAAGGTTGCACACCGGGAAAATATGTTGACAAAGCCAAGTGAAGAAAAAAAAGTGTCTTCTTGGTTCTAGCAGCTTTGACACTAATGTGATAAATTGACCAAAGGAGGATGTTCCGGTTTTGGGCTTGTTCTTTGTAGATGGGAAAGTGTTCGTTTTTGCATGCTAATGGAATACATTAGATCGTAGGTAATGAATGATGTTATCTAGAAAAAAAAATCGGCGTAGCTTCCTTTGGCAGTACCTAATGAAATGATGGATGGGAAAGCAGATAGATAAGTATATGAAGCAATTGACAAAATGAGAAAGCTGTATACACTGGCTCAATAAAGAAGTCGGACACATACCTACTTATATTTCAAAAGGGAATAAACTGCCCAAGAATGCACTTCAGACAAAAACTAAATATATTTTTTTAACTGCGTATTATTTATTTATGAAAAGTAAAAACATTGAAAACTTAACTCAATTTCATGATTTTATAAAAATTAAAAAGCGAAAATGTGCGTAAAATTCATGCCAAAATAGAACTCGGACAGATGGCAGTACTCTTTTTGCTTGTGGGTTTAAAACGGGAATTCCCGGATTTTATGTACTTGACAGCATTCAACTGAATCAAGCTAAAGGCCTGAATTTGATATTTGTGCGAAATTGTGAACTTAAAATTGAAAATGAGAAGGCAACGTGGCCAAAGTTCTTTAGAAGTAAGACAACTTGTTATAAAATATTATAAAGAAGGGAAATCGGTCCGTGATATTGCGAAAATCGTAAATAGGGCACACTCTACAGTTCATGACATTATTAAACGTTTTAAATCTTCAAAATCAGTGGAAAATAAACAAAAAAAGTGGTAGATCTAGAGTACTTTCAAAGTCAGATTAACGATGGATTGCACAAAAATTTATAACAACCCGAAATTAAGTGCTCCTAAACAAGCCAAACAAATGTAAACCCCGAAACTATAAGGCTAGTTTTGAGAAGAAGAAATTTACACGGGAGAGTAGCCCGTAAAAAACCGTTTGTGAGCAAGTGCAATCGAAAAAAGAGACTCAAATTCGCGAACAGCTACAAAAACAAAGACTTTTCGTTTTGGTCTACTGTGTTATTTGCAGATGAAAGTAAATTTAATATATTTCGGACAATGTTATGTGTGGCAAAAACCTAACCAAGAGCTCCAAGAGCGCAATCTACAGTCTTATGTGAAACATGGAGGTGACTCAGTGCTGGTCTGGAGCTGCATGTCCGCAGCTGGCCCAGGTAATCTTTGTGTAATCAACGGAATTATGGACCAAACAAAGTATTTGTACATTCTAAAAGAAAATTTGGTGCAGAGTGCTAACAAATTGGGAATAAAAGAGAAATTTCAATATTACCAGGATAACGATCCAAAGCACAAAGCGCTCAATGTTCGATTATGGCTGCTGTCAATTGTCCGGATTTGTTGGAAACACCTCCGCAATCCTCCGATATAAATATTATCGAACATTTATGGGCTTATTTGGAGAACCAGTTAAACTAGTTAACCAGTGAACCAGTTAAAACGCAACAATTGGAGTCAGCACTTCAAACCGAATGGGCCAACATTGATCCTTCCCTTTGCAAAAAACTTGTAGAGTCCATACCAGCAAGACTAACAGCCATAAGGAAAAATAATGGATTGCCAACCAAATATTAGAAACCTTTAATAATATTTTAAGCTTGATAAAGAATTAAGTGTCCGAGTTCTTTTTTGGCATGAATTTTATACACATTTTTACTTTTTAATTTTTATAAAATCATGAAATTGAGTTATGTTTTCAATGTTTTTATTTTTCATAAATAAATGATATGCAGTTAAAAATATATATTTAGTTTTTGTCGGAAGTGCATTCGTGGGCTGTTTATTCTCTTTTGAAATGTAAGTAGGTATGTGTCCGAATTCTTTATTTAGCCACTGTATCTAGTTCGAGGAATATTTCATTCTGCTTGATTTAGTACCATATGAAATGCAGAAAAACCCACCCTGGGCGCAAAAGTGTGACTAGATTTATTTTCGAAATCAATTGATAAAATGCTGTCGTGATAGCCTGCTAAATACCTACATAGTTGAATCTGTTCAAAAAAAAAATTAATTCATTTATTTATGTGCAAATCAAATTCAACAGATAAAATCCTCTTACAGAATTGAATACAGATGCAGAGTCGGCAGCAAGGGATCAAATTGTAATTCTCTATGTTGTTTTGGTAAACTCAATAGCGGTTAAAGAAAAACCAGTGCGCTGAAAATATACGTTTAACACAAAAGATGATGAAGCCAACATTCTCAGTAATATTCAAGGACGCTACGAACAAAGAGTAGAAAGGGATATAAATCGGTGAAAAGATCAATGAAAGCAAGCAACCAATAACTTAGAGGCCTTGGCAGTGAAGTACAAGATATGCTATAAAAACAAAATATCAACAACTTTAAATGGACAGCAGAACAAGCAGAGCGCATGAGGGAAGGAAGATCAATAATGCTCAGAAGAAAGACAAGAGGATGAAGGATAGAACTTTGCGGAATTCCTCATAAAAAACAAATGGAAATTCAAGAACAGAGATTGACAGTTACAGGTACTGTCATTAATGTAAAAGGTAAATTAGGATAGGAGATGAACGGTTGGTTAACTTAACCTTCAAAACATTCAACTTAAAAACATTCAACTTAACCTTCAAAAAACCAAATCCATCTCACAGAAAAAAACACAACTTCGTATGAGCTTTTCTTTTTTCTATCAGCACATTCTATACTTCAGCACGTGAACTACCTATGACGAATACAATTTCTGTACTAGTAAATTCACTGAAGCAGGAGTGTTGTTGTTTCCAATGCGTATATCCTATTCTCTACTGGATGGAGGAGCAAAAAAACACGCCTAGTATAAAAATACATCGACCAGCTTTTTTGTGCACATGCGACTTTCTGTGAGAAGGACAAGAGATTTTTTGAAATATATTTACTTTTGATGAAGCTGTGTTGCTCATGAGCTACACGAAGCTTGAATGAAATTAACTGAGTTATTTTAATTTATTTATTGTAAGAATGTTTCCATCAACAAAACGATTACACAAGTTAATTATGACAAACAATTATTGGTCGAAAAAGCCCATACTTGAGCATATAAACGGTGAATTTAAAATCAAACATTTGATACGCTGAGTTAAAGCTTCGCGCTTATGCGCAGGCTAATTCATTTTATCTATAATTGATCTTATGAAACGGAATGGATAAGGCGTTATGGTTTTTACGATCATCGTGGCAAACACGATAATTAAGTTTGAATAACAAAAATTCACAAATTAACGTTTCTATTGAGTAACTTCGTAGTAAGTAGAGCTTTCAAATTTTAACGTCGAGCTTGAAGCGTGGTCATGGTCAATAATCGCAAGCTTTTTTCATAAGAAGATAAGTGACAAGGATTCGACCAGCGTAATGTAAAAATAATAGCAAAAATTTAGATTTTTTTGGATAGACTCAATATATGCTGTTTGTAATATGAAGACCACAACAAGCCCTCATAGTCTAGGATTGGTCGAATCAGCAAGTAGAATAGGATCTTTGTCATACGTAAGTTTTTGAATGTCTTTTTAAGGTGCTAAGTGCAGAATTGGTTTTTTTATTATTGAACCAATGTGGTCATACAAAGTAAGACCAGATTTAGGATACTTTTAAGTTACGAGCTCTATTAGAAAATATTAGTAGAAAGAAATTAGTACACATTTGCCAACATTTACTAAAAGTCGGTATAGAGTGCACTAATTAGAAAGATGTCACTTTTTATTGTAGGATCCTAGATCGTCAAGTGGAGGATCCTGGGATGAGGCGAATATAGCCCCAAGGACCAAGGTGTTTGGCTTGTAGAATATCCGATGTGGACATATGATGTTAGGAATACCATCGAAACCACAACAAATATTGGCGTCGATATCATAAATTACAAGATCAATTTCCAAACGATTTGTTTGTAATCACAGAAACTCTAGAGAAGATGAGGAATGGAAGATTTAAAGAAGAATGAGGGCATTGTATTGTAAAAGAAAGAAAAGTAAGAAACTGTTGTTAATAGTTGGGGAGTTTTTTAAACAATAGCCGTAGAGCCAAAAGGATTTAGGTTGGTTGGTTCTAATAGATGCTTTAATGATGGCCTTGCATGCCTGGCAATTCCTTTTGAATTAGAGCGTTTTTTTTTAAATAAAAATGGACTAGTAAGAGAGTCAGTTCTTTTACACCCACTACACGGTGCATTTTTGGCGGTAAATGGAAGTAAATTGAAAAATGAGGTTCGCGAGGAAGATATTCAATCTGAGACAAGCATCATCAATGTCAAGATCGCGAGAGAAAGAAGCATACCAGTGAAATTAGGTTTGCGGAAGTTAAAATTTCCTAAAGAAGGTATATTGTTTTTTAAAAAAACATTGATGGAGATTTTTATGCTAAGAGGAAAATGGTGAGGCTCAAAAGTCATACAAGGAGAGACCAAAATCCAAGGAAAGAAAAGAACATTTCGGAATATTATACATATAAAGCAAAGTCCAGGATTATATCACTGGCATTAGGGATTTTACTACAGAGAGCAACATTAGGAAAAGGACGACGTAGTTAGCGAAATACTATTTTTCCAGATAATGGCTGAGTAGGTAATGTCCCGCATTAGAGTAGAGAGGTTAGAATCACCACATAGCAGAACGGAGAAAGCGAATATTAACGTAAGAGGAAAGTTTCGCAAATAATCTTTCATAAGCTATCATAAGGGTGTATAAGATTTGGGAAAATGGTGAAGTGATACATACAAAAGTACATTCAACAGAAGGACAGAAAGGGAAATCATAGTAGAGTGTTCCGCCAAGTGCTTCATTAACATCGATGGGAATGCCTCTTCCATCAGATTTTCCGCAAATCAAGCGAGCCCAGTCCTTATGAAACACAGTCGGCTGAGGCAAAATTTAAGCATCGAAAGCATCATCAGTGAGCTTAAGTTTCCGTTAAACAAATAATATCGTCCAAAGTTAAAGTAGCAGAAAACCTGAACTTGTTAGTTTTGGTTCTCAAATCGCTAACGATTTGACTTGAAGACCAAAAATTGAAAGCATAGGTTCGAGAGTCCTGCCGCCTCACTTGGACGATAATTCCTTCGAGGCATTCTGGTAAATTCCTTAACGAGACTGCCAGGATGTCGAAGTTCTTTCCTCAGCAATTCATTGACTCTATCATATAAAATGATGCAACTTCCTGGTTATACAAGTTGTTAGGTGTCAACTTTACGCCAGAAAAAAAATGTTGAAACGTATCCAAATTTAGCAGTCTCGGCTGTGGCTTTTCGAAAAATTTTTACTCACAACTTTTACGCGGAGAAGTGTTATAGTTGGTCCAGAAGATACAGCATGTTCAATAAATTGACTGTGAGGAGTTGCGTGTCTTGCTACTAGGTGGGTTCGAATCGTAGTTGTGAAGGTGAGTATGAAGGTCGATCCTCTGGGCGATGCCGCTCTTCTTGAAATGGCTGTGGCAAAGGTAGAGTGTTTATGCAACCAGCTTTGGTTGATGCTTCATATGATTTTTTCGTATAATTTGTTCTTCAAATGATTTTTTCTTTCAGCAACTTCAGACCCATTTCGATGGTATCGAACGTGGGAAAAGTTTTGGAAAAACCCGTTGGATAGACACGGCAAACACAATTCTATTGTCCTATTGTCCTAGTGTAAAACAGTTAAGCTTTAAAAAGTTGCAGTCTACGGAGCATGCCTTAGTCATGATCCAGCATGAAATAATTGATAAACTCAGACGAAAAGAAGCAACAGTGGTATGCGCCTTGATTGTAAAAAAATGCTTTCGACTCGGTGTAGGTTAAAGATTTCTTGCATAAGCTATCGTTTACTTTACAAATTCAATTTCTGGCTTAGAAGGTCTTACATAGCTATATGTCTTATATGAATCCAATGGTCTGTATCAAAAATACTTCGTATGCCCTAGTTAACGCAAAATGTGGAGCACCGCAAAGATCTATTTTCGGCCCCCTACTGTATAATTTAATCCTGTATGAATACCCTCATAGGCTAACACACTCTCGATGTCACAAGTAATCATCTTCACGAACAATACGTTAGTATAGTCACATGGCAGGAACTTAGTAAAATAACTTTTTAAGGTTCAAGCACATCTGGAGATGATTTGTCAATACGACAAAAAAGTACATAAACATAAACTTCCCAAAGTCTTTTTTATATGTTTTCGTAACTTCTGTGTATTTAAATTTATTAATGACTAAATATGTTTGTCAGTCAATGATAAGCTGATGCTTGCACTAAAGTAGATTTGTCAAACTGCTATTGTAACAATAAGATAGTTAGCAATCAATGAATTGAATTAAAAATTGAGTTCGGGGTCTACGCTGCCACGTGTCTGTTTAAATCTTAAGCTATGAACTTTTCAGCCTCTAAATAAACGCGAATGTACACATTTAAACAATACCAATACTGGAGAGCAAAAGACACTGAATTTTGCACAGGACTTCAAGGACACACTTAAACAAGGCCATAGTTAAAAATACCATGACAGGAAAACCAAGCCACTCTCAATTTCGTAGAATGACAAAATTCTCCCAAAACCTGTCTTTTGAGTCGATTAAAAGCGATCAATAGGTGGAAAAATATGATTATACTTTTAGAAGTCATTTCAATAAATATATATTTAGTTTCTACAATAGAACTGCTTCAGAAGACGAGAAGATACCTAAATGAAATCAATTGTAATTTTATTTAGATTTTTTTTTTATTTGGCTTTCAATGTCAATTAAAATGAATCCGATTTCTCTAAAAACACACAAATTTCTTTTACTCTTTCGCTATCTTCTCCGACGAAAAATTGCAAATTTCATTTGAAAACTGTCGAACATTTTTCGACTTTCAGGAATGTGATACAAACGAGTCGGACAGCGCTGATCTGACTACCAAATTGCCTTCTAAAAATACTCTGAAAATTTCAAATAAATCATTTCCAGCGAGCTCTTTCAAAGAAGAAGAGCCGTCACCTCCATGAAAACCCATTCCACCTTTGGATTGGGAATACAAAGCTCTCGTTTCCCTTTTGTAGGTTTTTGAGGCGATGTCGACTATATACTTTTTTTGTCCATTTTTCACCCTGAACAATATGCAAGACTAGTTGAATTATTAATGCATGACAAATTGTTGACATGGTTGAAAATTATCAAGCGACAAATGAATTGGAAATTCAGGACGATGAAGGAATGAAATTTGAAAGTAAGAAAATTGCCAGAACAATAGGTGAATGAACGTTAGACTTTTGTGAATTCTGATTAGACTAGGACAGGGCGAAATAGACATAGAAAGGACAGAATATACATAGGATTCATATTAACCATTTCAGGACAACAGTTGCTTATAAGCAACTTTTCAAAGACTTTCGTAGAAATAATATAACGTTTTCAGACTTTATCATTAACTTATTTAGATCTCAAGTAGAATAATCGACCAAATTTTGGGGGATTAGAAACGCCCTGAAAGAATTAATAATTAAAAGGTTTGAAACATTTTCAGCTTAAGATGTGCCGGACGTTTTGGAGAAATTATTTTCGTGCCCTTAAAAAATATTTGTATTTGCATATTTGAGATTTACTTAAATTTTAGGCTTTTATCGTCTGTATCTTATTTCATACATACGACAGAGCATGACTAAACGATGAAAAATTGTTTGTATTTGAAAATGGAGGTTAGGCTATTCGTTTGGGGAGGAAACTAATTTATCATTTTGTCTTTCACAGCGCAAATCAACTTGTTGGGCATTATAATATATTTTCGTAGGAGAATAATTTCCCCGCGTTGTGCCCTGACTCCGGGAATGATATTCTTTGAATTGCATGGAAGATTATTTTTCAACAAACCTACAGTATAATGTGAAATGCCGAAATATATACAAATTATTTTTCGATGGAAATCCTTTTAGTATATTCAGTATAACCATGGCATTTTGCATTGCGAGTCTATTATTCAAGCAAAAAATTAAAACGACGTAGAATTCATTACTAACAATGTACCGTTACATATTCCTCACATTATACCCTTATACATATCTCCAAACTACAAAAATGCAATCACACAACACACCCTCACGAGA
This sequence comes from Nemotelus nigrinus, assembly GCA_947369275.1. Lineage (NCBI taxonomy): Eukaryota > Metazoa > Arthropoda > Insecta > Diptera > Stratiomyidae > Nemotelus > Nemotelus nigrinus. The sequence goes on from OX376375.1 coordinate 78,148,965, forward strand.
CCGTCCCACCCTCACATCCATTCCACTCAACAAACTTCGTCCATGTATAAGTTATCTAGTTATAAAACCTAAACGAACATCATTTTTCGTCTAAATCTACTACTCACCAAAATATTCCTTTGATTCTCTTTATCCAACAGGAACTCCATACTTTTGTGTGGACGTTTCGTTGCACTACCATCGATTATATTCGAACCGTTACCAAGATGATTATGATGGTTGTGATGATTGAGATGATGTAGATTTCGATCTGGATGTCCGCCGGTCAACAGGCGTTGTTGCGGACCCAATTCCATCAGGCTACGTGTTTTCCCGGTTATGATGGTCTCGTGTGTATCTAAATCGGTTTCGATCAGACCAATTTTACCCGAACTTGCCGCGTCCATCGGAAGGGTTGTAGCCTTTCCGGATGCAGACGATGATTTGCCAATGATACTACGATTATTTTCCGGTAAAGGACCATCACCACTTTCCGATACGTATGGTGCTGTCGTACAACCGTTACCGTTCATAGTCGCGATTAACTGATTACGATTATTAAAGTAGAAGTTACGTTCGCTGTCTAGGAATCTCTCATCGATTTCCCTTGGCTGAGATTTGGAACGGAAAACCTGCGCATGCCTTCCATTCAGGTTATTTATTCCGTTGCTGTACATATTGAGGGTGGCTTGGTACTGTTGGGCGGGCGAGAGACCCGTCGGACCTGCGCGCACCTTTTCGCACACCCCTACTACACGTGGTGGTTGTTTGGGTAGAGGCGGCTTGCCCGCCAGCAACACGTGGTTCTTATCAATATTGTTGGTTCCAGCCCCGAATGGCAGATGTCGGTCCGGGGTTGCATCGACGTCGTCGCTCGAATCCAAGACACAGGGTGTCCTCGGCGTAGTATCGCCAGCAGGTGCTTCGTTCGAGACAATCTGCCGATTGGGACTCGGTCCTTTCAATGGTATGTAAACATAGTCGGGTGTCGGTTTTGCCGCACTCGAAATCAGATTCCTATTACCTGGACCCGTAGACATTACCGGGCCTGGCTTCTGTATCTGCTGTCCATAGTTGATCGGCAATTCATTGATATTCTTATCACCTGTGGGTTTTTTCTTGCGACGCAACGAAAAACGAAAACCACCAGCGAAACGCGATAGAAACCCACTTTTGTGACGTTTCTCATCCGGTTTGGGCTTGAATTTCGCATTTAATAAATCAGTTCCGGTCGTTTGTGCTGGCTTCCCGGTCCCGCTCATCGTATTCACCTCGATATTTGGCATTTTTTGGTTGTTCAGATAATTACTTTGGTTGTACTCGTACTGTTGCGGCGGCTTATGATTACCGTTCCCGTTACTGCTCGCGTTCCAACTCTTGTTGCTGGTACCGCTGTTGCCGCTATTATTGTTATTAATTTTCGCCACTAAATCACGGACACTATTCGGGCTACGGTCACCACCATCATTATCGTTATTATTATTAACTTTGCTCGCTCTAGCCGCACTCGCGTCGTTATTCATCAGATCACTCGAGAACATCTCCACTGTTATCGGAATATCGTGGCTCAAATCAAAATCTTCGACGTCGTCGCCGTCTTGCTCGAGAGCCTCGTCGTCATTCACATTCACATCAACAACAACATCCACTAGACCGCACTCTTCAACGATCGGCTCATTACTGGCTCTGGCTCTGTTGACTGCAGCAGTTGCCTTCACGTTCACGGGGTCCGCGTAGCACTCATTCAGATCGTCGCCACTCCGAGGTCTGTTGCTGATAATTTCACTATTTACAAAAACTACTTGCGCGCTTGTTTGTTGCACACCCACGCGATCACTTGGATTAGCCGAATGATTAACGCGCTGATCGTGGAGCGTTTGCTCGCCGTCAGGGCGATCAGTCTTTTGATCGGCAGATAAAGATTCAATTTGGGCATGCGCTCCAGACAGTTCTTCGATCGAGTCAGGATCATCTGGCACCTCCTCGGACGATTGTTCGCAAAAGCTTATTTCCGAAACGATCGGACAGAAACTTACTCCTTTTCCCAGAGAGTTCCGCGAGCTGGTTGTTCCTGAGACTAAGATACCCAGCCGTTTCGTAGCCCCCGGAATCGCAGCCAGTGAGTTGTGGGCACTTGAGGTGGTCAAGGGTTGATCGCCATCATCATGGATTGGCTTGAAGGTGGTGAGATTTGGAGTGCTGGCGACAAGACTTCGTTTCGCTGCGGTCGGGCTAAGAGTCAAACGTTCGCTGGAGTCGAAATTGCAACTCTCCAAGCTTTCTGCGTATTGCGTTTTCAAGTTTGTCGGATTTACATCGAATGTCTCCAGGCTTGAGTTTTTCCTCTGTGGCATCTGGAAGTCCACACTACTTCTTTTGCATGCCTGCTCAGAATTAGGTTTCCTAAGTTCTACTGTCGTTAGATCGCCAGCACTGCTACTTCCCTCCAAACAATGTCTTTGCGGATCAAGTTCATCCTGCCGTCCTTCACTTAACTCCTGTCTTCGCTCTCCCCTCAAGAACTCACTGATCAAATCACTATCTTTCTCGCGATCGCTCAGGATCGAAAGATTCCTGTCGAAATGCGACGAAATTTCGTCCAACAGGAAGTTACCCTTGCCCAGCTCGAACTCCCTCGAACTTCGTTTCGAATTTCCGCTGTAGTCCGACATGCCGAAACTATTTCGATTTCCGGAGTAATCTAGTAATGTCAGGTTATTGTAGCTGGCATTTAGGTAGTTCGGCGCAATTCCCGTCGCTGCCGCCGCCGGGGATGCTGACAATTTCTTCGATGTCAGATACTTTTTGCCGCCTGACGATCTATTTTGGGATCGAACGAATTTCGACGACTTTAGACTCCATCCGAAATAGTTGTCTTCGTCGTTGTCGATGCCATGCAGATGACCCGTCGTTTCGCCATCATAGCTTCCGCGTTGCCGATTCAGCTTTTTCGCATCGCAACTCCGTTCGTATGGGTTCAGATTCAGATTATCTGGAACACTTGCGACCGCACGCAATTGCGTTTTATCGATACTATCCGCACTATCACCGAATTGGAAATATTGATTGGAGGTGTGATTGAAAACGTGATCGCGATCGTGATGGGACCGCGATATCGCGTCGGAATCGTAATCAAACTGTAGACGCACGTTTGGCAGACTGCTACAAAGACGCTGGTTTGACGGCGAGGACGACGAATGAGACGATCGTGGAGCGGAGGAAGCAGTCGAAGATGGCGACGATGTTGTAGATCGCGAAGGAGACGATGAAGACGACCGCGACGATGTCGTTTCTCGATACACTTTATTTTTAACGTCGCCATTATACCAGCCGCGATCTACATTATTCTCATGTTTTGCAGCTATTTTCGTCGACAAATTACAGCGGTGAGCGCTCGCAACTAAGTCCTCGTGTCTGGCATTCGCGTCCATAGAATGGCCGCAGATCAATTCGAGACTTTTGTGATTTTCGAAGAATTCGTCCTCTTCGCAGAGTCTCTCGTTCGACTTGAGGAAGTTGGGAATACTTTTGGATTTGATCCGTAGGGCAGTGATATATTCGCAGTAGCCACTGTCCTCGCTCAAGTTCTCGGCAGAGTTCTTACCCTTGTAGCACGCTCGTTGCTCACTGGCACTTCTCCCGCAGGCAGTCCGAGTGATTTCGTTGTTCGAATGGGTGCTTGCACCCACTTCCTTCGCCATGGGAATTCGCTCTTCGTGTGACAGAATACTATTGTCGCTCGACTCAGAATCGCTTTTCGCTCTGAACACCAAATCATTGTTGAATTCGATTTTGGCAAGATCGTAGTAGGTTTGATGCAACCGACCATCTGAGCTCTCGTAGCGCCGGATATAGCCTTCAGACGGTTTAGGGTCATTGCCATTTCCATAGGTTGCTAGTGATGGTGATGATTGGCCGATTGTTGATCCTGAAGTTGCAGCAAGATCACCACCCTGGAAGTGCCGTTCAAGGGACTCGAATTGAATCAGCGACGATGAACGGCTGAGAGAATTGTACGACAACGAATCGGAATCGGAGTACAGTTCCTCAAAACGTCTATGTCGATAGCCCGAGCTATCGATAGTTGGCAGTTCGGGTATTAGTAGGTTATCATTTCGCGGAAATTTTCGTACGATATTAATAGGTAAGCTGGTTAGTTCGTCAACGACGAGAAGATCATCACGTCGAGGTCGTTTCGGTGGACATGCAAAATCTCTTTCGGATATTGAATCTTGATCTGCAATGAGAGAGAAATGGAAATTTAATTAGATTAAGTAGTAATTTTTGCAGGCGTTTTTTTTTCACATAAATACTAAAATTATATGTACATCAGATTAAACGACGCTTCTGTCATTGCTCGTGCTTATGTATATTTTTACTCTCTCTTCTTCCGCCTTCGTTACGCACTTTTAAAAATAAGTTAAGAGCATGCGTTTTATGAAATAAACTAATTTTCTGAATTTTTAATTTGACATCTGTATTGAATTATGATTAGATTTCACCGCCTTTTTATACTTTGTTTAGTTTTAATTTATAGTCTCTTTTCTTTTTCTTTTTTATATATAAGTTTATTCCTTGTATAGTCTTGAATTGGATTTGTAGCTGTTAATTTAGACGATAAATAATAATAATAATAACTAGGCAAAGTGTGATAACACAAGTAGTAGATACTGCGCTTAATGCTAGTGTCACAATAATTTGCGAACTTTTATGTAACCTATGGTTGTCTTATTCAAAATATGAGGAATCTTCAATGACTTAGCATGACCATACTTTGAAATGTTGACCCTTGCGAAATTATTATATTATTTTAATATTTATTTCATGATACTCCGCAAAATAAATCCAATTATATGAGAGTTGTTTGAAAATTTCTCGGTTTAATCTAGATTTGAGGGTAGTATGATATACATACATTTATATTCTTACAATAACTTATTGTTTTCGAGTGTTTTAATACACATCAGATTATTGATTATTTCATATGCAAATTTCATGTCTGATTGCAATTCAAACCTAGATTTTCGTTCAGGTTTTTTCTATGTGCCATTCTAGTTTGACAACCAGCCTAAGCGAAAGCTCAGCGAATGCAGCAACATTAACGAATACAGCCACCTTTATGCTCGGGTTGGTTTTTGCAGCCCTACCTTAATCTGCTTTGCTCAAGGTGGAAAAAACGCACCTAATAGGAGGGTTTTTTGCGTCTCGATCAATAGTAGGTTAGGGTCGGCAGCATTGAAAACAATAACAATCCTGCCTCAGTTGTTGTTGTTTTCAATGCCGCCTACCTTAACCTGCTATTGATCGAGACGCAAAAAAACGCAAATAATGTCTGAGATATGTATTTGTTATCACCTGTGGCAGAGCAGATTAAAGTAGGGTAGGGTGAGTTGCAAAAAAAAACGATCCCGAGCAGAAAGGTTGCTGTATTTGATAACGTTGCTACATTTGTCATACTTTCGCTTAGGTTGGTTGTTAAACTAGAATGACACATAGGAAACACCTGAATGAAATCTTATCTAGGTTTTTGAAGTAAAATAATTGACAATTAGAGTCTTATGCAAATCCATTGGATTCAAACTGCCAGTTTCACAAAAGTCAACAGCAGTTATACAGTAACACGTGGATTTGAGAGTGGGGGCATTCCTCTTGTGGCATACTTGGGTGGTGGGGAGTGGGCGCGTCGAGCGGGGACGATGAGAGGTTTGTGTTGTATACCCACTCAGTCGCTCGAACTGGAAGACGTCTGGTTTCAGCAGGATGGAGCCACAGCCCACACAACAAGGATTATCATGGACGTGCAAGGTTCCCCGGATGCCTCAGCTCCTTAAGTGGAGATTTGAACTGGTCAGCGCGCTCTCCTGATTTGGCCCTTTGTGATTTTTTCCTGTGAGGATACCTCAAATCTAAAGTTTACAATGACCGTCCTAGGACCCTGGAAGCCCTCAAGAACAATATCCGGACCAATATCGCAGAAATTCCTGTCAAAATGCTTCAAATAGTGCACGAAAACTTCAGAAAATGCTGTTACAGTGTATACGGGGGAAGGAGCACATTTGAGTGATACAGTGTTTAAAACTCTGTCAATTTAAATTTCAATTTTTATAAAATAGAGGGAAAATAAAAAATCTGAAAAATGTTCTGTAGTTTGTGGTTTATTCAATTTCGCAATCCATCTGTCTGTGGCGCTCCATCCTGTACGAACCGCTATGAACACTCTCACTGTAATCAGCACCCTCTACACGTAAGAACACATGAACAATTACTCCAGAGCTAAATTCTTGTCTCAGTGACGTTACAGTGCCACCGGTTGTTGTTACTTTCAATGTACGAGGGGCATTAAAATATGTATAAACGAGCCTTTTGCAAAAAGATATTTTTTTTACATCTAAGAGGGAAACACATTTTATTTTTCTACATATTTACCTTACATAATAATAAATTTTTCCCATCAAACAGGTAGTTGGTTCATGCCGTTTTCAAAGAATGACTTCGGGCTGGTATCCAACTAATTGCGCACAAACTGTTCAACATTGGAATTGTTTTTGCGGAATGATTAAAATTGAACAACTTTTTTATTAACATTAAAAATTTTAATCTACATTGAAAATTCTATTTTGACAAAATGGTTTCGAACATGTTAATCGTTCGCAAAACGCTCTGCTCCAAGTGCTTCTTTGAGAGGCACATGCATATGGAAATCGCAAGGCGGAAAGTCAGGGCTGTAGGGAGGATGATCAAGTGTAGTCGAATCCATTTCATTAAATTTTTACGTTGTCAGGGCTTCAGTGTGAGGTCCTGCATTGTCGTGCAAGAGTAGGACGTCCTGTATGGGTTGATATGCAGCGTGACCGATACCCAGCTCGAACCTGGTCGAAAAGCTCACAGTAGTAAGTAGCGTTTATTGAGCGACAATCGTGAAGGAAATCAACGAGTAAAACTCCTTGAGACTCCCAAACAAAAAACGTTGACATCACCTTACCAGCTGACATACGAGTTTTAGTTTTTGATGATCCTGGCTCCACCTTTTTTCTCACTCCATAGAAGACCTTTTTGACTCGGGAGTGGAGTGGTGATCACAGGTTTTTAACACACGAGTCAATGCGTTGCAAAAAAAACCTGCCCTTCATTTTGAAAACGAGCAAGAAGAGTTTGACAAACTTCAACTCTTGCATTTCTGTTCTCTTGGGCAAGCAATCGTGGAACCCACCTCGAGGAGATTTTTCGGTATTCAAGGTGGTCTCGGATGATCGTGTGTACACTTCCAACACTGTTTCCCGGTTTCTTACAGATTGCCGCTACAGTGGAGCGACGATCTCTTTCAATGAACTCACGAACAGCTGCGACATTGCCGAGCATAATGTTAGAGCATGGGCGTCTTTGGTGACTCACATTTTCTACCATTTCATGCCCTTCTTTGAACTCGGCACACCTGGCTTTCACTCGTTGCCATGAAAGTGTATTCTCCCCGAACTGTGCACGAACTTGGTTTCGAATTTCGGGTTGGTTTAACGCCGTCGTCCGTTAAAACTTTATTTTAATTCGTTGGAGGATGAACCTCTCTTTCGCTCATTGTTTGAACAACTAAACAAACCGGTCGGGCGGCCGGCTTGGCTTTGAGTCATCTAGACAGTTTCCCCTCTACCTGGGCCGACGCTCCGTCTATCTTCGACACGCTTTCTACGTCCTCAAAAGTAAATGGTTCGTTTATATTTATATGCCCCTCGTAGTGGCCTATATCTGCTCTGCCCAGGAATGCGAAAAATGTACCTTATGTCAAGTCCTGATGATTTGTGTCAATTGAATCGTACTACGAGCTGTTTGATCTCCGCTTTTTCCGTGGGTTGAATCTGCTCATCTCGCTCAGTCGATACAGCTAGAAGATTGATCCCTCTCATTACAATCTCTTCATCTTAGTCGTAGTCTTCAGTCACTGTTCTCTTTTCTTTGAACTGCAGTTCCAATGTGTTTGCAAACCCACGGCTTCTACTGCGTTATCATATTTGAAGTCGTTGGGGTCGCGAATTGCTGGCATAGCAAGTATACCCTTCTGAAGTATTTTGTCACTCACTTTTCAAATATTATTGTTCGTTTCTAAACAGTAAGATCTGCCCGCTGATGTTATTTGCCTGACGGTTCGCTTCCATTTCCAACTAGGATCACATTTGCGCTTAGCTCTTCTCTGAATTTGGTTATTTTTTGAATGAGCGCTTTAATATCCCTCGGGTCTTGTTAAGATTATAATTTTCAATCGGAGATTCAGAGGTAATATTTTCTCTTTCATCTGGGTTATTTTCGCTGATAGGACTTCTATCGCTCTATTGATATCGTGATTTCAAGTGATTGCTGGAGTTTCGTTTGCCATTACGTTATGCCAGTTATGTTAGTTGTACTTTTGAATCTCAGAGGATTGTGTATACAAAAATTTTCTATTAAGAAGACTACTGGCTTATGATTGGATGAAAGTTCATGCAGTACAGTGGTCCGCACACTTTGCTGTGCGGAGGGGTGTGCAAGCGACCTATGTCTAGATTGTGGATTTTGTCTAGATGTCAGAGCAAACCTGCTAGTCAATGGCAACTGGACCCTTTCGGACAAAGAATTTAACAATATTTTAACAGAACTCAAATGAGCCTGAATATTTGTAAACAGAAATCATTCCGAACTCAAAAGACTGAGTTTGTATTTTATATATGGTGATGACTAATATTATTTTTAAATATGGTGATGACTAATGTTTCTTTTCAAGAGGATAGCGGAGCCACCTCTTCTGCCAGATCGGAACACGGGAATGGTCTGCGGGTTTCAGGAATATTTCCTGAATGAAGACTATGTCATAGAGGAATCCTGTCAGTTCTCCCGTTTCGTTGCTTACAGAATTCAGATTCTACGCAAGGGGATAGAAACATGGCTAGGGAAGTTCATCGCGGGTGCTTTTTACTGAGAGTCTTGGTAGCTGTTAGTACTGCCATTTTCACCATTTTCATCATCTTCATCAACTTGGATTTGCTCCTGCATGTTGAAGATGGAAGTTTAATGAGAGTGAGGATGGTTTCTGTGGTTTGAGACTACTAGGAGCCTTTATTAGATTAGTTTCAGAGATCGTTTTTGAACTTGCCCTTTGAAAATAAGTCGGAAATCTGCCTTATCATTATAAAGGCACGATTCTTGACTAGAAAAAGGCCTTTTACAAATTAGAAGGGAATATACTTCATTTTAAGGAAGAACCTTTGCTTTTCAGGGTCTTTCTTAATTTCGCCTGGGCTGAGTTCATATAAGGGCCTAATAATGGTGTTGTTATAGGTACGATATTTTATCTTCTCCGTCGGCAGTAGTCTTATGAGTTTTAGAGTATTTTCTGGATGACCTGAATTATCAGGTAAACTCTTTTAGCCCTATCGTAGCTAAGGTTTAGGTTCTTTAAGAATCTGGTAAGCTGGATTTACGTATCAGGTCGCCTTATCCTGGAACCATCACACGGTTTTTGTTCGTTGCAGTGGCGAGGGGTGAAATATCGATGGAGGGAAGCCGAATAATTATCCACAATTTTATATATGTCTAATAATGATGTTTGGCATGCTGATGTTTGTCAGACTTACTAATTTCTATTTAATTCTCGTCACACTTACAGACATGAAAAAAATCGTAATTAAAAAAAATGATAAGCACATGTATATCAATTAACTAGTGAGCAGTTTTATAGGGTCACCTTTAATATACATGAAACCATTTGCTTTAATGTAAATAATGTTTGTAAAAAAGAAGCATTGAAAAAACGTCTTTCTGAGCCTGCAGAACGCTAAATAAAAAAAAATTAAAAGCAGCTAGTTTTCATTTATTAGTTTTATAAATATTTTGGAAATAAAGCGGTTGAAATGAATAAGTTGCGAAAAATGTCAACCCTAAACATGAGGATGCATTGACAATTTTTCATTTACTATATTTTCAAACTGTTTTGCGACTTTTACTTTTAATATTTTTAAGGGTCAACATATATATTTTAGGCATACCTATTAAAAATATCAAGTTTCAGATTTCCCACGACAAATAGTTTTATGTACTTTTTTCTTGCTTTTCATCAAATGTTATGAAATTATAAAAATGAAAACAATTTTACGGCAGAATATGTATCATAAAAGAGTTTAACGCAAGACAGGAACTCTGCAGTCCTTAGTTAAAAATTCTTAGCTCCATTGTTGTTACCAGGAAATTCGAATTTTCATTTTACCGATTTGGCACGTAATAAAAACTTTACACTTTCAAAAAATGACTTCGCTGGTTAGATAACTTTTGATCTTTTCATAAGTGCAGAGAATGTCAAGTGAATAGAGGCACTTAATACTTTTTTGCTTAGGACAATGTCCGAAGGCGAAAACAAAGTTGTTAATTTACTAAAAATATGAAACATTTTTCATTCACTTGAAACAACATTTTCCTTAAAAATAGTCCTTAAATCATTCAAAGTATGAATTGTTTAAGTCTCTTTTTAATCTCAGTTAAACTTTCTTATGGCAAGCTCACGAAAACACTGAGATTCTAGTTCATAGGAATGGATCTTTTAATTACTACACGCAAATATTAGCGGACCTTGTTTGAATATGTTTAAGCTTACAATTAGTTGATTTACAGTTCTGCAAGCATGAGATTTCCCTTTTTGGCGTAAAAAAAATGGAGCTCAGACTTTTAAACAAAGGAAAAGTGCTACATGCTGGATAAGTGATAATAATATTAGGCGGTTTGTTTATAAACATGGTTCAGAAACAAACTAATGGCAGGTTACAACGGCAGAGTCCAATGCGCTCTATTACATTATGAAATTAACTCAAAAACTGCATTCTGGTGCTTATGAATTTTTTCTTAATTCTAAATTCATTTCTAAAAACTAATATAAGAAACATTTTAGTTTTTAGATAGCCAGTAAAATTGTATCTTCATACTCATATATCAAGTGTATAACCTTTACGTGCTGTTCTTTACGTGAGCAATAGAACTATCGAAAGTTGCGTTCACATAAAAATAGCACAACGGCAATATTGAATTAACCGATCGAAATTTTCTTCAACTCTAGAACCATTCGTAAGCCGATCGATCACGGCTTATTTTTCATCTGATAAAACGAGACGATGTTAGCATTTCAGCAAGGAACGAAAAGAGACAGACACAAGGCAATACACATTTGGCCAAAGCCTCTAGTGGCTCGCAAATAAGAATTTGCAAGCCGGAAAATTTCGGCTTATGAATGAGATGCATACATCTTAAGATGCATACATCTTTTGTAAAATTTGAAGGAAGTCGATATTTTCGAAAGGGAAGCCGGAAGGAATTGGGTTGTATGGGCGTTTCGCCACTGGTTCGTTGTATATCTTTTTTGTCCATTTTGTTTTTTCGATTCGGACCAGTAAGCGCTTTCTTCCTTCTTTCGGCTTGAGTCGAACCAAAACTCGGTATGTGGAGTCTCGTCATGGAATAAAGAAAAATGTGTTTGGACTTTCTATACGTTCTGGGAGATTGGTGTCAAGACCAACTGCATGGAGTTTCGTTTTTAACGAGTGTATGTCAGAATCTTTCAAAAGCCTTCGAAGTATGTAGAGCAATGACTTTGGCTTTACCAAAGTTATAGAGCAACGATTCTACGGCCAGGACCAAAGCTCTATTGTTTATAGTTGATTAGCTTATGTAAATCTAGACAGCTTATTAACTGAAAAGTGAAAGCAATTGATCGATAGCTAGCGGAATGAAATCTCCTTCCTTTTTTGAGGATGACGTGAACGTGAGCATGTTTTCATTTTGATGGAACATTTTTTAAATAAAATATTTAAAGAATGTATGAATGCTATTAGGTTGGGTTTGAAAGAGTACGCTATGATACAGAGTTTACAGAAAGAATACACTATGATACAGGAGATACAGCATTTTTGCACAGATTGGATTGAAGCAAGTAGCAAATGGACTCAGTAATCGAAAAAATCCTTGTGGTGCTCAGCAAAAAGAAAAAATTTACAGAGCATAAGCAAAAGAAGGCGTTTACATAAAATAAGAACAAAAGTGGGCCAAGAGTGGAGCCATGAGGAACACCAAAGCAGGGCCTATAGGAAGCAAATAAGCAGGAATTATATCTACTGCGATAGAAGCAGTCAGGGAGGTAGGACTCGAGCTGATGAACGATTGACGGAGAGAATTTAAGGTTGCATTTGCTTAAAAAAGAGTGTAGAATATCAAATCAAGAATATGTTTTAAAGATTATCCAGCATTACCAGTTGTGTTTAGACTTTGGCATTTACAAATTAGCAATATTAGCTGCCTCTTATGTCACAAGATATTGATACGAACAATCTCCTCTTATGTCACAAGATATTGATACGATTATTTAATGTTGTCTGATCCACCAAAAGAGTTTCGTGACTCTGCATCAAGATTAGAACACCTTCACATTTGACAAGATAAAATATATTGCAACCGTATTTAAATAAACTTTGCTATAATTTACGCGACAACAGTCCCATTCCCAATCATATTCATTTCACATTATTACAAACGAGCTATTTCAGTAAATCCGTTACATACTCATAAAATACAGGCTAAAACGCTTGAAACTTTTTACTTCGATAATTATAACGTACAAATTCTATAAATTTAATTGGTATGCAGCATAAACATCAACATTAAAACCAAATTGAAAGAAAAAACAAATCAAATTCATTAAACAATAACCTTACCGTTATGCAATTCAATTCGTATAACCGAACCGGTATCAGATTCTTCACTCCATACATTTTCGAATTGTGACCAGCTCTGATGTATCTCCTCGTCTTCAGATGTTTCTTCAACAATTGTTTCCAACATTTGTCGTGATGACGACAAATACATTGCATCTGAAAAAATAACATAGAAACGATAAACATGAATCTATAAACATAGAACAGGTGTATTGCATAGTTATAGGAGCACAGTAGGTATTTTATTCGATAAAAGTTCGAGTGAACAGAGCTTGAAAGATACGAACGAATCAGATACAAATTTGTATCTGTCGTTCGGCGTTGGAAAGCCATTTAAGCTTTTATCAATTGTTGGCTTCGGAAAGCTTACATGCATTTAAAAGCTATCTAAAGCTTTGTAGTTTGAATCATGGCAGGTGTATGAATAATTTTGAATGAGTACATTTACATCGGAGAAATTTTCGAGCAAGCAATATTCACTTCACTATAGATGTTAGCAAAAATTTCGCATGTGCTATTCATATCGAATTTTGATAAGAAAACACTGAAGCGTTTCAATTTTGAAAAAAAAAAATTTCTTAAATATTTGTATGTAAACATATTCCTTGAGTCTTGAAATAAATTGAACCAATTCAGGTTGATGAACAGAAACATGAATATCCAACTGATCGTTTGTTGCTAGTCATTTTGAGGCTTTCGTGTGTAACATCATTTTGTATAATTCGATCTTCGTGTAAAATACTGAACTAAAAACGGTACAAACTAATAAAATTGATCCCGAGTCAAGAGAAAGCGTTTTAATAATGCTGATTTCATCGATTACATTTCGAGAAATTAAGCTTGTGATATTTTTCTGAGACATAATGCATGCTATAACCTACATAGTTAGTGTTTATAAAAAAAATCACATTGAATAAAATCGGTATCATTTAGAGAAACTGGACATAATTGAATACGTATTGAAAAAGCAATCACATAATTACTAGCATTCTTAAGATATTTTCAGTACCAATCAAATTCTCAGAGATTCCAGTTTGATGCCAAATTCTTTTTTTAATTAATTAATGAAATGAATACATCCTTCAATGAATGGTGTTTTTACAAATCAGAAAGATTACGTTTAGGCGTGTGTTAACAACATGTGTTACACATTGCCAAGTATATATTCAATTCGAATTCATTATCAAATCTGGTTTTCCATTTTTGCATAGACCACACCAGCGGAACTCCCATGAGGGAAGTATCATTTTGGAATGGCTACGTTTTTATTTGCAAACTATGGATTAAACTATATAACGTCCATTTGATTCTTAATTGAAATTAATTAGTGGCTTTACAGCGGTCAAAATCATTAGGTTTGGGGATTGGGTTTGATGTAATCCAAGCTATTAAAGTAAAAATTTAATTTTCGCAAGTGCTATTGAATACTCGATATACGGAGGGTTTCCAGTTTCTTGGCTTTGAAGATTTAAGAAGAAAAAAGACTATCAAGAAGCTTTGAATCCCAATAAGTTTAATTACGAAAATAGCAGAACCGCAAGATTTATTGGGCGTAAAATCAAGATCAAGAAAAACATTTATTTCAGAACAAAATAGATGTTCATATGAATCAAAATATTGTCCAAAGCTGACTACTTTTTCCCACCCTTGAGAGAAGTTAAAAAGCAATTTTTCACTTTCAAATGCACCAAAGAATTGTTTTTTTTGCACATCGGATTGCGATTGATGATGAGAAATGTATGTTCGGCAATTTCCTTATTTTTGAATGCTTATTGAGTCACTCCCAATGATTTTGCAGGCTCCTCTTTCTGCGTTTCACTCGGGTCTTTATCGAGACATGCCTTCAATTCTTATTTTTCGATTTTCTGATTGTCTGTACCGATACTTGTCTGCTTTAGAGATTCAAGAGGACACTAGTCTGTATTCATCAATGCGTAATCCACAGACCAGCAGGGGAGAGGAGACTCCACCCTGAGGTGTGCCAGTACTGACCCCTCGTCGCACGTGAGCATTTCCAAAGCAAGAGATTACCACTCTATTGAAGAGAAGCTGCAATTGTTGAGGCACTCTTGGTGCTGCATTTGTATGAGCTACAAGCTCATACACATGCAGCACCGAGAGTGCTTCAACAATTGCGTCGGATTTTACGTTGAAGAAGACCCTTTCGCTGTCCAAGAAGGCGGCAAGCGTATATTCCGTAAGAGCGAGAGATTTTTTGACTTGCTCAATAAGGACGTGCAGAGCAGTTTCGACAGATTTACCCTTGGTATAAGCGTGCTGTGACTGCGAGGTCAGCATAGGATCAATTGATCTTTTAAGGTACTAGTGCACTTTAGAAGGCAAAAATATGACCATTTTTCAAGAAATTTTTTCTCAGACATTTTATTAAATATTAACATGAATATTTTTTTATAATATTATTTGATATTTGAAAAAAACAAAAACAATTTTGTTTTTATTTTATTATTTATTTTTCCTTTTTATAAAGGGCGCTGAAATCATGTTCCGAAAAAATCGTTTCTGGACGGCGCACAGATAATCTATGGATTGGTAAGTTTGAAACAAAAAATTTCAACAGAGTTTTAAAAACTAAGGTCACGGTTAAAAAAAATCAAAAGCCCAAATTGACGGACTTCTGAAAAAAAATGTCAAGGATCGAACCTTTTATTCCTAGTTTTTTTAACGCTAAATATTTTTTTTATTTTTTTGTCATATTCTGGTATATTACGATGTAAGATACTCTAACAAATAAAACGCACGAAAGTTTTTCAAAATCGGTTCAGTGAATCTGGAGATTATCTGTCCGCCGTTTTAAAAAAAAACATTGTTTCGAGAAAAACGTGTTTAAGGTTTTTTTTTCATTTTCCTTGTTTATAAAATCGAATTTAAGCATTTGGAATCGGTTAATCTGCTATGCTTGGACCATAAAATAGTACGCCATCATCAACAAAAGCCTGCTCTTCCTACTGTTGAGCTTCTTTTCTCGCTAAACGCCCTTCCTTTGTTGCATCTTTGCTGGCTTTCTCGGCCATTGCAATTCTTTACGCGTCCTTTGACCACGCATATTTATAAAAAGCTGATCCAATGGTGCAGTCCATTAATTCCATAATTTTCAATAATGCCATTTTTCCTTCGTTGAATATGGACAATGAAATTTGGATCCCCAATTCGACGACATCCTTTCCAACGAATGTATGCTTAGGAACAATTGCCCACAGTGTTTTATTATATCACTCGTTGTTGTTCTCTGTATTTTTTCCTTCAGAGATGTATCAATAATTCTTCATCCGTTAGCTTTTCGAACACAGGTTTTACGTATTCCTGCACTTTGGGACTTAGAACCGGTTTATATTTATAAGGAACGTTATCTGCTTGCGCTTTTAGATATTTGCACCACTCTGGATTGCAATACTCATGCCGCGGTACAGCATCGGTAAAAATTTCGGCCCATATTTCATTTTTCATATCGACAGGGGAATTCGGATTTCGCTGAATAGCTAAGGAGTAGTTGCTCGACATTTTTTGCCATAATTTTAGCGGTTAAATCTGTAGTTTTTGGAGGCCTAAGATGTTCATTTTCTAGTTTGCTTCTCTTACGCCTTCTTGTTGGTGTCGATTTATTTTCTGCTTTTTCCATTTTTTGCTGTTCTTCGTTTTTTTTCGGTTAAGATTTTTTTTTGCCTCTTTTAAATGCCGAAACATTCGTTTTCCAAGTGTTTGAATTACAAAATCTTCATATGGTTTGACATTTGAAATACTTGAAAAGGTCTTCGAATCGCCATCGCCTATATAATACGCATATTTGGCGTAATGTAGGTTTATAGAATTTTTAAAAATTTCTGTCCTTCCCTGCGCTTCCATTCCTCCAGATTTACTGATGAATGAGGTATTTTGCTCCAATTTGTGTTGGTTGCCTTGATATTTCCGAGATCTTCTAGCAGATCTGCTTTTTCTCATTTTCGAACTTTTATTTCCTTTACGATATTGATCTTTCGGAGGCATTTTTCAATAGCAGGCAGTTGATATATATAAGTCTAAATAACCACTGAGCACATGTAAGAACGCCGGAAATATAATGTATATAGGAGAAACCGGTATTTTAGAGAAAGGGAATCAAAGAGACCCTACACGGCCCACAGCAGCTCGAAAGCCTATAACGAGCCGAAAACGCGCATGCGCTCAAAGTCAATATTTATATATTAAAGTTTTGAATTTTGAAAAAATATTTCAGGAGGTCATTTTTGAAGTTATATTGAGTCGAAAAATGCAACAACAAAAAAATCATTTTTTTTTAATCTATAAAGTGTACTAGTACCTTAAGATGGCAATCAATGATCATTCCCAATATCTTCAGCATAGCAGAATTAAGACTTATTGGACGATAGTCTTTTGGCTTAGCATGCTAAACTTTTCCTGCTTTAGGGCTCAACACAACACTAGTTTCCCGCCAGCTGATGGGAGCATACGAGATGCACAGGCAAGCGTTATAAATAACTTATAACTTATAAATCTAAGATTCGCCCTGGGGATAGGCTGCCCTAGACGCGGAGTTGAGAGAATTAGTAAGCGTGTTAACCGCCTGATCCAATTCATGGTAACAGTCAATGCTCTTAGGAGCAGTTTTCAGTGAGGATCGAATCAGAGATTTAAATAACTTCACGCTAAAAAATGATTGTTCTACCTTTAATATATTTTGCAGCTAATGTCTTTACATTAAAAACATTTCTTAACATTAATATATTGACCTAGCAATAACATTATATTGTCAGCACATAGCATTCTTAAAATTTTATATATTGACATGCGTGTGGTGAATTTGTCTGTTACCATAGTATATTAGTAGGTCAATATTAAATATTAACATAGCAATAAGTTATATTAACATCTTACAAGACATATTGGTATACCAATAATTAATATTAACATGCCAATATATTTTATTAACGCCTATATTAGCTGCATTAACATGTCAATATTTTTTTTTTCATAGTGCTTCTCAGACAACTGTTTTGTTGGTATAAAGGACAGCACAAAGTTTATATATTGACATGCGTGTGGTGAATTTGTCTTCTATAATATTATATTAGTAGGCCAATATTAAATATTAACATGGCAATAAGTTATATTTACGCGTCAACGACATGCGGTGTTCCCAAGCGGTTTCCCTTCTAAGGCCAATGACAAACACAGCGGTTTTTGCGAGGCGTTTCCCGAGAGGAAAACCGAGTCGGTATAGTCATGCATTACTTTAGCATTGTGATGACACACACCGCGGTGCCGAGAGGGGTCCGCACCGCGGTGTGTGTCATCACAATGCTAAATGAATGCACGGCTAAACCGATTCAGTTTTCTTCTCGGGAAACGCCTCGCTGGAACCGCCGTGTTTGTCATTGGTCTAAAACTCTCCACCCTCCAGTGCCGGCCACTGACCAAGGTAACGTCAAAGAGTCTCCTTACGGTTTGACGAACAAGAGTTTTTTTTCTATATCGATGTAGGGTAGCCTGAAGTTTTCCATTTGGCCGTTACGATATATATTGTACGAAATTGAGCCGAGAACCAAGTCTTGGTTAGCTCCACTGCTTGTCAGATAGCTTTGAGAACACTGAACCAACTTTCGCTTAACATTTTCTACCGCTGATATAGTTACTCAGCACAGAGAGCAGGCTTCCTCGAATACTAAAGTGTTTCAGCTTATGTGATTCATTCTTCTGGAAGATACTTTATCAAAGGGTTTAAAAAAATGAAAGCAAATAACATCAGCAGGAAGACAATTGTCATGGGAGGAGGTCAAGTCATTAACACAATTCAACATGTTTGTTTTCACAATTCAACATATTTCTTAAGGAAGAATGGACTTATTTTGTCTAATTTAGGAGAGGAGTTACTTTTTAAATTGAAAATCGCAGTTTTAATATTCTCAGCACTAAAGAATACGTGGGTTGAATACGTTAAGCTGTCGCCAAATCGAACACCTACTGTTTCAGGGAAAGGTGCATTATTAAGATTAACTTTTTCAAGATTAATTTTATATATTAAGGCTGTTGACTTTTTATGCTAAGAACATCTGGAAACATATTTCAACAAAATGTTCTAACATCTTAACATAAATATATTACTATGCTAATATAAATGTATTAACCAAGGGTGGTGAAATTGACGGCGACTGAATACTCTGGTATCAATACCACCAGTGTATCATTAGTCTTAATATTTATTATTGATGCTAATATACTATGGTAACAGACAAATTCACCACACGCATGTCAATATGTAAAATTTTAAGAATGCTATGTGCTGGCAATATAATGTTACTGCTAGGTCAATATAATAATGTTAAGAAATGTTTTTAATATAAATATATTCGAATCTACAGAATGGGGCAGTATATGAATTACCCTCAGAAACATTGACAATAGGTTTTTGGATGTCACGAAAGTTAACGTCACTGAATATTATTGAGTAAATTGCATCAACTAGGTTCTCCAAGTTATTTAAAAGTGGAGAATTAATACAAACTGTTAATGGGCAGAGATGCTATATAATAATCCTAATAAGCCTTAATTCAAATGGGGACAAAAACTCAGAAACACAATTAAAATACAATAAAATAGAGTTGGAATAGGAAGAATAAAGTCTAAGTAAGCAGAAAAGGGCTCTAGCTAGTAAATTTCTGAAAATACTGCAGACTGTGCAGACTGTGAGGGAGAATCAAGCTGAAAATTATCACCAGTCCTCAGTAATCACAAAACGGGCGAATGGAAATAAATTTCCGCAATCAGTACTGCATAATAATAAAATACTCATCTTGTATTAATCTCAATAAATTAATTCCTACCAATACTATCAATACTGAAAAAAAAACCTTTTAAATTTTTAAAATCAATCGATTACGAAAAACAAAAGAAAATCCTAATCTACAGTACAACGCAATGCTTGAAAAAATTAATTTCACATTTATTTGAAAAGACTTCTATCTTTTTTTCGAGTCACATTATTTTTTCAGCTGATAACACAGCGATTGCCGCCATATGAAAATGGTCAGGCTATGAATATCAAGCCTCTGTCGAAACGTAGGTTTCACCATGAGCATGGTGGTGACAAATATTTTATGGATATTGCTGGCGGACAGATGTATGAGCATTATTTTTTTTTCCAATGAGAGTAAATTTAGATACGCAGGTAATGTTTTTGTGACGACAAAACTGTATTTTTATTCAACAATGTGTTTAAATTTGTACGATTTTACTAGAAAAATTTTCAAGTACAGTGATGAATAGAATTTCTTAGATTGAATGACCGCTTTTATAGGGTTACGTTAAAATACTATTCAGCTTTTATATCAATTAATCAAATGAGCAAACACTTACCTTGCTGATCGAACGGCGACATCATCCATGTCGGTGTATCGGTACTCGAGAACATACCATCGTAGTCCAGTGGATCCATCATTTTCGTAACAGAATATTAATCATTCAAACAATTCGTCAAATACACAAAAATTTCTAACTAATTCTTAGCAAATATTCGAATACTAAAGCGTCGTCGTTGTACTAGCGTAAAATTTGTCGTGATTTCTTCTTCTTCTTTTCCTCTTTAAATGCCGCATTAGTATCGATATATTATTAGAAGCATAAGCACAAATCACTTTTCTTCACTCTTCACCTCAACTCCGCACACACCAGCGATTATTCTTGACGTCGATTATGTCGGTACACGTCATAGATTTTGAAACGCGAAACTGAAACGAAATAGAAACAAAAAACATTCATTAGTTTCCGAATTCACCAAGAAACGCAAATAGCTGAAGTTGTGAATAAATCTTAGTTTTTTTTTGTTTGTTAACAAATATTGATTCATGCATCATTCTCAGTGAGACTATCAAATAATGATTTTAAGGTATTTGTTCACATCTTCCACAATATTCTGTGATGGGAAACATAAAAGCTACACACGCCAAACACTACTAACTCTTGAATTATATTTTTAGGTTTTAAGAAAATTAAATCGTATCTCATCATTCGACGAAAACCGCGCCGAGAAATTTTTGACGCAATTCATGAGTAATTATCTATTGAAGCCAATCACCTTGCACCCACCACATGCATACAAACGAACAATCACGTTTTGTGACCGCGACACTCGAGCAAACACAACAATTGCAACTTTCTTATCGATTCGGTTTTTTGTTTAACCCTATCACTGCCACTAAATCAGCATATCGACCTAATTCACGCCGATGGCGATAGTATGTATGGCCAGTGAACGTTCTTGGAATCGTTGAACAGTTTTGCATCGCTTGGATGTCGCATCATCACTGAAACGTTAAC
Organism: Nemotelus nigrinus; assembly: GCA_947369275.1. Classification (NCBI taxonomy): domain Eukaryota; kingdom Metazoa; phylum Arthropoda; class Insecta; order Diptera; family Stratiomyidae; genus Nemotelus; species Nemotelus nigrinus. Next base: position 78,169,988 of record OX376375.1, read on the forward strand.
GAAGAAGTATGATGCTAAATTTTTTCGTAAATAAGCGTTTTTTTGTTGTTTTTGTCTGAAAAGCTCAAGCTAATTTTAATCGTTGATTGTTTTGATTTTGGGAGTGTAGGCAGCGAACGCGCATTTATTGTCGAAAGTGGGAAAGGCAGGTGGTTCAACTTCGAAGTTTCGATGATCCATCTGGCTTTGATTTTGTGCGAGTGTTGTTTTTGGTTAGAAAGATTTTAGTCTGAAAAGATACATACAGCTAGACAAATAGGATGCACAATGGTAAGGATAAGCATTAGTCGCATTTTTCGCACCTATATTGAGTTCTGGTTAGTTTAGTAGCATTGGAAACAACAAGTAAATCCTAACTGAGGCAGATTTCGTGTTCTGCAAAACCGTTTGAGTAAAAGCTCATGGGTTCACAATAGATCGGGGAAATTGAGGCAACTTAAGAGAAGTTGCTTGGAGTGGTTGGTGCAGCTACTACTCATAGCGGTTGTCCCAACTAATGACGGCTGATGAAGTGGCAGCTTGATGAAATTTAAATAGCTTTAATCAGATCAGATTTAGCCAGTTCTCAAAAAATCAATTCACACCAGGTCGAGATTGCTGCATTCACTTAACAAGCCGTTCACACTACACTCTAAATCAGGTGGAGTTAGGAGCTGCCAAGTTAATCGGATGAAGTGTTCACTTCACACTAGCCGAAGTGATTTAGAGCCAGGAGATTTAGAGCGAGAAATACCATTGAAATTTATATGCACAATTCTTTGCGAGAAAATTATTGAAAATGGTACAGGAACATGCAAGAACATTTTCTTTTCATTTTGTACAACTCCATTTTTCTTTTTGTGTTCAATTTTCACTATTTTATAACGAAATTTGAATGACATTTCATTCAAATCTACTTTCATGGATGGAATACAGCACGCTCTGAGAACAATTCAGCCGGGACCAAATTCACAATAGTACCTGATTTATACTGGATTAAATCAGGCTTTCGCTGTCAGAAGCCGAGGCAAAAGTATGGTTAATCACGTAGATTTGTGATCGAAATCGCCTGATTTAGCGACAGTGTGAACAGACTATAAGTCGTTTATTTGACAGTAGTTTTTTCCTACAAATTAACGTTACTAAAACAATATCATGACGTGTTACTCTAATTCAGCAGATTTTTGTCAAACGTGATGGTATATGAACGATTTCAAATTTTTGTTTCAATTTCATCAAGTTGTCAATCGTCATTAAATGGGGCAACCACCAACGATTTCAAAAAATTTCCCATATTTCGCTTCCTTTTTCCCGTTCTATTGTGAACCCATGAAACGCACTGGGGGTGATAGGGTTTAAGAGAGTGTTGTAGAGAAGATTGAAACAGACATTCTAAAACTATTTCTTATCTTGAGTAGCCTAATGGGTAGAGCACTGGCTTCTTGTGTGTGGGGTCCCTAGTTCAAATCCAGGTTCGGACGAGGGTCCGTGCACCAAAGTTCACCTAGCTCTGAATAGAAACCTGAATTAATAAGGGTAAAGTGAGCCGTGAAACAAAACACTCCACACTCGTATTCACATTGATTGTCAATTTGTGAGGAACCTTTCCATCAGTTTCAACCCTTAGACCCGAAAGCTGGTTGTGGTGGGACTAGTTTGCTTTTTATTTCTGAAGGCGATGATGGACTTATGAGCTGTCCCTGTTCGATTAATGTCGCGAAATTCCGACCTTTCGAGGTTTTTACTCTTTCAACAATTTATTTGATAGCTAAGCTTTATTGCTGAATGGTTTCTTGTCAAGGAGACGAGAAGAGGGAAGATGTTGCTAGTTCACCTGAAGAGAAAATGGTAATTTTACCTGCATTATCTGGGGAGTTGAGTTAGTTGAGTTGCATTATCTGGGGAGTTGAGATAGATATTTGATGGGCTATGTGCTATTCATGATCAGTTGTAGTCATTAAGAACTAGACTTTTTATATAAGGATTGAACAATGTGGCTGAGGTGCTCTATGGTGCGGTGAATAGTTTTGTTGCTTAATTCAAGCAAATATGAGGGAAGAGCTGTAGCTTTCGATTTCTGATAGAGATCGTTATTCTGGTAATAGTGGTGCCTGCATTATAGTGCAGGGAAGTGGCATTTCAAAGAATACGGCTTTCAAATTTAACCAGGTTTTCCAGTTAACTTGAAGGGGCTGAAGACTAGATATGTGGGGACGGGTTTAATTGACTGTTTGTAGGAAATGAACTTAGGTCTCGCAGCTATCTTAGAGTTTAACCTGACGGTATTTTGATGTTGATGCTTCATTAAATATTATGGCTGCGGTTCCAGCGAGAATCGAGTTTAATATCGAGATATTTTACAGCCTTCGAAGGGGTGATTGGTTAATAATTTTGACTTTCTTGAGAGCTTTAACTCTCTTCCTGAAGTCTTTGACGCCAAATCTGAAAATTATTAGCTTACTCTTACTTGTATTTATTTGTATGTCCATTTTTGTATAGTATGCAAATAAATGGTTCACGTACTTTTATTACACTATTTGTTACAAAGTGCGGGTAATGCCGGGAGTTCGATAAGAGGATGTAATCCGCGTAAAAATTAACAGTTAGACCTTTTGGAGAATCGTTTCAAATTCTCGTAAGTCTGCCGTGAAAATATTGAAGAGAATCGGCCCAACAATGGAGCTTTGAGGTACACCTGATTCAATTGGAAATTCGTCAGAGAAAGCTGCATCGAATTTGACGAATCCAATTCTATCACTAAGAAAATTATCAAAGATTTTGATTATCTATGCTGGTAAACTATAATTGATCATTTTATGCAGGAGACCTTCAATCCAAACAGACTCGACATTTTTGGATGCTACCCTCGCTGCTCTTTGTAATATCATTAACGCGTTAAACGTTGGATTTTAGAGGAAGGTATCGACACCAGGGTTAAACGAATTTATTTATTCTTGGGGGTTAGTAACAGAATTTGATGGAGAGATTGATGGAGTCAAGATAGAGTACAGATAGATCTGAAGCGTTAGAGTCGAAGCCTTAATGACAGAGGCAAAATTAGGATTAGCGCTATGCTTCAAACCACGATGGATGAGAGAGAAAGCACCAGCCATAGCATCTGCAGTAGCCTCATCATCAGAGAGTAAACTACCGTTTGAAGTAAAATTACATCTTAATTTTTTACGGCCTGTTATTTTATTTATCTCCTGGAACATATCCTGATCAGGGACTGCTTTGCGGAGATGTTCTTCAAATTACCTGTTTATGTGAGCTCTGATTTTGACCATGATAAGGGTTTTGATGTCATCAAGGCGAAAGTATATTTAAATTGGTTATTGTCGTCTCAAAACTATCCGCTATTATAGAGATGAATGATACCGTGCGGTAGATCACGGAAGGTAGAATTTGTCGATTTTCTTGCGATAGCTAAACTATTAATCGTAAAAGAAAGGATAGCATATCAAACGTCTGGTCAACTTCCTGGTAGGATAGGTTTCGTGAATTGTCAAGACGGAAATTTTGGATTGACATTCGACATTATAGATGCGAATTGGTCCCAATCCACCCTATCGTAGAGAATGAAAAAATCAGGATCAGCGATCAAGAAGCCGAGGCCATATTTTCGTTGCATGCCAAGTTGGATCGGCTGGTGGTCGCGTTCAGTGAATTTAGCATTCGAAAGTGCCAAACTATGAAGAGGATGCTAACGAGACCCCGGAACACAAAGAAAAATTCAAGAACCGATGAAAAGGTTTTGTGAAAAGACCGGTTTAATTATACTTACTGTACTCATTAGCTATTGCTTTATGGCCAATCCACACCCACTGTCCCCTCGATCGCCCCCGCAACTGCAAAGGAGCATGGAAATCACCCTCGAGATGACTAGACTAAGTGAGGATGCTGTTAGGATTATGTCCAGATCCTGCACCAATTCAAAGCTTCAGAAATTGTGATTTCTTTGAAAACCAATGCAAATTGCTTTCATTACTGTAAGTTCTTGGATCAAATACCTTTGTGTTTTGATCCGCTCGTTAGCTTGGAGTATAGTTCCTCACCTGTTGGCGTCTGGATTATCTGAAGTGCCCTCAAGGATGACTTGGTAATCATACATGATGATGGGGTTTGAGATTAGTCTCTGGTAGGAACAGAATATTAGAATTTTCTTGGTTTAGGAATTCCTGAGCAGAGTTCCTTTTGTAGATGGGAACTAAAGTAGCTATGTTTAGGGCGGCGAACTTAAGAAGACACATTACCGGCTAAACAAGGATCGTCGCGATACATGCATCACGTTTCTCAGATTGAGATGATAACTTTCTAAATATTGGAACTAAATCCTTAATTATTTATCGAGACGGAAAGATTACAGCCAAAGAGACTTCGGCATCCGCGAAAGACTACTGCATAGAATTGGTTGCTTAGATTGGGAGAGTAGCGGGCTTTTTTTCGCCACAGCTTATTTATTTTCTGGTGCAAAGTGGCTGACATCTGAAACACCAAGCCGGGCAGTATTTCGTACTCCTATTGTCAGGAAATCACTTTCACGTTCATTCTCTACTTAGGCAGCAATTTAATAGGCCTGTAGCATGTTGAGTGGGCAGTCATCTTTCAAAAGTTTTTGCGGACCACAAAATTCACCTCAGTGAGATCACGGAGGTGGGCTTTTGTTTTCAATGGTACTAGTCTAAACAGAACTCGATAGTGGTGCAAAAAAGCGCCTATTATAACTGGTTTTAAGGATGCAGTCTCTAGTTTTTGTATCGCTCTGTCGTTTATAATTTCGTGTAGATCTGAGCTACAACCCGTTTTATAGCAATTATTATTTTATATCAGTCTATGTTTTTCTATATTCACTTGCAGACATTTGTTTACTTGTGAGTCAAACACGTTCACCAATGTCACGAAAAACAACACGCACAAAAATATGTGTTAATTACAGACATTAGCTCTCTGGCGTCAACATTTCTTATCAGCGAAAATTAAATTATTCTAAAACCAACTCATAACAAAATCGACAGTCCGAAAAGTCTCACATCACAAGTCGCGTCTGTTTCATTTCATTTCAACAAAAACAAAATTTTATACCTCATAGCTTAGTGTACAAGTCAAACGATAATCGCCACTTTCAATTGCCCGTACAATAAGAACACTATGAACCGATTTAATTGAAGGGGACTGAAGAATTTTCTCTCTTTCAAATTATATTGCTCCCGTTTGACAAGAAACAGAGTGGCATTTATTTTTTAAATTGTCCGACAATCGATGGCGATCGAAAAGCCATCATAACATTCACCGCGCCGTTCGAATGCTCCACTTTTCTTTACAGATGAGAAATTGCCCAAGTAAGCTCAACGTTGGGGCTGCTGGTGCGTTTTTTCCGTTGTTACGATAAACAATGACGCGATCGGAACGATACGACTATCAGATGCTTGTATCTTATCTATTTCGGTTAGTTTGAAATATATGTTTTATCTTTGGGTGGAAGCAGGGTGACAAGGTCGAAAATTATGTAATTCAGTAATAATTAATAATCGCTGTTTAGATTTCAGGGTGCGTCGCTGTAAGCTTGCAGAAAATATGTGAACAGAATGGGGAACATGTATTTAAGTTCTGAAAATGAAGAATGACATCGATACTATCAAAGCTACTGGACACTTGAGCTCATTTTCAAATGTATGTTTATCTGAAAAGGCATACAGATACAGAATGTTATTGATGACTCTGCGAATTCGTTTCTGTTTGAACGATTAAATGTTTGTTTGTTTGTGGATAGTTCATGGGAAATTTATTTTGAGTGTAATCATGTTTATATTAGTATACTACTGAAAATGTGGATTCATTTTGTTGGCTGGATATTATTGAAGATAAAATGGTAGAATAATTAATAAAAAAATTATATAAAGAATGATTGACTGAAAGTCAAGGTTCCTATCAAACTGATGCGATAAATGGAGGAGTTTCATAGCAGACACATTCTCAGTTGTCTTTGAGCTGCCCGCGAGTTAGAACGAGCGTTCCCATGAGCCTTGTTTGAGTTTCATGTAACACCGTGCAATGGATCGTTATATTGAGCAACGTACCGCTTAAGAAGTCCACCGCTAAAACGTTTCTAATAATTCAGCAGGCTTTTGAGATTAATAGCTTCTCCATGTCACAAATTCTCCGGTTACAGGTCGTTCAAGAATGCCGCCGACAAATCCCTTAGTGGACGTTCATCAACCTCCCGAAATGACGATAGTTGGATGCACATTGCCTTCTTTGACGTAAGAGACATTGTCCACCACGAATTCGTACCTACCGGGACCACTGTGAACGTAGCTTTGTACTTGGAAGTGTTCAAAAGACAGAAAAAGAGGGTCACGCGCTGCCGAAGTGACATCAGGACGCATGGAAACTTCAACACGACAATGAGTCAAGCCACAATAACTTCGGGGTCAATGATTTCCTGGCCAGGAACTATTCCACATTAGTTTCCCAGCATCGCTATAGTCCTGAACTAACATCCCCTGTTTTTTTTTGTTTCCCCGCTTAAAAGAAATCCTCAAATTCTAAGATTGAAAAAATCTTAGCTCATGTTACATCGGTTCTAAAGGACATACCGCAGAAGGCCTTCAATTTCACTTCTAGAAATGTATCGGGTACTGCAGGAGGATGCTGTTTTGAAAATTTTCAACCAGTTTTACGAATACAGTAGAAATTCGCTTTTATTAATTATATCGTGCAGTGGGATGGTTAATATAAGGAGAATGTTAAACGAACGCTGTTTTTTTGCTTATTATTACATTTAAGTAATTATTTTTTATTGTTATTTGTGTATAGAAATATGAAAGACTCATTAGGAGGATTCTTGACGAAAATAATTGTCTAACGTTGTTTGTTTTTTGGGAATGCTCTTAACACCTGTCCTTCCTTTTATTTTTTTCAGCGTCTGAATTTCATTGCAATTTGCAACATTTACTTGGCACCATTGCTGTACTTTTGAAATTGCAGTGGAAACTTCGCTTGCTTTAATCATCTACCTCATTTTCGTCATCGATACTATAATTATCATTTTGATCGATATCAAGATTCTACTCTTGGATATCCACTTCCGTTATAAGATTCTATTTGAAAAATGAAAATTATTAGCAAGTTATGTTTTGCTATAAATGCTCAAAGCATACAGTTGAAGAAATGAAGTTCAATAAGGCCGATACATCGTGGGTTACGGTATCATCTGCTTGCTTCCAGCGCTGTATGACTGCCAGGGGATTCTCATCATCCGGTTGATTTTCAGTGGATAAAATTTGCTTCGATGACTTTTTGATGGACTCTTTGGTTATTGCCTGCCAACCGATGTCCAGACGTTTAACAGCATCTTTAAGAGACGTTTGTTTGAGTTTCTCGATAGAATTTTCTGACATTATAACAGAACTCAATAAACTCGATCTATAGTGCAACTTCTTCAATCGAATCACTCCTTGCTCCATTGGCTGTATAAGTCATGTGACATTTGGTGGTAAGAATTTTGTAAAAATCAATCCATCATTAGACTGAAGTGAAGTTGGATGAGTAGGACAGTTATCCAATAACAACATCGCTTTCGGTTCTAAGTTTTTTTCAATAAGAAATTTGATTCTTCAATTTCTTTTGTCCAGAATACAAAATGTTTTTATTTACCATTGCAGATATTGTCCGTTCATTTTGTTTTATTTTCGTTATTACCGGCCTTTTTTCGTTATTACCAATTTTTTCCCGCTAAAAGTGAGTAGCTTACATTTCCTGATTTTATTTTATCCCAAATTTCTTTTTTCTCAACAAGCGTCAGACAGTTTCTTATTTAAAAATGATCGCATTACTTATGGAACACACTTTGTATATAAAAGCTAGGCAGGTGAAAACTTTTGCAGTTATTAGAAAGCAACTCTGCTAACGCGGGCAGTGCTGTTCGAGTAAAATTAGCTATATATCAAGCAGATAAACTTTATTATAGGTGAAATTAAATGAGCATGCAAAGCCACGGCGTGATATTACGTCGAAGTCCACTTCCCGTGATCTATCGCTTCAGGTGAGCCGAGGAAATATCAGAACTTATTGGTCTATCAAAGACATAGCGGAAATGAGGCAAAGAGCTCCAGCATGCAGGTGCAGGGCACAGAGTTATTGGTAGGCCAGAAACATCTTAAACTGCCGCACACCGCAAAAAAGCAAAAAAGCTAGAGGCAGCTGTTAACCAGAGGAAAATCCAAACATAGCACTTTGCAATGAAAAGAACTGGAACCCTTGAGGACGGACCATCATGGAAACTGATTTTTCTAAACTATTATGTATTGAGCATTCGTTGTTCCTGGCGTACGACGTAGGATAAAAAAAAAAGAACTTTTTAGCACGGTGGAGGGACGTGGCTCGACTCGCTTAGGTTGGAAAGGGGTAGCGATTAGAGATGGGCAAAATGCCTCATAACACACCGCTGATTGCTCTTTTTTACAGTATTTTACAGTATTGCGCCGTACTCTCAGTACACTGTTTGTTTCGCATTTAATTAAGTTTATTCAAACGAAAGCTTTCTGCTGTGCTTTTTTCAGGCGCTGCACTGTAAGAAAGAGCTATAAGTGGTGAGCCATGAGGCATTTTGCCCATCTCTAGTAGCGATAACCAACACACTATCAGCGTATATACCTCTCTGTATTTATTTTACACTGCGCTACAAATTTAATCAAATTACAGTAAGAACAATGAAAATGAAACATAATAAAATTAAGAAATTTAAAAAGAAAAATAAAGCAAAATTGAATAATTTTAAAACCAATAATAAATAGTTAACTGGAATTTAGGATAGCCTTTTGTTTACTACATTCTTGGATTCAAAAAGTGAATGTGGATAAGCACCGAGCGTAATAGAATTGTGAATTCTAGGAAGACGTAACAAAAGTGAGTGAAAATAGACTTCCATGTGTGCAAAAGGAATAGAGAACACCTCACAAGATCCACTAGGAAAACTTGGTTAGCCCCCAAAAACAACTTCGTTACCTAGGAACCAAAATCTGACCAAATAATGCCTTGACAAAGTTTTAAAAGCAAACACTAATCTAGGAACAACCTATGTCCTTCAAAGTAGGATATATGATGGATAGAAAGACGAGAGAAGTAAAGACAGGAGAAGAAACTGAATTTAAAAAAAAATATAAGAGCAAGTGAACCTACGATGAACTCATAAATAATTAGATAAATAAAGAAAAAACTATGTGATAAGGTAACAGATAAATAAATACAAAGCCCGAAGGCGCTGGCTGTTATTTACGAAGGCCCTGGTCGTAATATTCATGACATGAACATAACATTTCAATTTAGAATCAATCACCACACGAAGGTCTTAAAAATTGCCAAACAACAAACAGGTAAATACCAGACAAGGATTAAGAAAATACATAAGGAGCAGTGTTTAGTGGTTGATTTCGGACCAGTGGGTAAGGGCAAACAACTGGCGATAGTCGTCTGCAGATTTAATTGTCCTGTATAATTTTAAGTTATCCGGTTATAGAATACAGTACGAGTTGATAACAGAGGGAAGATCATTGACAAACAACATGAAAAGTAAGGATCCTAAGATAGATGCTTGAGGAACTCCGGATATGTCGAAGAAAGGAGAAGAAATGGAACCGTTGATGGTGACTTTACAGGGTAGACTATGAAAATAAGAGGAAAATCAGGAGGAAAAAGGGCCAAATATGCCGAACTCATTAAGTTGAGTGAGTAGCAGTTTATGGTTAACAGAATCAAAAGCCTTCGAAAAGTACGTATAAATTACATTAGTTTGAGGTTGAAAATCAAAAGCTGTGGCGACGAGCTTAGTCAGCACTATAAAGTTCGTCATTGTAGAACGGTGCTCAGGAACTAGAAAACGTTCTAGAGGTGAGTAAATACCATTATAAACAAGGCGTTTAAGAAGATTAGGCGTTTAGGCGTTTAGGTTTAATAAGATTATATAGGATGATAGTTGACAACTATGGATAGATCATCAGATTTAACAATAGGAAGGCAGCTTTCTATGATAGAGGGAATAAACAAAATACAAAGCTACTAAATAAACACAGAAAAAAATATGAGAGCGAATTCATCAGGATATTGGAAATACCATCAGAACCGGAATCAGTATTAAAACCTAAAGCAAGCATTCGAGATTTGACTTCCAAACGGTTGGTACGAAACAAGGATAAAGAAAGTGAGATCCGCCAAAAAACAAGGGATATTGAGGTAGTTAATGCATTTTTAAAAGAGAAAGAAGCAAACAAATCACAAAGAGTTTGAGAGCTGGCAGCAATAGCGTCATTAAGGTGCATAGAATCACGAAAAGGAATTGGACTTAAGGGAAATTTTAGATTTTGATTGATGGGAACATTTTGGAACATGCATTCTCAGCTTCCATGCTCTTTTAGCTTCAGAACACAAACTACAGAAGCAATTAAAGGGAGCAGTTCCCCACAACATTATAGCTAGAGCAATAGTAGGGTCTATTCTCGAGCTAGAGATGTAAAATGTTCGATATGATGGCATCAGTTCTTCACAGGTTATGCGAACGACATAAAAGTTGTCATCACCTTCGCAGCTAAGTGGGGATTATACATATAGTACTACATATGCAAACTACCTATAGTTTGTGATGAGAAGAGTTTCGATCCAAGCTATGGTCTCCAGCTGGTGATCACAAATATTGAAAAGGAAGATACTAACTATTATATCCTTGTTGGTTGGCTTCCAAGTAGTCGGAACCAGAAAAACTAAGTATCTTGGACAAACACTTGAATTGAAACTGGCTTGTGTGGAAGAGTATGTGACAGTAGTGTAGTCACTGTGAATGTATGTGGTCCTAAAGCGATTAAACGTAAATTACTGGTGACAGCGATTTATTTAAATGGTGCGAAGATATAGGCTACTGTCTTAAGGTTTGAAAAGCATCAAGGTAGGACGGCAGCTGTTCAACTACTGAACTGTCTCGGCGAACAACGCGCTGGACAAGGCAGGAGTAAGTACAATGGACCTTTTGACAAACGACCACTGAAGCACGAGTGCGAACGCTTGAGCTTTAGAAAGAACGATGTGCTACAAACTCAGCGGGGGCATAGACGACTAGGCTGATCCATGCTATAAATCCTTGGCTTAATTGCGACTACGCTAAAATAAATTTCGACCTGAACCAAGTTGTATTAGGTCACGGCTACTCCAGGAAATTCTGTCATACAATAAGGAAATTCACGCCAGAATACGCCAAATACTTTTCTAAGTTAAGAGCCTAGACACACAGGCACTTAAATTACTAATTTACTAAAGATCATTTATAGCTAAATTAGTAATTTAAAAGTACCTGACACATAGCCCTTGCGTTAATGATGAATACTGTCACTGACTATCTGTCACACAAAGAAACTAGTTATTGGAAAATGGAGAAATTGAAAAAGTTTTAAATGTATGTTGCCTCTCTTATGTGCTAATTAATAAAGTTGAAATAGAAACCGGGCAAGAACTACATTAAAATTGTGTAAATATTTTGAAATTTTTTGTATAGTGTTTCCTAAACAACTAATTTGTTGGTATCCGACAGCAAAAATGACAAGCGGTCCCCCATCTAAGTACTAACCGCGCAAAACACTGCTTAACTTCGGTGATCTGACGAGAACCGGTCGTTCCAGTGTGGTATGGCCGTATTTAATTTGACGTTTCCAAAAAGTTGCCTTATTATTTTTCAATGGGAAAAGCGACTTTTTAAAAGGGAAATTTGTATTATATCGGGCAACTCTACTTCATTAAAGATTAAATTACGAAAGTCTGATGATCATTAGCGATTTGCTAAATGATTGAAAATTTGGTCATTTAGTGGTGATTAGTCCAAATTACCATATGACACACTGCACTTAAATGATGATTAACGGCAAATGATCATTTAGGCTGCGCTGTCTGTCTAGGCTCTGAGTGAATGTTCATCCTCTTTTTGAAATACCCTTCTCTGCAATGAACACTGCAACACTGGAAACAACTCTGTAGGCGATTTTGCATTCTAAAGCCGCTTCAATAGCTGAAAACAACAACAATTCTCTTCCAGTTGTAGCTTTCAATGGTACTATTCTAACCAGCTCTCGATGGAAACATATCAAAAAACATATCTGTTATCATCGTTTGCTCCGCAGGCTTTGCTTTCCATCTTGCATAGTTTCGGATCGTAACATTTGTTTTCTTTCATGTTTAATGATTTTGTTTTCCAGATACTCTTAAGTTATATAATATCTTCTAACCAACCTCAATTATTCCTCTTTCCAAAACACGCTTAGGTTTTAAATTCAATAGCCGATTAGCACGTTGATCGATCTATGCTTTTACTTGCCGTACTAATGCTTAGTCAGTCAATTTTATGACCGGGGCAGACGCTAGAATTTCATTACAGACCAAAGATGACGACAACAGCGTTAGCGTTGTTTACTGCTGCATGACAAAACTGTGCCAATTTATGCATTAGTCAGTTGACTTTACACTTTACGTTCATTCTTTATACAAACAGATACAATTCTGTCGAAGATGCAAACATCAGCACTTCAGCCAATGATCGTTCAAAATACTCGTGATAGCTATGCCGCATCAATCCACCCATTGCAGGTTCTTTGCGATGTATGTAGGTACTACTGAATGGCTATAGCCGACTTCATATAAGCAGAAGCACGATTATCGGAACTCAACTTGAATCGAAATTATATCTAATGATTTTAAATTGAAGTATTTCTACTGAACAGATATTTATCTGTATTTGTAAATACCGTTGGTTTATGCGCGGGCAAAATACATGTAAGTTTAGCAGATATCTAACAGCGGTTGAGTGACTGCTATTTGTTACGAATGTTAAGAAAAAAAACTTTCCAGTGAATTATTAGGCAATCCATTCACTAGGATGCTTTTGTGGGAATATTCTGCAAATTAAATTTCAATACTCGAGTGCATTATTTAACTAGAATATAATTATTAAAAAAAACTTCGCTTTCCAAAAGTGTATCCAGTTTTTTTTTATGAACTCAGCATAATCCTATCTTTCAAAATCTTTCCCATGAGACCATCGAACATTCATTATCTTCCACTCACTAAAATCAATAGCTACACACAATACAAATTAGACTACCAAATTTAAATCACGAACTTCTTATAATGGATTATATTACAATCACTGTCAATTACACAGTGCACAGTAGTGCCGGAAGCCTCTCCATTCAAATCACTTCAGTATTTGAATTCCTTTCGCTTCAGTCTATTATTAACTCGCTTGATTGATTCTCGAATCCAGCAGATTCGTCATCGTAGGCGTCAAAAAGCACGAAACACTTCAAAAAGCGAAGGTCTTGCGCTTAAGCATATCAACGTGCATATATTCGTAGCTATGCATATAACAGTCATTTGATTTCGTAAAACCAACTGGCCAAGCGAAAGTACCGCGAGATCACCAAACAAAGCGCTATAAAAACAACAGCAAAAACAACGACCCGAAAAAAATCAATTGAATTCAGTCTAAGCACTACAAACAACGTATGCTTGAGACATGGGCGAAGAAATGAAGGTGATTTTCTTACGACAACTAACGAGCTCACAGTCCTCGCGAAACTTTCACCTCCCATGCATGCTCTCCTGTCACCGAGTAAATGGCTCCTGTCTTCCGAAAATATATTTTGCAGACTTTTAATTTATTTATTTTTAAAGCAAAACAGCCACAAGTCATTCGGATATGAAGCTAATAAGCCGGTAGCGAAAAAAATAGTGATTTCAACACTTAATTGGAGAACATGAAATCCCAGTGAAAAATTTTGCAGCTTCCTTCTGTCTCTCTGGCTTGGCAAAAACAGTTAGATTTGGAAATTCATCGCAGAGTAGTAGCTTCCGACCCAGAATTCAGACCGTCATTTGATATAATCTCTGACTTTCATTAGTTCTTTATCAACCACATTGCGAATTGCTCTCCACACCGTACAGCCGAACAAGCAAAAGCATTAGTACTGGAGAAACTCCAAAAAAGATACTTCGACAAAGATTTCGCATTTCGCAACGTTCACTTCGCAATCTACCGGCGAATGTCTTCACAAATGCCACATAATTGGGTCACGTGGGCGGTTAAGAGACTCAGTACGAATACGAACAACAATCTGCATTCGGCATATCTGATTTATTGTCGTTGTTGTTGCGTTCCTCCAGTGATTTGCCTAGAGGTTTTTATGGTAAGCTTGGCAAAACCGAATTGACACTTAGCATTTGACGACTGGTGGTTTAGATTCAGGTAGATTGTTGTCGAATTCGCACAGCAAACGTGTTTGTGCGGGCGGCTGTGTTCTCGGGGAAATCGATGGAGAATGGAAGTAGGATAAGTTTCCCGTTCTTTGTTTTTTTAGTTGTTTCTGAAGAGGGCTCGTTTGTGGCAAGTTCGGGCGCCGAACATTTGTTTTGTCGACTAGACAAGACTTTGTACTGGATGTGGGGGAATGCCTTGGGGGTATTTTAACGTGAGACCGGGTGATAAGTTAATATTGAATTCAAGTGTCAATGAGTGCTAATTGAGAAGCAAAAACACTTTGCGGAGCCTGGAACGAATTAGATGGGTGATGAATGTATGTAGGTAGGTAGGTGCTAATTGAGGATAGTTCCAAGTGACGATTGATAAAGTTAGCTGCTTTGATTTCCTATCCGAAAAGTGATGGAAACGTGAAAAAATTAGCATCATGAGAGCTAGAGAAGTGTAAATATTATCATATTAAATGCCTAAAATAATGGAACATATTGTATGCTAAAGAAAATTAACAAGCACATTGACTTATTTAAAAAAACAATAATTTCCTAGCTTCAAGCTGATTGGTAACGAGTGGTGCTGTCATTCTGCCAACTGCGAAGTTGAGCTCTATAAAAGTCAAGTAGAATGTATTTTTGTTTGATTTTAATCTCCAAGACATAAAATAAGCAAATTACGCTACCACCATTACTTTATTGAATCCAGGACCCGCAATTAAAATCGACTGGTGAATTTTTGAATGTTGCCTGAACCGAGCAGCCCCATACGTCTTCAGCATTACAGGATCATTGAACCGTTTGCGATGCACCATCGATACCTGTTGAATTGCCACTAATTCAATTTTTTATTTCTCACGTGACTTACGGAGTAATATCGTATGCTATTCTGAAATCCATATGAAATCCATTAGTTTGGCCTTTCACCTTCATTATTGTCACCTCTGAAAATTTATCAGATATATCTATTGCTTCCTTCAAAGTCATCATTTCTGCTGGACGTGACATGTTTTTGCATCGGAGTTTTGGCCTGCCGGTATTCTCGTTGAAAACTCTTCAACGGCAGCAGCGGAAAAATGTTACGAGCAGCGTCAAACAAACGAACTATGCTTAGCTTGTAAAGGTTTCTCGATGTCACTCTTTTATCAAAATGTTCATGGCATGAAAACTAAGCTGAATGAAATTTGCTTTGCCTCTACTCTAGACTTCCATCATGTTACCTGCTCACCGGAATCCTAGCTTACCAAAAATATGCGAGATAGCGAATTTACCCCGCTTCATTCGGTTTTTTTTTCCAAAGCTGATGGAGGTGGCGTCTTACTTACCATTCACAATATTCTCCGATTCAGTGATGCCGGTCCTACTCCTCTTGTTGAATGTATCATTGTTTATGTAATCCTATCCATTAACTCTGCACTACACGTATGAACGTTTTTTCACGGAGTTGTCAAGTTTCATTCTTACTATCACTTACCAGGCTTTTAGTCGGGAGATAACTACCGAGAAACACATAGGCACAGAAGAGGTGATACCGCCTTTACTGTCCTCGCCTTATCCATCATAGTCGAGGAACCATATGATCCCTTTAATAAACTGTGCCCTTTAAGTCAATGGCGGATAGCTTGGTCAGACTTATCAGGAAAGAAGCACCACCAGTTTTCTCCTCGCCAGAGCCGGACCCTGACACATAAGATGGAGGACTAATGTCTCTTGTTCCTTTGAGCTACAATTTAGGCGGAAGTCATCAAACTCGACGCCCAGCCGTTGCGCGGGCTGCCCTAGCAGACAGTGTCTCGTAAGAACGGCCACAACACAGTGAAAAACAGTACGTCTTAAGCCCAACAACTGTTTGGTGCGACTACCTTACGATTGCGCCGGATGATTCCTCCGGCTAGGACCTTTTAGCATCTTTCAGGTATTTTTGTCGAATGGCTAGTTTGACCGATTATATTGGTTTTCCTATTGTTAAGGAGCATGAGAGCTCTTGTAGCGAGATGCCAAACTTCGCCAACTCATCGGCCTCACAAATCCCTCGAAAATTGCTTTGTCCAGATAGCCAAATCAATTGTATTGCCCCATATCTCGAAATCTCTTTTGGCTCACATTGAAAGTTTCTCTTAAATCCAGTGAAAAAAGTCATATAAAATTGAAACAGACAGGCTCACCCACAGATCTGCAAAAATTTTGCTTTTTATGACCTAAACCTTAAATACTCAAGCAGGCAATTACTTTTTGAACATCGAAACTTTAATCTGTTCTAATCAACAAAAACTCGTTTGGTCCTAAATCCGTTCATTGAAATCTAGTTCCTCTATTCCTGATTCCATGAGCCTTGCTGGCACAATTGCGACAACTTCACAGACTATTTGTTATCTGTTCATCACTTTTTTCTCCTTCTCCTTTAAAAACACATCAACAAATTCCTACAGATTTACCTCTGCCTTCACCTACCCTGTCCTTGATTAGTACTAATCCACTGGAAGTTGAATACTTAATGCAGAACCTAAGTTCCACTACTAGTTACGACCTTGATTGGATCCTTAATATTCTGGTGAAATTACTTCACTCTCTGTGTTTCGTTATTTGTAGTTTTGTGTAATAGTCTTGTCCCTGGTGCACTGAAAAAACACATAGCGCCAGACGCCATAAATTATAGACTTCTGGCGCCATGTATATAGTCGATTTCGGGATTGTGATAAAATATAGCGCCACACGCCATAGCACATGGCGAAAAGTACATAGGACCAGACGCTATTCTTATAGCCCTCCACGCCATATACTATAGTCCTCCACGCCATAGTTCATGGCGTGGAGCGTATGGGACCATAAATAATGCGCTATGTTACATAGTTCTGGGCGCCATGCGGATGTTTTTCAGCGTGCAATTCTTTCATCGTCGAAAGCTGCTATTTTCTCTATTTTTAAATGTCCTGATCCGTCCCTGTTTCGAACTGTCGTTCTATTTTTCTTCTTTGCTGTTTCAGTAAATTCCTTCAACGCTTTATCTATAACGGCATCTATATTCCTGTCCACCCTTTTCTTGTTCCCGAGCAGTATGGGTTTATTAATGGCCCCTCCGCAACGAATAACCTTATGGTGTTATCAAATTATGTAGCTTCATCCTTCGATTCTCAACTTCAAGTTAATGTTATTAGGTGATTTTTTGAAGGCTTTAGACTCTGTGAACCACAGCCTGTTTTAGAACCCAAAAAACTTGAACGTTTCGGAATTTTAGGTCTCCTTTTTCCCTCTTTCTATGTTTTTGGCCGTCTTTGTAGAGTTATTCTTAACGGCTCTTTTTCTCACATTCGAAGTTCCTCAAGGTTCTTGTTTTGGTTCTTTCCTTTTTTCTTGTTTTAAATAATATTCCCCCTGTTATCAATTTCTCTGGTCTTTTTTATGCAGAAGACCTAAAGTTATATAGAGCAATCAAATTTGTCGACGACTGTTACCAGCTTGAAGCTGATTTGGTTGCATTTTGTCACTGGTGAGAGTCCAATTTGTCATGTGTTTCACTAGAAGAGCCTCCACAGTTGCTGGCTTTGTTTTGCGTTCTTCTTTCATATTTACTAACATGTCCTCTGGTATTTATTGCAGTAGTAAGTATTCTTGAAAATGCGTGCTATAATAGTTTTCAATATTTATTTGACACCATTGAGTCAGACCAGCATAAGTTTACCCGCTTACTAGTTTTTAAATTCAATATCCCCTATTGTCCCTATTCTTCTCGTTTTTCCATCCTACACATACCCTGTTTCGTTGCACGATGATTACTTTTCCTTTAAACTCTTAAAGGCTTTTTTGGCTAGATATTGCCTCCAAAATAATTAATTCGTGAGTCGGCCAGGCAAAAACTGGGAGATATTCTTGATCCCATTTGCGGGGACGGAAGCCTACTTTCACTCTCCTTTGCTACGTCTTCTTAGGAAGCACAATGCCTTTGGGCTTGATCATCAGCTGCAATCGTTTCTTGAGTTTAACAACGTTCTGAAGTAATGATGGGCGATTGCGAGATGTTTTAACAATCGAGATAATCGTAATCGATGCCACAAAACAATCGAGAGAACAATCGAGAGAACAATCGAAAGGACAATCGAGAGATCAATCGATATGATCGGTTGTTCTACTCGATTGTTCGTTTCGATCGTTGGGTTCGATTGCTATACTCGATTGCAGTGTTCGATTGTGGTGTTTGATTGCTGTACTCGATTGTTAAAAACCGGTTTATAGCAGTAAGAGAATGTGTAGCTCTGAGGTTTTTTCGTTTCTCTCGATCGCTACGATGGCAAGATGTTTTTTTTTCGATTCTCCCGACTGCACAATTACCATCGAGTTCAACTTAAAACCATCGAGATATTTCGAGATGTTTTACTAATTGAAACAATCGAGTTAAACATCTCGCAATCACGTATCACTATTCTGAAGCATTTTTATTGAATTTTGTTTATTATTTTAATATTGAATTTTGCTTGATTTTCTTTAAATTTAATTTATTTATTTTTATTCATAATAATGTTGAATTCTTTCATTTGTTGTACGTGGAGTTGTTTTTGGAGCGGAGTGAAATAAATAAATAAACAAATCAACAAGTAATTGAAAAATAAACAAGTCCAATGCTAGAAGTAATGATATCGCTTAGACACATTCTCATACTAACAAAGAAACCGCAATCAATTCACTATACAATTCTATACTAAAGAACGAGCAAAACAATGACTAAAATAAATTAGTTTGTTTAACAAGTTCATTGATTTATATTTGCCGCTCAGTAAAATTAATTTTCGAATCAAGGTTATCTCATATTCGTTGCAGATTTCAATGAAAAGACTAATTGAGAAAGGCCTTTATATCCAAACTGAACAAATTGTGAGCTGATAGCAATCCAAAAATGATGAATTGAAGACTAATGGTAAAATGTTTTTTGGGCCGAACATGATACTGTTCTGAATATAATGAAGTAATTCAGAGTTTAAACTGCATTTTGAGAACAAAAAAATATTTTCAAGATAATAGGGGGCAGTTGGTCATGTTGATTAGTTTTATTAATGTCACAATCATTGATTTCAGTAAAATGTTTTTGCTATTGGTGTATGAGCTTGAAAAATATACTATAAATTGATGTGAAGTTATTTCCAAATTTAGTCGTGTTTTCAGCAGAAAACAATTTAATTGCATATATATTTTAATATAATCCTATTGTTTGAATAAACAATAGTATATCAACCATTAATGAATAGAGATTTACGTTGCGAAACTTCGATGAAAAAATGCTTTATGCTTTGGACGGGCGAATTTACCGCAGCAGTTTACTTGGAAGCGAATTTACACGCCCAACGTGGGTATTTTGAAGGTTGAAAAGAGAAAGAAAGAAAATAGAGTATGATAAAACACTATAATTTCGCCAGCGTACTTAATTTCGTCACATTTTACATTTTCAAATAAAATAAGAAAATTCGAGGGCGCATGCAAATTTTTTATCATTTGACATAGAGGTTTAATATTTAATTGCATTAAATTAATATGAATGAATTATTATCAAGAATGTTTTTATTATAAATTTTAAATTGTGTGTTTTCTGTCGCAACAAATTATTATTACCATTAAGAAGAAGAAGAATTATTGTTACCATTAAGGAAAATTCCGTTATCCTGCATGACCATTTTCAATTCTCCAAATGCATTTTTTCTTAATTTCGTCACCTAATCGACGAGCAAAGCTAGATGAATTTAACTGAATTGAAACCAAAAATTCGCCTTATTCTAAGTGTATCAGATTCATCTAACATTTGTCAATTAAGAAGAACATTATATTTCTGTTACAGAAATAGATTTGACTTCTAAGAAATACAAACAAGAGCACCTTTCAATGGCGCTATAAAGGCAATTGAACATGGCCAGTCTACCAGAGACGTTGCCAAAAGATTTGGTATTCCGAGAGCTACGCTTCAAGACAATAAATTAAAAAAACATACAAAATATGTTGGAGTGCCTACAACTCTTGACCAAGCAGAAGAGCAGACTCTTGCCAAATGGATTTTTGAAGTCGCTAATCTAGGTTTTCCCATAACGAACCCGTTATTTCTTTATAGTGTGTCAAATTTAATATAAGAAATAAATTGAGAAAATAAATTCAAAAATGATGTCCCCAGTAGACATGGGTAACGCAGCAAATTTTGAGGCGCTGATACACTGATACCGGCGCCAGCAGTGGTATCAGCGCACTGCGCTGATACCATTGCGCTATGATATCATGATCTCATTCGCCTATGTATGATACTCACTGCGTTTCTCGGACTCACATACGGCGCTGGTAGCATTGCGCTGATACTATGATGCTATGATTCACTCAAAAAAGAATGATTGAAAAAGCTTGTATGGGACGAGAGCAACCCACATTTGAACTTACTAAATTTTCCGATATAAAATTCCCTAAAATACCCAGGCTATAGTATGTACCCATTCAGGTATCTTTCCAAACGTGCGTACGCGTAGGTATATTGCTCAACTCATATCTTTGCGCCGCGCCGTAGCATAGCGCCAAGCCAAATGGTGTTGGCATTGCAAAGCGGCAGCGCCAACACCATTGATACCGAAGTGCGTTACTGAGCTACTAATACCGAAGTGCGTTACTGCGCTACTGATACCGACACTCGATACCAGCGCAGTGGTATCATGGCTTATGCTTCAACGCAATTGCAAGGCGCAGCGCTGCGTTACCCATGTCTAGTCCCCAGTATAAATTGGTACAAAAGATTTTTATCTTAACATTTGACAGCTGGGAGACCCAGGATTACAGAAGAAATTGAAGAAATTGGTTTACCAAAATATCAACCCATTTCGAGAGTTTCCTCAGCTCAAGGAAATTTTAAATGAACCTAATCGAGTCTTCAACTGTGATGAAACAGCATTTTTGTTGTATTCCAAAGACAAGAGTGTCCTAGTTCGCAAAGGTTCAGTCCATACTTATAATCGCACGGCCAACAACGAAAAAGAAAGCATTACGTGTTGGTAGGGGCCTCAGCTAGTGGACAACTTATGCCTCCTTTTACTCTATTGCCAATATAAGGATCTCTAAAAATATAATAATGAAAATGCCTGCAGATTGGGAAATAGGAACATCTGATTCGGACTGGATGACTTGCGAGTCTTTTTTTTTTTTGAATAAATAACAAACTGTTTTTATCTGTACTTGCAGAAAGATAATATAGATCTAGCCGTGGTTTTGCTTAACGATGGCCACTCTTCACACATTTCGTTTCTTTTAACCTTTTGCAGGAGAAAAGGGCATAATTCTTATAGCACTTCTCCCGAATGCATTTCCTGCAGCTAATGCATATTCACCTCGCTAAACAGATTTGGAAGCAAAAGGTTAGGGATTGGCGACTGCAGAGTAATGGCGAAAAGCTTAAACGTGAAGGCTTTACATGTCTGGTAGACTCATGCTCAAAGAAAGCAGCAAAGTCTGCCACAATGAAAAATGTTTTTAGGAAATGCAGTTTGTATCCATTCAAT
The DNA here is from genome assembly GCA_947369275.1 of Nemotelus nigrinus. NCBI lineage: Eukaryota > Metazoa > Arthropoda > Insecta > Diptera > Stratiomyidae > Nemotelus > Nemotelus nigrinus. The sequence continues at coordinate 78,191,758 of OX376375.1, forward strand.
CCGAACGCTGTTGCATACGACAAACTCCTCACGAACAAGAACATCAGTGTTTTGTCCGAAGCGAATCAAGAAATTATTTGTAACGATGTTTTTGCTAACGATCTCGATGATGATAGACGTGTTGTCGATTAAAAATCATTTTTATCCACCCTTGTAAAAGGAATAGGTGATGCGAAGTTTGAAATTTTTACAGCGAATTCAGAGTAAGTATGCGTGACTGGAATGCGAAAAAGGCGAAAGTCTTTTCTATTTGTGGAAATCTGTCAACGAAAAAATTTCCTGCGAAAATGAAGGCCATTTAGACGTGTTCGATAACACAACACATCATGAGCAAACCCTAGATGAAAATATAGACGAAGCGGTGTAGGACAATTCAGATATTTTGGAATTCGAAGTACAGCTCGATGGTTCATTAATCACTTCTACACCAAAAGGCAATGTACATCCTAAAAACCGAATTTTAACAGCTAATGTATCAGTAGACCAAACCCCACAATTTAATATGGAAAAAACGTCTAAAATATCCCAAAACCTTAAAATATCCCAAAACGGAATTACAGGCAAAAAAGAGGCTTGCACAGTTATCCATTCTCCGTGTTATCCCACTCCTTTTTTTTAAAAAAAAACTCTATTTTGGCCTGATGTAAAAACCTTGGAAGCCACATGAGTACGTAAAATTACACCAAGCATTGCTACTGCTGAAGAGTTTTTTATCAGCTTAAAGTAGACAGAGAGAAAAAAAGGAAGCCAAAAGACTAACAAAAAGCAAGGGTAAAGAGATCAAAAAAGGATGCAAAGTAAATAAAGATGATTGTGTTGTCGTTATTTCTGAGGGTGCATGTTTTCCGGGAATGTTATTAGTCAAAAATAACTCAGATTACACGATAAAAACAATGACCAAGAGTGGTTCAAACTGGCGATGGCCTAAAAAAGATGACATCCTAACGTAAGAAGAAAAAGATGTGTTTAAACAATGTATACTCCATTGCTTTTGAATAGTCGAGGATTCTACGCTTTATCAGATTTATATTAATTTAAGAAAATTTTGTTTGTGTTGTGTACTAACAAAAAATAAGATAGTTCAAGTATATATACCTTATTTATTTACTTTATAAAGAATGTAATTTTATTTTGTTCTTGGGACTTTGCTATGTTATTGTTATTTTGCTGCTTATTAACTAAGAATTTAGTTTAATATTTGTTTAAGTACAGAACCTATTTCGCCTGCCTAGCAGTTCAGACTTTGTGACATAAATAATTTTTGAATTTGAATTTTTCAGTTTTTTTTCTAAAGTGTGTATTGGTTTTTTTTTGCAGATATTCATGTATGTTTATCGATTTTTTCTTTGCTGAATTATGTATTCGAATATATCATCCAAATCTCACTCTCATATAGAATTTGAATATCGCTATCACTTAGAGCCGCTTTTAGATACATGGCATGACGAAACTAAAATTATAGATAATTGCTCTGATGAAATAAGCACAAAAATAATTTTGACACAAATTTAAAAAAATGTTTAATAATTACCTAATTGAGACCTTTGAATATGATATTTAGACAAAGACGCTTCGTTTGACTACTTTATGTGCCCACCACGTGAATTCATTAAAAACAAATATCATTTCATTTTGAGATAAGTGAAAATTTTCTTAACCTGACGAAATTATGGTGTTTTACCTTACGTACCAGTTTTTATTGCAATTTTCAAGAAGCACAGTCACACTAGATTGACTAGTATTGTCAAACTATTTATGAGAAATTTGTATTGCCTCCCAAGGAGCAAGCTTATGATATCAATTTAAAAAAAAAAAATAACATTTTAAAATGGATTGCAGGCAAAGTTTCGCATCTATGTGATTCATATAGATAACACATATTTCGGCATAGTATAGTGATTTACATGAAAAAATCAAAGAACAAGGATTCAAATCAACCATTTGGCTGTCTAAATTGATTACCAGCGTTCTGCGAGGATTTCAAAATGAAATTGTTCTGGTCATATAATAAAAAGAGTCGGATCTTTCAGGAAAAGTATTGAAAAATGTGGCGATACCATGAGTATTAGCAAAAACTGTTTCAATCTCCGGAATCAGTTCAATCACCTTTAATAGTACAAGATTTATAGATTGTTAATAGCAGCAATAGCAAATCGTTTTTTTTAATTTTTCCTGCATTGAAGTTTGAACTCTGGAAATTTGACGTTTTATTACAGCGCCGTCGTAACACTGACCAGTTAATTTTTTATCAACATGGAATTGCTCTAACTTTCATCAAATAAAGAGCCTAAAGCTTTAGCTGCACCATTGCCAGTAACGTTTGAAAATTCAATAAACCATATTTAAAAAAATAGGCTACATCTACTTGTTTTGTGTCAGAGAATAAAGTCCGACACCTTCCTCCCGAAGTCAATATGGCTTCTTTTCACCATTGAAACATTCATCTACTTATTTTAACTTCCGTGCAACTTTCTCTCTTTTTGCTTGATCATCCCAAAAATTAACGTCTCCTTATGTATTATAAATATTAGCCTTCTTTTCATTTCTCAAACTAGACCACAAGTCAAACTCTTCAGCACAGCTGCACTGTTTTACAAGCGATATATACACTTTTAATTATTGTAGCATGACGCTTACAATAGTACTTGCGATTCCATTAAAAATTAATGAGCGTCTTCGAGAACTGTTTTCACCTGAACCCATCATACACTCGTACAAGCCGGTAAAGTGTTTCGAAATACATATTGCAAATTGGAGTGGAGAAGATGTATTAAAAATACAAAATGACCAGCTGAGCGTGAAGCCCTGTAAGACTTCTTTTCCAGTCTAGGGAATTGCCGACATGTGTTTTGATATTTTTTTGTCGTTTGTCCCGTCGCTCTTTATCGGACGCTACACTATCGACGCCAAATTGGAATCGAAACCCCTTGAAAGTAAAGTAAATGGCCATTTGGGCAAGAAATGTACACAAATTGTTGCACGAAAAGTTTTTTTCATGCCTGAATACAATCTAACAGGAAACGTATAAAAAACCAATTTACCATAAGTAAAATTTTTATTCGCTGTATCTTCTTCCTCGAAACTTTTTCTGTATCAGTAATTTAGCAAAAAAAAAAAATCGTGAGTTTGAGATTCATTAATTGGCGTTTACAAAAGAATACTCAAAATGCTTGGCGATCACTTGATATTGTACCATTCTGAAATGGGTTCTTTTAACAACAAACGAGCGAAATGCAATCAATATATCACATGAGCTTATTTCTATTTCTTACTTAGATGTATTCAAATTTCGTGTTGTGAGGTTTTTTTTTTCAGTCAGATCAATAATAAAACTAAAGGAGACTCAAAATTTAAAATCAACTTGAAGCATAAAATAGAACAAAGACAAAAACTCGCGAATTAGGATTTGGGAATTTTGATAGGTAGCTGATCTTTGAGTCTGTTTTAAATTTGAATTATTCAACAACGACGTGAGAGTTACCTTTCTGTTAACTAAATGCTGTTTGTCGTTAGTGGTAAGCGTCTAGGACTTAAGTCTTAACGTAATTAATCAAAATAAAGTGAAAGTAATCAAAAGTTTGGCGAAATAGAGAGGAGTAAACGAATCGACGTTTTAAGATACTATGCATTTTATCATTTAAATCCGAGGAATACTTGTAATCTCGCCGCTATTATAAAAAGTCAATTTAAAAAAGTTAAACTGGTCTTGAAAAATGTTGTAGAGATGTATTAGACCATTTTGACAATGGTTAAGAATCGTTAGTTGTAGGTGTCAATCTTTTAAATATTTAACAAAAAATTCAACCAAATTTCCTAAAATTACGTCTGATTTGACAAATTATTTAGGAAAAAAAAATATCCACATCGAAAATGTGTTCAAAACTGGCAGCCCTGCATTATAATATGCTAATCAGCTAATGTTTTTCTTCCCATCATCAGCAGTATATTATTCAAAGAAAACATTCTTTGATTTCATGACCCGGACACTATTCGAAATCCATGCATGGTTCGCTTATCTGCAGCCATAAACACGGCACAGATATTCATGCACAACTAATAAATGCGTATCAGCAATATCTCTTCTTCTTTCTGTTGTCTTTCAAAGATTTATTGAAGTTAAATTTCAAAGGTACTCAAAGATACACGCTATACTAAAACATAACTGATCTTTTATGGTTGTCCGAGCGCACAAATGAATTTTTAATTACTATCTCTGATGCAATGGCGACTTCGAAGGTGAGGAATAATAATGAAACGGCTAAGGTAGATTGTTAGAGTAGATTGAATTTTCCAAAAGATTCGTTCAAATGTATACTCATGCGAGCTACGTAAAGCATTACGAACTGGAAATTGTGATGGGCATTACGAATTCGAGAAGGCCTTAAGTGAGTGAGTGTATATATCGTTTTGATGAGACTGTGAATAGCTGTTACTTTGATATATTGGTAGTTTTATGAGAGAGTTTTTTTTTATTTTGATATGATGTGAATGTTCAACGGCGAAAATTTATTGGTACAGGTATCTATTCAGTTGCATCTCGAAGTACCCTACTGCCCTTGTTTGTCTGCCAAGTTGATGGATTTCGATGATGATTTGAAGATATATCTACGTATTGTATGATGGGATTGCATGAGATGTCAGTTAATTGTGAAGAAGATAAAAATGGTGTCACTAATAAGAGAGATGAAAGCGATGGTAGTGAAAATTATCCCAAGAGATAATTGATGAAGTTTTACCTGAAGCTTCATCAAAGTTTTAATGTTATCATAATGATATATGATGAAGCAGAATTAGTTTTGCCTGGCACCTCTAAGCATTCAGGCCAGAACCATACATTGTACTTATTCCCTCAGCATTCGGTAACAAGACTCGCAGCGAGCTTTCTTACCAACAGGCAATATTATGTCAGCGTTAATGGAGCAGATTTTCCCAAAGGACCTGTGACGTCAGGAGTGCCACAAAGTTCTGTCACTGGATCAATTCTTTACACCATAATCACCGCTGACCTTCCCATTCCAATGGGCCGACCTCAAGTCCAAATTCTTCAATATGCCGATGACACGCTCTTATTCGCGTCGAGCCAAGATCCGCTCAAAGCAGCGAGGAGACAGGAATACTACTTGGCAGAATTAAGTCTTTACTTTGACGAATGGGGCATTAAGCCAAATAGCAGTAAGACACAGCTTAGTGTACTTCGCAATCCTTCTAAGTATCGGGGATAGCAAACTATTCGCAACAAGACCAAAAAACTCGCTGTCTCGTTCGGAACTTCTAAAATTACTCCTAGCTCAGCTCTAAAGTACCTGGGTGTTGATTTTCACGTTTTTCTAAAATTTAATCCTTACGTGCAGCGTAAAATAAAAGCTGCCAAATTCGCATTTCAACGCATCAGACATCTTTTCGCCAAAAAGATGGGTATGACCACCAAAGCTAAATCCATTTGCTATCAGACCCTGATCTGGCCTAACCTGACTTATGCTTCCTCTTCCTGGATTTCCTGTTCAAAGACTGTCATGGTCGAAGCGGAGATGTTCGAACGAAGAATTCTCCGCTTCTGCACTGGCAGGTTCTACAACCCGGTAACTAAAAAGTGGCCGAAGAACCTTCTCCTCTATCAGGAGTCGGGACTGAAGCCACTTAAGGACCGGGTTGTAGAATTAACGACAAAATTCTACGGACAAACTGACGGACATGAAAACGGACTGATTCGGTCAATAGGGTGTACAGGGTGTACAGGTGGCATTTATGCGCCCCGCGAAGTCAGCGTATCAACGGCAGCTCATGGATGCGCTATTTAGCTATGTAGGCTTTCCGTCGAACAGAAGGGGCTGAATGTAAGACCTAGGTTAAGTTTTAGGTCTAATTAGGTTAGGTTATTTATAATTAGGTATAGGTTAGAACTTAATTGTAGTGTAAGGTAGATTTTAAGTCAAGTATTGTTCAGGTAACCCCAGCACTTGTACAAGGTGGGTAGTATTATTAGTGTGTAAGATAAAAACTGTTTAAAGAAAAAATATTTATATAAAAAAAACCATAAGAACCAGCAGGCCAAAATAGTATAGCCGCTGGACTTTAAATTATCATTGCTAATTATACTTTAAGCTAGGTTAAGAATGTACAACAAAGATGAAATAAAAATCTTCTTCAAATCAAAAATCCCTCAGCATTCCTTAGTTTCCCTGAATCTCATTCTTCCAAAGTTTACCGGACCAATAATAGAGGAAAAAGTGGCTTTTCCATACCTACGCGCCACATCGCAACCGAAGCATTGGTATCTGAGAAGTGCATACGCAAAGGAAATGCTCGACAGAGTCATGTCTCTTCTAAACAGGACGGGAAAACGTCACCTTGTTCAACACTTATTCAGTGCATATGTCTTCTTAGGCGGTTGTGTCCAGCCAGTATGACTGACATGGTTCTGCAAACATCTATACTCTAGATGAGAGAGGAATCCTGAAGTCCAATGATTGGAAAGACCTTCTTTTGAAAAGTCCATCTACACAACACAAAGGTCCGGGTCGGAATTCGCTCTCGCATTACTTCAACTCAGTCGGACACTGGTAATCAGCGCTCTCAGCTTCTTCATTTGGAGTGCGTTCCCCCAAATTTCCAACCCGCACAGCGAAATGGAGTTAGTCGTCGCCATCAGCAACCTCCGTGTCGTTTCGCCGGGGCCACCGATGTTAGCAATCAGCCTGTGCAGCGAGCCAACGGCTCTCAGAATCCTATCACATACTTTACTGATGTGTTGTTTAGCTTAGTGTTTAGCGTCACTGTCAGGTACCTTAGACTTACTAGTCTGGACCTTTGCGGAACTCACTGTCATCGGGATGCAAATCGATACTGTCCGTTTTGTCAACATTATGATCTCTCTGATTGACAGCGGTCATCCATCGTTCCACCCTCCTGATGACTTGGTTAAGATTGAATTGGACGAACTCGGCAGTTCTAGAAGTTGACACTACTGCCACATCACCAACTTAAACCACGAGAAACATACCCGTTGGCATTCCAAGGCGCAGTAGTCTACCGTAAACGATGTAGGTCAGGTCTAAGAATAAACTCTCTGTGCTGTCCCTGAGATGATAAGCATCCTCCGAACACCTTTATCGGTGTCGAACAGCAGCCACCAGTTCCTAAGATAATCCCGTATCATGACCAACAACAAGTCAGGAATGCGGAAATTATACTCGAGGGCCCAAAGGAAATCTGTCCACTTCGCCGAATTGTAGAAGCAGTAAAAGCCGCGGATGCACCGGGAACAGCGAGACAACTACGCACACTAAGGTTCATTTTTCAAAGCTTAATTATTAATTTATTTACAAAATTCAGCATTGCAACAAAATACAAATTCCACTTATAGCAAGGATATTAAAAAAGATAAATTTCAAGATTAATATTTATAAAAAGATAAAAGAACATACTATTCAAGAATCTAATGCCCCAACGTTTAGTTCGAGTATAAACACTTTTAAAAGTCTTTTAAAGGCAAAAAAGGATTGTGGGAGAGATTCAAGCTCCAATTCATTATGACGTTTGGGGATTTTGACAAAGCGAAAAGAGAAGAACCCATTTGTATGCGCGATTGGAACAGTGAACACTTCGTGGAACCTGTAGCCCTTTCACGAGCTGCGAAGCCGGAACGAACCGAGGAAGCCAGATTTAATACCTCGCTGCGATTTGAACAAGAAGCACTCCTCGTCAAGCAATAGTCGGCGTGACTCCAGGGAAGGAATTCGTAGAAATGACAATTGGGAAACATATAAGGAGTAAGGAATATTATATTTAAAAAATGAAGAAGGTGTGAACCTACGCTGCATACACTCGATGGCCTCAGAAAGTTATAGGAAACGTGGAGACCACACTTGACAAGCATATTCGAGGACACAACGAACTACCATTAAAAAACCGACGAACACATGTACATAGGTCAAAGAATTTAGAGGCACAGCGAAGTACCAATCCAGAGACTCGGGAGGCTTTAGCAGTGACTTCCGCAACATAGAAATTAAATTTCAAATTAAGGTCAAAAGTCACACCTAAGTCTTTGAAGTGATTAACGGACGGCAGAAAGTTGATGGAATATGAATATTTATTTATATTTATAATATATTTATTTGAATTGACCAGGTGATCAACGACATTTTTACACACACACAACTACTTCTGCTGTTATTTCAACATTCTCATTCAGAAGAAAGCTTCGCAAATATCATCTTCGTTTTTTTTTCGAAACTGTTAAGCCCATTTGTTAGCTATTAAGAAACACACACCTCGTCTAAACACAATAGCAAACACAGAATCATAGTCGTCCCTTCACCAACGCAAACCATTCATCTCACCCATTCAATCCATTCAGAAAATACTGTGACTGGGAGAGAAAAAAGCAACGTCGGCTCCACACAAAGCTTCAAGCAACAAATCAACAATAAAAATGAATGAAATTAGCACACCTTGTAGGTGGCAGAGTGACGTTGGTGAAGTAGTGTCTGCAGTGCGGTTAAAAGTATTAGCAGCTCGCAAACAATGAAACAATAGAACGCCTTCGCTGAGAACTGGTGCAATTACTATTTTGTAGTCCATATTTTTCGAAGATGGTGATAATTTTAATTAGAAAAGTGCAAAAATAAAAAGAACAAATTACATGGGATGCAAATAAAATACAGGCACTAGAAAGAAAACTGCATATGTGCTTTGGACGAAATCCAAGAGTGTGAGTTCATTGCATGTGTGCATTAACCGTTACTAGTTGTTGCCCAAGAGACGTTAATTAACTTAGCAAGCATTAGGTTCCAGATGAGAAATTTCTCTTACCCTGACAGCATGCTTTTCCACAAACTTAGCTTGCCATTCCACGGACAATTGTGTTTCTGTATGCAACGGAAGATGTGCAATAAATCATTGCATGCGTGATGCAATCTCGGCGTATTCAATGGCTTGTTGTCGGCCAGGTGGGTTCTTAGGCAGATTTGATAGATTCCGAATGGGATAGAATGACGCTTTGTATAACGAGAGTTGAATAGATAGCCTACAGCAGTGATTTAGGCCAACTGCAGTAAGTAGGACAGATTTACCGAATTATTCGATTAGTAAGAAAACATGAAGCTATCAACTTAAGTCTGGCTTTCACTGACAATATTTAAAGATATAATATCTTTTAACCACCTTATGTTCTTAAAATATTGCAATACCGGTTTTTTCTTATAAAATATTTAAGATGAATGTTTTTTTAGAGTATCTGCGACAACTGTCAAAATAGCTGCAGTATCAACACTTTGAGAAAAAAATGTTACAAGTCAAAGAAACAATGAACGGACTTTTCAGACATTTAAGTACTAGCGTAGTAGAGCTACGCAGGGATGTAACTAGATCGCCTCCTCGCGGTGCATCCTGGATAACGCTAAATGATCTAGACTCTCTTTACGACCGCTTTCGTCCTAAAAAAGCTGCGACGTCGGCTGCAGCTAAAGCCTCAGGAAGTGGAGATATGGTGAATAAGCCAGCTCTGCGGACTGAGGTTAAGGCTGCAGGGGTTCGTGGAAACTAGAGATGGGAAATAACTATAAACATAGGTAACACGTTCCAGCGTTACATTTTCCGACGAGTAACATGTTCCAGTAAACTGTTATTTTGGGAACGATGTTCTTCCCGTGAGTTATATTGGAACGCACAACGTGTGTTATCATACACGTTGCACGTGCCAATATAACGCACTGTAACTAATACGTTACGAACGTTCCAAACTGTCTATCAAGTTTACTCAACGTTGTGTATTTGTGCGTTCCTGTGGAAATCATCGCCAGTGAAGCTAAAAGCACATATAACTAAAAATATGATTTTTGTGAGCTGGCGAACAAGTACAATAAAGAAGAGGCAAATTGCCGAAACGATTGTCGCATGCTCTTGAGGCCGCTTATGATTTTTCAAGCGTTTCGTTAGGCGTTATTCGTTTTTGATATGAATAAAGCGTTCCAAAAATAACATGTAGTTTTCAGTAACATGTTCCATTGGGAACATGTTACTGATTCGGAACTATGTTATTTAACGTGTTACGTTAAATAACTCCCAACTCTAGTGGAGACATGGCGATTGAGTCAGCTCCACTGACTACTCGCACAGCGGCTAAGCAAGGTTCTGGAGACATGACGAGTGGGCCAGCTCCAATGCCTGGCACAGCGGCAAAGCACGGTAGTGGAGACATGACGAGTGGATCAGTTCCAGTGACTTCAAAATCTTCCTCAACCCCTGTTTCAGGCGGTTCCGGGGCTGAGGTCACCAAGCCTGGCCCTGCGAATGCCAAGAAATCCGTTTGTGGCCAATATGATGGGAAGGTTTCGGTGAATGAGCCAGCTCGACCATCAACAACCGCTGCCTCCGGTGCCGCTTCCTCCTCTTCAGGCACGCTAAGCTCCTCCGCCAAAAAATGTCGGGCTTATGGAACTAGAAGGGCAGTCTTCAAAGTTCTGAGGAAGTTTGAAAATGTCCCCCCTGACACTATTTCCGACAAGGACAAAAAGTCCCTTCAGTGGGCAAAATCATTCATTGGGGAGCACCCTAATCCGCTCCCTCTACACCCTGGAGCTTCAGCTCAGAAACGTCAAAGGTCGGCTGAGCAGATGAATCAGGGCAGGCAAGACTGCAAAAGCAGAAAATAGTGTCGGCTCCTACAGGGATAACTCGGCCATTTAGCGAAATGGCCAAAGAGTGCCTGGTTTGGGCCGTGAATGATGCCAGCAATGGAGATGGAACCATCTCCCCCGAAAACTGGCTTAAGATACGGCAGGCTTTATTTGGAGTCAGCTGTAGGCTGCAGAAGGCCAGCTCGAGTCCACCACCTACGGTGACGATGCGCGCTGGCACAAAGGAATCCGGCTAGTTGCATGTGGAGACCAACGATCAGCCGATTTCTATAAGCAGGCAATCTCCGAGCTGGGGAAACTCTGGTCAGGCGCCAAGATTAAGGTGGTACACAAAGATGAGATTCCCAGCCGGCATGGATGCAGGACTTGGATTCCAAGTTTCCACTCGGATCCAGTGGAAGTCCTAGATATAGTGCGGCTTTTCAACCCGGATCTTCCAACGGAAAATTGGAGAGTTGTGAAGATTGGAGAGCCGGTAGACAATCGGCGGGAGGCTCTCTTCATCATAAATGAAGAGGCACTCCCGGTCTTAGATGCCCGAAAAGGCATTATCAGGTATGGTACGGGTCTACCGAAGCGACAGACCAAAAAGCTCTTCTGCGGGAGATCCAACACCTGAGGAACCTCACCCTAAACAGGTGACTCACAGGACGGGAGACCCACCTAAAAAGGGGTTGGACACATCTTCGAGGGCGACATCTGAGGATGAATCCGATGTGGAGCCCCTATATGCAGACGGGGTTAGTGTCGGGACTACCTCCGAGTTGGGTGGCTGCCTGGACCTCATGACTCTGGAAGCAGAGGAAGAAGCTGGGCAGAGATCTATGTCAGAGGGGGAGGACCTAGATCTAGCCATCGTCGAAAATAAATGATGGTGAAGGTATTGTAGATCAGCCTTCACCATTCCAAAGTAGCATCAGCTACCCTGCTCTTGCGGCTGTCTAGGACAGAGAAGGAGCTGATTCTAATCCAAGAAGCATGGGTTGCCAAAAACCGGGTTTGCGGGTTACGCACCGATGGATACAGACTAGTGGTACCCGATGGCTTACATGAGCAACGTGTCTGCATTCTTGTAAAGAAAACCATAAACGTCCTTGTATTACACAATTTCAGTGACAGGGATAACATGGCTATTGCAGCGTAAATCGACCAGAGATCATACTGGTTTGTTTCTTGCTACATGGCACACGATCATGGCGATAGCCCGCCTTGTGTCAAGGGTGTTGTGGCTGAAGCCACAAAGATTGTTGAGCCTCTTATTCTAGGGGCTGACTCCAACGCTCATAGTGAAGTATGGGGCTTTTTGACTTCATCTTGGCCCACGACCTTTTCATCGCCAACACTGGTAGCGAGCCAACCTCCCTTACCTCAAACCGCAGGGAGGTTCTTGATGTTACTTTGATTAGTGGGCGGCATTCGCATCTTCTTCGCAAGGCTAAGAGGTCCTCATGGAGATCTTTCTATGGAAATGTAGAGAGCCTCAGCGAGGAGAATCGCCTTCGCAAGGTATTAAGCACGACACTGAAGACTATGGGGTGCATCATGAACCCTGAGGGCATTTGGACTATTTTGAGCGCAGATACTCTAAACGTTCTTATGGACGCACATTATTGCCCTATAGGCACAGTGCACCAAACGGAACTAAATAACGGTAGAGCCCCGCAGTTCATAATATCAAACTCTCAGCTGAGGTGGGCTATTAACTCCTTTGAGCCGTTTAAATCCCCGGGCCCTGATGGCGTGCTTGCGACTGCCGTTCAGCAGTCCATGGAAGTATCGCTACCATGGCTCAGAGAGATTTATATCGCTTGCCTACGCTGCTCGTATGTTCCCACCAGCTGGCGGGAAACTAGAGTTGTATTTATTCCGAAAGCAGGAAAAGTTTCTCATGTTAGGCCAAAGGACTACCGTCCAATAAGTCTTAGCTCAGTCCTGCTTAAGATTTTGGAAAGGATCATTGATCACCATATTAAAAGATCAATCGATCCTATGTATATCTCCCAGTTACAACACGCTTATACCAAAGGTAAATCTGTTGAGACTGCTCTTCACGTCCTTATTGAGCAAGTCGAGAAATCTCTTTTGCTTATATAATATACGCTTGCCGCCTTCTTGGACATGGAGGGGGTCTTCAACAACGTAAATTCTAACGCAATTGTTGAGGCTCTCTCGGTGCTGCATGCGGACGAGCGGGTGATTGCTTTTATTGTGCAGCTTCTCAAAAGTAGAGTGGTTATCTCATCCCTGGGGGATGCCAGCGTAAGACGAGGAGTCAGTACAGGCACACCTCAGGGTGGAGTCCTCTCTCCCCTGCTGTGGAACATCACGGTGAATACTCTTCTAATGAGACTGGACCGCGCTGGCTGCAAAGAGATTGCTTATGCAGACGACATAGCTGTAGCAGTGTCGGGGAAGTATTTATCTACGCTATCGGAGAGGCTAAATCACTTTCTTGACATACTTTCACTTTGGAGTCGTGGGTGCGGCTTGAATGTGAATCCTAACAAAACGGAACTAGTGCTGTTTACAAGGAAGTACAAAGTTCCTTCTTTTGAGTTACCCAAGTTGAATGGAGTCTCCATTAACTTGAGCCAGAGGGTCAGGTACTTAGGGCTGATCCTTGAATCGAAGCTACAATGGACCTACAATGTAGCAGAAAGGGCTCGGAAGGCTTTCAATGCACTTTACTGCTGTAAAAGGGCCATAGGAGCGAATTGGGGATTACAACCTCGTACTGTTACTTGGCTTAACACTGCTGTGTTTGAGCCAATTCTATTGTTTAGGGTGGCGTTCTGGGGGCAGGGTGCTATTAAGGCTACGTGCAAACGGTAGATTGAAAAAGAGCGGAGAATGGCGCCAACCAATCTACTTATCTTACAGCGAGCAAATCTTGCCGCTGTGAGACTAAATTGTATCTCGGCATGCGAAGATTTTGGTCGAGGGAGTTCCCGCTCCAGCGGGTGTTGACTACATTGCTCCGCAGTGCCTACTAGATTTGGAGTTCACAACTCGCATTCCTGGTAGGGATGAATGGCATGATGGTGTCACCCTCGAAAGTGGGCTTATCCATGTGTACACTGACGGCTCAAAGCTAAACATTAGAGTCGGAAGTGGTGTATACTCAGATGAGCTGAATCTCAAGCTGTGCTTCCGTCTACCAGACCATTGTAGTGTCTTTTAGGCGGAGGTTGCGGCTATTTTACAGGCTTTTGTGTAATGGAATATTCGGGGTTAATATTGGCATTTTCACAGATAGCCAAGCTTGTTGGTCCTTGTACAGTTTCATGATTGTTACTGAATGCCGTGCATCTCTTAGGGAGATGTCGAAACATTCAGCGGCTCAATTGATTTGGGTACCGGGACATAGGGGTTTTCAGGGCAACTGTGAGGCCGATGAGCTAGCAAGGCTTGGAACCTTGTTACCGGAGGTCTCCTGCTCCCTCTCAATAGCTATGCCGATGTCATCGGTCAAACTGGCCATAAGGCAAAAATATCTCGAGGATGCTAAGAAGTCCTGGGCAGATGAATCATCCTGTGCAATAGCAAGCCAGTTTTTAGGCTTAACTCGAAGCGCGGTAAACTGCACAGTGGGAGTTCTTACGGACCATTGCCTCATAGGACGGCATGCACAATGATTGGGAGTGCAGCTTAACGATTTCTGTCGGAGTTGTGGCTCTGAGGATGAGGAGTCCGTCCTCCACCTCTTGTGTCAGTGCCCGGCGTTGGCAAGGAGAAGGTTGGCGGCAATTGGTGCTCCCTTTCTCTCAAACCTGACCGAGTTGTCCCTGGTTAATTTAAAAGGGATAGCGCGATTTGTCAAGGGAAGCAGATGGTTTCCCGATTTCAGTGAGAAGGAGAGAGTCACAAATTAGTGAGGCATCACAACGGGCCTCTCATGTGCCTATGTGTGCCGGACGGCAGACCTCTGTAGACCGGCAGCCACTTTAACCTAACCTAACCTAGAGCTACGGAATTTTTTCATTAACATTGGACTTTAATAAACAATACTTCTTAAAAGCAATTATTGCGTTTTGCAATAATGCTTGCAAACGGAAAAGCATTTAAAAACGTAATGTGATCAAATGGCCAGTTTACAATGTTCAATTTGATAACTTTACAAATTTCTTCATTATTCGAAACTTATCTAACATATGATGTGATGAAAATTTTTGGCCCAATGCTACGAATAAATGAAAGCTTGTAACTTTGGTTGTAATCAATTATTATTATTAGATTGGCTTTTAGCGTACCGATGTATCTTTGGGTATCTTAAATTATATCTTATCGTGTGTTCACAGAAATATTCACTGAAGTGACCGAACATTTCAGCCGTTTTTTTCTTCGTTTTCACTCGTTAGCCTAATCTTGAAGTTTTCATTTTTCAAGTCTCACTTTAATCGAAAACTTAATCAAATCTAATCAACACAAAAGCAGCGAAAGAAGGGTTTCTGGCTAATGAAAGTTTCCGCATACATATACTTTCGTAATGCAAAATATGTATAATCGTGCACTGATCAATTAGCTGCCCATTGGATAATACAATTTTTTTCTTTGAAACTTCCTAATCAATTCACCTGCACTAATAGCGAAAATTTTCGAAAAACTTTACAAAACCCTATCGTAACCAGACGAATAGCAATTTCTACGACTCATATGGTAAATAAATCGATTTTAAGTCTCATGCACGGGTGAATAGGAAAAATATGGTGAATAGGAAAAAAGTTGAACAACCTTTCGCTGAGAGTTAGCAGAAGTGGCGGCGTCAGTGGGCTACGAAACAACAATAGCGACGGAATAAATAAAAATGCTATTATCGAAAAGTTGTCGATATTTCTCGTATTTTTGGTCAATCCGATGGAGAATGCGGGAAAGATAAACTCGAAACCTTGCAATTTATTGATTATGATTATAATGTAGACACTGACCGGTATTTGTATATGAGTAGGAAGGTGTCACTCGAACGAACTGTATTATCGATTCCGGGCAGTACCTATAAATGGCAATGACTTTCGAATTTCATATTTTTTTTCGATTTCAGGTTCGCTTGATTCGTGGTTGGTGTCAATAGTGTTTGCAACTTAGTGGTTCATTTGGTACATTATTGTTCATAGAGACATGAATTGAATTATTTACGAGTTTGCTGAGACATGCTTATAGCTGCTAACGTTGTTCAGCTAGGAATTTGTTTATAAGGCCGATAGTTTTATGATTGTTGCATGGTTTCGATGCAGATACGCCTATTAAATCTATATTTGGATGTTCCAAATGCAATAAATACAATAAGTTTGCAATCATGGATATGCATTGCAGTTTGTGGCGAAAGTAAATTACCACATGCTCATGGTGGTGGTTTCTTTTAAATTTATTTCATTACATTCTTGAATGCCAGACTAAAGACTTTCAATATAGTCATGATTCATGATTGTACTGAAACTCTTCAATGAATCATGCCTACACAGTCTTTAGTGAGGTGGTTGCATTCAAGAATGTAATTTTCTTGGGCATTATGTTATTCAGGCGCAAATCACGGTTATATCTAGCATTATAGAAACTGTTAATAATTATTATGAAATTCAAAGGATTCTAGCATTTTCGTTCTGAGATGTGATTCAAATCTAAGATTCGAGATTATCGTATTTTTGTCGATTTCAAGCTTAGAATCGCCCACGTCCAATCTCCTAAATAAAGAGAGAAGATTTAACTGATATTTGATCCAACTACCTAATACAGCAGCGAAAACTAGAATAATGTTTGAGTCGAAGCAGTTAGAGGAAAGGCGGAAATTGATTTTTAATATTTTGAAAATACTGAAACATCTATTGGGCTCACTTGGCTTAGTTCCACATCAATTACGCTCATTTTAACAAATTTCATATTGATAATGGTGAACAGTCAGATTTTAGTAAAACATTAATATGTTTTTCTCATGAACAGTTTTTATTGAAGGTGTTGCTCAAGGTGAGGTTCTTCACGGTGCAACAACAGTGCACAGTTCTAGGCGTGCAACAGTACATATTTCTAGGAGCTTAACTAAGTTTCCGGGGTTTCACATGTAGAAAATGCCGCTAGTGGCACGTGTAATGGGCAAACATGTCACAAATTCTGTCCATTTTGTAGGTTAAACATATGTCACCAATAATTAGCTGTAATACCAACATATATCGCAAGTAAAAAAAAAATTTTTACCAGCCAAGATGTCGAGTTTAGTGTCAAATAGTCAACATTGGCTGGATGTTTTGTATTTTTTTACATAGCGGCGGTAGTACCGGTTGAATGCTAAACAACAGTCTCCTTTATTTTGTACAAATTTTAAAATTTGTATAGGTAAAAAACATGTTTTGAAGGTTACAAAACAAATATTTTTTTCATTTTTCTACTTATTTATAGAGGGCGCCAAAGTTGACTTTTCGAAAAATGCTTCCTCACACTGCGGACAGATAATCTCAGGAATGAAGCATCTGAAACAAAAAAAACCAAACCAAAAATAAAAACAAAAATGTTTCTTACGTGGTAATTTACAATATTTTTAAAAAAATGATCAAAAAAATATGGCGGTTGTTTGAATATTTTTCGAAAAATCGTCTATATTTTCACTTTGTTTCACTTGCCAAATTTTTTTGGGCTAACTTTTGGCCTATATTGTGGTATATTACCACACAAGGTACTTGAGTTAAGTAGTGCACCAAATTTGACTTGAATCGGGTCGGCCAATCTGGAGAATAAGTGTCCGCAGTTCGAAAAAACGTCATTTACAATACGCGTTTAAAGTTTTTTTCGATTTATTTATTGAATATTATGTTTTTATCACCTACAATTGCTCAGTCTGCAATCCCTGGACCATACAGGTTTTTTTTTGCCAAACGCGCTTCCTTTGCCGCTTTTTCTGCCTGGCTTATGCGCTCTTCATCTTTTCTGCGCAGTAATTATAAGAAGCGGTCTGCCGTAAACTGCCGTAACGTCTTTATTTTTGGGAATATCTTAATAAAATTTTGAGACGTGATTTCTGAAGGTATAATAAATTGAAAAGTGCAAAAACAAAAAACTGAATTTTTCAAAACTATAACCGGTACTACCCAGTGCTGTCGTTTTACTGCAATTGCAGCATATCTGCTGCAATTTGATGCAGTTAACTGCAACACTGCATTTGTGTTTCATCTATTGCATTTTACGAAATTTGCAAATTGTTTAATCTAGCTAGCATATTTAGTAAGTTAGTTTCACTCTGTTTAGCTATATATGCAACTGCTAGCCATTTTGAACAAAGAATGAATAGGAATTTCCCCAATTCTTAATCCTGGATATATAATTGTACATTGCAATTTATTTTCTTTAATATGGAAAAACTGAAACTAACAATAGTATGTATTTTTCACCAAACGACTAAACTCGAATCTGACATCTTTAAAAAAAAAATATATATCTTTTGTTGCATATGGTTTGTTATTGCTATTTCAAATAGAAATAGTTGCATTTGAAATGCATATAAGAAGACTTATATGTGTACACATATGTATATACCTATAAAAGAATCAATCTACTGCAATTTAGAGCAATCTGCTGCAACTTCGGAGTTTAATTTACTGCACAAAGAAATACTAAAACGACAGCACTGGTACTACCCCCTTAAAGTAAAAAAAAAACTCTAGCGCATCAGAACCGCTAGAAATTTGATTTTCGAAGAACTTATCTTTGAGCGACTAAAAAATGTCGAAAGACGTAACACACTTTTTTGTAGTATCATATCAACCATTTCTTACACAAAGCAAATAGATAAGAAAAACATTGTTTTGTGGCTACATATATCCTTTGAATAACATGTTATTTGAATTTGGTTTTCATCCTAGGATTTTATCGAAAGTTTCAGCGATAAGACTATATTTGGGGTTCAAAACTCGGAATATTTTGAATATATTATGGAAGCATCTATTGGAGCAATATTTATGAAAATATCTGATGCTTAGCACCGCAGCCATAAAAAAAAAAAACTAAATCTGCATCACTTTAGGTTAAACACACCTTGTTAATTTCGTTTTTCAAATTTTCGAAACCTTAATATTTGCTTTTAATTGCCATTGCAGGATCATTCCCATTTGAAAATTTAATGACAACATCGCTTAAGTACACGGCAACAAATTTAAGTTCGAAAATTCAACTTTCTCAACTATTTCTTGGTTTAATTTACAATTATGGGATTTTTTTTATAATAATTTGTTGAAAACTTTTACTTGATGAAGTTGAAAAGCTAATATGCAGACATTGTTATCTCTAATATTGTAAAAAGTCAATCAAAATTAAACACTAACGCTCTATGTACATGACATTTATACTTTTTTGGTTTAAAATTCTGACAAAACCAACCAGCAAAGATGAAATTTTTCCGGAGTCATAAGAAAATCTAGGAATTTATCAGAAACAACGGTATTTTATATATGGATGGATTTTTTTGAAGTTGTGGAATCTCTTCCTGCACTATATCTACAAGGTGATGATTTCCACATACCAGTCCGTGCTTTTCCTATTAACCCTTTCAGCCCTAGTGGTTACACCTTAAAACCACTTAATCAAACTATCAGTACACTAAGCCCGAATGGTTTTTGTGTACAAACATTACACATATTCTTCATTCATTTCATCATCTTTCAAATGTCATCATTTGTGTGTGACTTAGGATTGCTGTTTGTAACGACTTAGCCTGTAGCAAATACGTGCTTTGGTGAAAGATTTTTTTGAAATTATTGAATTGTGTAAAACAATGTAGTAATGGCAGATAAATGTATGGTTTTATTAGAACAAATACATAAGTTTTGTAGAGAAACATTAAAAATTTCTTTTACATTTGATATGGTTGCTTAGCTAACGTTGAAAGTTGGTGGTTTCGAGACGTAACCACTAGGAATAAAGAGACTTTTCTTGTGTTCTAGGCGCGAGTACGTCATGGAAAATTTCCGAATTGAAAATGCTTTCAGCTGAAGAATTTCAGCAATTTTTTGATGAATTACCTTCAGAATTGGAATCAGTTACCTCAGACCTATCTGTAGATGGTATGAGTGATATTGAAAATGATAACGATATTCCTGCAACGGATTTTGTAACTGAGCAAACTAATTTTCAAGAAGTTGGGTGGGACAGCGAAGAAGATCTTCCTCTGGAGCAGCTAAGATGCAAGCTGATAGAAAAACGAGATTTATCTTGGAAGAAGGAAAATTTCTGTGTCGAGCCGATCCAGTTTTCGGAGATGACCGGCCCAAGCGAAGATATTCATGCTGTTGATATGTTTTTGACTTTACTCCCAATAACTTTCATAGAGAAAATTGTATATGAAACCAAACTCTATGCGATGCAGAAGTACTGTGCTGATGGGAAGCCATTTGTCAAAACTGATGTTAATGGAATCAAAATATTTCTTGCCATCAACATTTTAATGGGAATTAAAAGTCTGTCTAGCTACAAGGATTACTTTTCAAGTAATTTGACAGTACGAGATCAATATATTTCGAGTCTTATGTCCAGAGATAGATTTTCTTGGCTTTTAGGACACATACATTTGAATGATAATGCTCTTCAATCGAAACGAGGTGACAATAACTTTGATACATTGTACAAAGTTCGTCTTTTACTGGATTGCCTCTCAAAAACTATACTGAGCGCTTACAAACCCGATGAGTTTCAATCTATTGATGAATCGATGATTCGATTCAAAGGTCGATCGACTTTGCGTCAGTATATGCCTAATAAACCCATCAAACGAGGCTACAAGGTATGTATCAGAGCAAATAAATCGGGCTTTGTGTCAGAATTTCAGATTTATACTGGCAAAGTAGGGGACTCGGTTGAAAAGGAGTTGGAGCCAAGAGTTGTGAAAGATCTCACCAGAACTATTGTTGGCAAGTTCCACAGGATTTATTTTGATAATTATTTCACGACGGTAAAACTAATGAAAGACATGTTGTTAGATACTATATATGCTTTTGGTACAGTAAGAAAAAACAGAAAAGATTTGCCAACGAACTTTGTTGTTGATAAATCTATGAAAAGAGGAGATTATGACTGGCGTATGAGAAATGATGGCCTTACAAGTTTAAAATGGATGGACAGGAAAGCAGTTTTACTACTAAGTAACCACCATAATCCTGAAGAAGTCACTTGTATAAACAGAAAGAGCAAAACTGGGAACCTCGAAACAATTCCATGCCCCGTCGTAATAAATTCCTACAATTCTCACATGGGATATGTTGATAAATTCGATATGTACAAAAGTTATGTTAAAGTCAATATGTACAAAAGTTAAAGTCCATATGTACAAAAAAGACCGAAAAAGTCGTAAATTGTGGCACCGGATTTTCTGGTACTTCTAAGATTTAGCAGTAGTTAATTCATTTATTCTACTCAAGGAGATGGAATCGCAAGACACATACAATTTGAAGGACTTTAGACTTGCAATAGTTGCTGGATTGGTGGGGGCAGAATTGGAAAATCAAACTAGACGTAAAAGTGCCAAGAAGACCTTCAATTTTCGGGAAGATGTTGCTAAAGAAAAAAGATATGACCATGTGGCGCACATGCCGATACATGGAACAACGCGCAGATGTGCTCAATGTAGTACAAAAACTCATCCACATAGAAGCAGGTGAGCCTGTGAAACCTGTAACGTTGGCTGATGCTTGACAGCTAACAAAAACTGTTTCACTCAGTATCACTCAATAGGCCCTAGTGGTTCCAGCACGAAACCACCTCAAAACTCATATTTGGAACTTTTAAAATTTTTGTGATATATATAAAATATTTTCTTTATAATACTTTTTTCAATACTAAAATAAAAACTGTAAAAAAGCGTTCGTTGTTGCGGTTCAGGGGTCAAAGGGTTAATAAAGTTGAGTTGAGTAGTTTGTTTTCAGTTGAATTGTGGCTGCCCACGTTGAAAGTTATGTATCTTTGATAAAACAAAAACCAACACTTCTGGACAAACCTTCAGTCCTGGATTAGTTGTGAATCTCGTGCATTAGAGGAACTTCCTCACTGTCTTGATCGTAGGGAGCTTTGAGGTGAGAAATGTCGGTTCACTCCCGTTTACAATGGGCAGATCGTAGGTCGAGATGACACCGAAAAGTGTCTCATCTCTACGGTTTGTGTTGGAGCTGCTGACACTACATGATGAGCGTTAGAGTCAGCTTCAAGAATAAGAGAGATACCAATCCAATGCAAAAGATGCAAAAAACTATCAATTTTTTTTCTAATAAACCTCGGAATGGAACAAAATATCATTCATGCTTAGAATTTTTTAAGCAATTACTTATAGAATAGGTGAATGGAATTGGAATGAAATTAGAATCATTGTTTCGGGACATTCAAAACACATTCTTCAACATACTGACTTTATGGCATCAATCGTTAAAGTTCTCGTCTTTGCCTGTATAAAAATAAAATTAAAGCCACCTCAGTAAAAACAACATTACTTTTTTCTACATTATGAAACTTTTCTTGGAATATCTCAAATTAGATTTTCTAGTTTCAACCACGTGTCTCTTCAAAGCTCACGTAACCAATTAAACTATAGGTCACTACACTGCCCAAAAAATTTACGAGCTTCAAACCGAAAACCTAATGCCATCAAATCACTTCAATTTAGATGATATTAAAGCAACTGGTCTGCAATGAAACACCTGCTGTTTTTAAGAAGAAAAAAAACTCAAGGGTCATTGCCAAGAGGCATCAGGCCAAACTATTCCAGTCATTGACTTTCTAAATGAACATTTTTACAACTTGATTTGTTTCTTCGTTTTCCTTCAATGCTTTTCTACTTCTTCTTCTTTTTCTTTTTGCTACATCGGGTCGGAAATGAAAATTTCTAGCGTATCGAGCATTTAGACAATTCAAGAACAATTTCGCGGCGCTTAATACGCGTGTTTTTAACTGAAATTCCGGTCTATAAATTCTCAGAAAATGCAAAAATGTACAGCAACATTGTTGCTGAAATGTTAACAGCAGGAAATTGAGCCTTTCACTCGACTCCATAATTTCGGTCGTATTCATCATTTCATTTGAAATCATCATTAGGCGGACCATTTAGCACAAAACATATTTATTTATTCAAAAGTCAATCGTCTTTAAATTGAGCTTAGGAAAATTTGTTAACACTTCCCATTTACGGGAAACTAGGGTCAGACAGGTCGTAAAATTGTATTTTAGAGTTTTGATGATGATTTTTGAATACGTACACCCATTATTAAATAGCGCAATCAAGAACATATACATGCATAAATGGCATTTACACGGTTTTTAAATAAGATACAACTTGGATTGTGCATATTATGTTCATATGAGACTATTACTGTTATTCCCGGTTTCGCCATGGAAATATCAGAGTTCGGATACCATGAGCTCAATGTGTTCTGGCTTGAGGCGTCAGTGAGAATAGACGTAGTCAACAGGAAGAGACCATTGAACGCGAAGAACTGGTTAACTATAGTAATGATGATGAGCGTGGTGTTCAAGCCGTTGGGCTAGCGGATAAGGTGTGGTGAGTGTGGAATAAGACACATGCGGTATTCGAAACTGTTGCGCGGTTATTTTGCCTGCAGTCAACTACCTGAAAATATGCTTCTCGAGCGTTTAGTGGCAGTCTTGGTAAATATTGAGCTGATGATAATTACAGTTATGGACTATAACTGTCTTTTATCGCATTTGGATGTTGCAGATCCAGCATACTAAATCTGATTTGGATAGGATAGTAGAGAGATAAGTTAATTTTCGCCGTGCCTGTTTACATGCGTCTCAGATTCTGGTATAGTTTCATTTTTCAAAGAAAAAATGCCAAATCCATTCTGCTCAGCCATCAGATCGCCTTATGAGTTTCTAGATAACCAGCTCTGTTGACTTTCTTTGAGAATTCTTCGAAGCACCATTTCACCTTCGTCGCCATCCAAAAGAAGTCTGAAGACATTCTCTGTGCGCACACTGAATATATCCACACCGAATCAAAACGAGGTTTCTGGATCGACCTGCTCTTCTGTTCTTCTCCGTTGCACTCTGCGGCCCGGCTTCGTTAGACTTGTACAACTGGTTTTTTTCAGAAATCATTATAGTTCGCCCGAACTGGAAATTCACAACCTAGATGCTGTCTCTTGGTTCTTTTTCATTACAACGCAACCATGTCAAGTTGAAAGATATTTTACTCTGACAACACGGCCCGAATGGAAGCAGATCAAACAAAAACCTAGTCAGGTTCGGGTTGACTCCCTGACGACGTACCATACTGCTACGGTACCGGCACACCATTGTATGATTGGAATCAAGGAAAATGAAGCAACGTTGAAGATAGTAACTTGTACGATGGTATTTAAGAAGTCGTGTGATGCCGGGAAGACGATGTTAAAAGTACTGATGAGAATGGGTCGTGCGATGGAGTTTTTTTTTCGTCAGTTACGACAGGAGGTCAAATATTTCATTCAATGTGCCAGCGAAGTCATCAATTTCGTAATGAACATTGTGCTTTGTCTTTTGCTCTACGCTTTATCCTCTTCAAGTTGCTTAAGATAAAAGCTTCATTCACATGATAATAAAAATACATCATGCCAAGGTGATGTGTCTGCCTAGGTAATTGAATACATACTACAATACTATCACTTACTATTAAAAATTTCCCTGTCGGAAAAAATGAAAATGAGTAGTGAATAAGTTAGTTTTGAGTGGTAATAATTGTTAACAATTTCGCGAAAGTGAGTGGTTTATTGAAATCTTATTTTAGAGAGTATGTGAACTTCACTTTCAAGTGCAAAATGGATTTTGTTTTGTTTTTGAGTCTTTTTCACTTTGACGTGAAAGTTGAAATAATATTCTGAATTTTGATAACCAGACATATGTTGATAAACGTACATAAATAATTGATTCATTGTTTTCTGGTTCGCTGGTGAAAATGTATTTTCTGCAGTCGTCAAAAAGCTACTAACAATGTTTAATTTATTTAGCTTACTATGCTTGAAAATGTTGCCCACTTGTGGGCAGTGGTGCCGCTTCAGAACTGTCATATCGTATCCAAATTCTACAGAATTAGTAAGTATCCATCGTAGCCACAGTTTTTGCAATGAGTATCAAATTGATACCTTGGTATAATAGCTCTGCATGGCTCTGTACAGCCATTTTTGTTGGAAATTTAAAATGTCATTTTCGACATTTAACATAAATCGGCGATTCATGCCACAGCATATAGTAAAATCGAACATATATTTTTCAAAAATATCAAAATTTTAATCAAAAAACCACATTCAGCTTTTAACAAATCAAATGCATAAAACTTGGCAGATGCTAAAAATATTTTTGTTTCAAATTTTCTGCTAATAGTAGATAATCGACGGAAGGCCCTTTTCATTATAAATGAAGAAGCACTGCCGGTTTTAGATGCCCTGTAAGAGCGTTATCAGATACGGAGTCGACAAATTGGCTCTACAAATCTGTTGAAGGGACAGGCCAAAGATCTTTGTTTCAGAAGATTCGATAAATATAAAGCCTCACTCAAAATAGGTGGCTCAAATGACCGGGGAACTACTTGAAGAGGGGACTGTCGCCTGTCTGAAGGGACTTTTGAGGAAGAGTCGGATGCGGAATCCTCTATGTCGATGGGGTCAGCGTTGGGACTACCTCCGAGTTGGGTAGCTGCCTGGACCTCAGGACTCTGGATGCAGAGGAATGGGCTTGGCAGCTTCTATGTCTGAGGGGGAGGACCTCGACCTAACCCTTACCAACAATGAATGATGGTGAAGGTACTGCAGATCTTCACATCATACCAAAGCAACATAAGCTGCCCTTCTTCTCCGCTTGTCTAGGACCGAGGAAGAGCTAATCCTAATCCAAGAACCATGGTTTGCCAACAACCGGTTTGTGGGTTACGTACCAATGGAAGCAGACTGATAGTATGGCTGTTGCAGTGGAAATCGATCGAAAATCATGCTGGTTTGTTTCCTGCTACATGACATATGTTCATGTCACTAGCCATATATGCGACATTGTCAAGGGTGTTGTGGCTAAAGCCAGGAAAATAAGTGCACCTCTTTTTCTAAGAGCTGACTCTAATGCTCATAATGAAGTTGAGTGTAGCTCTTACTCAAATGGCCGAGATGAGGAGTTTTTGATTTCATCATTGCCCACCACCTTTTCATCGCCAATACTAGCAGCGAATCGACCTTCTTTTACTCAAACCGTAAAAAGGTTCTTGACGTTACCTTGGGAAGTGGGCGGCACTGTATCTTTTCCGTGACTGGAGAGTTTTACAAGAGTGTTCATTCTCCGATAATAGGTTCATATTGTTCAACGTGGCTGGCCGGAGATCATGGAGATCAGCACACAGCGAAGAGAGTCTAGGAAGGATTTCAATAGCTCGAAAGTCGAACGACTGGTCTCCGTATAAAACGAAGCTGAGGGCTTTTAAGTATGCCGTACGCAAGGCAAAGAGTATCAGCGAGACAAATCACCGAAGGCTATGTGGTACATTATGAACCCTGAGGGTATTTAGACTAGTTCGAGCGCAGGTACTCTAAACGTTTTTTTGGACGCACAAATGGAGCAAGCTACGAGCTCAACACCGTCATTCAGAATATCTAATTCTCAACTGAGGAGGGCCATTAACTCATTTGAGCCGTTTAAATCCCCGGCCCCTGATGACGTCCTTGCTGCTGATATCCAGCAGATCATGGAAGTATCGCTACTATGGCTCAGAGAGATTTATAACGCTTGCCTGCGCTTGTAGGTTCCCACCGGCTGGCGAGAAACTAGAGTTTTGTTTATCTATAAAGCAGGGGAAATTTTTAATGTTAAGCCAAAGGACTATCGTCCAATAAGTCTTAGCTTTGTCCTGCTTAAAGGATTTTGCAATTTTGTAGCGAAATAATTCGAAATTCCTCAAACACTGCTGCATAACTCTTAGGTAAGATGATAAATGCATTCAATATTAGAATAAAATATGTTTCAGCAGCGGCCTATGTGTTTTGAGGGTTAGAAGAATTCACCTACTTAGCTCTATATAAAGTATTGTACATTATAAATTATTATTTATTATAAATTATTGTACATTTTTGATAGTTCCTGAGCTACTTTCTTTCTTATCCGTTTCTTGAGTCACATCATGGTTATACCCATTTGGAATAGAACGCCTAACTTTTTCGAAAGAAAATGCTGCTGCATTTATATAACAGTATGCTAAAATTGTGCAATCAAACTTTTCTCTTTGAAATATAATGTATTGAAAATTGACAAAAGTGATTGTTATGAACACACGTTTTCGCACAGGTAAATTACAATTCATGAGAAATGTATTCATTTTTGGGACAACGTATCATAGTATCATCCAGATTTTTCAAGTTTGATTCGTATTCAAAATGATACGAAGGTATCCAAAGTGGCAGCACTGCTTTTGGGGCATTATCTCACCACATTGAGCTCAACCACACCCAAATCGAATCAGATGAGTATCTTTTAATTCTTGAAATCATCGAATCGAAACGAGATCCTTTGCATTTGCTGTTACCCTTAAACTCGACACAATATATCCTGCACATTTATCGTAAGTGAATTCAAATTACTTGGTGAGGTATCTAACACACAGCAAAATAATATTCTTGACTTTGAAAAAGGAAGTCGACCCTTTGCTATACATTTCACAACTAAGCTTGTAAAAACGAACAATAACAACTCCCACATTGGGCGCTAGCATTAGAAGCCTTTATAAAAACTTTACCGGTGACACTGGATTGTCAAAACCCTCATGTAAGTTTGAACTGAACAGAAAATACTTTTTAACTTCTAAATACTCTAAGATAGATGGCTGGTTTTGAGTCTATGTGATTGAAAATCTTACCCCATACGAACATCTTACTTTCATGCTCACACATTTTAATTAAAAGAAAAATCGCCACATTATCTTCAGTTTCACAATGCAGCGTAATCCAAAACCAGCACTGGAACAACTCTCTGGGGTTCACATTTCTTCGAAATTGTCTTTAAATTTCTTACTGACATGCAGGCCAGAGTCTATCAAGCGAAAAAATCAAAGAAAGTGTTTTGCAAACTCAGCAATAATTCGAGCTCGTATCGAATTACTGTGTCCGGTGTCTGTTCTTTGATATGTACATAATGTAAATGAAATCCAAAACGGTACAAACAATACGCGTATTTCTTGTGATACAAGCAGAACTAATGATCGATCAGTGGAATCATGTATGCAATGGAACGGCTCATGGAAATTCACCCGAACGAATTCGAACGCGATACAGATTAGAAAAGATATCATGGTTTTTTACGTGGAGTTAGCTAAGTATGTGGTGGATAGAGTGAGAGCGTGTTTCAGTCAATTATTGGAAAATTGAACTAACTGAAGCAATAAATAATGAGCGTATCTCTTATAAGCTGCGATTTGATCATGGGTATCCGTGTTCGGTGAAGTGTACAGGAAATTGTTCGTTCAATTGTTTATTAAAAAATTCAGAAATCATTTTGCATCTTATGAATTGGGATGAATTATAAGAAAACTTATTACACTGTATTCTCTTTTTAGGATCAAAACAAGCAAAGATTCCATTTCATAATCAGCCAACTCAAATACGAATAGCTAGGCAAGTTCAAAGTGGGCTGTGTGAAAATGTTTCAGATTAGTTTTGATAAATATATGTACATATATTTCTTTGTCTCTTCGCAACCCTTATGCTTTACATTCATTTCACAATTTTTTGTCTACCATGATTTTCTGCTTTACTTCATCTAGGTTTCAGTGTGATGTGGCATCCTTCTTCAAGACAAAATATGTAGCTCGTACTTAATATAGAACTTCAGTATCTCTTGATGACTTTTTCAAAATTAACATCTGCTGTCAAAATTGGCCTCAAACAAGGTATGTTTCACTATCTCGCCAGCGTCGAGTCTTCTAGGTGTTCAAAGCATTGTACACTTATGCCTGCTCCTAGAAAAATGTTGACCGTTTCTCCGATACTCAGTTCCCTAGAGACGCCATTGCGTCCAACTTACAAGCGCTTTGTGACTTTTTTGTAAACTACATTTTATCTTTTTTTCGACACCGACATCGTTTTCGTCTATTCACACTGCTAGAGGAACAATACTACAGGAGACATACTCTATGATTTTATAAATTCTGCGGGATTTATGACATTAAACACTGGAATGTCTGCCAGTTTTGTTGTCCCTTACAGGTGTGTGGATACTGATGTAACACGGAGTTCACCTCGAATAGTAAGACCAATAACTGGATAGCGTTATCGGATGATATCTCAATCTCTGATCATCGCATTTGGATGTCTTTTAGCTACAGATTCGATATCCGCGATTAATTGGTGGAATCCAAGAAACACTCATTGAACCAAGTTCAATCCAATTCTTGAAGATAAGGTGTGATCTAGTGGTGGAATTAAGGCACTAAAGTGAATAGAAACCTGACTGAGCACTCTGCGAGTTATAATAAGTAGGTAGCTATGAAGAGGCCTAACCGATCAGGCAGAGAAGATGTGGCAAGATGATTTCTTAGAGGAACCAGAAACTGCAGAGCTTTAGGAATGGCACCAGAAAACTCATCAATCAAGCTCACACAGGAACGAAAACAAATTGGCGCGACCCTCCAATAGGGAACCATTCAAATCGTTCTGTGAGGGATAGACGGCACAAGAGACCTAGAGGCTGTGAAAGGACCTGGAAAAGGAACCATCAGCTAAGCTGGGCTCTCCAAAATGTCCTGAAGGAAATTTCACTTAATCCAAAAAGGATTTCTTACAGTCTCTACTTCAGAATCAATTTCTGGGCAAATAATAGGTTTTTTTTTTGCCTCAGACCAAAGTCCTTGCTCTTTGATGCTACAGAAAGAGCCAGCATACACCTAGATATGTGGTCTTCAGCGAAAAATCATGTCCTTTGAAATTTTCATATCGACAGACTTGCATGGCATCTATCCATCTAGGAGAGTGAATTAGAGCAAACATGAAAGATATATTTTTGGATATGACTACACAGATCCAAAGAACCGACCGACCAGCCAAATATCGTTTATGTTGGATACAGCTCTTCAATTTTCAAAGTCAAATATCTAGCATTAATCTTAAACAAAAACTTATCTGAAAGGAGAATGTAGAAATAAAGCTTACTCCAGCTATATGATTTTGGGCAACGCAAGAAAGCTTTCGCCACCACTTGGTCTTTGGAACCTTATTTAGTGATGTGAATCTATACGCATCCATATTGGGACTACCGCGAAGCTTATATTAAGCATACTACAAAGGACTTTTTGCGTAGGTATCTGTGGTACCATGATCATTAATCCTGGTGCGCCTCTCAGCCTGCTTTCATTCGGCATTCAAATTCAGACTATTTACGGAGCTTAACTCTGTCCATAGAATAATTGAACTTGATCTATGCGTAAGAAAAGACGATATGGAACACGGCTCTACTACAGGTCTGATGCGAACGATCCCTTCGATACTCACAGTGCCTTTGGACGCTCAAGTAACCTTACTCGACTTTGGTAGAAGATTTGAAGCATTCTTTCTAAGCAGAAATGACTGGCAGCATCCAAATGTCTACGCGAAGGGTGACTCCGAGGTCTTCTTTACGGACAATTCGAAGACATATTTGACAGAGCGGCTTCTACTTTCAGAAGCCGACTGACAGGTGGGTTTTGTCTCTGTTGGGACGTACGCGTCTGATTTCCAAACAAAAGTATTCGCCAACTTAAGAGCTGCCCGCTGGGCAATGAATGAAAGGTGGAAAGAAAAGCGTATCGCTTTAGCTGTGACATTCATGCTACGCTGCTGGCACTATTTAGACCTTTGGTTGCCTCAAAAATCACCCAAGAATGCACAGCACATTTTACCAGATTCAACAATGTTCATCTGCTCTGGGGCTGGGACATTGGGGCATTGAACAACATGTGATTGCTAACGCTACTTATATATATATAATGGACGCTGCCACTACAAATTTCAGAAACCACCATAGGTGCGCAGCCGCATTTCCAGGTGCCATTTTTGAGAATTTGTCAGTCGATATCTACAGGGTCTTTTTTTTTTTTTAGAGATATATTAAAATTAAAATAAAACTTATTAAACTTAAATAAAATGAATTGCGGATAAATTATTTTGATTGTCCAAGCGAGAGGTCCAATTTTCGACTACTCTAACCAATAATTGGGGCCGTATCCCGTCAATAACGCGGCGAATGTTGTCTTCCAAATGGTCAAGCGTCTTATGCTTGTCGGCGTAGACGAGTGATTTGACGTATCCCCACAAGAATAAGTCCAGCGGTGGTTAATCACAAGATCTTGCATGCCAGTTCATATGTCCAAAACGAGAAATTATGCGCTCATCATATGCTTCTTTCAATAAGTCGATAGTTGCACGAGCTGTATGGCATCGCGCCATTCTGTTAAAATCAGAGGTCCCCTGCATTACGGCGAGTCAATTCCGGAACGAGAAAGCCATTGATCATGGCTCTATAGCGGTCACCATTGACTGTAATGTTATTCTCAGCAGCAATTTTGAAGACATATGGACCAATTATTCTATAAAGCACACCAAACAGTGACTTTCTCCGGATGTAACAGTGTTTAGACAGCCGCCTGTAGTTGCTCATCACTCGAAATGTGGTAGTTTTGTTTATTGACGTAGCCATTCAACCAGAAATGAGCCTCATAGCAAAACAAAATTTTCTTATGAAATCCGGGATCTGCAGCAATTTGTTGTTGGGCCCATACACCGAATCTACGCTGTGCCCGGTGGTCGTTCAGCTTCAATTCCTGCACGAGTTGGATTTTGCAAGCCCGCAAACTAAGATTCTTCCATAAAATCTTCCATAATTTGGATGAGCACAGGTTTAATTGTTGAGCACGATGCGATGAGTCTTCATCGATACTACGCTCTACAGCAGCTGTGGTTTCTTCATTACGCACTGTACGATGTCTGGATGGATGCGTATTGTCAGTGAGAGTAAACGTGGTGCAGAAACGATCCATGGTTGATCGAATTAATTGTTCTGATGGATGATTATGTCGGCCATAAAATTGATGGAGTGCGCGACGAGTTTTTGGAACAGAACCGTTTTTTTCAAAATAAATCTGCACAATTTGCAGACGTTACTCAGGTGTCAGCCTATTCATTACCAAATGGCAGACCAAACTAACTGCACAACGCCTGACAGCTGTCACACCATACGTAGCATTAAAAAGTGTTGCCAACTTAAAGTTCTATACCTCTAAAAAAACACCCTTCTGAAGTTGCCACGCACATGAAGCTTTTGTTCGCTCAGCGTGATCATGTTACAGCAGGTTTCCTGCTCAATAAACGAATGCAATTTTTGTAGAGACATGATATGCACACTGACTGGTCGCAACCACCGAGGAGGGTATACGCTGAGATAGCAGAAATGAAGTGGACATCGACGGTATAACTATCCACTAATAGCCTCTCTCCCCCCCCCCCCTCCCTTCTGCCTTCCTCTCGCACACAAAACACGTTTAAGTGAACCTCCTTGGCAATCAGGAGTCGACCCAAATGAAATTGGAGGGGAAATGCATGGACTTGGCAGTGAAGAGAAGAAAATTGACTAACTTCCCCTGCAATGTAAACCTTATGGACATATCCACTCCTTTTCTACTATCTTAGTACGGGTAAAGGTGTCATCTAGGTGCTGCACAAGATTATGTTTGCCCATCATGCTTAGAAGAGGAAGTATACGTAAGTTACTTAGATATCAATGCTTTGGTTAGGATTTTGCGCCCATTTATTAATTTTCAACACACCAAAAAAAATCAATTACATATTGATTATAAGTTTGAAAAACTCTAGCGCATCAAAACCGCTAGAAAACTAATTTTCGAAGAAATTGTCTTTGAGTCACAAAAATGTGGAGAGACGTAATATACTTTTTTGTAAAATCATATCAACCATTCCTTATCCCAAGCAAAAAAACTCAACTATAACGCATATGATGAAAATGTTCAGTGCTGCCAATACTTTCCCAATGAAGCAGCAATAAGTTTACCTTAACAAGCTCATATTTAAATCAACTTATTCTTTGAATTTCGTTCTCATCGGAGGATTTAATCGAAAGTTTCAGCGGTTAAACGTTGTTTGAGGCTGCCATCCGAAAAATGTTCAAAACTCGGAAAATTTAAAAATTGGTTTCTTATTTTTATTGCAAATGCTTTGAATATGAAAATGTAATTTGAAGCATCTGTTGGTGCAATATTTACGAAAATGGCTAATGCTGGTTACCCTGTGTCAGCAACAAAACAAAAAATATACCAAATCTGCTTCACGTTAAGTTAAACCCAAGCAGTAAATTTCGTTTCGATTGAATCACTGCGCTGGAAGGTATACGG
Source organism: Nemotelus nigrinus (assembly GCA_947369275.1). Classification (NCBI taxonomy): domain Eukaryota; kingdom Metazoa; phylum Arthropoda; class Insecta; order Diptera; family Stratiomyidae; genus Nemotelus; species Nemotelus nigrinus. The sequence goes on from OX376375.1 coordinate 78,224,761, forward strand.
GTGAAAAGCATTTTAGGACTACCACCCTAAAAACTTTTCAAATTTTTAAAACGTTAATATTTGTTGTCAATTGCAAATCTAATGACATAATCGCTCAGTAAAAAAAATTCACAAAATTACAAAAATGGTAATAGCTGGCAGCCCTTTCATGATTTTTGGACGAAATTCCTACGACATTTACTCCACATCAAGGTCCATTTACCGCATGAATTTCGTCTTGATTTCTACACTGGACAAGAAGTTATAGGGAAAAAAAGCTTTATTTTGCTGAGCAAATTTGTAAGGTTTAGGAGACAAAAATCACCATACCTGGCAGCTCTATTCTAATTTTTCAGCCTAATTTTCCCCAAATATTACCAAAAATAAGGGCCAAGTACTGTGTGAATTTTGTTAAAATCTGATGGCTGAATCGGAAGTTATAGGTCAAAAAGCGGTTTTTTTTCTCAATAATTTTTCAAGATGGTACCACTGCCGCAGGGTTGCCCGCATTTCAAAATCACTTCTATCAGACCTGGTCCTAGCTAATACCAACATGTCCTGTGAATTTCATTATGATCGAATAATCCGGTCGTCAGTTCTCGTGAACAGAACTTTCGAGTGCTGAAAATAGAGGAAATTTGGTGATGGGTTGCCGTTCTTGTGCAAATCGGAATTTTGAAAATTTTATCTTGACATGAAGGACAAAGGATAAAATTTATCAAAAATCTGAAATTTTTGTCAAAATTCAAAAAAATTTCAGGAGGGTCAATGATTTGAAAGATTTTTTTTTCAGCAGCCTGCCACAGCTACAGGGTTACCCGGTTTATGTTGAAAATCTATATGTGCTAAATTTTAGTCAATATCAATACGCTCTGTAATTTTTACGATGATCCATTGTTTTTCTTACAAGTAATGATAAATCAAAATTTGAAAAAAATTCCTTGCCTACTTTTAGGGACGCTGCACCCACACACGGCTCAAAATTTCCAATTCTTTATCATAGACAAGCTTAAAACATAATTAGTTCTCATTCCCAATACTTTTCTTTAACAAAAATTTACACTGCTTGGAAATATAGGAGTACCTCAAAATTCGTTAAAACGCTCGCCGCCGCCAAAAGGTTTAGGACATCTGAATTTGAGAAAGTCATGGACCTATGTACCTACTATATACATCTACGTTTTCCGAAAATTTCAGCTCAATCGAATCGGCCACCTAGAGATTATCTCCCTTAATCATTTTGCTGATATATATATATATATATATATATATATATATATATATATATATATATATATATATATATATATATATATATATATATATAAATATATATATATATATATATATATATATATATATAAATATATATATATATATATGTATATATATATATGTATTCTTATATATCTTCGAACATTAGTAAAAATCATAGCTGGAAAGAATTGTGAGCTCTCATTAATTTTGACGTAGGCGAATTGCAATGTCACGAGAGTTCTGAGTAACGGTTGTATAGAAAATACTGATCAAGGACAATACAACGCATGGGCAGCTATTGAAGGTTTAGTTAATTAAGTATGTATCTGATTAATGGTGAAACAATGATAAGAGAAAGTTTAATTGTGATGAAACATTGGGAAGACCTCAGAGAGAAACCGGAGAGTTTAGGGGCTCCATTGACAATATCAAGAATGCGCGATTCAACAAGAACAGATCCAAGATTATTGTCTAACGTGACCCCCAAGATCATGTACGTTAATGGAAAGCGAGAGGAGATGATTATTTAGTGACTAAGTACTTTAAGCTTATTAAATTGCTTTTGAACGAGTAGACCATGGTATACTTAGCATTTGTTTGTATTAAGACTAACTTATTTACTTAGTTTACGCTAGTCATCAAGAGTTTAAATTCGAGTAGAGTATGTAGCAATGGACTTTATTTTGGCAAATAGTTATAGGTCGTTTGCAAAGAGAAGGCACTAACAAGAAAGGAGTGGGTGAATGTCTTTCATCTAAAATAGGAATAGAAGTGGGCCGAGAATAGAGCCTTGAGGAGCAGCAGTACATAGTCGAAAAGAAGCAGATATGCAAGAATCATATCTAAAGGTACAGAAACAATCGAATGTTGGCTGAAGAGAACCCAAGATTTTGCAGCTCGCTGAGTTGAATATTTCGATCAACAAGATAGAAGGTTTTGCAAAATTCGTTGCAAATCCGTCAAATCGTGCATCTAACGCTTTAGCTACCAAATTCTTAAAACAAACCAGGTTGGAAGACGGCAGGTAATTATTCTTGTTTTTCAAATCATGCTGCTCTTTTACAATTAGATGCCTATTTTCATTCGTATTAATCAATTGCAGAAGTAACCAAAATTGAAAGAATTCTTAATGGTAAAAACACGATTAAAATTCTTTGAATTCTGGTAAATTCTTTGGTATCAACTGTAAGCTTGTGAAAAACATCCTCATGTACAGAAAGATCAAGTAACTAATATTATTTTATTACAGAAACATTTGAGGGAATCATCAGAAGATAGACGTGATATAATGTTGAACCTATCAATTGATGATAAGAGAGCATTTAGACCATAAAAGTCTGCTTTAAGGAAATTATATCTGAGATTTTCACAGGCTCAGCTATAGTTTGGGAATATTATTCTAATCCCCGCCTATAATCAACTCCAAGATATGAAAATGGGCACTCATATATTGGACGAAAACACGATGGATTAGTAAAAACTAGCTCAAGTTTTCTGACGAGCTAATTTGGAAGATTATTGAATAATAATAGATCCCAGTTTTTCATAAAAGAATAAACATTGTAACGAGAACAATGGGATAGGAAGATGGCTGAGTGAAATTAGAGAAAGATGGACAGTTGAGGTTCAGGACATTGTAGTCTCCACAGAGTATAAATTATGTGATAGGGTAGGACAAATGTATGACATCCCCAAAGAACTCGAGGTTAGCATCCCAAACGGACAATGCACAAAGGGCGTATACGCAGGAAAAAAGTGAATGGGTTACGGAACCAAAACGAGCTTTATCACAATCAAAAGGGAGAACGGAATCACATAGATAGAATTTTATTCCTAATCATTAATCCTGGACTTCATTAATATATCCGGAAAAATCTGGCAGGCTGGTGGTTCATTAAGTGTAAAATCGTTTAAAACCTAACCCTACAAAATTGAGTCCTCGATCTAGTGTCTTGATATTAATACATGGCTGTGGGTACGACAGCATTCTGAACCTATTAGTTAAGTCACCTTTGCTTCCGTATATTAAGGTAAAAGACCGTAATTTCGTCATGTTAAGGGACTTTTTACAGTATCCTACATTGTTTTGGGGCAACTTGTGATATTTTAAAATATCATGCTGAAAGTAGTTATGCCTGGAATGTTCACAATGCTATAGCATTAGTAAATGCAAAAAAATTTTGGTGTGGTTATGGATTTTTGCCGATTTTAGATAAGTCTAATTTGAGCCTAATTTCGTCACTTCAAACAGTCAAATTCCTAACTTCGTCAACTAGTGCTCTTAATTTCGTCTATGTTTGGGAAAGAAAATAAAACCTTCTTTGAATAAATAACATAAAATAATTCTAACAGATTATTGATTGCATTTAAATATCCGGACATATGAAAATAGGGTAAGCGGAGGCATACGTTTTCCATTTGCTGAAGAGCCAAACAATACAGTAATGCATTCCTTTTCATCGTTATTGGTGCGATTATATATACACGCTTACCCTTTGCGAGCAATAATTTTTGATTGCTTGGGACACAGAAAAAAAGCTGTTTCATCGCAGTTAAACAATCTATCTGGATCCAATAATACCCCATCTAGTTCGGGGAAACTTTTCATATATGAAGAAACTTTTGTGAACCAGTTTCTTATAGAAGATTCCGATACAATAGCTCTTCCTGATGATAAGTTTTGGGAAACTCTTGCCAATACATCAGGATTCCATTTCAAAAACGCCTCATACCACTTTCTTCCTGGAATCCCATCTTTGAAGCGATTGTCCCTGTTAACTTCTTTGACAAGATTTGATACACTGTGTACTAATCGGGATTTCGTTACAGGAAAACTTATTTTCGCAAGGTCAAGAACCCATTTGACTAAAATTCGTTCCTCCGTTTTAGTCAAAATTGTCGGTGCCCCAGTACTTTTTGAAACTAAACATCTTGTCTAGTAGTGTTGTTCTAGGAATTCTATATATTTTCGCGACAGCGCTTGTAGATTCTCCTTGGTTGATGCGCTTCAATGCTGCTTCAAGATCACTTTCAGTGTATTTTGTTATATTGTTTCGTAAAGCAAAAGAAGCCCAAAATATCTGTTTTTGTAATTGTTATTAAACGTAATAACTAAAACTAGCATACATTTATGTTTTATAAACTATTTGCTATGTTATATTTATATATGTCATATTTTAAAACTATTAGAATGTATTCAAATTCTTTTACCAATATGACGAATTTAGGAAAATATTCATTTCAGAGCACCTAATTTCATCACCGCCAAAAGTTATTTAAGTGACTACTATTAGTGAAGTTCTGTTGAAAAAACTAGTGTAGAGAGTCTTTACCTTAATATTAGGAAAAAAATTATTTCGTAACAAAGCAATAATCTTAAGGAATATGAAAAAAACATATTTTTGATTCAGTCGCTCATTCTAAGAAACCCATAAATTTATTTAGAATTTACCACTTCAATTTACTCTAAATGTACTTGACGAAATTATGTCGTACACTTATTTGACACTTAATTAACGCTTCTGTACATTAATTTCATTTAGTTTATTATTAAGTACCAGATAATGAATCAAATAAATTAACGAGTCCAGTGCTTAATTTCGTCACTATGACGAAATTAGGCTCATGCCTACTTTTTATGTGATCCTAAATTCGTAAACTTAATTTTTTTAGCAATAAATATGATATTTTCAATACTTTATTCAACAATTGATAATTAGATATGTTTTATCTAATAAACTTGAAAAAGAAACAATTTGTTACTCACTGTAAAAATTCACTACGCTTATAACTCAATCAAGTCTGCACTATGCGAGGCACTACTTGACAATGAGTAATTAGAACAATTTGCTCTCTAAGACTTTTCGCAACGGAAATTTTTTGAAATTCAAGTGCGCATTAAATAAAATTTGAGTGATTTCGATAATACATTTGTCATATTTTCATACAATCATATGCTATGTTAGTTGACATAAAGCATTTTCTTGTTTTAGACAGAAATGTTATATGTGACGAAATTACGTACAGTGACGAAAATACGGTCATTTACCTTAGTCAAAAAAAATTGCTTTGTTTGCTTACTTGCTCCGGAGCAACGGCAGATGTTCAACCTCTCATCCTCAAATCTTCATTTATTTGGGAACTTCCACTTTAGACCAACAGAAACAAGTTTATGAAACGTACACCGTTTTTCTAAAATTTTTTGATTTTGAGATAGCACCTGAAGACGATGAGGTCCAGATACCTCATTGCATTCAGGCTCTATGAGAAGAAGCCTATGGGTAACCAAAGAAGGTCAGCTTTTATTTTATTTTTTTATTTTTTTCACCATTAATCAGATTTTATTTTCTCATCGTATATTTAGAACGTATCTGTGAGTTCGTACAAATCTCTTTTTGGAGTTCCTAAGGGTTCTATAATAGTCCATTGCCATTTCTAGTACTTATAAATGATATTTCTTCCTTGATTCATTTTGTCTGCCTTCTGTTTGCTGATGACTGAATGCATTTAGAATAATTGAATCGTTTGATAATCGAAAAGTGGAGATAAAAGCCACATCAGATTCGTTAAAAGTAGATAGTAGTTTTTGTTTTCTTTCTCTGTCTTTAAATTGTGATGTTGTAGTGCGATTTTTTTGAACGAGGTAAAGGAAGTAACAAAAGAGTATATTCTGCGTTGTTTGGTGATATGAAGGTAATAATGCAGCCGAGAGTGCAAGAAACCACAATTCTGACTTATCAGCAGCAGCGATGCTGCCAGAGTATTAGAATATTAGAATACACCGAAACGTAATGAGCTGTCCATAACACTAGCACCGAGCTTCGACGATAGCTCATCAAACAATAAAATTAAATTTCAAATCCATTGAAGAAACCATCGACAATAAGCGAAATGGACACAGAAAATTGCAATATAATCCATGCAAACTTTTATTTCCTGCTAGGTACTACCAAACAGGAAATAAACTTTTTGTTTTTGGTCATTAGCCTGCAAATACTTGCTCTTGGCTCTTATATCATATTATTATGTTTGGCTGGAGCCAAACATTTTCCTCGCCTGGACCGAAAACCAAGCCTGTGTGTTTTTTCTTCTTTTTGGATCCAAGAAAGGTCAACTGGTTTTCTCAATTGTTTGATTATCTACAGGCGTACCAATCTTTCTTCACATCTCATTCCACTCATGCTTGAGCGGTCGCATTAGCAACAACAAATAGGCTGATCTGTATGCAAAATGTTACAGTCGCTAGGTATACACACTAATCGCACTTAAATTCAAACTATACGCCTGCAAAGCGCAAATATGTAAGTTGACTGCGTTTTATGCAATATGCGAATAGTGTGGTAAGACTTCAGCTTCATTAACGAGGCTCAAGAACAAAACTGTTTTTTTTTTCTTCTGCAAGTCAAATATATTTTCAACTCGAAGCCTTGATAAATTCCAATACGTACTAGAATCATGAGTCGATACTGTTTTTGAGAACCTTGAATAATCACGTTTTCGATTGCCGGCTGCTGCATAATTTTCGCACTCGAAATCGTTCAAGTCGTTTTTATGTGTCCAATCTTCGATTATGTGACGTTCACATAGTAGATTACGGATGTTTATTGAAGTTGTGTGGCAAATGTGAATATGTCATTCCAGTCATTCGTATGCGTGGGAACTGAGCAATGGTTACATTGCATAAACTAGTTACGTAAAACAAGCTCGAAACAGAAGAAATTCATCAAATTCAAATTTATAGCTACGAATGGATATGCATATAATTTCTAGGCGGACTGCCATCAAAACATTGTACTAACAACAAGTTAAACGTTTAATGCGATGCATCAAAAACACCTACGGCCAGAGTTATAAATATGTTCATTAATCTTTGCGTTTCAGATGTACATATTTAGAATGGCAAATTCTTAGAATCTCAGCTGACAGAAATCAAAACGATACTCTTATTAAGAGATTGGTTCTTTAACGATTTATTCGGCGAAAAATGCAGAAACTTGATTAACCGGTTACGATTGTTCGACATTGCTCGTAGTTGAAAATATGGCTGATTAATTTCCTCGCTAGAATCGGCACAAGATGTTACAGTAATGACTTTAGTTATCAGTAGAAACACGGTTAAGTGCATGCTACTAAAGATAATAATAATGACAGTGTTCAAGTATTATTAATTTGCGGGAGTTGCCCCTACGTTAGTCAAATGTTCTCTAACGTTTCTAAAAACTTGCTTGATGCACGCATTACAGTGCTCACCTCAACATAAAATTGATTTTCATTAGAAAATCAAAGTAATACATCTTCGATTAGCGTTTTTCATTCGCTAAAAATAAACAGGATGTTAGGACTCACAAGATCTCTAAGACTCTAAGAACTGCATCCTCTCAGAATGCTGTACTGTATTATATGTGGTTGTTTATATATTTCTACATGCAATAAATTCCAATTGCTACAAAACATCAATTAGAAATTTAATCCACTCGTTTAAGCCTTTATTGATACTGACATATCTGAATCAATAAAAGCTACACACATCCTAAATACATACATATGTACCGTGGAAAAAATTCATGTGTATACTTACAGATCGAACCGCATTTCAGGCTAACAACAAAATCAACCGCCAACTGCACTTCAGCTTACGCGAACCGATTCACATACGAGTGTAACTGCAGGTCGTGATGATGACAACAATATTTCGAAGTAATCCAAATTAATAACTCAGTCTCGTTGCATGCGATAATCACTGGAATTTATTTGCCATATGTGCACACAACACTAGCCACATTCCGATCATTTTACATTCGACTCAAGCATTTATTTGTCGATATGCATGCACATACCGCGAACGTGAACTTTATAAAAATGCACTTGAACGCACCGCCGCGAGAACTTCAACTCGCCTTGGCTGCGAAACCAAACGATGCTGACGTAGCAAAACACACTTCCTTGAGACAACGAATCGAATTGCAATCAAAGGTGGTTGGACGCACTTTTCTTAGGTTACGTCGTGGAAGAACTGGTAGCACCACGCCAACTACCACGAACTTGATCTTGATATACTGTTGCAGAATTTAGTCGATTCAACGAAATTCGACGACGCGACTAAGTTTTGCGAATTACTTTGTTTCTCAACCGATTCGTATCTACTTTTTTTCCAATTTACGGAACTTACACTGAAACTCTAAATAGGCCAGACGCTGGCTAGATCGAACAAAACGATTGTTTTCGGATGGAATTTTGATGCGTCTTTAATCGCGAATTCTTAAACACGTTGCGCACTGAATTGTTTGCTCGACCTAACTCATTCCGAAACTACCGTAAACTATCTTCTCGCATTGGAATCGTATCTACTCGCGTCACCAATCCACTCACTTACTACTTTTTCCCGCTCGCCAAGTGAGAGCAGGTGAGATTTTGCCCGTACTACCCCAATGCACGCGATAGAGTGTAGCTGTTGCTCGCGTAACGAAAAGCCAACGATTTTCTTCAATCAGATTGACATTTGTTCTGCCTACCACTCACTAAAACTGAGCATTGTTTATTATTTTGCGGATTTCGCCTCGCGGGTTACTGTATTCGCGCTGTTAATGTTACTTTGATGAGTATCTAGCAGATACAATTGAGATAATCGTGCACGCGAATAACGAAAACCGGAATAACGAACTGAAACGCTGTGTCGTGGAAATAGTGAAAAACCTCTTCCAGCAATTTCCAAGCGGTCAGGGGCTCAGATATAGTAGACGGACGTTCCACCAGGCAGAGGTAAGTCAACTGTGCAGGTAAGACAGGCTTGCAAAGGCAAAGTGAGGTTGGTTTCTTGGCTTGGAAGATGAAACGAAGAAAGAAGAACGGATTACCTGGTTCGTTAGCTGGAATTGAGATCTACGAGTGACCGACTAATGAGTTGTATAAGAGCGTGTGCGGATGCGTGTTCGATTCGTTATTGTAGATATTATTAAATGATTCGTTAGTTTGAAGATGAAAAACGGTTAGAGTTGCCGTCTTAATTTTTGTCTGAGGTTTGAGATAGTTTGTTTGTGGTTTTCATCGCAAATTAGAAGCGTAAATATTTAAAGAGTGCATTTTTAACACAGCTATGATAGTTGCAGCGTTCATATGCATCTTGAATGTATTTGCTTAGTTAAGGATCCGGTCGAGCATGTCCATAAAATATGCCTATGACAAACAAGGATCTATTAAAAAATATAAGGGCAAGTATACTGCCCTACTAAGCATAAAGGTTCTGTCTGCATTTTTCTCATTTTTGTGTTAACACCGAATTCGAAAACTGCATACTCTATTACATCATTCTACAGAATTTTAAAAACCTATCTTTTGTGAAAGTATGTTAAAATCAATGTTGAAAAATGCACTCGCTCCAGTACAAATCAAAACACAAATCAGTGAATATCTCGAAACTAGTAACATGCAGATAAAGCCTTTATGCTTAGTAGGGCAGTATAGGAACGTATACAAATAGTTTTCATATACACATAGTCACAAAATCGAAGGCACAATTTATATAAATGCGAAAATATTATTCAATGTTACTACAAATGTAGTAAATTTATCGAACTGGCATTTTATTCTGTTAGTGCGTAATCTTCTTTATAAATGTACACCAAATTAATACAGAAAAAGTCGAATCTATCACAAAGTTTTCTATTTTGATGTCAACTGTACCACTTGCGAGCTACACAAAATTGAAGGCACACGTGCATCTAACAAGATATTTCGTAGAATTTGATGATGCAATTACTTTTCATGCTTTACAAATATTGAGTTTTAAGTGAACGTTAGTGACTAGTTGAGAAAAAAAATAAAAAAATAAATAAATGAATAAATAAATAAATAAATAAATCAAAAAAAGCTGAAATGGATAAACGGAGAAAAGAAACCACAGTTGCGGAAAGAAAAATTATTATTAAGCTTGTTTGTGAAGGTAAAACATATCGAAAAGTAGGAAAAATAGTTGGGAGATCATTTTCTTCAGTAAGAATTCAGTAATCAACAAATGGAAAAATGACGGAACTTATATTAATAAAACGGAACGCGGACGAAAAAAGTTACTGTTAGTTAAAGATGAGGAATACATTCGACGAGAAATAGAAAAATGTCCAAAGAATCCGATTAATAATTTCAGGGCTGAAGTTTCTCATATGAACCAAAAACCAATATCCAAGGAAACTATTAGAAAAACATTGCGAAACCATGGTTTAAATGGAAGAATAGCCCGTAAAAAGCCATTTATTTCAGAAGCAAATAGAAAAAAACGGTTAGAGTTTGCGAAAACTTTCGTAATTGAGGGTCCAGATTTCTGGAAAAACATAATATTCAGTGATGAAAGTAAGTTCAACCTATTTGGCTCTGATGGTAGACAAATAGTTTGGAGGAAAGTGAATACCGAGCTAAAGAAAGAAAATTTGCGTGGAACCGTAAAACATGGAGGAGGTAATGTGATAGTTTGGGGCTGCATGTCTGCAGGAGGAGTCACCAACATGGAATCTATTGAGACCACTGTGGACAAATTTAAATACCTCGATATCCTGAAAAGGAATTTAAAATCAAGTGCTATTAAGGCGACATAGCACCTTCAAATTGAAAAAAAAATGTTATTTTCAAAGGCTTGTTTTTAATTGAATAAAAAGACATATGTTAATGTAACTTTTTACACATACTTTATTTGTCTTAGACTACATAAACAAAATTGTTAAAAATGTTTTGTGGCCCCCTGTCGCTTGTTACAATTTTTTGGAAAATACACCAAAAAAACCTGGCGTGCATGATAACTGCCCTCAGGAAAGTCTGAAAAAAAAACAAAAACGGGGTTTTGACCAGCATCAAAGCAGCCTTGGAATGAACTAAAAAAAAAAATTTGGTTGAAAAATAACAAAATGGCGGCGTTTTTTCGAAAATCGAGGTTTTTTTTCCCCAAAAATCGGCTATAACTAAACAAGTTTAATGCTGATTTTTTCATACGTAGTTCATTCTGAGCATTAACATGTGCAGATTAACGTGTTAAAATTTCAAAACGATTGGATAATATTGTTTTCTTAATCATGCACGCCAACTTGAAAAACGTTGTTTCGAGAAAATCGCGTTTAAAGTTAAAATTCAATATTTTTTGCAATAAATCTTATCGAAAATTAATCTGCGATGCTTGGACCATATAACACACCTTCTTCTTGCTCATACTCCTCCTCTTCTAAAGATTTTTGCTCCCTTCGAGCAGTTCTGGCCTCTTTAGATGCCTCATTCGAGTGTTTTTCCGCCTGGTTAATTCTTGCAGCATCTCTATGCTCTGTATGTTCCAGCGCACATTGGCCAATTGTAATTCCCATGACTTGCATTATTTTCAAGATAGCCATAACTCCTTCATTAAATGTACATACAGAAATATTTGCAGCCATATTTAGTACGTTTTTCCCACAAAAAGTATGTTTGGGGGCCAAATTCCAAACACAAGAATTATAGCTTTCGTTATTATTCTGCGCAAAATTGCCCAAGCAACGCTTTAATAAATCTTCTGATGATAAGTCATCATAAATAGGCTGTAAAATTTCTTGTACCTCATCATCTAAAGGTGGAGGAAGCTTGAAATTGTTTAATGCATTATCACCCGCTGCCTCCGCCTTGCGCCAGTTACACCAAGTCGTTTCTCCAACAGGACAATAACAGTGCTGAGGATTCTCATCAGTTGAAATTTTGTGGTAATATGCTGCCCAAATTTCCTTGCGCATATTTTCAACTGAATCAGGATTTCGTCGTATAGTTAGGCCATAATACGTGGCTAAATTTTTCATTAATTTTAGTGTCAGGTGAACTTTTTTCGGACCTTTTTTTGGAGATTCTCCACTTTTTTTAGAAACATCTTTTACAGCTACTTTTTTATTTTTTTGCCAAGGCTAGCTTATTTTTTGCTTCTTTTAAAGGAAATGACTCATTTATCTCTGTCTACACTTTGGCTTAAGTCGATGTAGCGATATAGCGAAGTGAACGAAAATCATAGAAAAAATGATCTTGGGGCGCTTCACTATATATACTCATAACATTTTTTTGTTTTAGAATTTCAATTTTATATTATTAAAATCATGTTTTAAAACCTTCATTCTAACATATTCAATCAAAAAACAAAAATCGATTTTTTTAAAATTTGGAGGTGCTACGTTGCCTTAAATTAGGACTATCGTATGTGTTTTGGTTTCAACAAGATAATGATCCAAAGCACACAGCACATATTGTAAAGATGTGGTTGCTTTATAATACCTCAAAATAATTAAAAACTCCACCTCAGTCCCCAGACCTTAACCCAATTGAACATTTGTGGTCAGTATTTGAGCAAAAAATCCGAAAATTTTCAATTGCGAATAAATCCGAGCTGAAGTCAATAATAGGAAGGGACCAACCATAGCAAAAAAGTTAGCGGAAAGTATGCCTAGAAGACTAGCAGGAGTAATCAAAGCCAACGGATATATAACTAATTACTAATGATAAATTATTTTATATTTTTCTAGTGATCTTGAAGTTTTTGCCTCTAATTTGGGCCTTGAATTTTTTTGTTAATTGTGTCTTTTATTACTCAATTCTTTAAAAAAATTTAATTTAATAAACTTTTTTATTCATTTTTGTATTTTTAGTCTTCAATTTAATAAAAAATAAAATAAAATGGAATAAAAAAGTGACATTAGTTTAAATACGATTAAGAGTTTTCATATTTATTGCTTCTGCCTTCAATTTTGTGACTATGTGTAGGTATTTAATAAATATGTTTTTGCAATGCTTCAGCCCACGCCGGGCGCTAAAAATTTTTTCATCTTTTCACGTGAATTACCATATGATGATAACATTTTTAGAAGCCATTAGTCACTACAACAGACATCATTATTTTTCGATCAGTGTAAATGTAATATTCTGCCTATAGCTATTAAAATTTAGCCGTGAAATCACAAGTCTCTTAAATTTCTCTGCCGAATTTGAAAATTTTCAAAAGTAGAGACGTATATTGGCTTGCTGGAGTACATTAAATAATGCATTCACAGCCAAAGTCCATTTACAATTCTTATTAAAACTTAAAATTGGACTGATTAGCAATATTTAGCGTAATGTAATAAAACTTCTAGCAGTTTGTATAAATCGGAAATTCAATGATAAGAGATGAATAGAAGAATAAATATTTTGTAAGTCAAAATTAATTATAAATAAAACAGATTTGTTTGATGAATAAGTTGAATAAATCTTAAGCTGTTGTAGTATATTGTAGCATCAAGAAAAGTTGCTTGCTATCAGATTTTACTATTTGCTCCGAAGCTCGCAGTTTACATCTGAAACCAATAGCACTTAAAGATTATTATATATTTTAAAATACGTTTTTTATTTACTTCCTATTCACGATCTATTATTTACAGTCAAAAACTAGTATTTGTTTTGAATAGTGTTTGAATTAACTAGCTCACAACCAGGGGCGGATTTGACCATTTCGCCGCCCTAGGCCTCAGAAATATTTGCCGCCCTTTTCGTGAATTATATTATATGTAACAATGCGCGATTTTTTTTCGATTCACTAGAATACTTCGCTGTTTTTCGTTGCGCCCAAGCTCACAAAAAAGGAATATCAGAACAAAACCGGCACCGTTTCGTTCGTAAAAATTCTCTATTATTGCGCCCTTGCCACACAAATACGTATTAAAATACAAACACGGTAAAGAACTTAAACAAACCTAAAAAAAAAAAAAGAATCCAAAAATAACAATTTTTAACAGTCCAAAACGGTATACACCTTTGGATCGCATATAATTCCAAAGTCTTCGCTAAAAATTTTATAAGTAAGTTTACTACTCCGTTCAAAGTTTGCTTCCGCATTTGACTGGAGATCAACTATGAGCTCGACTATTGTAAATTAATGTTCGATATGTTATTAGTGAAAGATGAACCCGAAATATTTCGACGTATGCTCTAGATTTCATTTTATAGAAAATTTTATATAGAAATTAATTTCAGTAATGAAGTACAATTTAAAAAACACGTAAAAAATAAAGAGATTCGCATGTAGTTGATATACCCTGTACCATAAAAATAAATAAAAAATTCTCTGAAAAATCAATGCACGCAAATATTTACCTCTGATAAGCTTTTCCTAAATTGAAGAGGTATTATTTGGGTTCTTTTTAGGACCTTTTTAGGTCTTTTTAGGCTCTTTTTAGGTATTTTCAGATACTTATTAGGTACTTATTAGGTATTTTTGAGTTTCTTTGGTCCTTTACCGTGATTGCATTTCGATATTTACTATAAGTCAAACTTTTTAATGTCCGAAAAAAAACATTAGAGGTGAATTTTCGCGTACATTGATTTTTTAGAGAATTCGGTTGGCTTGAGGTATTAGGCTCATTCGACTCAGATATATGTACATATTCGACAGAAAAAAAACTGCCGCCCAAAATGAAAATCGAAAAGGGGCCACCCAAAAAAAAAAATCGAAAATTTGCCGCCCCCGAAATTTGCCGCCCTAGGCCCGGGCCTACCGGGCCTAGTGGTAAATCCGCCCCTGCTCACGACTTAAAACAATGGGGAATGTCTTTTGATTTAACTGGAATCTCCTTTTCCGTAGAAACGGTGTAGTAAGGGCAGTGCACTGGATTGCTCGGGCTGCCGTGGGTGAGTTTGTACTGGGACTTTTCGTACTCGCATCGGTTTAGTCAGTTTCGTCGTTTTGCAGCGGCCATAATATTTCTCTTACAATGCGACCTCGATCAAATGGCTAAGTTGGCATCATCTAACCTGTCTTCATCTATGTTGTCATCATATTCCAGGAATTTTGTGACCCAGGTCTTTGAATCTAACCATTCTTCTAAGTATTCGGCAGTGTTTGGTGTTTCTAAAAGATTGAAATTTGTTTTACGGATAGCTTGCCATCTCCTCAGTCTACCAGCCTTTGGTATGTCTCTTATGACGAACCTATCACTCCTTGATTTTTCGTAAATTATTTACGGACTGCGAAATTTTGGAGCAAACTTCTTATTGGTTCCTACCATGGCGTCTACATTTCTGAGTACAACTAAGTCATCAGTTTTAAATTTTGCGGCAGACTTATTGTGTTTACTAAAATAATCCTCCCTGTACATTTGATGCTTTAGAATGGCATCAGAAGCAACTTTCCTGGTCTGTGTCAGATTTATTTAATCTGTTTCTATTTTGTCTTCTAAGTACTTTTCCAATTCGCTTGCAGTAGTACCTCTTTCGGTAACTACGAATAGTAGTTTACTTGAGGTTTAATTGGTTGAAGCATTCAGTGATTTATTGAAAGCGTATTCTACCTCAATTAGTTTCGCTACTTAGTCGGCTTAAATCAGTAATTTTATCGAGTATATACTTCAGGGCTCGGCTAACTCGTTCTAGGTACCTGGCTATTGGCTTGCGAATGCAGTGTCGTGTTTGATATTGTTTCTTCCCAGGAATTGAATGAATCCGAGAAATGTGAAGCAGATGCTTCGATCAAATATTATCCTTCTAAAACGGTTGTAATATCCGAAATGTCTCCCCAACAAGGCCGTTACTTCCCTAATCTCTTAACGTATTTGATAAAAGCATTTCCAACCACTCGCATGCGCTAACGTTTTGATTGTAATAATGGCAGTGGCCCAAAATGGTCGATATGCGATGTACCAAACACCAATTTTTCGGCATGCTATGAAGGTTACATTCAGCATCGCTAGCGGGGGTAGTATACATGATACAGTGAATAAATTCTGAAATAAATTTCTCGGTTTTATTTCGACTGCCAGGAAACCTATATCGGTAGATACCGAAGAAGAGGGTAGATTACCGTCGAAATACCGATATGTGTCAATTAAAATATATTAAGATTCTAAAGGAAAAATTGGTCCTTAAATTAAAATATTTTTTGCAAGGTAGGAAAAAAATTGGTTCACATTAAAACAATGCAATACTAGTGTACCCTTTAAAATGTTCAATTAAGAGTCATTTAGAGCACAAACCTATGCAATTACGCTGTTAAAACATTATCTCACCAAATGTGGCGCTATTCATATATCTTTTAACTGATTTGTACTCCTTTGCATATCGACGACATTTCTTCTAATAAAGTGTTCATCTTCAGATTCTCCGTTAGAAGAAGACCGGGCAGAAAGGTGATTGAACCGTTCCGTTTCGTGCAGCCACATACATCACTCACATACCATGCACATGTATGCATTTGGATTACTCTAGCACTCATTCACATGTTCTCGCTTTGCCGAGATAAGTAGATATTCGGGCATGCACACCGCAAGGAGATCCATAATAAAGTGCTGTAGATATTTGTATCTAGATTTACTCAAAGATACTTCGTATTTTTCTCTACATGTATAATATGCATCTGCTCGCGAAAGAAAGAAAGAAACTAATGACAATTAATATTCAATCGATTTTAGTTATTATGTTGCGCGATCGATATAAGAATGTTATATGCATGGCAAATCGAGTGGTTAGTTGGGAAAATGTGAAAGGAATTGACCAAATCCTATTACGAACGGGTCGATGGGTTGAGTCGAGTGTACTTTGTTTTTATGCTAAATGAGTATGCGATACATTCAGTAGAAATGTATCGAATAAGTCAAATCCATTTCCTAATGAGAGCCGTAATACGCACATGAACATTAAGATAATGACAAAATTAATTTGAGTGGTATATGATTCCAAAAAAAACCTGAGTAGAAAATAGGAAAATTTCTGCAATTGGGAGATGCTTTATAGCAAATTATTTTTTTTTTCGAAGTTAGACAATTTTTTACAGACACGAGCTTGCAGGTTAATGCGCTGTGTGAGCAATTCTCTATAATTAAGAAATTTCAGACTTATCGAATATCAGCATTTTTTGGATCTCTGCACTGAAAAAAATCCACATAGCGCCCAGAGCCATGTAACATAGCGCATTATTTATGGTCCCATACGCCATGTACATAGTACTCTGAGCCATGCAATATGGCTCCCAGCGCCATAATCTCAGAATCTACATAGCGCGTGGTCCCATTTTACATGGCGCAGCATTTATGGTGCCACACGCTATGCACATAGTGCCCTGAGCCATGCAGTATAGCTCCCAGCGCCATAATTACATGGCGCAGAAATTATGGCCCCACACGCCATATTACATAGTGCCATGAGCCATGTAATATGGCTCATGGCACTCCAATTATAACTCGCAGCCATACTGTGTGAGGGGATCTATAAATGTCAGCAAGTGATACTTGAATATCGTCGATAGATCGACAACATTCTCAATCGGCTAAGGGCGCATATTATTAAATGGCTCCTTCGGCGACTGTAAATGCAGCCAGCGACTGTTTGTTGCAAGCAAGTGACTTCTCCGTGTGCTCATTTATGGTAAGTAGCACTGTTTTGACTGATTTGCTTCTTCAATGTACTATAGTCTTCCACGCCATGTACTATAGTCATCCACGCCATGTACTATAGTCCTCCACGCCATGTACTATAGTCCTCTACGCCATATAGTATAGTTCTCCACGCCATACAGTATAGTCCTCCACGCCATACAGTATAGTCCTCCACGCCATGTGTTATAGCTCTCCACACCATGCACTATAGTTCTCCACGCCATGTAATATAGTCCGCCACGCCATGTACATGGCGTGGAAGACTATAGTACATGGCGTGTAGGCCTATGTACTTTTCGCCATGTATTATGGCGTGTGGCGCTATATTTTATCACAATCCCTAAATCGACTATGTACATGGCGCCAGAAGTCTATAAATTATGGCGTCTGGCGCCATGTGTTTTCTCAGTGTGTACGGTTTCATTGCAATATTTTTTACAGGGATTCTTGTCGGCCTCTTACTGGTTCCTATATGTTATATTTCTTAGGATCACACCAATGAGATTGATTTTTTACACAAGACACTCTCATGCAGCGTTTTACACAAGAACCTCGTACCAATCTAAAGTTAAAAAAAAAAAACAAAAAAAAAACAATTTTTGTTCAACAATAGAATGTAAATTAATCACGACAACGCCAACTGTTTGTCCTACTAAAATAGATGACACATATATGGCACAAATTTAAATTCGACTTATCGAAAAATCTTGGACCAACTATCCAGATTTCTTTCTGGCTTTTTAAGTTAGACCATCTGAACAGTATCAGTGACATCGATGTATCCGAAACTCAACCCAATTATCTAAGTTTGACCTGAATAATCACTCAAAGTCAATTTTTCAGCTCCAAAACGTTATTCAATCATACATGCATACGTGCTCGAAGCGTAACGCATGCTGCTTCTTAGTCGAAAATCGACTGTTTGTATTGGAAGATGGTAATTAACATCTCAATATATTCGTTTGGCTGTACACTTTAGTGATCTAGACAGCTGCGAGGCTAAGACATCTTCTATTGGCCGTGACTTAATCGGAGCGTAATACGAAGCATAATGATAGACATTAATTTCGAAAATCAAGGTTGGAGTCAATTGTTTGTTTTTCTTTTTCGTTTCCAAGATACATGGTCTGGTTACATATCTGCATTGTTTTATTTTCGGAAGACATTTGTTCATATTCTGATTAGTATTGCGTGACGAATATGAAAAGAAATGCAAAACAAGCAAACGAGGGTATTCACCCGTGGAACATTATGTGTATTTATTATGATTTAGACAAGTTTTATTGATTGTGCTTCGAAATGTAGACATTTCAACAATAGATAATCTACGTCAAACTGATTTGAGAAAACGTACTCGAGCAGATGGAAAATAGTTTCGGATTATTGACTTAGATTGATGTGCATAGATAGATATTTCAGTTTGAGAGAACTTATGCAAGAACGGGAATTTATCAAAAGCCTATCAATCACTGCTCTGGTAGTTGCAATGCTTGTGTTTAGCCTTTGGGAATATATCAGTAGGAATAATAGTTGTAAGAGGAAAAAAAGATTATCATAAGAGCTAGTTGTATTTTTCTAAATAAACGACTTCCCTGCAAATACGTTTTCAACAGTTAGATCTGTTTTTCAAATATAAAAAACTAACGGATAAATATGTAAAACTAACCTACAAGCTATTATAAATAGAATATGAGCCTACGAATTGTGCATAAGTCCGTTAATTCCTGAAATCACTAATAACTTATTTAGCATTAAATATGATAAAATAAAGAAAATATAAGATAATATATTTTTAGAGCTATCTTATAGTTCTGCTTCCATTCGTGGAGTTGTCTGCAAGATTTAATATTTCCAAGCTTATTGATGCTGCGTATATCAGAAGTAAATTTTTTTAAAAATGGGTCTATGGATAGAACCTTGAGTGATACTTGACTCAAGTGAAAAGAGCCTGGAACATTCCTCATTGTGGGCCACAAAATCCCACCTGTTAATAAAATTAATAAAATTAATTTGATAGGAGTAATAATTTTGTGGATAAGACCGTTGATCCAAATCGAATCGTTAGCTTTTTCCACATCGATTAAACAAACCGTGACGAATTTGTGCTCAGCTTGTGGATTTCATATTCTTGAAGACTTTTAAGGCATCGATGGTGCCACGACCTCTTTTAAAACCAAACTGACGGGCAGGAATCATGTTCTTTTCCACAACTACTTTACCAAGATTTGAGTTTATAACTCTTTTCAGTAGTTTCCTCATATTGGAGAGAAAAGAGTTAGGTCTCGAGTTGGCAATGTCGGTTTTGTTTTCAAATTGGAAAATTTTAGCATATTTTTTCAATTTTTAAATTGGAAGATTTTGGCATATGCCCCAAAAACCAGGAATGTAATCAATATTAAAGCAGTTCGTAGCAGAACAAAAAAAAGAGATAATTAGTTTTTTTGATCAAACAGTGTTACATGAGGTATGTAAATAAAGTATTGAGGCTGGCAACGTAGTGTTTGATATGGCAACACTGGAAGCACGTGGTATGGAGAGGCGACACATGGACATGTGATCTGTGCTCAGTAACAGTTTGAACTTGATCAAGTCACTTGTATCCCGTGAAACCTGTTTTCGTAGTGAGTTCTAAAAATGTATATGAGGTTTTGCTCCAGACTTGTGGAAAGTGCAACGGAAACTGTTGCAAAGTTACGTTAGTTCTGCTATTCAGGGTGAATATAATGATGCTGCTAAGCAATTTTTGGTAAATTCTCACGAGGCTAATGACAATTACATTAAGACAACAGGTGAAATTATAATCCGCAACTCTAAAAAATTTTATGATTCTGTAAATGTGAAATGATCTGGTTATCCATCGTCGATGTTCTTTAATGATATCACTTCCTCCTCTCCTAATGAGATTTGTGATTTATTCGCATATATTTTCCAGAATATTTTTAATGCACGTGACTCATCAAACTCAGATCTTCCTTTCTCTCATTCTGCTCCTACAGTTTTTGTCAGCCACTTAGAAATTACACGTGAAGAAATACGTAAAGCTGTATACATAACTCGACTGCAACAAAAGTCCAGGGCCAAATCTTCTTCCTCCAACTTTTTTGCGCAAATGTGTAGAGCAGCTTATAACTCCCTTTCATATTTTTTTCAACAGATCACTTTCGTCTGGAGTTTTCCCATCCTGTTGGAAACTTTCATATGTCACACCCATCTTCAAAAATGGTGATAGATGCTGAATCAGAAATTATAGAGGCATTGCCATCTTATCTTTTATTCCGAAACTTTTTGAAAAGATTGTCTACGATAAACTTTCTCCACTTATTGACTCCCGTCTGAACGAGCAACAACATGGTTTTAAAAAATGTCGCTCAACTGCCACAAATTTGACAGTCCTAATCTCAGACGTCCTGTGTAAAATGGAGAAAGGATACCAAATTGATGCAGTCTATACAGACTTTAGTAAAGTTTTTGACAGCGTTGACCAC
Source organism: Nemotelus nigrinus (assembly GCA_947369275.1). Lineage (NCBI taxonomy): Eukaryota > Metazoa > Arthropoda > Insecta > Diptera > Stratiomyidae > Nemotelus > Nemotelus nigrinus. The sequence goes on from OX376375.1 coordinate 78,245,867, forward strand.
CCTACCTTAATTCTCAAGCTAGTGAAATTCGGACTTGGAGGATCTTTGCTTAGCTGGCTGACTTCTTACCTTCGAAATCGAACTCAGTTGGTAAAATTTCAAGGACTTTTATCGAAAAATATTTCTGCTACCTCTGGTGTACCACAAGGTAGCCATCTTGGCCCACTTCTTTTTAATATATTTATTTCTGATCTATCTGACGTCCTAGCAAATATACCTCATCTACTTTATGCCGACGATCTCAAAGTCTATCATATCATTAAATCTAAATCCGATGTACTCTTTCTCCAATACAAACTTGATTCGCTTGATCATTGGTGCAATGATAACAAGCTCTCTCTCTCAACATTGCTAAGTGCCAAGTTATAAGTTTCTCCCGAAAATCCTCCGTCTCACATAACTCGTACTTCCTCGGGAATAATTTATTAGCTCGAGTTGAAAACGTTGTTGACCTTGGTGTTATCTTGGATGAGCGACTCCGCTTCACCTTGCATTACGATAAAATACTTGCCCGTGGAAACAAACAGCTAGGCTTCATCAAAAGACATGCCAAGGAATTTCGTAACCTGTGGGTCACGAGATCCTTATACATCTCACTTGTACGCCCCATTCTCGAATATGCTTCCATTTGCTGGAATCCGGCTTTTGAAACCCACAGTAGCAGAATCGAGTCCATACAAAAGCAGAGAACTATATAACCCTTACGATTTTAATACCCTTCCTCCTTATGAGTTTCGGCTGGGTCATCTAAACTTATTAACACTTGCATCGAGAAGAAAGATGATTTCGGCCTGCTTCACATTCGACGTCATTAGAGGCGTCATCAAAGTTGAATTCCTGAATAGAAAAATGGTGTTGAATAACCCTGTAAGAAACACCAGGTCCTCTCGTTTACTTAAGGAATATCAACACGCCACTACTTACGCAGCTCATGAGCCGATAAATAAATGCTGGAGGATATTCAATAGCATAAGTTATCTTTATTCTCCAAGAGTCTCAAAATTATCCTTCAAATCCTCCCTTTTACAAGCAATCCGCAACCCTTTATCCTAGGCTATATGTCAATGTTTTATTTATTTGTTATTTATTAATTTATTATTGATTTATTTTGTTAATTATTTTATTCAATTTTTCGTTTTATTTTTATGTACTCATTGTAATTTTCAATTTTGTTTTTTTTACTGTTTATGTAACTTGTACCTTGCTTGGTTAATAAATAAAATAAAATAAAATAAAATAAAACTTCAGTAGGCCTACGAAGACAGTAGCTTGTCAAAAGCCCAGTTTTTTCGGTGGTTTAAGGAATTTTCAGAAGGAAAAGAGTTGACGAAGGGTCTTCAACTGCAAGAACCGATAAAAATATCGACAGAATCCGCTATCTTGTGCGTTCGGATCGTCGGTGGACGGTCAGAGTGATCGGGGAACGTTTGAATTTGAGTCACACTATCGTTCATCAAGTTTTTATTCATGAATTGGAAATGAGAGAGATCTGCTCGAAAATGTGTGAAAAGAAATTGTTAAAAAAAATAAATATCCGGATATACAGTCTCCGTTAAAACTCCCACTTTCCATGCTCTTGCATATTCACTACCTAATCGCAAAAGATGGGAATATTTCAAGTTTAGCCAATGTTCTTCTCGATACAACTTCAATAGGTCATACAATTGGAAATCATTCTGACATTGATTCAATGCCAAGTAAATGATAGGCTGCATAGTTCGTTTCGAAAGCGTTTTTATTTTTCCTCGCATTCTGGGGCATATACGTAAAGAATGACATGTTAATTCATACTTGCTATCCGCTTCACGCTTTTTCAAATGCTGCATTGGCATCAATCTTTGATATGTCCTAGCACTTCGTGATAGTTCCTCGGGAACAGCTTGAACTGAGTCTACTGAGGTCAAGGAATCGTTCAACCTCGGATCATTCAACGATGTTGCTTGCGACATCGACTCATATTCTGCTTTGGCGTGGATTTTCTGCAAACAATGAATAAATTAATGAACATCAATCCAAAACCGTACGAAACCTCAATTCCCAGGGCGTCTTGTTCTGTGCTGTTCGGAATAGACTACCCGGCTATGATTAGACAAAAAACAAAAAGAAAAAAGAATAAAGTGAACCGTATTTGGTGAAAAAGAGAGAAACGTGGTCGACAGCAAGTATTGTCACAAGTTTCATCGAGTGAGTTAAAAGAAATTGGAACTCAGCAACAAACGAACGTGGCAAAATAAGCAGATGATAAATCTATGTATGGAAATTGAATACAACGGCAGATGGACGTCAAGGACGTCACAAAGCTTAATTAGCGAAATTGAAGCTTGAGTCAAATGTGGTTCGGGCCGAATCGACTGATAAGTACCTACATGCATGACGCTTTCATAATCGACTATTACTATATCAAAGCAATTGCAAATCAAAATATTAGTAACACTTTTAATTGCATTACACGCATGTATTACAGTAAAATATATTTTTAATTTTTTTGTTATGCTCGAATAACGATCCTGATTTTTAAAATAATAAGATTACACCAATAGTTGAAGCATATTAATTTGAATAGTACCAAGTATTGTTACTTTGAAATTAAATTATCATCTTGTTTTTATATATTTGTAAATTTTTCTTTCTGAGACATAATTTCTCATTATTTGTGACTTGGATTTTTGAATGTGAAGATTGGTGCAGACCAATCCTGGCCGGGTTTGGGTCTGCATGTAGCCACCCTCTATTTATTGGATTTTTATTTTGAGTTGTAAAACTATTATTTCGATTTCATTTTTTTTTTATTTATACATTATTTAATTTGGCTTATCAACGTCAGTTCGTTATAATATTTCAATTTGTTGCTGTAAACGAATTACCAATTAATAAAGCAAAAGCATAATGCTATACATAATGCACTAAGTTAATTTTTATTTAAATAATGATTCTCGTGTGGAGTCTTCCATCCTCATCTCATTATGTGTGAGTTCTGTTTTGTGCCGTTAGCGTGCCGCAGCATGAAGGGACTCTTTCGTCCTCAAACCCACACCCGACTGAGCTAGATGGTGGGGTAATGCACGCAGGACTAAATAATGAAGATCCCTTAACATTAATATGCTGCACTTCCGCAGTCGCAACAAATGGTTCCAAAAAACCTTTCATAGGAGTAAAAGGACAGTAGGACGGAAATGTGCCTTGACTTTTTGAAGCCCGTTGAAAATAATAGCAATTTTTTTTGGAAGGTATCATTCATTACTGGTGATGAAAGTTGGGTGTTTGAGTATGACCCGGAAACAAAACCCCAGAGCATGAAATGGCACACTTCAGGCTCTGCGAAGCCCAAAAAAGCAAGGCTCAGCAAATCAAAGATCAAAAGCGTGCTGATTTGTTTCTTTGATAGTCAGGGAATCGTTCGCAAAGAGTTTGTGCCTCAAGTTCAGACAGTGAAACAACAATTTTACCGAGAGGCTTTCGAAAGACTTCGAAAAAGTGTCATAGGTATGAGACGAAACGTAAAGAACAATTGGATCCTGCATCATGACAGTGCGCCTTGTCACACAGAAATTTTTATAAACGGGTTTTTGGCCAGTAAAAACATTCTTGTGGTTCCTCAACCTCCTTGCTCACATGACTTGAGTCCTTGTCACTTCTGCCTCTTACCAAAATTGAAATTTCATCTCAACGGACATTCGTTTGGGACACTCGAAAACATTCAAACGGCTGTAACGACCAACTGAAGGCAATTCCAGTATCCGAGTTCGAATCATGCTATGATGAGTGGAAGAACCGTCTCCAACGCTGTGTGGCTTCGCAAGGGTATTATTTTGAGGGAGACAACGTTCATTTGTAATTATATTCAAATAAAAATATTTTTCGCTGTATTTACACACCTCGTATATTATCTTCAGCCACTGATTTCTCAGGTTTAAGATTGAACGGCAGTTTTTGTACGTCCACCAAGCTGAGAGAACCATCTCTGCAACTACACTGAGAGAAAAATCTTGGTAAAATCAACAATTTTCCTAAGTTGTTTTTGCGTTAGCTACGAGCTATCGTTAAAACAACCATAAGAAAATTGTTGATTACTTTTGTGTACCATGACGCGTGGTTGATAAACAGCCTCCGCGGTGCAAAAAAGTAAGTAATCGCAAACAATGGTATTCCAACAAAGTACATAGTACAAAATAGTAAATGACTATAGTCTGTGGTGCCCCAACAATAATAAGTGATTGCTGATTTATGTTTGTTGAATTTAACAATTGTATAGTGGTTCGCTTATTATGAAAATTATTAATAATTCAATATTTTGTAGTGTTAAATGAATTGATGTTCATTTTGCTGTAGATCAACTGTTTATCGTACTTATGAACCAATTAACGCAGTTGAATCCTCGAAAATTTCGATATTTTTTGTATCAGCAAAGTCAACTACTTTTGTATGGTCAAATGAACTATTTTGGCACAGTAGAAAGAATCATTTTCCGTAGTTCATTCGACAATTATGAATGAATTGTTGCATTACTACCAATAGTAGTTAGATCAACCACGACTTTTTCTTTAAGTGTAAGGCGATCGAAAACGTTGTATGCAAAAAGTTCAGCCAGGCAAGAACCTTCATCACTCTGAACAAACTGGGTTTTCCCACACACGATTTGACTGGGTCCTCACTAGGTTTTTCACCTGCAAACTGCTCAGAGAAGTGGTCTGCAGCCCTGGTGGCAGTAGCTCTGCCATCAGAAAAGGGGTACTATTAGCCGCGAAGGCTGAAACGCTTCCTCTCCCTCTGGTGATTCTACTGATTTCCAGATACATTACACGGCTCAATATTTCTGAGTCTTCGTTCAAACTTCTGTATGAAATGGGCCCGAGTTTTAACCATGATGAGCAAGCTGATTGCCTTGAGGATGGAGTCCACTCGTCGATACTCATCATTAAACACGTTTAGCTTTCGATGGTAGATACTTGTTGTAAGGCGTTTTTTCAAGAATCTGTGTCATACATGCAAGGCAAGAATTTTTTGCGGAAAGTTTTGGCAAATAAAATATCTAGCTGTGTGATGGGCAACGATATCGTCAATTGAGGAGCAACGAACACCATTGATGTAGCTGATGGCCTGGTCAATTTCGAGTACAGGAAGATTTTCGTCATGTTATGTAGATGACTAAGTGTTGTAGTTTAGCTGAGATTTATTGTCTAAAAGTTTCCCAGTTAATTAAGGTATGAAAACGGATAGAAGGGATGAAAAGCTTATAAGGAATGAAAAGTTGTGGCGCAAAGGCTACAAAGTGGAGACCATTTGTTTTTCGTAGAGTCATATGCCCCAACATGTGGTCAGATTCTACCTCAAACACAGAACAACCAATCAAACCGAATTGATACAATTTTTTGAGAAGTTGAGGGGAAACAAGGAAGAAATCGGTTACGCTACCCAGCCTACTGAAAGTTAGTTTAGTTCACTCTGGAGGGCAGTGTTAAAAGAGTTGCTTTCAATATTTCCATAGTTCGGGTGCTTGGCGTTGTTACCCCTACCAATGATGATATGGTCAAAGTTGAAAGTTGAAGACAATATATGATTGAGGTTATCAATGAAATCTGAAGAGGAAAAATTTTGGTTGGCATATACGCAAATGAAGGCAATAATATCTCCGCTTAGGTTGATTTATGTTGAAATTAACTCCAACCCACCTGACACTTGAGTGAATAGAAGAGATCCGTGACTTCTTTTACTTCATCTAACATGTATTTACGAACAACAGGGTAATTGTTAAAAAATATATTTTGTCAGGATACCAGTTTAGCTTCACACAGGAAAAGTATGGCAGGTCTCTCAGAATTAAAGTATTCTTGAACGAGGTTCCTTTTCTAAACAGGAGCGAGAGAACAGCTATATAGAGAACCAGGTTCAAAAGATAACATCGACCCCCGAGACCTTCCTATTCCACATTCCAGATATCGCACTGATCAGCTTCTCCTCCGTAAAGAGAGAACTATCACCTCGGATGTACGATGATGCTATCAGCAGACGTTCTTGGATGATGCGCCGGGAATAGTAAGCCGCTGCAGGGACCACAAGACCGCATGTACCCCAGTCCGCGGGTAACTGATGTATATCTCTCACTCCACAGGTCCGAGTTGACCACTTCGCTAAGAGCCTGCTATATGCAGCGCTATAATAGCTGTACCCAGTTCCGTCTGTGGGCTGCAGAATGGTCGGCAACTGGCGGTTTATTCTTGGCTCGCTGCACCTTCCGCTCGTTGGCCACAACCATGCTTGCAGTTCAGCGATTTCATTGTTCCACCTGTTGGTCCTTTTTCCACGAAAGGGATTACATCACCTTTAAATTGATAAGTTTATTGTTTTAAGTTTTTTGATAAAAGCATCGTCAGACGTAACCTTACTCCCATGGCCATTTTGTATTAAGTAAGGCTGAAAACTTACAGAACTTGGTGCTTTTTAGGATACAAATTGCTGCATTTTTTAAATAGTTGTTTCTATCCTACTTTTTCTTATCATTTTCTCTCTTTGATTTGTTACAATTTTACAAAGCTAGAATATTTTCAATTTGAAATGACATTCGGTAAATAGGTTTTCTTTTGTTTTCTCGTATAAGTATGCCCTGCTTGGAAAAAAAATAAATTATTTAACCAATTTAATCATGTGGAAAATGTGAAAAAATATCTTTGATATCACCAGTTGCCGGAATATCACTTTTTTCTCTCATTAAATAAACTTCTACTTGCCGATAATAAATCAAAAAAATTACTTAAAATCTTCTGCAATTACGTCTAATTGACCAGTTCAATGCTGCCGCTACCAGAGCCGTTGCCATTACGTTGGCCGTTATAATGATTCGCACTCTAACTGATAATGGTTAGGAAATTAGCCAATTTTCATCAACTCGCGCCGGTCGCTTACAAGTCATTTTGTAGCAATCGAATTTTCCATTAGCCATCCTCGCATAGAAGTGTGCCGAAGAATTGCAGGTTCGACATTGTACGTTACCAGCATGAATACCAGTCCGACTCAGTAAGACCTCAAACAGTCGGGGAGATTCTTTTAAACAATTTCGTAAGTTTTGCAGTTATATTCGTATGCCAGGCATGGAGTATCCAGATACAAGTAGAAGAGATATGCTACTTTTTATGAATACTGACACAGATTTCGCGACCCGACGAGCGAATAACGTGAGAAATTTACAAATTGTCGCTTGGGGAGCACTTAATGTGCGTAAATATGTATTTATGGAGCGATTTCGGTATTTCCTCAAGCATGAAGTTCAAGTAGTGCGAAAACAAGTTGTTGGAATTGGTTGCATTACAACTGTTTCGACCAGGTTCACCGAGATCAACTAAAACCCTACCGACCAGTACGTTTACTTCAACTTGGACGCCCAGTTGCCTATCAAACGTGATGATGCGAACATATAATTGGTAATCTACAATCTACCGCAAGAATTTCATCTGGTTAACGATGAAATATGGCTGATTGGACGCCAGCAAGGTCAGATGTATGCTCCCAGACTCGATCAGTTGTACTGTGAAATGCAAGTATTTTCGCAATTTGAATCTTGTATGAAAAACGGCGACTAGCACGGAAAACCTCGAAAGAAACCACCGACGTACGCTCGATCCGATAATTCGATCTGAGAGATTGACTGTTTCGCGAATGCTGGCCTCATGGATGCGGGCAATCTTATGAAGCAATTTGTATCGCTTCTTTTACGTCGCCGAAGTCCAAATGTGAACATGAAAATGTACCTACATGTTTTTAAGTGTTCAAGTTTTTGTATGGAATGTCGATGGTTACCATTTTCGGATAATTTGATTTCGCAGCGGTATTTAGCCATTTATGTAACGAAATCAACACTGATGATTCCCATATTGAAAAAAGAAATGTCGGTCTTGATGACAATCTTTATCCTACAAATATTTCACGACACGGAAGTACATTCTACACATTGATGAGCATATCTATGTGTGAAAAAAAATCTAGCGGATTTCCAAGTGATAAGTAGCGGAAATTTCAAGTTTTAAGTTGATGGGAAAATGTATTCGTGCAAAACATTTTCTTCTAGACACTCAAGTGAGTTTCATTTTCCAGAATCATAACACTTATGGGTATGATTATCACTTTCATCAAATTGTTCCTTCATATTTCATATTGCACACTACTCTCACCCATTCAAGTATCTTTTTACTAGCTCGAAAGTAACATTTATTTTTCAAACTACAAGAAATATATTACTTTGGTGCCGACCTTGTAGCTAATGGTGGTATAATTAAGCTTCAGGTTATGTTTGTTGGCAAGCGAATGTGGAGCATTGGATAGTTTTTTCGTGCTCATTGAAAATATGTTTTTTGCAGTTGTAAAAAAGAGAAAACTTAAAAGAACGTTTAATAGGTATTAAGTTCAGTTGAGCTAGTCAATTTATATAAATGTAACTCTGTATTGAAAGATTTGTCTATTCGTGAATAAATAAATAACTTATCAATCATTTTTCGCTATGACAACTTGTTAGACTTTATGTTTGTGATCGCTTCAATCGCTCTTGTAGATATGTAAGTGCATTGAGCAGTCAGTTTTCAGTGATGATAAATACCAATAACTCACAACACTTTTTAATTCGGATAGCCTCTGCATTTCGGTTATCTTAACGTAATCGTAATAATATAAAAAAAAAAACCCTAGCGCATCAGAACCGCTAGAAACACTAATGTTCGAAGAACAGTAGAGGATTTGTGCAGATTTTGAGTGTGCATTCTACCACAACTTACTTTTCCTACTTAAAACTAATACACCCTAAGTAATAATAGAATCTAAGCTTATTTTAATTTCGGTGACTTGATCGAAAGTTACTGCGGTAGAAAGGTGTTTGGGGTTACCATCCGAAAAATGTCCAGAGCTTAGAAAATGTTTGCGATGAAAATACTTAATGCAATCATTTATTGGAACGAAAATAACAAAAAGGCGTAGCGCTGGCAGCTCTTTCCTAGCACCGAAGCCAAAAATATGTCGCATCTGCCTTACGTTGAAGTCAACCTGCTCTGCGTATTTCGTATTGATCCGATGATTGCATTGGAAGTTATAAGGATGCAAAGAAATTTAGGGCTACCATTCGCAAAAGTTTTCAAATTTTATAGATCTTAATATTTGGTGTTAATTTTCACTATAACATCACCACGATTGGAAAATTCTATGCTAAAATCGCTTACTAAAGGTATCCCAAAAAAATAAAAAAAAACAATCATAGCTGGCAGCCCTATCATTGTTTTGAGCTTAGATTTCTACTGAATATTGCCTACAATTTGTTTAGTTTGTTATTTGAATTTCGTTATGATTCAATGATTGTACTGGAAGCTATAAAGCAAAGAGCTTTATTTTCCTCAAGAATTTTCAAAATTTAAGACACAAAAATTACCATAGCTGGCAGCTGCAACCGAATTTTCCAACCAAATTTCTACCAAACGTGTTTTAAAGTAAGGTTCAGCTAATGTATGAATTTTGTCAAAATCGAATGACTGAATCAGAATTTTTAGGGCAAAAGCAGTTATTTTTCTTAGTGATATTTCAAAATGGTACCACTGGCACAGAATTGCCTGCATTTCAAAATCAGACTTGGTCCTATTAAAACCCATAAATTCTGTAAATTTCAACTAGTTCTGATTACCGGATCGTGAGTTTCCGTGAACAGAAGTTTTTTATGCTAAAAATATAGGTAATTTGGGAAAGGGTTACCAGGCGTACCCATTGTAAAATTTCAATTTTTTTACCTAAGCTATGTAGACAAAGCATAATATTCATATATAGGTTGCTTTTTTCCAAAACAACAACATTTTTTCAGGAGAGTCAATGATTTGAAGGTTTTCACTTTCAGTACCTGCCCTAACTACAGGCTTGTCAACACGCTCATTAAAAGCAACGCAAATTCACAAAAAAATAATACCAATATGTCCTGAAAGTTTCATAATGATTTAATAGCTCTGTCAAAAGTTATCGCAATTTAAAATTTTTTTTAAATTTCCCGTTCTCTTTTTAGGCACCTAGCGCACACATGGGGTTCAAAAATTCCAAAACATTATCCGATTCACATTCAAAACACGTTCAAAATACATTTCGTTACCTTAGTTTTTGCGAAAATCATTTGTGGACAGAATAATAGGTATATTAAAAAGACCACTAAAATGGCCGTCGGCGCCAAAGGGTTAAATTTAATTAACATTTGTTTACCTACCTAATTTGCATAGACATTAATGAGCTGAAAGTTTCAGCTCAATCAGATGGCGCGTTCCCGAGAAATAGTTACTGAATTTTTTTGATGAAGATATATATATATATACATATATATATATATATATATATATATATATATATATATATATATATATATATATATATATATATATATATATATATATATATATATATATATATATGCATATGGAAATATATATCAAGCATTAGTAAAAATCTCTTTATTTTTCTGATATTCTCTGTATGTTCAAGTAGCAGACGCTTCGAATCAGCTTCACAAACTCTTAAAATCAACTCCATATGCGGGTCGTGAGATCAAAGTTGAAAATGCTGATTTCACTATATCAGATATACTAAGCCAAAGAAGTATTTATTCATAAATTCGACTCAATTTCAAAATTAAATCGCGTCAAATTTTTCGCACACAACGTTCTTTTCTGGATGGCTTGTGTTAAAGTGGCCAAAATACATAGAAAAAATCCTAATGAATGGATGGAACGAGCTCTGACACATAGTGTCTGAGCACACTCAACAAGGAAAAAAGTATAGCACCACATTCTCCGCAACATCTTCAACAACTGTAACTTCGGCAGCCATCCTTAACAGTAAACTCTAAAGCTGTGTTTAGACATGCGTCCATGCGTTTTTAGATTACACGAGTCAAGTCAACTCAAATCATGTCCTCCATTTTATTTGAAGTACCGTATGCTCGTACTGAAACTTTCTTCTACTCTCCCGTTTTGCGACTCTTACGCAATCACAATAGTCTTCAACTGGGTCCTCTTCCACAATCTATTACCATTTTCAAAAATATGGTCCGTAGTAAAGTTTTCGATTCTAATTAATTAGTTTTTATTTTCTATTCTTGTTTATAATGGATTCTTTCTTTTCTTTTTTGCTCTACTTAATTTAACTTTCTTATATATTACTTGAATTTATTGTATAATTTTATTTTTATATATAGTTATATATTTTTCTAATTAGTTTTATTTTCTATTTTCCTTATTTTCTCCTTTTTTTTCTACTTAATTTTACTATATTTAATTTACCACTTATATTTATATTTACTCATTTACTTCTTACTATTTCTTATTAGGCCGATTTATTCTAGAATTGGACTTTCGTGTTTGTAATGGATTTTTTTTCTCCTTTTTTACTTTACTTTATTTTCTATTTTCTATTTTTTATTACTTTATCTTATTTTAGCTTCAATTATTTTATGTACTTATATTTATATATTCTTATTTAGTTCTTGTTATTTTATTTTGTTCAAGGTATGCAATCTGTAATTGGGCAGTTTTGCCTGTTGTATTGAATACGTACCAAATAAATAAATAAATAAGTAAAATCCAGTTTTTTTAAGGCGGGGCTAAAGCGAAAGAGGTCGGATACGTGGGTTAGTATACCATAGACTTTATTGCTTTCCTTTCGCTGTTTGTAGATGATTAGTGGATGCTTATTTTACCATACGTATGTTGATCCATGATACGTGTGTATGTTGATGTGCATGATAATTTTAATATACGCTGATTTGAATGATTATTTTAATATTGTTTGAATATATACAAATTTTGTAAACATTATATATATATATATATATATATATATATATATATATATATATATATATATATATATATATATATATATATATATATATATATATATATATATATATATATATATATATATATATATATATATATGGCATTCCACACACTGGTGAAATTTGCAAATGTTGTTGGCATATCTTAACAATTGAACTAGGTGGAGTTGAAATAAGGGCTAACTCTTTGATAGCGGCGGCATTTATGTAGGTTTGCAGGTTCCGATTTATTTGTAGAGGGGAAAGAAATTGTGAAAAAAACGATTTATCTATATGACTTAATAGATATATGTATATATATATATATACATATATATATATATATATATATATATATATATATATATATATATATAAATATATATATATATATATATATATATATATATATATATATATAGGTATGTATATGTATATATATATATATACATATATATATATATATATATATATATATATATATATATATATATATATATATATATATATATATATATATATATATATCTATATATATATATATATATATATATATATATATATATATATATATATATATATATATATATATATATCTATATATATATATATATATATATATATATATATATATATATATATATATATATATATATATATATATACAGTGAAAGCTCCCTTTGCGGACAGCTCCCATAAGCGGACATCTCTCTACAGCGGACGTTTTTTTGGAACCATATTTTTTATATGACTCTCCATGTAAAATACACTCTCATAAGCGGACGCTCTGTCGGACGGACACGGACACCATAAATTGTCACCGACAGACTCGAAACGTTCTCAAAAGCGGACTCGAAGCTCCAAAAACGGGCAACAATAATTTCTTTCGATAGCGCGGTAATTCCCCGTAATGTGTGATTTCCCTTTACATGCATGCACATAAGCGCCAGGCGTCGCAGGTGATGATTTTTTTACTTTAATTTGTGCCTTGAAGTGTACTGTTATCAGTGCAGTGCAGCAATGGTACCAGCCAAACGCTTTTTAGCTTTAAGACAGAAAATGGAGGTGGTTAATGTTGCAGAACAAGAACATTTAAGTGTTCGCAAATTGGGCGAGAGGTACGTATGTTGTAAAAATCGGTTTAAAAAAAATTGTAATGCATAAAAATAAATTTAACGATTTTAGGTTTAAAATAAGTAAAACTCAAGCATCAGAAATATTAAAGTCGAAGAAAATCATTCGTAGACAATGGCAAACAAGCGATAATTTAGATCAATAAACAAAAAAAATTAAAAGATGGTGCAGCACAGATTGAAAAGATTTGTTTCGAGTGGTTTGCTCGAGCATGTTCCCGAATCAGGGCAGTTAATAAAAACAAAGGTCAAAGAAGTAGCTAAAGCCTTGGGATATGATAATTTCATTGAATCGGATGGATGGCTACAAAAATGGAGAAAAAGGTAGAACATTAGCTTCAAGTATATCTCTGGTGAGTCAGAATATGTGGACCAATTTCGACAAAAATTTCCAGCGATGCTATTAGGATACCAACCACGAGATATTTTCAACGCAGATGAAAGTTTTTATATTTTAGAGCTTACATTTACTTTTAAAGCTGAAAAGTGTGTAGGTGGCAAAATGGCAAAAGAAATATTGACCATAATGTTGTGCGCAAATATGATAGGAGAAAAAGAAAAGCTTTTTGTTGTTGGGAAAGCTGCTCGACAACGAGAGCAATGAAAAATATTGCAGTTAATAGTTTGACTGGTACGTGGACTTTTAATAAGAAGGCGTGGTGACAAGGACTATAACGACAGACTGGCTTCAAGATATGGACAGGAGAATGGGACTTCAAAAACGTAAAATGTTGCCATTTTCTGTACAACGCTGGGTCGCATCCTACAGATCTGAATTTGGTAAACATTAAAATAATATTTTTTTCTCCTAACACCACATCTGTTTTTCAGCCCATGGACCAGGGAATTATTCAGAATTTCAAGTTTTTCTATCGTGGTTTAATTCTGAACCATGTTCTTTCAAAAATTGATTACGTTTCCTCCGCCTCACAACTTTCAAAATCCATTAACGTTTTGGAATTTAATTTATTAAAACGCATGGGACAAGGTAATTTCAGATACCGTACAAAAATGATTCTTAAAAAATCTGAAGTTCAACAAGCTGACCTGATGGAATATCATGCAGAAGATGATCTCCCACTAGCAACCCTAGCAGAGTTTTGGAGGAACTTTAATGAAATTGAATCATCTGATCAGCTGGATGAAGAATTTACAAATTTGGACCGCACTTTATCAATTGAAGAGAAAGTAAATGAAAATTAAGAAGCCGGAATGAATATAGCGGTTACAGAAGTAAATCATACTTAAGATATAGTATCGGATGACAGTGACGAAGAGGAAAATGAAGATCGTGGTCCAATCAACTCTTACGCCAGTGCCTTAGAGGCCGTTGCAGGCCTAAAAAAGTTTTCAAAGAAAGATTTTATTGCGTTTGAATATTTAAAAAATGTTGAATCACATTTTCAAAATTGTTTTTTGCGAGAAAAACGTGAAAAAAACAAAGCAGTCGAATATACTTGATTTTTTTTAAAATATTTTTTTTAGAATTTCTAAATGATAATATAATGTATACGTGTATATTTTTTACAAATAAAAGTAAGAGCACGTTAGTCGTTTAATATCGTTTGCTTTTACATGACTTTATGTTAGATACTCTCTTATATACGGACACCTCCCATAAGCGGACAAAATTCTTGGAACCGTGAATGTCCGCTTATGAGAGCTTTTACTGTGTATATATATATATATATATATATATATATATATATATATATATATATATATATATATATATATATATATATATATATATATATATATATATATATATATATATATATATATATATATATATATATATATATATATATATATATATATATTCCTATGCATTCAAATTTCTTCGGAATAGACTTGTGCGTAATTATGCAAAAATAATTATCATGCACATCATCCTATATTAAATTAATCATCCGCAAATCGTATATTGAAATAATCATCCGCAAATCATCCATAAATAACAATCAGCAACAGAAGCCATTATTAAACATGCATTATAAAATCTATTGTGCCTGAATCAACCTACTCCACCTAGTTTGCCTTAGACCCGGCTACTTAAACAAAATTGAGTTGACTCGTGTAAATAAAACTCGCTAGATCGCATAGACGCATGGACTCATATCTAAACACAAAAAGTTCCTCGTGAACTTGTTTGTTTTTTATTCACCTGGTCCAAGTATCTCTTACATTCCTCATTTCTCTCTTAAGAACTAAACCCAAACACGTATCGGCTTTTCTCTTTTTTCTCACTTATCTTCTCTTGAATATCCAGGATAGGTATGCGATTGAGCTCAGTTGGAATTCATATTTAAAAATAAACGAATTCCCCGGAAAGGTAGGAATTTCGAGGCATAAGCCATTAAAGGCACAGCTCAAATGTCCAATATCAGGTTAAGAAATAGTTTCAGGCTATCTATTTCAATTATCCCCCTATTCACTGCCGCAAAACCTACCTCCCGGAACTTCATGTCTATATATCACGACATGAATATAAGACAACTGCCATCACTGTTTGCTCGTGTGTCAAGTCACAGCTCACTCAATGAAAAGACAATTGGATTCTCCACCAGAGTGTATATTTACTGAGCTGCATAATATAATACATAGATTCTCTTAAACACTACGATACGTCTATAACGTCGACAGTTCAGTTATCGTCTAACTATCCTTTTTCGCTTACCTTCACTTTACATGTGCCACAGCAAAACTAGGATACGTCCCTAAATTGTTTTTCTGAGAAAAATTGACACCTTGAACTACCAGGAAATATCTTTTGCTGTCTAACGTTTTCATCAAACGTAAAGGACTTACTTCAAGGAGTCTTTTGGCCAACATGTATCTGAGCGAAAGGATTTTAACCGACCTGCGACGAAATTTTCACCTCAGAGCTCCAAGTTAAATCTTAGTATTTACTATCCAAATGTAAGCGGTTTAAATACTATGATCAATGAAATTTACTTATCCTCTATCATAGTCTGCGATGATATCATTTGTCTCACGGAAACTTGGTTAACCGCAGACATTCGTGACAATGAAATGTTTTATTGCCAAGTGCTCTTCCTTAAAAACAGTAACCGTTTAGTCAATAACATACTTGAATATAATGATCAAAATTGGTGTCATCATTTCAGGTATCTCAAGATGCTTTACAATTTTTTTTCCTATGATAATGCCAAAGCTCAGGGGATAGCCCTTTGAAGCGAATGCTTAGCGATGGCGGTAGGGAGACACATATGGGAGAAGCCGATATCAATAATTCTATTATTCTTTTTAAGTGCCACATTTATTTCTTATTTTCCAAAGCGCTACTGTTATGCCTAGTCGCTACTAAAGCTTTAATGTAGCACTTAATTAATGGAGTCCTGGTATTATATGCCCAGTCGCCGATTGTTAAGACAACACAAGACGAACAAATATAGCCATGCGCACGGCGGGATTCGAACCCGCGGGCAGTAGATCGCTGCTTCGGACTGACGCGTTAGCGAGCTAAGCTACCGACTTCCATCCAATGTAGATTCATTTATTCCTTGCTTTTGAAATTTAATTTCCCCTACGTTGTACATAGTGAACGTCCAACTCTCTTGAAAGTTCTAAATCTTAAAAAAATTTGATTAGTGTCTTCTCTTCAAACTTCACAGAATCCTTAAAGTGGCCCCCTTTGATACTGGCTTTGACTGTGGTATTCCGAATATCCGAACTAAGACTTTATCTTCTTACTTGTGCGTTCTTCTTTCAATAACGATAAATCTAAGTATTACTTCGGGTATAGCATACTACGCTCCCTAACACATCTCCAATACCACTCCTAGAGAGCGGAACGTTTGTACGTGTTTACTTCAGTACATAAAAAAAACTCTAGCGCACCTGAACCGCTAAAAATACTAATGTTTGATGAATAATAGAAGAACCGTGCAGATTTTGAGTGCGTTTTCTACCAAATGTGCTCCAACCTGTTTCGAGTGCGATACCAATTTGATCTTAATAATGCATTTAAACTCATAGGGTGGAAAGGATTTCAGGATTAACATTTGCATGAATTTCAAGATTTAGAAAAGCCAAACGCTGCAAAACGTTGAAAACAGCATAACATAGCATAAACAAAGAAAATGCTTAGTTCTTGCAACATTTTACCAGCACTGCAACTAAAAGTCTCCCACAACTGCCTCACGTCAAAATCAAATAAATCTATCGATAAATCTATCAAATAAAATTTTCTATGTAAATAAAGAATTTTTCAATTTTAATCATCCCGCAAAACCAATTTCAATATCTTAATGTGGTTGATAATTTTAGGGACCTTTTGCGTAATATTTGGCTGGAAACTCAAAATCGTTCAACATATGATGCACCCGTCTGCCATAGCTCCTAAATTGTTTGGGTTTCTCCTTAGATCTTTCAAACCATTTGTTAACTTCTCCACCTGTTTGCATCTTTTTCCGTACATTTGATCGAAGTGTTTTGGAATATTGTCGGCAAGTGTGGTGTCTTCAGTGTCAATACCTTAGAGCCAAAATAGACGAGCGGAGCTATCGCCGCGTTTTTCCGCCGAGCTTTTGAGCTTGCAAATGGAACACATGAGTTTGTATGAAGCAAACTATACGAGCGCGATTTTAGCTGCGTGTTAAATCCATACATTTTCAAAAGCTCGGCGGAAAAACGCGGCGATAGCTCCGCTCGTCTATTTTGGCCCTAAGGGCCTATTTTGGCCCTAAGGCCAATGACACACAGAGCGGTTTTTGCGAGGCGTTTCCCGAGAGGAAAACCGAGTCGGTATAGTCGTACATTACTTTAGCATTGTGATGACACACACCGCGGTGCGAACCGCCTCTCGGTTTCAGAATCGCGTCGGTTGATGAGAGAAATGACCCACCGACTCGGTTTTCGAGCGTTTTTCGATGAGTTCATTGCTGCGTAGTCCGATCGAGCTGAAATTTTCTGGATGCATTGATGAATGCATGGGATAGGAGAAGGAAAATCTGATACTTCGACGTAATTTGTAACTGAACCGACTCGATAAACGCTTATGAAAACTTCTGTGTGTGGCAGCCGACGCGCCAAACCGAAGCGTTAAACGCTTCGGTGAAACCGAACTGTCTGTCATTGGCCTAAGGAACTATCGCCGCGTTTTTCCGCCGAGCTTTTGAGCTTGCAATTGGAACATATGGGTTTGTATGAAGCAAACTATACGAGCTCGTTTTGAGCTGCGTGTTTCGCCGTGCTACTGTGTGCCCGCTGAGCAACGCGCACAGTTGCGTTGAGAGCTTTCCCGCGCTGCGGATTTGAGCTTCTCTGTATGAATCGTATAGTTTCTACAGTACAACGTAGAATTCAGAATGCAGAGAAATTCAAAGCAATGCATGTACGTATATGTACACATTGTTTTATTAAATTTATTTTCGAAATAGAAAAACGTCCCATTTCGTACAATTTCAAACTTAAGGAATTTGGCAATAGAAATCTTAAAGACAAATTGTGAGAAGAAGTAACACGTGTAATTTTTGGTGGTTGGGAGCAATTTCCAGTTGAACGAAAAAGCAATAAATGTAAGTATGTATAAGTAAAAGTTTTCTTTCATTATTTAAATTTTATCATATTGATAATGAACAGAACCTGCTAGGCTATCGAAATATTGTGAATATTTTTCACGATTTTGCAAAGCGTTTGATGGACCTCCTGTTCCTATCTGTTCCATTCTCCCGAAGGGACAAATTTATTTATCAGAGTCAGTGCAGTGGCCATCTCTTCTTCTTACGAAATTGTGTAAAACACATGCTGCTTTCGTAATTTCACACGCATAATCTATTGAAACAAGAATATTTATATGAAATATTCTTCACATATTCACCAGAATGCCAAATCCGCATTCAATGTATATATCGTCGTGCTAAGCAGAGTCGATAATTAAAAACTTTTCCCTTGAGCCCAAGGCTTTTTCTGGCCAATGGCTGTTACACATTTGTGCTCAAATATAACTAATTCTCCACACACGACGGACATACATGCTAACACAGTGGAATTCATTGTAAACTGTGAAATGTGCAATTTTTCGCAGCAGTGTAACAATGTCGCGTTTTTCCGACCTCGTGTAGTTTGAATCTTCAGCGTGAAAAAGCTCGGCGAAAACACGCAGAATTTATCCCGCTCGTTTATTTTGGCCCTTAGAATGCATCCAACGTAAGCTTACCCGCATATTATTTTGCAAATTCCAACATACATACCTTCTTGCGATTTTAATCATCGACTTTTCGATATTTATTACTGACTGACACCTTTTTGAATCACGCAAAGTTTTCCTTTGACAAATGTCTTCGACAATCTTGCATTAGCGTTTTGTTTTTTCTGTTTAAAAGCTGTGAAATCGTTATAATCGTTCGAAAGTTTCAATTTGAAACTTTCCAAGCTTAAAAGTTGGGAAATCGTCATAATCGGGCGAAAAGCACATGGTTTGTGAATTAGACTTAAACTGAACTACGAACTAAAGTTTGAGAGTAGTTGTTAATAACATAGTAGGTCTGTTCATGTATTTAAAAAATAGTGTTATTTATAGGGTGGTTATTATAGTGTATAAAACGAGTAAAATTTCTTTTTTTAATTTTAAATTATTTTATTTAAATAAAGACGCCCCCGAAAACAAGCGCAGCACAAAGCATTCAACGGTTGCTTCGAAAATCGTAAAAGATATGAAAAATCAAACATCGGCAACTTCAATTTCATTGACAAAACTCACATAATTTCAAAAAAAAATGACTAGAATGAATGATATATTACTTCTATAGTAATCTTTAACAAAAAAAGGTCGTGTGTTGCGTAATGAGAACATATTTCGGAAATCTCATAAGATTCAATATAAATCAACTATTCATTGCTGCAGCAACAGATTTTTGCAGCTGGCTTCTTTTTGTGGAATTTGGCTTGCAGGAAGAATACAAAACCGACTTTCTGCGAATCTATTTTAATATATTTCAGACACGCGAACAGACCTAGTCTTAACTTCTGTAATTGAACGTTTCTAATTTAAAATTCTGAACGAGTTTCAAACTTCGATATGATAATGTATTGGAAATGTTATACCCTATATGGTGAGTGAAAAAAGATTAAAAAAAATTGTAAAGTTTCGGATTGCGATAACATCCGACAGAATTAAATCATACTTGCTTCAAGTTGACATCACTACAAATGTTATAGGATAGATTGATGTTTGTGAGTTTCAGACCTTAGTAGTCGTTTAGTAATCATGTAGATACGGCAAGCACATAAAGCGATATCATTTAAATCATCAAGAGTCCTGAAAAATTTTGGTTTTTGAAACATACACAAACAATACATAAATTTAATCCTGTGTTCACATTTGAAAATTAAAGTTTTCGAAATTCCGTGTCCCAGAAAAACGGTAGCACTTAACCAAATTAATTATTTTTTGATCTCACCAAATGTGTTGACGTTAGAACTCACGGCTCGATAAACAGATTCAATTGAATTTCTCAAAATATGTTGACCTTAAGTAGAGTCAGATCTGATAGAAGTTTAATAGGATTGTACCACGAACCAAGAATGTTCTTGACAGTGATGATCGTAATTGCTATTTTTAAATAGTAAAAACAACCGCTATTTCTAAATAGCAGCTAAAAAAATTTCAGCTTTTAATTTCAGAGGCAACATTATTGTGCCATGGCGATTTTATTTTCAAATGTCGGATATCGACTGGGTTTTTGTTCGACATAATTTATGTGCTATTTAACTATTATTCTATTGGTTTCATCGCATCGCAGTAGTTTTGATTGCAATTTCATCGCCCAGTTGTGAAGACAATCTATCGGCAAAAAACCTACGAACGGGAAACGGTATACGAGTCGGGCAACATTCATGCAAACGGATGCCAAAACAGCACGATTGATACCATAAAGACCTTAATCCATGCTACTATTGGTATTTATTGCTGCTCAGTGGTGTCTGTTATGTTATCCAGATAGTATTTAAATAAAATAGCAGATTCTCTGATTTGTAAATAGCAGGCTGCTATTGCTATTGAAGAAAAAGCAGTTGAAAAATAGCAGTCTGCTATTTAACAGCCCATCACTAGTTTTTGAATAGGTAGTATATATGTATGTGCGCTTTGCGATGTAATTACATTTTCGTGGGTGAATAAAAACTGATTAGGTGAAAATTTGTAAACAGCTAAGAATATTGTGTGTGACGGTTAGAAGCAGGCTATGAGTTAGAGGTAGCTGTGTATCTTGTACAAAAGCATCGCAAATGAATCAAATATGATATACTTCCATTCATTTTCGGGAATAAAATGCCAGTTTTCTAAAAAATCTTGTTTTAATGTAGCTTTGCAAGACTATTATAACTAGGTATCATTTTGATACACATTGTTGAAATTGTTGATACGATGGACAAACTTTTGGATATAATTTGAAACTTCTGAAGTGGCACTACTGCTTGCGATGTAATTTGTGATTTCGATTGGAATTTCATCGTTGAATTTTCCTTTGTGTGGTATTTGAAAACATTTGATTCTTTTGCCGATTTAGCTAGATTACTGGAATTAGATTAAATATTTTAAATATTCTTTTTTGTATTAATTGCGAAAAAAATCCGAATTTTAAAATATTGTAAACGTATTGGGAAAGGTAATGCCGTATTCATATTTATTGTGAAATTTCTATTATCACTGTCTCTAAACAATTCTTAAAACTATCACGATTCTTTACATTAACCGTTAAGCTTTCAATTTAATGCTTAGCTCCTCTACAGATACCAAACAACATTAGCCGTCGTCGAATTATTAACTTTATCTAGATTGTCACTATTGGCTTTTGTATGTACCTATGCAAAGACGACAATAAACTACATAGCTGCAAAGGTATGCATGCGTGAAATGTTTTTTCTTTTTCAGTTTTTACTCGTTCTGAATAAATAAAACTATGGATTCGTCCGCAAGAGCCACTGATACGAGCTGGTACATAAAAAGGTCTCAAAGTCATTTTTTTATTCAAATCGTTCCGCATGATAATAAAGCGTCCAATAACACCACAAATGACCGGTTTTAGATATAAGTATGATACTACTTGTACATACCAAGCAGACGTGAGTATGCAAATAAACAAGAACTGGCTATGATCAGAGGCGATCAGACGCAGAGCAGATTAAACAGAAACAAAAGTATTTTGTAGACAAATTTTACAGCCAAGAACTTGAATTTAGAACTTTTCAAGCCGGTAAAATGGATTTGGCGTGCAAGAGATAGTATGAGTTGAGTATGTCAAAGAGAGGGCTAATAGCAGAGATTGTTCCAAATAAAGGATAATTGCTTTGAAATATATTGTGACTAATTCAGAAAGCCTACTAATTGTAGCACTAAGAAATATTAAAAGAGTCATGCTAGCATATGGCAGCGGAAATTAAAAGCTTTCAAAGAAGTCATAATATAAAATACTTTTTTTTTTGTTAAATATTGCGTCAATGCTTAAAAACTTTAACGCATTAGAACTATTAGCATTGGTTTGCAACGTTATAACCACTTCATATGTGATAGAAACCCTAAGCACATGCTTACTTTGCTTATAGGCTAATCTTGCTCTGCGTCCAATTTACAACCTGGTGGATCACTGAAAAATATAACAGCATTATCCTGGCTCAGTGGAGCGTTTCTTGGTCCCCTTTAGGTTTGCAGGTTGCACTGCTGACTAGTGAGAAGTCCAGGATATGGCATTCGAATACCGCCACTTTTGACAGATTTGGCGCATATATGAAGATTGGTC
This sequence comes from Nemotelus nigrinus, assembly GCA_947369275.1. Lineage (NCBI taxonomy): Eukaryota > Metazoa > Arthropoda > Insecta > Diptera > Stratiomyidae > Nemotelus > Nemotelus nigrinus. The sequence continues at coordinate 78,268,585 of OX376375.1, forward strand.
AAATAAGAGTCTATATTGTAAAATCTGACCTGAAGGTGTATGTCTTAATCAATCTGGCCACAGTTTTGAGATATGCAAATAGTACAATAACATACGGTACATGATAGCTATTAGAAATAGTGAATTTTGTCTTTCCTCGTTTTTGAATAATTCAGTATTGCCGACTTCACTCCGGGCTTCATTCGGTTGATGCCGGTAGATTTGAAGCTAACGTTGGTTTATTTACGTTGGTTTTTGCAGCAGGATCTGAGCTAGCTCTACAGCTCAGCCAGCATGACTGCCGATCATCTTTGGTCAGGACAATTCTAGATCTGGTTACATCAGCAAATTCTTAATGACTATTTTCTTCGTTATCTGTTTCCGGATGTCCATTGTCACAGGCATCCAAAAATGTTTCATCTTGGTATACAACAATGTCAGACACTCTTTTAAAATTTTCAATCTACTACAGGGCTTGCTTGAGATTTCTTCGGCCTGCTCGCCTTAAATATGCAGTCTTGAATTACGTACCTATAATTTACTATTTTTTTATAGAATACAAATAGACCGTGAAATTGTGGAATTAGCTTCTTGTTAATTCCCGCAGTAGTATCGACATTCCTAACTTCAACAAAATGACCAGTTTTATATAAGTTTTTACAGGTCTGCTGAGTTTATTGTAGTACGCTTGTCACTTGGATAGAGCCTCAGCAGCAGGTTCTCTGATTTGACGTAGGTTTCTTTCCTTAAACCCTAAGTTTGCATGGAGTAGTTTCAAATGGCCCTTAGTATTCCGACCTCTTGGGTGTTTTATGCCTTGTCAACGCTATGTCGTCTAGAATCTCCAGACTTCGGGGACTTTTATTATGTCCCAGAAGAAAGGAAATGCAGAGCCAAGCAGCTTCATCTCGCTAGTGCCGAACGGTGTGCGAAAAGATGCTCTTCACTCTTTGTCACTTCTTCGTAGTATTTATAGCAGCCTTACTAATCCTGTGGAAGAACTTGGTCCTTGAACTTTTTCGCGAACGTTGCCCTAGTCTTATTTTGATTGCTGAGGTTCAGCATTTCCATTATGTGCTTAGTGTTCTTCGGGATACTAAGATAATATGGATTTTTGGTCTCTTGATTTATCTCATCACCTGTATTTCCACTTGTTCTTAAATTTTAGGGTATCAGAATATAAGATCTAGATGTGCTTCCTTTTCCACAGCTAGGGTGGAGCTAATTGTTCCTAAAATCAGCAGGCAGGGCATCTTTGGAAACTTTTTCAGCTTGAGTTTTTTTTCGACCAGACTGTGGATCTATACAAAATGGTAAGCCTCACTATTTGTTTGTAGGTTCAAAGTTTCTGCCTTGGAGGTAGTCTTTAGCTGCGTCCAAACATTTGCTTTGTCATCCAAAGTGCCATAGTGGATTTCAAAATCGTTTTGATTGTTAGTGAGAGGTGAATTTCCTGTCCAGGTGGAATCCTAGATATTTTACCTCTTCTATGCTCCTAATTCTAAAGGCTCTCCCTGGTAAATTGAACAATGTTAGTCTCTCGAGGAGTTATGGACAGACCTTCCTCTTGCATAATTGTCCTCCTTCATTAGGGTCTTTTCCATTCACGACCTCAAAGTATCTGAGAGAGATTCTCTTTTTATTACCGCGATAATATCTGCGTATCTAACAGCGGCTAAAACTTTAATGTTGAGGGTAAAATCTATCGTCAACAATTCTGAATCATCATATTGGAAAGTATGCCACCCTGCGGACATCCCATCTTAGTGTTCGCTCTTAGATTCGCTTCCCCGAGCTATGCGAATACAGCTCAGCACCTCAGTATTTTACTCGTATATATCACAATCTATTGAGGGGCTTTTCTCCTCTGGAGTGAATGTTACAGCGGGATGTGTCTCGCAGTGTCAAGGGAGTTTAATTATTGGTGTGCAAAGTTTTCGCTCAGGTCGCTTGTTTTCTTTCGCAGCCTTACTATGATTACTAATTTTGCACCCTGGAAATTGTGTTTTGAGCAACACTCTCAATGTGCCCTCGAAAGCAGTGATGCCATTTATTTTTTTGGAATTATGCTAGATTCAATTGTATTTAATGCTAAATAATGCTAGATATTGTAAAATTATAATGTTAAATAATGCTTTCTTATTTAATTGATATAAACATGGTTTAATATGAAAACAATATGTACATTTATATGAAGGGTGATCAATAAGTAATAATAATCGATTATTTCCAGTTCGCATAAAATTACAAGTCAGCATGAAAGAAACATATAAATAGGCGTCGATTCCAGGGAGCTACATTCATTTGAATACGAACAGTCGAAGAGAGAACATCAAAATGGGGAAAAACGAAATTAAAGCTGTCATTAAGTACCTCTGTTTGAAAAAACTGTCTACCAGAGGCATACACGGCGACATGGTGGAAACATTAGGGGACTCTGCTCCTCCATATTTCACCGTTGCTGGCTAGGCCAAGGAGTTTAAGCTGGGAATAACATCCACTGAAGATTAACACCACGAAGGGCGTCCATCCGCATCCCTCACTGAAGACAACGTAAAAAAAGTCGAAGATGTCGTGTTGGCAGATCAAAGAGTGACCCTCAGGCATGTAGCTGAGGTGACAGGGATCTCATGTGATAGTGTTCGAAAAATCTCTGCCAACAAATTACATATCAAGAAGGTATCTGCGCGTTGGGTACCGAGAATGTTAACGGACGAGCATAAGAAGAAACGAGACGTCATTTCCAGGATGAATCTCAAAAAGTTCTAGGCAGCTCAGGAGAATTTTTTGTCACATTTCGTGACCATGGACGAGACCTGGATCCACCATTTTGATCCAGAAACCAAAACGCAATCAATGACCTGGAAGCAACTCTCTTCATCGACGCCGAAGAAATCCAAAGTGTCAAGTTCGGCAGGAAAGGTTATGGCATCAGTTATTTGGGACGCTGAAAAATTATTATGGTGGAATATTTGGAAAAAGCAGCCGCTATATCAGGCTCTTACTAAGTAGACCAAATAAGAATATTGCGAGAGGCGATGAAGGAGAAAAGGCACGGCAAACTGCGAGCCGAAGTTTTGTTTCTTCAAAATAACGGGACCGGCTCACAAGGTTGCAATTTCGATGGATACAATCAAAGAAACAGGATTCGAACTGCTTGAACACCCACCCTATTCGCCGAATCTATCTCTCAGTGGCTTCTACCTCTTTCCTCGGCTCAAACAACACCTTCGGAGTAAGAAATTTGAAGATGATAGAGAAGTGATGGCTGCTGTTGATGCATTTTGGGAGAGTAAATAAATATAAAGAAAGAATTTTTTCTAAGGATATCCTGGGTTGGGAAAACATATGGACGAAATGTAATAACTTGTTAAAAGACTATATTGAAAAATAAATATACCTTTTAAGTTTAATCATCTTGGTTTATATTCATTACTATTACTTATTGATCAACCCTCGTATGTATAACAAAAACAAATTAGAAGTTTAAAATTTACATCTCAAAATGATTCTTTATCTATTACAGACATATCAGTTATATCTACATCTTCTTCTCTTGTGTAAAGCTTATTTCTACTAACATTTTTCAAAATATTGTTTGGAATCTCACAATCAAAACAGCAACAATTATTTATTTTTGAGTGAAAAAAAAGTGTTAGTGTCGGATAACGAAGATTTTTCTCCAGCGTTATCCGTGCGATCGCTTGCATTTGAGGCCCTAAAAAAACAATTGATTCACATTATTCAAGAAAAAATATCTAACTAGAATGCACATACTTTGGTAAACTTGAACTAGTAGATGCCCGAGGCTCCTGGGAATCTGAAGTGGATGGGATCACATCACTGATTTTTAGCATCATCACGATTTAATTGAACGTTACTATATTCAAAGCAATATAAAAGACTTTATAATCTTTATATTTTAGACTTTATAATCACTATCATTATTTCAAAATCAGACAACTGTCACTTCTGGTTGTCACTTCTAAGAAAATGCCATGAGTAGGTTTTTGTATTTGTCATGAATTTCCGCCACCACATGATTCAGGAAGTTTCCTTTCATGAACGCGAATGAAAGTACACGAACAGAGCTATTATTGAGAAAAATCTGATGGGCAAGATTGTAAATAGATGAGTGGCAGATTATTCCAAAATTTAAATTTAAATGCTAAAAATAATGCTAGATGCTAACTCCAAATTTTGAATGCCGTTTTGGAAAAAATAATGCTAGATCTAGCATTCAAAATGCTAAAATGGCCTCACTGCTCGAAAGTAGTTATCATTGCTCCACCTGCTATTGAAAATCTCACAGAAGGTACTCCTCAGTTTTCTTTAGCTTTTTGCTGTATTCTGAGAGTTTCTTCTTATATATTTTCTGTTCTCGCAGCTCTGCTAATCTGTAGCTCTTTGGTCGGCAAAGGGTCCTTCGTTTTGGAGGCAGAAGTTTTTCGGGAAAGTTGTTACTGTTGTCTGTTGTCATGGACCTTATTATCCTAGTTTGGTAGGATTTCGGCTGAAAAAATGATAGAGCTACCAGGAATGGTAATTATTGTTATTTGTTGCCAAGGGATGCTGGCGATTATTTTTAAGTGGTGGCATTGCAGTAAAAGTAAGCAACAAATATTTCAGTTTTGAAAATTTTGAAATTCCAGAGGGTGGTAACTCTCAAATTCTTTTTACTCTTGTAACTACTAACACAGTTATTTTATTGAAGTGAAATTTACAGAATTGGTTTGCCTCGATTGATGCTTACTTGGGACACTTTTGACTATTATGCTAGCAGAGGTTGCCAGCACCAGACATTTTTGTTATTTTGGCACCAACGTATGCTATTGTTAAATTTTCAACGAAAATATTTATAAAAAGTTAGCATTTTCAAAATTATGAAAACTGAAAAAATTTCTTAATCCTATTACTCCTTGTGCAGTCATCGGATAAAATTGAAATGCACAGAATGCGTTAATCTTGACGTGGAAAAGTTGTGTTAGACATGTAATTGCAGTGCCAATAAAGTGCTGCCAGCACTAAGTATTTTCATCGTTTATGTTTAAGGGATGCTGTCATCAAATTTTTATATAATTAGTATCTTATACTGTTAAATGTTTGGCTCTCCTAAATTTTGAAACAAACTTTTCTTCCCTGTCGCATCCGATGCATTCGTCGGGTCAAAATGGTACATGATCCTCGATACAAGTTGATTGTAATATGGAGCATGCTTGATGGAATATGCATTCAAAATCTACACAATTCCTCTACTTTCATTTGAAAATCGGTCTTCCTGACGGTTACTAAGCGTTTTTTGGAGAAAAATCGAATTTATGTCAAGCATTAGGGAAACCTTTTAAAAATTTGCCGAACCCTATTTCAAGGAAACTTAATTTGGGCCAAGTATAGCTGCTGAAACACAATGTGCAGCTGTGGCCGTGGCCTGCAGCGTAGCCACGAGCTGTAAAAAAGTTAAAAGCACAGGATTGCATTGAACCAGTTACAATGCGTAGCCCACGACACCGTGTCCTTGACCGAAGTAGACCAACATTTTACTTTTGGCCTGGCTACAAATTTGACAAGTCGTATATGACATGTTGTGGCTATGGAATTTTGTGGAATTACTGGCGGAAATGAAAGTTTTGAGTCATTCAATGAGTAAACAGTGTAAAGGAATGGTTAAAGTTTTTAAAGCTCGTGTTTTAGCCTATTTTAACAACGAAACATTTAAAAACAATCAAACTTTGACTGTTATCAGCTTCGAATGCAAGCTTCATCATTGTGTTTGAAATTAGCTACAGTACCTGACGTCAGCACTGACAGCAGCCGCGGCAGGCCACAGCTGCACATTGTGTTTCAGCAGTATTTCTAAACGCTCCGAACCAGTCCTTTTGGTCTTGGCGAACATTTTGTGAATCCTGGAGCCTGAAAAACTTGCTGAAGGGCTTTAACAAAACGTTTACATTAAGTCTTGACGAAGATAAGATACAGTTCGCTACCCAATGTGTTACCCAATCTTTTGAATTGCGCTTATAAAATAATAAGTTTAATCAATGAATTTAAATTCGTCTTTTTTTCAAAAGTTTTGAAGCTCAGACTTTATTGATGACAAATTGATGTACTTTTTTCGACGAAATATAAGAAATTTAGTTAAAGAATATCTTGCAGTTACGTAAAAACAGAATAGTTGAAAATGATTTACGCATGACAGATTTATATAAATTACGCCAAAATAATATTTTCTTTCGCAATTTACATGCAACTATTATCATAATAATTGTTATTAGTGCTGCTGAGAGGTGTTGAAATAAATATTTTTGATAGAATGAAATGGACTAGAGCCATTTGGATCCATTAATTATTAAAAAGACCAAACTTTTGAGTTTATAGAGCTCAATTTTCAAAATCGGAAATATCTCCATCGAAATCTAAAATGAAATTATATTGCTAGCACCGCTAGTATAAGACAGAGAAAAAAAAATCTGAGTAGAAATCAAAGAACGATTTCATTAATATTTGTAGAATTTTATCTCTTAGCTGGAAGAGGTGAAAACTACAGGTCGAGATATTCGTAAGCTATAATCGTATACGAGCATATGAACGAACAATTCGCTCTCAGCAGTTTCGAATCGTGGTCGAATTGAATCTTTCTATTTTTCATAAAAGTATCTGAGAGCTTTGAGTTGGTAATCGATGAAATAAAAGCGGCTTGGAGACACAAATATATTTCAGTATTGAGTCTCAAAGCTTTGAGCACTCATCTAAATCTCTTGGCATTTGGTGAACTAAGTATCTCACAATACAGATCGTATCATTGATGTTCGTCAATCTTATAGGTAATAAGTGGTCGTGAAAATATCTTTTTTCTGCTTCGTTTTGTTTATTTTTGTGCCGTTGAGTAATTAAACATTGAAACTGTGTTTGACTTTTTAAATGTAACCGGTGGACAAGTTTTTTTTTTCTTAAAAGATAGTTCAAAATTATAAGTGTGGTTGGAGTAGGTGAAGATCGCTTATGCAATACACAAGTTTTTATTAGTTTATGCAAAAAAAAAAAACGAACAGAAGTGATATTGCCATGGATTTAGTGACCGAAGAGTAAACGTTTGTTTGATGTTTTTGCTGCCTCAGTTGACAACGCGACGAAGCTAGCTATATGTTTCGTTTTCTTAATGAAGTGCGGTTTTAAGTTTGTTATTGATATTCAATTGAAAATTGTTTGTACCAGGTGATACCTGCCTGGAATATAATCAACTCAGATTTTCTGTATGTATTTGCTAATATGTCTAATCGTTGACATCGGGAGCATTAGCGACGCTTTAGTCTGACACAGAAACAAATTTACGTTTGCACCTTTTTGTCGTTAAATGTTCCATCTCCTTAATTTCGCACAAGCCTATGCAAACTTCATTTAATATTTTCAATTTGTGCCTGCCGTTAAATACTGTTTATCTTGAAAGATGTTGGTTGTATAACTACATGAAATGAAATCAAAAACTGAGACGTGGCATAAGATATATCGGTCGGTTTAAGTCAGTTAGGGCTTCGTCAATAGAAGCGAATTAGTTTAAACTCAACATTGCACCAGAGTCAACTAGAGAGAAAAAGGGAGATCTGCACAGAATATGCAATCATTCAAAATTGGCAATTTCGTGAACAACGCCAATACTTTTTCCCACAAACATTACACATCGGATGGGTGGGAGAAAAGCTGGACTAACCAACAAACATTTTTTATCTAATGATAATTTCTGCAAAATATTTTTGAAAAAGTCCTAAAACTTCAATTTATTTCGAATCGAATTCAACCAAAAACTTATCACACTTATATGATGGCACAAGTGAAAACACTTTATTCATTTTGTTTTTTTTTTCTCCTTTGAAGCATCAAATTCAATTTCGTATAGAGTAGCGTGTAGTAGCTTAAAGTTTTACAAATGATGTGTCTCAAAATGTGAATCCACTGTCCTATATCATGATACTTTTCACGTTTACAAATTGAGTTGAATTGTTTGAATTTCCATGCACATGCGATTTGACCAATAATTTATTTTCATAATACAATATACTCGTTATCGGCACAAATGTTTTGAAATGAATAATTATTTGACTAAATATTTAAACAATGGATGTAATACTGGCCTGTGCAATTTCGTCGATTATGAAAGATTTAAAACACGCCGCTTTTAACTACCTGTCAATTAGTGTTCGCAAATAAATGACAATGATTTCTGATGGATGACGGTGATGGCTTTGCCACCGTAATTTAGATAATGTCGAATAGGAATTAAAATGCGATAATTTAGACTGCTTCTGTTATTTTATTAAATTAAATTTTGATAAATAACATCTTGATTAGACCTTCCTTCACACATATAAAAGATGCTAAAATTCAGATATGCATTTATTTTCGTGCTTTGAAAGATTTTGATTAGAATGTTCTCTGTCATTATTTTAAATGATTAGCTAATTAGTCTCAAAGTGCATATAAAAAGTATTAAAAGATATCAATAATCGATAAAACAGGCAACTGATTTCAGTCACGATAGCGTTACTTCTATAGACGTCTGAATGTCAGCTGGATAAACGCCATTGAGGCAAGGGGTTTGAACGGCTCGAGAGGCAGTTAGGAATTCGTAATTTCAAATGGCGGCGATAACGTGATATCCTACTTCGACAAGGATTCTCCACGAATTGCGATTCCATAAGGACAGTTAGAGTCTCAGAGCTCTGGATGCAACCTATAGCTTTCGGTTCTGGGATAAAGACCTGACAAAGGTGATTAGACTCACGGATGAAGATACCTTTGTCTGACATATAGTGTACTTAAATATTGAACTCTTTTCTGCACTTTTTGAATGACCTTCCATCCATCCAGAAGATACATGTAACGCTCATTGACTGAGGTAACATCAAGAACCTTCCCTCGACTAGAGGTGAGAAAAGTTGTTTTATTGCTGACATTGGCAATGGACACGTCAAAGGCCAAGATGAAGTCAAAAAGTGTCTCATCGTAGCCATTAATGTCAGAGCTGTCCCACACTTCATGATGAGCATGAGAGTCAACTCCTAGAGTAAGAAATCAGCCGCAGCCCCAACTATTTTGACGATGTCACAAGAGGGACTCACACCATGATCGTTTGCTTTATAGAAAAAATCAAACGAGTATGTTCTTCTATTGGCTTCTGCAGCGATACCTATATTATCCTTGTCACAAAAGTTGTGAAGAGCACGTATATTAATTATATTCTTGGCAAAGATGCACACTAATGGTTTATCTTGGCTATTTCGTGTTATCAGTCTGTATTCTTTCGTGCGTAGCCAACAAAACTGGTTGTTTATAATCCATGATTTTCGGATTATCAGAATAAGCTCTTGCCCCCGTCTTAGACAAGCGGAGGAGCAAAGCAACTGTGACTGCTTTGGAATGATGAAGGTCGATTGTATGTATTTTCATCAATGCTTCTGTTCCAATTGTACCCACTCCTTCAGTTTCCAGAATGAAGTATCTGGGAGGCTTCCCGACTCGGGGGTAGTCCCAACATTAGCCCCAACATCACAAATTGAAGAGGGTCGGTAGCTTAGCTCACTAACGCGTCAGTCCGAAGCAGCGATCTACTGCCCGCGGGTTCGGATCCTGCCGTGCCCTTGGCTGTATTTGTTCGTTTTGCGTTGTCTTAACAGTCGGCGACTGGGCATACCAACAGCGCTTCGTTCATTAAGTGCCACATTAAAGCTTTAGCAGCGACTAGGCATAACAGTAGCGCTTTAGAAAAATGTTGCACTTAAAAGTTGCACTTAAAAGAATAATGGAATAATTGATATCTGCTTCTCCCATATGTGTCTCCCTACTGCCATCGCTAAGCATTCGCTTCAAAGAGCAATCCCCTGAGCTTTGGCATTATCATAGAAAAAAAGATATAATTTATAAACCAGTGGTGGAGCCGTTACTGAAATGTTCTTTTGTTGAAGCCTCCTGCTTTGGGTTCTGCAAGCACTTTCAGAACCCATCAAACCAGAGCTGTTTGCGCTACAGCGGGCAACCAGAGGGCTAATTTCTCAACTTCCAAATTGATGGTGCCCTTATGGGCCTCCGGAAGCAGTAAAGCTTCCTCATTTAGCATAAAAAGAGCCTGCCGCTGACTCTTAACATACTTGCCGATTTTGGAAACTCTCCAATCTCCCGCGAGGAGATCAGAGCTAATAAGCCTGACAATCTCCATAATTTCCTCTGAATCAAAATGAGAGTATGAAACTCACGCTCTGCATCTACGCGGATTAGAAATTTGGCATCAATTTTAACTAATCAAAGGCCTTTTGTAGTTGACAAAGAACGTTGAAAGCTAGTTTTCTTGTTCCGTAAGCCTCAGTGGAGTCATTGCGTAAAAATTGAGTGCTCAGCTCAGTGAAGCTCAGTGAAATTAATATACTACTTGACTGACTATCCTTGATTTAAATCCTACGAGTATCAACTATTTTTCGAAAACATGGCTGACTGAATTTTTACGGAATAATGAATTCTTTCTGATGCATTCTTATGTTTTGAAATACAAAGATTGCTCTGTGCTGAATTCATTGTCACACCTTTTGCATATATTGTAGCTCATACTATTGTATTCGCAAAGTGTGCGCTACTTAGTCTGCTGCCTATAAGTCTCTGGAAATTTTTCTGTATCACGTATGAATGTTCTTTCGTGCGACTTTGCAGCTTAATTTTTTGCAGTAACCACCAATTGCTCTACTTATGTTTGGTGTCTACGATTTACTCCTAACAAACAATGTCTTAAACTGAATGAAGTTTTTGGCTCATATCGATTGTTTCCAGAGCTCGTAAAAAATTGAAAAACAGGGGCTAGGCGTGGTTACTTTATGAATATCGAAGCTTAATCTGCTGAAATCAATAAAAATCCCATCAAGTACTAAATGTGTCGTCCTACACTTAATTTGATTGCTCCTGATTCCACATATCTTGATTGTGACTCCACAGTCTGTTTGCGGTCTATTTCGTCGTAGTCGTCGTACACTCAAAAAAATTTTGGTTTATTTACAAAAGTGCGTAAAAAGAATATTTTTTTTACGACCAAATCGTGTAATTTTACCCTAAAAAATGATGCAATTTTATGGCTTTTGCGCAAAGGTGAATAGCAAACTAGTAAATTTACACTCTTTTTGCTTCAATTTACAAAAAGCTGTGTGTTATTCAGCTGATATGACGTAAAAGCAAAAAATGCACATCGAACGTGTAAAAAAAATTGTGATTCGTTATTTTAAACGAAAAAATGCATATATTTCCTATTACCAAAGTATTAATTATAGACCCACTTTTTAGCGTGTTGCACTACAGCCCCTCTCGAGGCTTGGCTTCTCGCAGGAGACGCCTCCAGTTGTCTCGATCCAATGACCGCGTCCTCCAATTTCGAAAACCGAGCAGCTTTGCGCAGTCTTCGTCGACAGAGTCAGACCAGCGTTTTCTGGGTTTTCCCACTGGTCTTCGACCCTCGGCCCTTCCGTCGAATACCTTCTTAGGTACTCGATGCTCGTCCATTCGTTGCACGTGACCAGCCCATTGCAGCTTCCGCAGTTTGATTATTGTAGCAACCTCTGGCTCGTCAAAAACCTCGAACAACTCGTGGTTGTACCTTATCCGCCATTGACCGCACTCTTGTTTAGCTCCAATTATACGCCTGAGGACCCGTCTTTCGAAGGCGTTCAATATATTTGCGAATGCTTGGGTAAGGGTCCAAGTTTCACATCCGTAGCACAACACAGGTCTGATTATTGATTTGTAGACTTGGAGCTTCCTCTTTTTGTGTATGCAGCTGGTCTTCAGTAGGGCCAGAACGGAGTAGAAAGTTTTATTAGTGAGCTGTATTCTCCGTTTAATTTGATCACATATAATAGTAATTTGAGATATCATGTTATATCAGAGACCAGGTAAGCATATCAGAGAAGTGGTTGATTGATCTTCAGGCCTACTTCTTTGGCTTCTTGGTCAAGTTTCAACATGAGTACTTTGGCGAATGTGAAGGAACGTGACAAGATGTTAATGTCATCCGCGTAGGCCACTAATTGGTTCAACTTATACAGAAGCGTACCCCCTGTGTCGACATGAATCTTCCTTATCATGTACTCAATTGCTAGGTTGAACAGCAGAGGGGCCAACCCATCGCCTTACTTTAGTCCTACATTTGTATCAAAGGCGTCAGTCAGACTGTTGTTGTTGTTGCGGTCTATCTGCTCATTTTTTTTCTTCCTCCTTTACTTTGCTAGCTACAAGTTTCTACCTTACGCCAAATACCCTATCATTGATTAGTTCTTTGGAAATCTAACCCTTGACGCACAGCCTAGATACCAATGTTAATTCTGGCCTAAACATCATTCTCAATATCTTGCTGAGATCCATCTCAAACTCTCTCTAAGTTTCCGTATATTTCAATATTCACTTAGCGTGTGGTATAATCTAGTTCACGTGATCTAGGTGTTTAACTACTTCTCTCGGCTTACTTCTCTATTCTGCTGTTTCCGTAAATTACTTGCACGCTTTGTTCATAATAGCAGCTTGGTTTTATTATGAGCTGCACCATAATGACCAACCTTATGATATTCACTAGTTTCGGTCTCAGTCTTCCGATTCTCAACGTCAAGTTGATGTGGTTCATCCAAATTTTTGCAGTGGCTTTTGATTTTGAGAGCCACAAACCGTTTCTCAAAAACCCTAAAGATTTCGACACATTCTCAAAGGTTTTTGCATTGAACTACAGCAGTCACCCTAAACGATTTAATCACTCCTTTTTTTCTTCATCCAGAGTTCCACAAGGAACTAATCTTGGACCTTTACTTTTTATTCTGTTTGTCAAGGGTCTTACTTTTGATATCAAGTCCTCATGTCTTGGTGCAGATAACTTAAAACTATGCAAAATAATAAAATCTGTAGACGATTGTCACTAGCTGTAAAATAATGTTTTTTGCCCTTATCCACTGTATGTGTTTCCTTTAAAAATTTCGGAGTTTCTTCATATCTCATTCACTAATAAAAATGAAGTTCATGTATTGTACATAATTTAGGCCTTTTACATGGCTAAATTCAATTCAACTCAATTGGATGGCGGAAGTCAAGCAGAAGGAATCGGGTTTGTTGATTCGTATGCCATCACCTTTTTGACGTTTTCCATTCGCTCATCCTCGTCCTATGTCTGAGAGCATATCCGAAGTCCCGGATGAGTGTGGGAAAAAACTTTATATATAGCGAAATTTTTTTTGATGACTTTGCTCGTTTGTGCTACAATATGCTGCCAAAATTCACATTTATAAAAAAGAAACTTATTGTTAGTAAAACGCAATTATTATGTTATTGCCAAGAAAAAGCTGTTGAAAGAAAAGTGGGTACCAATTTGCTCAAAAATGTTGTGGTCAGACTGCCTCCTAACAGTTTTACTGCTTATTTTTGAGTCGAATTTTCCATTTTATGAAGTCATACTATTTATCACACTATTTCCTTTTCAAAATCATAGTTCACATCTAGATTGTATATCATATCAGTCAAACTAATAATAAAACACAAATTGATTTATTTTAGGATCCATCACCATTAACAAAAATGATTAACGTCAGGATCCTTGGGGTTTTGTGTTTAACTCTTTCTGTAAGTACACTGCAATCTCGATTCTCAATTTTTCCTTAACGTCTCTTTAATTTAATTTTTAGATCGCCACCTGCGCAGATATAAATCTAGAAAATAGAGAGCTTGAAGCTTCATCTTTCATTCAAGAATTGAATAATGAGCTCAATAATAAGCGTAATGTCGAGACAGTTGCTTCATGGGCGTATGCCTCCAACATCACCGATTACAATGAAAAAATGAAGAACGAGATAGCAGCTGAAAATGCGAAATATTTCAAGGAAAAAGCTAGAGAATTGCGTCAGTTTGAATATCAGCATTTCAAGGATGAAGATCTGAAGCGGCAATTCAAGAAGTTATCGAAACTAGGATATGCAGCGTTGCCGGATAAAGAATACAGGGAATTGTTGGATGCCGTCAGTAAGATGGAATCAAATTTTGCTAAGGTGAAAGTTTGTTCATACAATGACAGGACTAAGTGTGATTTGTCCTTGGAGCCTGAAATCGAAGAAGTCATTAGTAAGAGTCGAGATCCTGAAGAGTTGAAATACTATTGGGTTGAATGGTATAACAAGGCTGGTACTCCTGTCCGCGATCATTTCCAAAAATACGTTGATCTCAATAAACAAGCTGCTGTTCTGAATAGTAAGTGACAATTTATTATTAGCATCTGAACTAAATTATTAGTATATTAAAGTGTTTGATGAATGTGAGTGGATTTTTTTTCCTCCTTCCTTCCACTCTCTCCATCATTCTATCAGCGTACACAGTCCGTGTGCACCATCTTTACCCTCCAGTAAGTTTTTCATAGTGCTTCCCAGACAACTAGTTTGTTGGTATAAGGGACAGCACAATTCTTATCAATAAGATAAACTCACTTTTATTAGCTTATTATTGTCTTCATTGACTTGTGTCCAGAGAAAAGTATAGAAAAAACTCTGGTTTTATTCGTCATTGTGCGTTGTTAATTTTTATGTGCTATTTTAAGTTTTCTTTGAATCTCACGATATTGGTTGAGTTCTTTAACGGATCTGGCAATGTATTGTAGAAGGCTATAGCCTGTTGTATTGGATCTAGCTTTAATCTATCAGTTCTTGGTTTGCAAACTAAAAGGTTGCTGGCTGATCTTGTTTCTCTACTAGTCAACTCTCCAACAGTTCGAGGAATATCTGGCCATTTTAGTCCATTGTTGATAATTTGGTAAATTATTTTGCCTCTTTCAAGATTAATAATCTGTTGGATGTTCAACAACCCTGATCAAGTGTACACATCGGCCGTTGGTGTTAAGGTCGGCAACCTAAATATAACCTTTATCGCCGTAGTGACAAGTCTCCCAATTAGCTCGATGTTATGCTTTGATGTTTGGCTCCACAAGACTGCTCCGTATTTAACAGTAGATAAGATAAACGCATTTAAAATTAGGAGTTGTGTGCCTTTTTCCAGGAAATCATGTTTTCTTAGTGTTGCGGTAAATGGTGAAATTTTTCTCCTGATGTAGTTGATGTGATGGGTCCAGGTCATCTTTTCATCCAAAATGAATCCCAGGTATTTTATTGAACCGACCTTCTCCAGTTGAACTCCATCAATTTGAATACATGGATTAATAGGGCGTTTATTTTTATGCTGGAACATAATATATTTGGTTTTGTAGACATTTATAATGAGCTTGCTCTGACGCAGCCACCACAAGTAATTATCAAAATCCATATTTGTTGTACTTTGGATGGCTGACTTATCTTTCCCAGCATAGAACAGGAGCGTATCGTCAGCAAACAGTACTAACTTACCAGAAAGCCTGAGATCTTGAACGCTGTTTACATAGATAAGGAAAAGTAAAGGCCCTAAGATCGATCCCTGTGGAATAGCTTTGTTTATAGAACATTCCTGACTGGTATAGCTTCCTTGTTTTGTCACTATTCTCTTAACCAGTAGATAGTTTTTAATAGAATATTTAAATTTCATGCAAATCCCATACTCTTCCAGTCGCAGAAACAAAATCTCGTGGTCAAGGGTATCAAAAGCCTTATTTAGGTCGACGAAAATTGCTGCCACATAATTACCTTTATCCAGTGATTGATTTATAAACTTAACCGCGTCAAGAGTAGCCGCAATATTGCTGCTGTGCTCCTGAAAACCATTTTGCATTGGAGCCAAAAAAATTAAAATGTACATCAGTTTTGAACAACAAAATGAAGTATCTAAAAACAATGCATACGAATAAAGGTATTGTGAACGCGTTTAAATTTTTGAGAGAATTTATGGTGCGGCTAGGTATTTGGGGCATATATTTACTGTCTGCAAGATACGTCCCCAGAGAAAATAGTTTGCAAAAACTATAGATCGCTAGGTTCATTGAATATGTTTAATGAAAGATATCAAATTGTCCTTAAATTTTTATTTGTTTCATGTTTCGATTGATTTGTTCACTTTACGATTATTCCGATAAGGCTCATTGTGTACTTTTAATGTACAAATTTAAGCTATTTTTTAGCTAGCTACGAAATTTACTGAAATGTTGATCGATTCCGAACATGTCTCATTACTTGTATTGGCTATTGTATGAGATCTGTTTTCAGCGTTTCAAGTTTAGATGTAATAATTGATAACACATCAGTATTTCAAATAGAAGAATTGGTGAGATGTTAAGTGATGGTGTGCATACTGTGAGTGTTTCATGAGCTTCTTTAGTGTCGATTTTTCATTGATAGTTTTTATTAGCTTTAACTATGAGTCTTTCTATTAGCCCAATATTTTGTTTCAGCGTTTGCCTTCATAATAATACGCCGTATAAGATAATTGAAAGAATGTACACATTATAAACCAGTTATTTATTAACAGGGATAAAAATTCAAATTTTCTCGGCATTCTTATCACGGGACCACATTTTGCTTAACGTTGTTTATGCCAGATAGTTCATTGAGTGTAAGTAGCTCACTGATCCCAGACAGTTCATTAAGTTCACATTATCTAAAGCTATCTCTTTCATTTGAATGCATGGATTAATCATCTGTTTCCTTTTCTGTTGGAATATTTGGCTTTCTGCACATTGATAATTATTGAGTGGTTGAATTGAAATTGTTGGTTTTGAACATAATAAAACATACATTTTTTTTAAAAGAAAATATCTAGTATTAAATTTTGTAAAGAGTCATCATTACAATCGAAGACCCTTGACGTGCTGGTAAACCATAATTTTCTCTCCAATATAAGTTTCCATTTTGCCCATTGAAGAAATTTCGTAATGCTGTTTCTAAGTCCTCGCGGTTGGTGAATTGTTGTCCTCGCATTGAATTATCCATCGCCCTGAAAAGTTGTAAGTCTGGTGGCGAAATGTCACAAGAATATGGTAGACAAAACAAAGTTTCCCACCCAATTTCATTTAAAATGTTCCTGGTAAAGGTCACTGTATGTGGTCGTGTGTTGCCCTGAAGGAACGGGACCTCTTTTCTGTTCACGCACGTCGCAATTCTTGATGAACTTCTCATAGCTGCTGAGAGTACACTTCAGCTGTAATGGTTCGGCCATAATCCAACTGCCGTTACCACACGCTGCCTGTAGGATGGCTACTGATGACCATTGTTATTTAAGTCGGCTGTTGCTGTACATAATCCGTTTCAGATCATACTTAACCACTCGACTCGAAAACGAACAGATCTATACATGCTGGATTTTGTTGTTCTCAGTGAGCTTATGAGGAACACACTGATCAAGCCGTCGTGTCTTCTTTTTGTTAACCTGGAACTTCACGCTTAATTCGTGCAAATTTTGATGGAAATTGTCCTGGTATCAGGCAAAAAGTTCCCTATCATTCAGCCTTGACACTGCAATCTCAGAATGCTTTTTTGAACTAGTCAACCCTGCACTGCCCTGCTTTGACAAAACATAGCTTGAATTGTTTCTCCTAATAACATCAATTTGCCATAAGCTTGTTATAAGCAATTTGCATGTGTTTTGAGACATCAATTTCATTATCCCTGTTCAATGACATGAATCATAGAAATATTGTTTTTTTAAAGATTTTGGATAACAAATAATTTTTTTCGAAGTAACTAGCAATTTTTATCTTTCGGTAAAACTCAACATTTTGGAAAAATTATGTTTTTTCAACTGCTTTCAATAATACATTTGAGCAATAGTGTTATTAAAGTAACTATAATAGTTTTGTGGTCCATGGCTGACCTATCTTCGTGACCACGTAAAAGTCTTTCGCTCAAACGTATTTTTTTAGCTGTTAGTGATTGCATAATGTATTTTAGATTCCTTAGTCATTGTTGTAAATCCGCTTTCACTCCGGATCTACTCTGGACCTAGTCAGGACTTACTCCAGACATACTTCCAATCATTCCGGAGTAGGTCCAGAGTCGGACCTACACAACGGGAGTAGGTCGACAGTCGGAGTAGGATAAAAAAAGCGCATCGACAACTATGACTAGTGGAGAATCCTGGTCGGATTATCAACGTTCACGATCATACAATTAATAGTTTTAATTATATCAACATAGTCTTGTCTTTTAGGTGAAACAAATACTATGTCGATGCTCATTTATGTAATTGTTATTAGATTTTTATGTAGTGAATTGATATTGTTTAGATGCTGAATTAAACTGCCATCGTCTAATTAAGTTTAATAGGGTGTTCCTACTTCGATTTTCTCTTCGCATATCTGGAGTTTGATGATTGGTTTCGTACGAGTAAACTCGTCTTTATCTTTGAAATAGATAAGTTTCAATTGAATTCTCTGCTAATACTTCTGCACCACTTTCTTCACCCTGACTGAAATAATCAAATTATCCGTTTAAACAGACACTCCTAATTGATGTTTCAAGATTTTATTCAAGATAATAACGTCAAGATTAAAGTTGGAGCTTAAATCACTTTTGATATCATCCAAACTGTTGAGATAAGATTTTGAAGATTGTATTATTATTTGTAGTTGGCTTAGTATTCATCGTCGTCGTCGTCGTAGCACTACAGCTGTTTCCGGGCCTTGGCTTCTCGCAGGAGACGCCTCCAGTTGTCTCGGTCCAATGAACGCGTCCTCCAATTTCGAAAACCGAGCAGCTTTGCGCAGTCTTCGTCGACAGAGTCAGACCAGCGTTTTCTGGGGTTTCCCACTGGTCTTCGACCCTCGGCCTTTCCGTTGAATACCTTCTTAGGTACTCGATGCTCGTCCATTCGTTGCACGTGACCAGCCCATTACAGCTTCCGCAGTTTGATTATTGTAGAAACCTCTGGCTCATCAAAAACCCCGTACAACTCGTGGTTGTGCCTTATCCGCCATTGGCCGCACTCTTGTTTAGCTCCAATTATACGCCTGAGGACCCGTCTTTCGAAGGCGTTCAACATATTTGCGGATGCTTGGGTAAGGGTCCAAGTTTCACATCCGTAGCACAACACAGGTATGATTATTGATTTGTAGACTTGGAGCTTCGTCTTCCTGTGTATGCACCTGGTCTTCAGTAGGGCCAAAACGGAGTAGAAAGTTTTATTAGTGAGCTGTATTCTCCGTTTAATTTCGTCAGTTTCACTGCCTTTCGTTGTCAATTTCGAGCCTAAGTATATAAATTCGTCCACATTCTCTAAATTATATTCGTCCAGAATTATATTCGGTCTAATGGAGGTGTTGCGACGCAACGGCGGCCTCTTCAACGCAGGAACCTGAAACGAAAAACAACGAAAGAATCGAGTTCAAAGATAAAAAATATATACTTATCTAAGATCAATTTATAATGTTTGCGATCGTTGTTTACGCTGATGATAGTTGTCACATGACATTTGTCATTTGACATTACATGTTTAAATATCCATTCACAATTGATTTTTTCACTTAATATTCACAGTAAAGAAATACTGGTAAAACTGGAAATATAATAAGAGAATTAAGAGAAAGTTGTATAGAAAAGAAAGTACCGAAATTTTCACTTAACAGTTGACTTTGAATTTAGATGGTGCGGAAGAAAATTGATTGTTAGAAAAATCTATACGCTTGTTGAAAAATAGAAATTCCAATACAATAAAAATTTATTAAATCGTTAATCAGTGACGGAGTTTAATTGAAGAATTGGCTGTATCTGGAATATTTTATGGTTTAGTGGTTATAGTGGTTTAATTAGAACATTTATTTGGTCCTTCGAACCGGATTGCAACGGCAATTAGAAGGTCTGGTAAGTCCTTATTCCATTCCTTTATTACATTCCATTGCATTTATCCTTCTACATATATGCCAATATACATATTCCCGCATTTCATATCAAATATTAGAAACACATCAGTCTTGCTCAATTACAAAGGACTGAACATACATTCGTTAATTTGATTAATGAAAATTTCGTGATTGACTGACACTAAGTATACTAGTGCTAATTGGGTGCGAATTGATGGTGTGAAATCATATAGCATAGATTTGAGACAATTTTGCCGTGATATCAGCAAATCAATAAGCTGGGTCATTGAGGCATAGTAGTTAGACAGATAGGAAGATTTCACCATCATTCATTCAGTTATAAGTGTGTCAGTAATCAATCGTAGTGTACAACATTTACATTTATAGTGCAAAGTATACTTCAAAATATATCGAAACTCGCAAAAATTATAATCCAACGAAATGGATCGGTTGCTAACTCAACAGAAATTGTTACTCGAACAATTAAATAAAATGCAAAGTAACTTCAAAAAGGATGCTAAAGCACGGAAAACTCTTGCTTATGCCACGAAATTGCTCCAGCGAGTGCAAGAAATTCGGCAAATGTTCCTGGAAACGCATCAGAAGATACTTTCATTAGTCAAAGAGCAAACCGATGTGGATTTAGAATATTTCAAAGATAAACTGTATCTATCCTTTGAAGAACTCAATTTGAGTTTCGAAACAGATCTAGAAGATCTGAAGTTGGAACAAGGGGCACAGGCAGCGCAGGCTGACAATGAGATACAAAATCAATCCAGTCGATCAAACGATGACATGGATGTTCGACTTCCACGCATAAACTTGCCAAAGTTTAACGGAAACTATGGGGAGTGGACTTCTTTTAAAGATCTGTTTGTATCTTTGATTCACAACAAATCTAATTTATCTCGAGTAGAGAAATTACACTACTTAAAATGCAGTCTTTCGGGGGAAGCTGAACAACTTCTCAAACATTATTCGATCACTGAATCCAATTATAATTCAGCGTGGAAATTGCTCATAGAACGTTATGATGATAAACGCGTTCTATTAAATACTCAGTTTAGAAGGTTGCTGGCCATCAATAATGCAAATGAATCCGCTTCGTCTATTAAAATGTTACTCGATAAAACTAACGACAGCGTTCAGGCAATCGTCAATTTAGAGGTAGCGAATATTTGGGATGCCATGTTAGTGCATTTGACAACTCAACGACTACCAACTGAGACGCGTCAAATTTGGGAGCAACAGCAAGCCGCGCATAAAGAAACATCATCGTTTAAAGACCTCACAGAGTTCTTGCAGCGTCGTTTTAGAGCATTAGAGGCTGCTGGGGTAGAAAAACATAAATCCACTCGATCTTCACATAATGTGTTTTTGACAAAACACGAGCAGCATACTACGTGTGTTTCGTGTAAGGGGCCACATCATTTGAGACAATGTACCACTTTTCTTCAATCAGATCATGCGACGAGATTTGATATGGTAAAAAGAAATGGTTTGTGCCTCAATTGCTTGAACAAAGGACACTTAGTAGGAAACTGTCCCAGCACTTCAAGATGTTTCAAGTGTAAAAAAGCACATCACACACTTCTACATAAACCTGATGTATCTACAACTGCAGTCCTTCCGCACCAGTCGCAATCTTCATCTTGGCATAGAAACCAGACGTCAAATTCATTTACTCAAAATAACCTGCCTCCGACCTTAGAATTCAATCAAGAACCTTCAACCTCGTTTTCACACAATGTTCGACCATCGACTTTGACTTCTTTGGATCATAGACCTTCGACTTCAGTGACAACAGTCACGAAGATAAACTCTTCGACTAGCAATGCCACAAAAACGGTATTGTTAGCAACAGCATTAGTGACGGTTGAGTCTTCGACTGGATTTATAACACTACGCGCTTTGCTGGATCAAGGTTCACAGGCGTCAATCATTACAGAGAGTGCAGCTCAAAGCATTGGAGGGAAAAGGCAATCGACAAACATCACTGTAGCTGGTATTGGAGAGACAAAGGGTATTTCGACGAACGGAAATTTGGAAATTACACTTCGCACCAAAACAAACGAATATTTGAAAGTAGATGCTCTCGTGTTGAGAAAGTTGACAAATTTCATCCCATCGCAAACAATTTCCACATCAATTCGAAAACAGATTGGAAATTTAGATCTGGCTGATCCTCACTTTGACCAACCGAGCAAGATTGACATTTTATTGGGAGCTGAAGCTTACGCTCAGTTATTACTTGGAAAAATTCGAAAATTGACTCTAGGTCCAGTGCTACAACTTACTAAGTTAGGCTGGATAATATCAGGTAGATTCAGCGATAACAACGCGCAAGTAGTGCATACACTTAATGTGCAAATAGAGGAGGACGTGAAAATTAGTGAGCAACTTAAACATTTTTGGGAGATTGAAGAAGTTGGAACGGGAAAAAACATCACTCAAGAAGAAGAAGCATGTGAAGAACACTATAAGGTAAATGTCAAGAGACAGCAAAACGGTCGATATCAAGTTCGGTTGCCATTTATAAGCATAGAGAGTCAACATTCACTAGGGTTTTCCAGAGAAAATGCAATCAAATGTTTAATACAGATGGAGAAACGCTTCGAAAGGGACAGAAGTCTTCAAGAAGAATATTCAGCAGTAATGCAAGAATATATAAGTCTAGGTCACATGAAGGAAGTTCCCGTTTGTAGAGAAGCCACGTTTGAATCTGGAAACATACGCAGCACAGCTAACTTCCTTCCACATCACGCAGTGCAGAAAGAAAGCACATCTACAAAATTAAGAGTGGTGTTTGATGCATCAAGGAAAACGAGTTCTGGTGTGTCTCTGAATGATATATTATTGACAGGACCAACCATTCAGAGCACCATGACATCAATTCTCATAAGATGGAGATTAAAGCAGTTTGCAATGGTGGCCGACATTGCTAAAATGTACCGACAAGTAGATATGCATCCGGAAGATGCAAACTTTCAGAAAATTGTTTGGAGGCAACAGCCAGCTGATCTAGTTAAAGACTATGTTCTGACTACCGTAACCTTTGGAACTACTTCAGCGCCGTTTCTAGCAATCAGAACTTTACACCAATTAGCAATAGATGAAATTGAAAGCTATCCAAATGCAAGTAAAGCAGTCTTCGAAGAATTTTACGTAAACGACTTATTATCTGGAGGAAATAGTCTACAAGAATGTATTATCAAAAGAGACGAACTCATTAAATTGTTGAATTCTGGCGGTTTTAAATTGAGAAAATGGATAACAAACGACAAACGAATTTTAGAAGGAATCCCATTTGAAGACATCGAAATGCAAGATGCGATCAACATGGATATGGATAATGGATACAAATCGCTAGGAATAATGTGGTATCCGCTAGCAGACTTCTTCACCTATCGATTGAAAAGGCATAAGCAATTAGAAACCTACACAAAACGCTCAATTTTATCGGAAGTTGCACGTCTCTACGATCCATTAGGTTAGATAGCACCTATTATGGTATCAGCTAAAATTTTACTACAAGGACTATGGTTATCTGGGCAAGATTGGGATGAACCAATATCAACGGCACTAAACACGGAATGGATGACATTATTGAGCCAATTACCGGAAATAGAAAACATTAAAATCCCAAGATGGGTAGCTTACCAACAAAACTCGAAAATAGAACTTCACGGATTTTGTGACGCCTCTCAACGCGCCTACGCAGCAGTAATCTATGTGGTAGTGCGTGCAGGCTCGGCTGTCAACAGTCATCTATTAATGGCTAAAACCAAGGTGGCACCAGTGAAGCCAGTTAGTATTCCACGATTGGAGCTATGCGGAGCTGTACTATTGTCTCGATTGCTAAAAGAAGTTACAACATCATTCAAAATTGAAAACATACCTATCTGGTTATGGAGTGACTCAGAGATCGTGCTAGCATGGCTAAAAGGTCACCCCACTCGATGGACTACATTTGTATCTAATAGAACGGCTCTCATCCTTGAGAACACTGATAACATACCATGGCGATATGTTCCATCTAAATGTAATCCAGCAGATGTAGCATCCAGAGGAGTAAAACCAATCGATTTAATACGCAATGAGCTATGGTGGCACGGACCAAGCTGGTTATCCGAAGACATCGATGCATGGCCTAAAATGCGAGATATCAAATCAGTTGAAGTCGAAAAACGAAAACATTACAGTGTTAATGTAGGAATACACACAGAAAGTTTCTTAGACACTTGGTTACAAAGATATTCAACATTATCGAAACTAATTAGAATTACCGCGTACTGCTTCCGTTTTTGCAGATCGAAAATAAATCGAATAAAGAATCCACCATATTTAACCAGTGAAGAGCTGCGACACTCATTTGAATTCTGGATCAAACACGCTCAACAAAGTGAATACTCACAAGAAATAGCCTGTCTTTTGAATAACAAACCAATTGAAAAGAAAAGTAAATTGATCAAATTAAACCCCTTCATAGACAAAACTGGATTAATACGTGTGCTAGGTCGTCTAAAAAATGCACAATTGAATTTAAATGAAAGGCATCCAATAATTCTCCCACGAAACGGAAGGTTCACCGAATTAATGTTGCATCAAGTCCATCAAGCAACCTTGCATGGACAAACTCAACTAATGCTGAACACATTAAGAAAAAGATTTTGGCTGATAGATGGTCGCAACCGGATCAAACATTTTGTACATAAATGCATCCGCTGTTTTCGGGCCAAAGCGAACGGTGCAACTCAGCTGATGGGAAACTTGCCAGCAGCTCGCGTAACTATTTCTCGCCCATTCACACATACGGGTGTTGATTTTTGTGGACCATTCGACATAAAAGACAGGCGAGGAAGAGGTAGTAAAACATCGAAGGGCTACGTGGCTATATTTATTTGTTTAGTAGTAAAAGCTATACACATCGAAATTGTTAGTGACCTCTCGACACAAGCATTCCTTGCAGCATTACGAAGATTTATGGGAAGACGAGGATTTAGTGGACACATGTATTCCGATTGTGGAACAAATTTTGTCGGGGCATATGCTGAATTGAGCAAATTTTCAGAAATCAACAAAAGGGCTGCCGAAATACTTGCCAATGATGGCGTTACGTGGCATTTCAATCCTCCAGCGTCGCCGCATTTTGGTGGGCTCTGGGAAGCCGGAGTCAAATCTATCAAGTCTCATCTGCGCCGAATTGTGGGCAACATTGCTCTAACGTATGAAGAATTGTCCACCATCTTAATTAGAATCGAAGCCTGCCTCAATTCTCGACCCCTGTGCCCCTTGAACGACGATCCAACAGACACGACGGCACTTACTCCAGCACATTTCTTGATAGGCGATACACTACTAGCACCACCCGAAGCAGATTTCGAAGGCGACAATATCAACCATCTCGATAGATGGCAGACAACGCAAAAGATAACGCAAGATTTCTGGAAACGGTGGAAAACCGAATATTTGAATCGCTTGCAACTTAGACCCAAATGGAATACAACAGAAAACAATTTCAAAGTGGGCGATTTGTGTATACTAAAAGATGAAAAATTACAGTCTTATCGTTGGCCATTAGCCAGAATTATAGAAGTTCATCCAGGAAACGATTCCCTAGTACGAGTAGTAACCGTATGGTCAAATGGAAAGACATACAAACGATCAGTTACAAAAATTGCACTTGTACCTACGCAAAATATATCATGAGAAATGCACCTTTAATTCCTTCCATCAAACTGTTCCTTACACATCACTTTCCTCCATGAGACCTTGCCATATCAAATAAATTCGCGAAACTACTTAACGTGAGACGTCTTTGGAATTCCATACAAATCAGTGATGGTATAGGTGGACGCCCAGCATAGGTGGGACAACTTCACCATGCCAAAACTGAGTTGAACGAATGCATCAGCTTAACCGGCACATCGGACAACACATTAACGATAGGAATCTAGATCAAAATAGTATCCAGACCCGGACGTGACATACAAACAACATATATCAAAATAGATTAGCCAATTAATACTTACCATTTCAGAAGTCAGCCCAATAGATAATACTGAGGCACTACACACGCCTCATCGGGGGGAGAATGTTGCGACGCAACGGCGGCCTCTTCAACGCAGGAACCTGAAACGAAAAACAACGAAAGAATCGAGTTCAAAGATAAAAAATATATACTTATCTAAGATCAATTTATAATGTTTGCGATCGTTGTTTACGCTGATGATAGTTGTCACATGACATTTGTCATTTGACATTACATGTTTAAATATCCATTCACAATTGATTTTTTCACTTAATATTCACAGTAAAGAAATACTGGTAAAACTGGAAATATAATAAGAGAATTAAGAGAAAGTTGTATAGAAAAGAAAGTACCGAAATTTTCACTTAACAGTTGACTTTGAATTTAGATGGTGCGGAAGAAAATTGATTGTTAGAAAAATCTATACGCTTGTTGAAAAATAGAAATTCCAATACAATAAAAATTTATTAAATCGTTAATCAGTGACGGAGTTTAATTGAAGAATTGGCTGTATCTGGAATATTTTATGGTTTAGTGGTTATAGTGGTTTAATTAGAACAGGAGGTCTTCTTTCTTGTTTGCGTCATGATTTTTGTTTTCGTCTGATTGATTTTCAAGCCTACCTCTTTGGCTTCCTGGTCAAGTTTCAACAGGAGTTCTTTGGCGGATGTGAAGGAACGTGGCAAGATGTTAATGTCATCCGCGTAGGCCACTAGTTGGTTCGACTTATACAGAAGGGTACCCCCTGTGTCGACAGAAATCTTCCCTATCACGTACTCAAGTGTTAAGTTGAACAGCAGAGGGGCCAACCCATTGCCTTGCTTTAGTCTGACATTTGCGCCAAAGGCGTCAGTCAGACTGTTGTTGATTCTGACTTGTGATGCTGTCGACGTAATCATCATTTTGGTCTGTCGGACTAGTTTTGCCGGTATGCCGAAGTATATCATTATTTTGTATAGTACGTTTCGGTCAATACTGTCATATGCTTGTTTAAAACCCACGAAAATCTGGTGGACGTCGATGTTAAATTCCTAGCATTTTTCGAGCACTTGTTTGACTGTGAAGAGCTGATCCGTAGTTGATCGACCAGACCTAAAGCCTCCTTGGTACTCCCCAAAGACCTTTTCAGCGTATACATTTATTTTTTTTTTTAATATTTTCGTCAGTATCTTATAGGACTTACAAAGTAGCGATATGTCTCTGTAGTTTTCGCACCGAAGTTTGTCTCCTTTTTTTGGATAAGGCATATGATGGATTTGCACCACTCCTGCGGTATTTTTTCTTGACTCCAGATGTGCTGGATCAATTTGTGGATGGCTTTTATAGGGGAGCCTCCACCGTACTTGATTAGCTCAACCGGAATCTCGTCAATGCCCGGCGATTTATTGTTTCTCTGGCTTTTTATGGCAGAATTGACTTCTTCCAGCGTTGGAGGTGCGATCGGGATTTCGTCAGAGATGTCTATCGGTTCTGATATTATTGAGCCCTGTGCGGGATTAAGGAGTTCTTCGAAATAGCAGGCCCACCTCTCCTTAAACTGGCTATCTTTGGCGATGATATTACCGATTTCGTCTTTACAGAGTGTCGTCTTGGGGTGATATCCGCGTCTTAAACATTTCACTACCTTTGCAAGCTTGCCTAGTCTTATTGCTCGACAGATTTTCGTAAATGCTCTTTAATTGCTCGTCACAATATTTTCGTTTCTTACATCTAATGATCTTATTTGCTACTCGTCGGTGATTTTCATATTTTTCTTTCTTCGTCCTGGTGTTCCTTTCAAGGAACTGTTTACATGCCTGATTTTTCTTCTTCAACGCATCCTGGCATTCGTTGTCAAACCAACTGCTTCTTTTGCACCGAGTTTCATACCCAACCACTTGTCCTGCAGCGGCTTTGATTGCTGTCTTCATCTCCATCCAGACCTCGTCAACCGACCTCACTGTGTTATTTTGTAGAATGGGTGTTAGCTTAATCTCAAGAGTTTTTGTGAAGCTTTCTGCTACTAGAATTCATAGTAAGTTTTATTTTGGATGATTGAAATCATTCTTTGGGACTTAGTAAATTCATAACTGTCCGTACGGAAGCTTGGATTAATTTTATGCCAACAGTGCATACATTTCATATTTGATGAAGACTGTTCAAAGGTCTTATGGGTCCCGCTATATTAAACACAAATTTGCTCTATGAATGTACTATTTGATGACTTGCGGCTAAAACGTCGGCTTCTATAGTGCTACATGGTGTTTCTTCAATATATATACGATAAGGGTGTTTTTTTTATTGGTTCACGATTCTGTCAACTCCCTTACCATTTGTAAAATGATTACTGATTCGTTTAACCTTTCACTATATTTCATTTGGCTCCATAAAATAACTCCATAAGTAAAAATGCATGTTCAGCAAGCATTGAAAGCTCTATGATTAACATTCATAAGCTGAAAATTGTATTTTTCAAATACTCCAGTTCATTATTTATTATTTATATGATGCCAAGATGTTTTATGTTGATTACCCTTTGTAAACATGCACAATTGTATAAACACAAAACTACCGACATTGCTTCAAAGTATTCTTATTTTCATCTGATTAACACACTTGTGATCACTTGCTCGCACACAGGACTTCTTCCTTCGTCGGCGTTTATCGACCAACTAGCCACGATCAACGCTCGCTTCCTCCTCCCGCCTATCTTCTATCTTTGGTATTGCCAACAATTGATTCAATATCAAGGATTGTCATAGACTTTGTCATTTTCTTTGAAATGACATACGTTGAGTTTCTCCTGCGTTAAAAATAAGTCTGCTCTACGTAAGTCAATTCGTGGCATTCCTAGTCCATCTCAAAGGGCATCTACTCGTAGATGCTCTTTGTATTTAAAGCAAATTTTTCTCTTTACCCATCCTGATTTCCAGTTTTTAAATACAAATGATTAAAAAAACAATGGGAGAAAACTAAAAAAATTAACAAAGTTTCGATATCACAGTAAAAAAATATATGTAATTAAAAAATTAAACCAAAAAAAACTCTGGCTGATGTCAATTAAATCTGGAAAATAGTCATATTTAAAAATACAATTAATTGAAAGCTAAAATACTCCAATGTGTGTAAATCTGATAAAAATGAAGATGAACAGATTCATTTTCAGCAGAATATAAAAAATTACTCGACCATATCCACCGTAGTATATTAAACAATATGAATGGTACACGACAAGAATATTAGATATGAGATAGTGAATATAGATTATTATAGACAGCCGTAAAATAAGTAATTCATGTTATTTTACTTCTTAGATTTTACATCCGGGGCTGAAGCATGGCTTGATGAATACGAAGATGAAAGCTTCGAGCAGCAATTGGAAAACATTTTCGATCAAATTCGTCCTCTTTACGAGCAAATTCATGCTTACGTGAGATATCGCTTGCGACAAAAGTATGGTGATGATATAGTCTCCGAGAAAGGTCCACTTCCAATGCATTTGCTCGGCAATCTGTGGGCACAGTCGTGGGATGATATCGCCAGTTTGGTGGTGCCATATCCCGAGAAGAAACTATTCGACGTAACTCCTGAAATGATTAAGCAAGGCTACACCCCAATCAAAATGTTCCAGATGGGTGATGATTTCTTCCAGTCATTGAATATGACCAAATTACCTCAGTAAGTATTTTTTATAGATAGTTCAAATATTTTATACCAATAAAAAGTTACCCACAACATAATTTATATTGCTTAACTAAACACATCTCATTTATTGCTATTTATATTTTAGATCATTCTGGGAAAAGAGTATTCTCGAGAAACCTACTGACGGCCGAGAACTAATTTGCCATGCCAGTGCTTGGGACTTCTTCGTAACTGATGATGTTCGTATTAAGCAATGTACTCGTGTCAACATGGACCAATTCTTTGTCGTTCACCATGAGCTCGGTCATATCCAGTACTACCTACAATATCAACATCAACCAAGTGTTTACCGAGAAGGTGCCAATCCTGGTTTCCATGAAGCGGTCGGCGATGTCCTTTCCCTGTCTGTATCGACTCCAAAGCATTTAAAGAAAATTGGACTGCTGAAAGAATATAGCTTGGATAAGGAGACGAAGATCAACCAATTGTTCCTCAAGGTATTACATTTTTCTGGATTTCCTTCTGTGAAATATCATATCGAACTCAAACTGTTTGATTTCTTCAGGGGTTGGGTAAGATTATTTTCTTGCCTTTCGCTTTCACACTGGACAAGTATCGCTGGGCAATTTTCCGCGGTCAAATCAAACCAGAGGATTACAATTGTGCATTCTGGAAGCTGCGAGAGCAATACTCAGGTATTGAGCCACCAGTAGTTCGAACTGAAAATGATTTTGACGCTCCTGCAAAATATCATATATCTGCTGATGTTGAGTACTTAAGGTAAACACAGTTACTTCCGACAATTAAAACAAATCTAAAATTTATATATCGTCAGGTACTTGGTATCTTTCATTGTGCAATTCCAATTTTACAAGTCAGCTTGCATTAAAGCAGGTCAGTATGAACCAGGAAATCCTGAACTTCCCTTGGATAATTGTGATATCTATGAAAGCCCGGAGGCTGGAAATGCATTCAAGTATATTATTGCAGGATAATGTATTCCAGGATTTACTTACTGTGCTTCGTTTTTTTTCAGAGCTATGCTTTCATTGGGATCTTCCAAACCATGGCCAGATGCAATGGAAATTTTCACTGGTGAAAGAAAAATGAGTGGAGCTGCACTGCTGGAATACTTTGAACCACTTCGTGAATGGCTTGAAGAAGAGAACAAAAAGAATGACGTTCACATTGGATGGGAGCCATCGAATAGTATGCATGATAATCTGTAAAGGATTATTATCAAT
Source organism: Nemotelus nigrinus (assembly GCA_947369275.1). Classification (NCBI taxonomy): domain Eukaryota; kingdom Metazoa; phylum Arthropoda; class Insecta; order Diptera; family Stratiomyidae; genus Nemotelus; species Nemotelus nigrinus. The sequence continues at coordinate 78,299,228 of OX376375.1, forward strand.
GATTCTAATGTATTTATTTTCAGAGTGTGCGAAAAAGGCTGAAAGTGAAGGTAGCGATGTGTAGATACTAGTTACACTTTACTGTTATCTTAGGTTTAATTTATCATTCTCTTTAGATGAAAATGATTTACATTTTCGATCTTTTGAATACTTGATGAAATTATTGACAGCTGCATCACGTAGCTTAACGGCGTGATTAAGAAAACACTTATTTTTATAAATAAAGACGATGTTTTTGTGTATTGGTTACATGTTTTAATACTGCATCATTAACACTAATCATAAAAGTTGGAGTTATTGAAAGTTTCATAGATCGCCGTTATGAAAAATCCAATACATGTAGAGCAATTAGGTGTGATTCAAGAGTATGAAATGTATGGAATAACGTCTGTGCTTTGTCCTGTTTCTGTCCGAAAACGCTTTGAATGTATTATTTGTCCTTGTTTGGCATTTTTTTTATAGATGTCTATTGTTTCGTATTCGTGCATTAATGTAACATGCATCGATATCGTTTTAAGATCCGTTCTTATTTCACAGATAACCTGAAGCTAAACCATATTGAGCTCTGATCATCATTCCATCAAAAAAACCATTATCATCGGGCACGAATTATAATTACAAGTGTTAAAACTAAAATAATATTAATAAATGATTTTTTGTATCAGGAGTTTTATTCAGAAATGTCAACGTGCTTTTACAGGGTATTGGACTCAAATCGCTATCCTACAAGCGATCAGAACCTGGTAGCTTTTGACTTTAGCTTTTGACTTAAGATCTCAAGCATGGTCAGCGCCAAGAGCAATGGATACTGCTAGTGAACCGCGATTATATCTAGGAGTAGCAGTAATAGACAAAAAGGTCTTTTTCTTTGGTGATGTAGGTGAAGAATGCTTTGGAAAAATAGATATTTATGATGATAAAACAGGAATATGGACAACTCATACTACTAGTGAAGCTCGATACCTTGAAAAGAAAACAGTACCAGTGTTAGGTAAGAAAGCTATTTTCTTTGGGGGAAATAAAGGTATTGATCAGTACTCATTACAAATAGATATTTATGATGAAGCAGGAAGATGGTCAATTCATACTTCTAATGAAGCACGTTCGGTTCCAGTTGCACGTAAATTGACTTTGGCAGTCATTAAATTCGCGTCGGCCTCCACTCTATCGATATTTCAATTGGTCTCGGTCTACACCTGCTAAAAATTATTTTGTCTCTATCGGAAAAGTAAACCGAAACTGCTTCCTTCACTTTTTCATTGTATGAAAACTCGTTACCAGGAAGTTATCTTTTCAATTTTCGGAGCCAGGGATGTAATTTGGAAACTCGAATTGTGTGAAATTTTCGAGTATAAAGCAATTTTGCTATTATCAAACTCATTTTGCGATGAACTGTGCTTGAAGTAGGAAAACGTACTAGTAGTGTTGAAATTGGAATTAAAAATCTAAAAATATTTTTTTTCTAGGATAATGCCAAAGCTCAGCGGATTACCCTTTGAAGCGAATGCTTAGCTATGACGGTAGGGAGACACATATGAGAGAAGCCGATTACAATTAATTCCACTATGATTTTTAAGTTCCACACATTATTCTTGTGAAGTGCTTGTGCTGTGCCTGGTCACCGCTAAAGCTATGACTTGACATTTAATTAGTGGAGCGCTGGTAATACTTACACCCAGTGGCCGACTATTAAGACAACCCAAGACGAGCAAATGCAGCCATGAGCATGCGGCGGGAAATAGAGATACCAACCTTTTAAATCGTGTGTTATTAAGTGTTCAAGCTCGTAAATTCAAAAGGCTGCATTTTAATTACTTATTGCTAAGCATATCGACTTGTTTATGCCCATAATTTAACTGCTATCATTTAAATTTTGTTTTGTAAACTTCCTGTTTGCAGCAACTAGGAAAAATCAAGTGCAGTAAGGTCAAGAGACTTTAGGGCATAATGGAATGTGGAGTTTCTGGAAATCATTTTAATGGGGAATTTCCGCTGGAATTCTGTCAGAGCAGCCGTGGTTATGAGAGAATTTGCATCCTGTTGTCGAAATCACTCGGAGTTGAAATGCATTCTCTTTCGGCGTTTTTTTGGGAGGGAAAATTCTTTCAACATCTTTAACTGATCGTAATTGTAAGCCCGTTTTCTTCGAAAAAAATAAGGTCCGACAATGCACCTTGACGAAATTGCACACCACACTGTAACTTGAAGTGAATGCGAATCCGACTCCATGAGCCGGATAAATGAATTAAAATGACTCCATATCCGAAAATTGCACTGGATTGGTGTTTTTGACGTGAGATTTTGACACCTTGAACTCTATTATAGTTTTTGTTAATTAGACCGAGTTCGGTAATGAATTGTAGTAAGCGATAGCCTGCTGCACTGGATCCATCCTTAATCTATCTGTTCTTGGAATTGCAAGAGATCGATTTCTAGCAGTTCTGGTTTCTCGGTTAGTTATTTCTAACACAGTGCGGGGGGTGTTAAACCACTTCAGATTGTTGTTCAGGATGTTGAAAATTAATTTCCCCCTTTCAAAATTAATTAGTTGTTGAATATTTAGCAATCCTGTTCGCGTGTACACAGTAACTGTTGGTGTTAGAGTCGGCATTCTAAATATAATTTCAATTGCTTTCTAAATAAGTCTTCCAATCAACTCGATGTTTTGCTTTGATGCCTGACTTCATAAAATAGCTCCGTATGTGATAGTTGATTGTATATAAGCATTTAACATTATTAATTTTGTTCTGGTTTCTAAGAACTCAAATTTTCTTAAGACTGCACTTTATGTCTGATGTGGCTAATGTGTTGTAACCATGACATTTTCTCATCTAGGATTAAGTCAAGATATTTCATTGATTCAGCTTTTTCTAGACGAACTCCGTTTATCTGAATAAAGGGGTTTATAGGATATTTATTTTTTTTGCTGAAAATTGATGTACTTGGTTTTGTTAACGTTTATAAGCAGTTTGCTATGCCTAAGCCCCACACTTGATAAGTTTCTAGACCTCTGTTAATTTGCAGAATATAAAAGAAGTGTGTCATCAGCAAAAAGGACTGATTTGCCAGACAGCTGGAGATGTTTAATGCAATTCACATATAGAATGAATAATACTGGTCTAAGAATTGATCCCTGCAGTATGCCTATATTGATGAAACGTTCTTGACTGATGCACTGTATTTGTTTTGTCACAATCCGCCTAGCCAATAAATAATCTTTTATTATTGACTTAAACTTCTTACTAATGCCATATTTTTCGAGACGTTGAAGCAAAATTCTGTGGTCAATAGTGTCAAAGGCCTTCTTGAGATAAAAAAAAAATTGCTATTACATGGTTACCTGTATCTTGAATATAATTTGGAAAATGGTCACACGGTGGTAGCAGGGCTGGCCATTAGCTTACATAAGCAACTCAATTCATCGTGAAATTTACAAATTTTACTATTTTATTTCGATATTTTTGTGTTTAGTAGCCCTGGCATCTAACAAAATTAGCTGCAATCTGGCCTGATGATGCGGAATTGACAAGTAAAATCAACAATCATACTTTATGTGTGATGTGGAGTTTCTGGAAATCATTTTAATGGGGAATTTCCGCTGGAAGTCTGTCAGAGCAGCCGTGGTTATGAGAGAATTTGCATCCTGTTGTCGAAATCACTCGGAGTTGAAATGCATTCTCTTTCGGCGTTTTTTTTGGGAGGGAAAATTCTTTCAACATCTTTAACTGATCGTAATTGTAAGCCCGTTTTCTTCGAAAAAAAAATAAGGTCCGACAATGCACCTTGACGAAATTGCACACCACACTGTAACTTGAAGTGAATGCGAATCCGACTCCATGAGCCGGATAAATGAATTAAAATGACTCCATATCCGAAAATTTTGTGTGTTAACATTACCGTTTGGATTAAAATGGGCCTCGTCAGACATAAAAACGGAGTTCAAGATGTTTCCGTCCTCTTCTACCATTCAAATGATCTTCTGGTAAAATTCAAAGCGGATTGGTGAGTCTGCTGCCTTCAGTTTATTTGTTAGTTGAATTTAACAAGGAAATAAGTGTATTTCTTTATACAGAACAGTCTGCAGCTACTGTCTGCTGAGCGGATAAGCTGCTTGTCGAAGCTCTAGAATTGGATTGTATGGCAGCAGCTACTGCAGCTATAGTTTACTGAGTCTGAACTGAGGGATCTCGATAATGAGGCCTTCTTGTGTTTATCCCACGCTCGGGAAAACTGTTTTCCAGCCTCTTTGTAGTCCATATTGCCACCAAATTTGCGCTTAAATTTCCTGTGTTCGCAAATCACAGACTGCAATGGATGTATAATAGCGGCACACAATCCAAATTCTTGTTTCACTATCCAGCTCGCCCATTTTTATTAAATTTATATAAACACCAATCTAAAAAATTGAACCAATCAATGACTCACAAAAGAAGCTACTAAACTTTTTTTTGACAGTGTGCTTCATGAGCCACTCTGTATAGTGTACAGTGAAATGTACAGTGAAATATTCTCAACAGTGCGTGAAAAGGTCAGATACCTGGGCCTATCCAAAGGCAAAAAGGGTTAGAACATTGATCTACAGCACTCTTATACATCCAGTAACTTTTTACTGCGTAACGATCAGCTCTCGTAACGAGGCAGAATTCGGTGAAAGCTTTACAGGCCGCCTCCACTAGCAATTTCCCATGGCATAACATTTTAAATTGTTAGTGGAGGCTACCTATGGTATGCCATATTTTATGGTCTGCCATAAATGGTAGGCAATATGGTATGCCATATGCTTGGCCATCTGCCTGACAATATTTTGACAGTTCTTGATTTGAAAATGGCGCTGAACTGTGGGAATGCTTTATTTCTTATAAGAAGGTGTAGGGGTTTTGAATTCAAAGGGATTTTTAGATCTCGTTGAGCAATGAAAATAGTCTGATTGCGACAAAATTGAATTTTGATGCGGAATAGTGAAATTATATATAATTATTTTATTTAAAAAAGAAATAATTTCAATTTTGAACAATGAGTAAATATATGAAACCATTTGTTGATGATTGGCGGATTTTTCAAATTACTTTTATCGCATTCCAGCAAATCATACAATGGTTACATTTTAGTCTGAAATTTCACCCGCTTATCCAAAAAGTAATTTATCCTATTCGATTGTGTCACGGGACTTTCTTTTTCATTACTTTTTTTGTAGAATTGGGAACTGCCTTACGTGTAAAAGAGAAGAGGAACTTTTTCAAAAAATGGATTGTCGCACGATATTTGAGCAGCGAGAATTAGTGATAAGTCATTTCAAAACCAGCGAAAAATTGCTCAATTTGTTAATTTGAGCCTCGCCACAGTGCAAAGTATCATTTAACCCTTCGTTCTTGAAAATTGCATTCAAGATAAGAGCAAAAGAATACCAAACAAAATTTTCAATTCGTCTGATGAATGGTTTATTTTACGTAAAATCAAGGCGAACCCGAAGTTAACGGCTTCAAAACTTCTCGCGTAGATACAACAAGAACTTGATAAGTCAGGCAGTGCAGAAACAGTCCGCCGCGTACTCCGAGACCACAACTTCAATGGTGGAGTAGCTAGAAAAAAGCTACCCAGAAGCAGAAAAAACTAGAGAGCACGCCCACAAAAATTTGGACTTCTGCAGCAGCGTTATATTCTCAGACGAGTTTAAATTTAATATATTTGGGTCTGATGACATGGCATATGTATGGCGGAAACCTTATACTGAGCTGCAAAAAGAAAATTTTGAGGCTACAGTGAATCATGGTGGTGGACGCGTAATGGTATAGGCCTGTATGTTGGCAGCCGGGATTAAATATTTGGCGTTCATTGAAGGTAACATGTAAAAAACCATGTAACTCAGCATTTAGAAAAAAAATTGCTCCAGACTGCTGCAAACCCTGAAATTTCAAACATATTCCGTTTCTACCAAGCCAACGACCCTAAACATAAGAGTGGTATTGTGCAATCTTGGCTGATTTGGAGCTGCCCGCATGGTATGTCACAGCCGGCATAGAGCCTAGATATGAATGTAATAGAAAATTTATGGGTAATTTTGGAAAATAGTATTCGGGAACATAGTATTTCCAACAAGGAACAATTTAAAAAATCCATTTTGGAGGAGTGGACGAAAATCACCCCAGAAATTATTGAAAAACTTGTGGATTCTCTGCGAAATAGACTTAACGATGTAATAAATGCAAAGGGCTACCATTCAAAGTAATGAATTTTTTATAAAATTTAACATTTTGTTTGTAAATAAGCTGTGACATTAAATTAAGCAGTATTTTCATAATTTATTGTTGATTAATTATCACAAACGACAGTTGTGTTATTTTTTAGGTTCCTAACTTATAAAATAAATATATGTTTCAAACAGGGCATTTAAATCTTGTCAATATTTTATATAGTTAAACTTAAAATTTACATCTGCATGAAATGAGCTGCGAGCCACTGTATATTTTCTATCGCAATTTATGTTATTCTAGATTTTCGGTCTGGTGGAGCCATCGCCTCAAGGAATTTGGCTGTGATGTTTTTCATAAATATACGGACAACCTTGGAACTACGACAAGCAAGAGAAAAACACATCCTTCAAATTATCGAGTCTCGTGAAAAATTTTCGGTTTTTGGGAAAAAATGCAAAAAGTTGATAAATTCAATGCTCTTCAGATTTTTAACTGCAAAATCAGAATGTCAGAATGTAAGCCAGTTGCGATATTTTTGTTCGTTTTTTATTAAGAAACAAAGATACATATTTGCAAGTTGTAATCACCCTGTAGTGAACATAAGTAAAATCCAGTTCAAATTAACCTAACAATCAAGAATTTGTTTTCCTCCTTCCTTCCACTCTCTCCATCATTCAATCAATATGCACGGTCCGTGTGCATCAACATATTATCAAACATATCGTTCTAGTGCTTCCCAGACAATTGAAAATTAATACAAAGGAAGATGCAATTGCTATTAATTTTAATTATACTTCATACTTTAAGTTATATGTTGGTTTTCTCTGACATGTGTCCAAAGAAAAATCTACAAAAGACTCTGGTATATTAAGGATTGGTGTTTTTGATGTGAGATTTCAAGTACACCTTGAACTCTATTATAGTTTTTGTTAATTTGACCGAGTTCGGTAATGAATTGTAGTATGCGATAGCCTGCTGCACTGGATCCATCCTTAATCTATCTGTTCTTGGAATTGCAAGAGATCGATTTCTAGCAGTTCTGGTTTCTCGGTTAGTTATTTCTAACACAGTGCGGGGGGTGTTAAACCACTTCAGATTGTTGTTCAGGATGTTGAAAATTAATTTCCCCCTTTCAAAATTAATTAGTTGTTGAATATTTAGCAATCCTGTTCGCGTGTACACAGTGACTGTTGGTGTTAGAGTCGGCATTCTAATATAATTTTAATTGCTTTCTAAATAAGTCTTCCAATCAACTCGATGTTTTGCTTTGATGCCTGACTTCATAAAATAGCTCCGTATGTGATAGTTGATTGTATATAAGCATTTAACATTATTAATTTTGTTCTGGTTTCTAAGAACTCAAATTTTCTTAAGACTGCACTTTATGTCTGATGTGGCTAATGTGTTGTAACCATGACATTTTCTCATCAAGGATTAAGCCAAGATATTTTATTGATTCAGCTTTTTCTAGACGAATTCCGTTTATCTGAATAAAGTGGTTTATAGGATATTAATTTTTTGCTGAAAAATGATGTACTTGGTTTTGTTAACGTTTATAAGCAGTTTGCTATGCCTAACTTCCTAACTTGAAATGTTTCTAGACCTCTGTTAATTTTCAGAATATAAAAGAAGTGTGCCATCAGCAAAAAGGACTAATTTGCCAGACAGCTGGATATGTTGAAGGCAATTCGCATATAGAATGAATAATACTGGTCCAAGAATTGATCCCTGCGGTATGTCTATATTGATGAAACATTCTTGACTGATGCACTGTATTTGTTTTGTCACAATCCGCCTAGCCAATAAATAGTCTTTCATCTTTGAGTTAAACTTCTTACTAATGCCATATTTTTCGAGACGTTGAGGCAAAATTCTGTGCTCAATAGTGTCAAAGGCTTTCTTGAGATCGACAATAATCGCTATTACATACTTACCTTTATCTTGAAAATAATTTGGAAAACGGTCACGCGGCGATAGCAGGGCTGGCCATTAGCTGACATAAGCAACTCAATTCATCGTGAAATTTACAAATTTCACTATTTTGTTTCGATATATTTGCCTTTAATAGCCCTGTCATCTAACAAAATTAGGTGCAATCTGGCCTGATGATGCGGAATCGACATGTGAAATCAACAATCATACTTTATGTGTGATTTCGGTTGCAAAAATAATTTTATCATTATACACTTGTAGTCTTAATTCAAAATTGTGGTAGAAAGTATAGAGCAAAGTAAGGATTTTTGTGTACTACAATTTAAACATTATTTGCTACTGAACTGTTTCAATGGGAACATAAAAACCAGTAAGAACAACCTAGATTTTAGATGCAGTGGGGCAAAGGCTTTAGTGATAATTATTTCTCTGAGTTTCTTTTCACTCCTTGAGAGCTAATAGTTAAACTATAAAATATATTCAATAAAATATTTAAACTTTGAAAAATTTTTTAACCAATATTCGTCTAAGCAAAGTCCTTCAAACATTTTCGGTCATTTCCACAGACGCAACGATACCAAACATAAACAATAACCACCATAATTCGGTTGCCTGTAAAAATTCATGAAAATTATTTAAATTCGGTGCAAATTTGACGAATATTTTCAAGCTATCTTTTGAGAAGTGTGAGACGATAAGCTAGTTAGCCTTGACGGGCCACTGCCCACAAAATAACTTGCATACGACACAATGATTTTAATGACCAGATCGTACATTCAGTCAGATGCTTTGTAAAAAAAATCGTAGTGTCTTCCGAAGATGTTCAGTTTTGATTGTTAAGTTCGCTTGGACGTGTTCGTGGGACTCAGCAAGGAGAAGACGTTCGAAAGTCGTGTTGAAATGTTGTGATGCGAGTGATTATTAGACGAGTAATATTCTAGTTTTGAGTCATTTCGCCGTGTGGTCACAGAACTGTTGAAATCAAGTTGATAGCTTAGTCGATATTTACGCGCAGTATCGTGAATGAGAAAATAATTTCAAGTAGCTAGAAGCATTAGCGGGAGAGTGAACTTATATTATTTAAATTATTTTAGTGGAATATCGTAATTAAAGTCTTGGAAACTGAGCACGTTGCATTTGCTTGTAGTGTTGTTTGCGTGATGTAAGTTTGTGTATTCGCTAAATAAGTCAGCACATTTTTGAAATCTACCCAAAGGACAAGTGCTTATAGCTGCATAATGAAGGTTTTTTCAAAGAATTTTAAAAATGCTGTGACTTTATTTTTCCATTCAAATATTTTGACGAATACTATATGAATATGCCTAATATGTATAACTGCAAAAGTTTTGGAAGCTCCTAGCACTCAAATCTTAGTTTCAATGTGGGTGCGAATGTGGGTGCTAATTTGTTCCAAAAAGTGCAGACTTCAACATTTTTTGTGTTTTCAAAAGTCTGAAGCTACTGAATAAACAAATGTGCATATCCATTAGTTAAGCGAGTAAATTGCATTTAGCACTGAGTATATGAAGACGCAAATAAGCGGTTCCAGATATCCGCCTCCAACCGGTTCCTGCCTATTAATACCAAGCATTATTCATTTATTTATGACATGTGCAAGCTTTAAAGCCGGTGTTTTTATCGGGTACAGTTTGTATTGGATATTAGTAACAATTTTTTCGAATTCGGCGATGTGGAGAATGATAATGTCTTTGACGAGAGAACAATTTCATCAAGTGCCGAACATCATTGACATTATTCATTTGAACCTTTTTTTCTGAAACAAAATTGTATAAGTTTCTCATTCTCACTCATGTTTCCAATAAAACCTAATTCAGGCTTTAAGTGATTTTATCAGTTTTTCGTCACCTTTGCGAAAATGTTAAAAGCTTCGATTGAAATCTACAACTGTAAACTGTCTGGGGAAGAAGAGTGAAAAATTGAATTGTTCGCATTATACTGAACCGAAATGTCAACTGAAACACGCCACTAGTTTTCATTCCAAGTACGTTGAATCCATGAGATGAACGGCATAAGTATTTCATGAGTTCGGTGAAGGATAGTTTTAACGTCGAGGTTGTTTTGACCAAAAAGCAGCACAAAAACACAAAAGATATTTCATCACATCGTAATGATCGATTATCTTGTCATGATTAACAAAACTCTTAGCTCAATCTCTAACTATACCAAAATAGCCGCATATCGTTTTTAATAGTTCTCCAGTGCAAAATAGTTGTTCAAAGCATCTTATAGAAACTGATGTATTTATTCAATAATTAAAATCGGCATGTATGTTTGTGTATAAAACCGGTTAATGTTAACTAAAATGTTCATAGAAGATTAACACTTTCATCAAAACATACAGACATATATAAACACTGTGGAGTTCGGTCCAGTGACCCTTGTAATGATTTGTCGAAACTGTGACAATCTTTTTGTGTACTAGATTCATAATCATTTTGCGATTAGTAGTTGCTCGTACGAAATAGAGTGTAAAATTAAGTACAGTGCGTAGGTTGTTATTCGGTTTTGCGTTACTAGCGACCTTGTTGATAAAGGAATGATTCAGATTCAATCAAATTATGAGGAGTGGTGCTTGTTTACGGAGGATCTATTTATTTGCAGGTAAACATCAAGACAGGAGCCATGGAGATCAAACGTATATTATTACATGTAATCGCATTATGGGCGGTAAGTGTTTACGATATTTATTAAAACATCATGCAAGTATTTGATGCATTACTAATTTAAGTGACTGCGGAGCATATATATAATACATGTATCTCTAATATGACCATTTCTTATTCATATCAGGTAATTTACACTTCATCAGGTCATCAGCCAATCGAAGATGAAGCTCGACAAATATTCGATTTAATTAGCAGGGATTATTTGGAAGTTTTGAAGAAAAAAGCGAATCTCGATTGGCTTTTGGAAGTGAATGATGAACCCGGACAAATCGGTGATTCAGTTCAAGCGGATGATGAATATTCGAATTTCATCAAAAAAGCTTCAGCCGTTTTGAGAAAATATCAAAATGTACGTTTCACTGATAAAAATTTGGAGCGGCAAATTAAGCGATTCCCCAAACCAACGTATGAGTCGCTATCGAACACCGACTATGAGCTATTGAATCAAGCTACTGATGATATGGGATCCATTTATGCAAATGTCAAATTGTGTTCGTATAGACAGCCGAAAGTGTGTAATTTGACATTGATTCCTGACATCCAAGACATTTTGCACAGTTCGAATGATATTGAGGAGATTAAATACTACTGGATTAAATGGAGAACGGCAACGGGGCATAAGAATCAGAAATCATTTGAAAAATTCGTGAAGCTGTACAAGAAAGCAGCGTATTTAAATAGTAAGTACATAAACATAAAAATTATCTTGATATATATCTTATCCCATCCTATATATAAATAACAAAAAAAAAATCAATAACATTATTTCAGGAGTGTGTGATAACGGAAATTTTCAGAAAATATTGATGTGTAAAATAAGCAGTTCTGTGTTAATAGTTTAAATTAGGATAACTTTAACATTTTGGCTGCAGTGGACATTTTAAGCTGATTTTTAAGTAAATACTTCTATATATTTCTAAAAAGACGAATTTAAAAAAAAAACAAATATGCGAGATAATATCTGCCCTATCTGAGCACTGAGGCTCTAAAACTAGGCAAAAAAAATTCAAGCGCACCTGATCCGCTAGAAATACTAATGTTCGGCGAACAATAGAAGAATGGTGTAAATTTTAAGTGCACATTCTACCTCACGTGCTCCAACCTTTTTTGAGGGCAAAACCACTTTGATTAAAACAATGCATTTAAACTCATAGGATGGAAAGGATTTCAGGGCTACCACTTGCATGAATTTCTAGATTCAGTAAAGCCAAACACTACAAAAGTTTGAAAGCAGCATAACATTAACAAAGAAAATGCTCAGTGCTTGTAACACTTTACCAGCACTGCAACTGAAAATCTCCCACAACTGACTCTCGTCAAAATCGAATAACCCTATCGATCTCGATTTTTTCCGATGATTTCGTCATAGTTGCACGGATAGGAAAATGTTTCGGATCAAAAAAATTAAAGATTTTTGGGACCAAAAAATTACTACAACTGAGAAAATTTAAGCATTGGTAACTCATTTTCATTGTAAATGTTTGCGATATGAATTTTTAATGTAGGCATTTATTAATACAAAAATAGCAAAACACCTAGCGCTGGCAACCCTTCGCTAGCATAAAAGCCAAAAATATATTACACCTGTCTCAAATTGAAAATAACCCACTTTTTGAATTTCGTTTCGATCCGATGGCTGCATTGGAAGTTATAGGGGTGCAAAGAAATTTAGGGTTACCAGTCCCAAAAGTTTTCAAACTTTCGAAAACTTAATGTTTGTTGTTGATTGTCTTTACAAAATTATTGCCATTTGAAAATTTTACGGTAAAATCGCTTAATAAAGATGTTGTAAATAAATACAAGGCTAACAATAGCTGGGAACCGTATCATGTTTTTTTTAACCAGATTCTTTTTGAGTAATGCCTACAATAAGTTCCATGCATCATGTGAAATTCGTATTGATTTCATGGCTACACTGGAAGCTATAGGGCAAAAAGCTTTATTTTCCTGAGCGGATTTTCAAAACCCAAGACATCAAAATTACCATATCTGGCATAGCTGGCAATTTCATAAAAATCTGGTAACTAAATCAGAATTCATAGGGCAAAAAACAGTTTATTTTTCTTCATAATTTTTCAATATGGTACCACTGGCACAGAGTTGCCAGCATTTCCAAATCGCTTCTATCAGACCCGGTCCTCCTCAATACCAATACATTCTGTGAATTTCATTTGTTTTTCATTGTAAAACATGAAAATTTTCAGAAGAGTCGATGCTTTGAAGATTTCCCCTTTCAATGCCGGCTGTAGCTGCAGGATTGCCAGCACGTCCACACAAGCTACACGAGTCTACAACTTAGTAGCATCAATATGTTCTTTAAATTTCCAAATGATCTGATAATCTGGTGAAAAGTTATCACAATTCAAAAAATTTCAATTTCTTCCAATTTCATTTCAGGCGCCTAGCGCACATATAGGGTTAAAAATTTCAAAAATATTATCATATTCACATTTGAAACACGTTTGAAATTCATTTAATAAGCTTTATTTTTGCGAAAGCTACTTTCTGGCAGAAAAATAGGTATATTTAAAACTTCACTAAAATTACCGACGGCGCTAAAGAGTTAAAGACTATTAGCTTTTGGTGAAACCTGGCACTATTTTGCATATTTACCAATGATATCTAAAAATTTCAGTTCAATTGGATGGCGCGTTCCTGAGAAGTTTTTACTGAAATTTCTTGATGATGTATATACTCTATGATAACTTCTGACATTCTAAAGTCTATCCAGTTAGCCCTCGAGCAAGACAGATGATATCGGTCTCTAATGATTTGACGGTTAAACTACCGGTAGTCGATACAAACCCGTAAAGTTCCTTTGCCTGTCGTCGGAAGTTTTGGTGTGCTGCTACGACGTCCTTAAGCACCAAATGCATCTTTACTAAGCTTATTGCGGTCTTATAAAGCCTTCAACTTGAATTCTAGATGCAAAACAGTAGTTTCTTGTCTTTTCTCGACTATTTTCTAAGTGAACACACATGCTTTAAATAATCTCTGCGTATGCTTTGCACTTCCATCAATTGTATTCTGCTATCAACTCAGCAGTTTTTTTTCATTAAAATTTTTGTTCTTCTTTGTTTTATTTTCTTTCTACTATACAGCAAAAACGACACACATAACACTCTGCCTTAAGGTCGTTTTATTTTTCTTTTTTCTCATGCTGATTGAGCCTCGTTTTGCAAAATTGTTTAAATAATAAAGAAATTGTGTGTTTCAGGTTTTATTTCAATAATTAGACAATACAAGTCATTGTCGAAGGGACACACTTAAACTGGCGCCGAAATTCGAAACCACGTTATTATATAGAAGTAGGGTAGAGCGGGGCTTTAAGGTCCATTTTTACTATTTCGAATTTTATTGTGAAAACTGAGCAAACTAAATTTAAATGCACAACGCCAATCAAACAATTAGTGATCTGGCCATGTTTACCCCAATTTTCGATTGAATTATCATATCAGAAATATGTTATTTTGCAATATTTCTAGATCTTGTCATCTGTCTCTTTTTGCCCCATAGTTGGGGCAAAAAGAGACAGCCAGGAGGCAAAAAGGTCCAGCATTTTTTTTTCAATTTTAACAGGCTTTATGAAACAATAACAATATATGCTATTTTGTAATTGTTTATGTTTGTTGGTGCAAAAATAAAAGTTCACGATGATTCCAAAAACAAAACGCTTTATTTGGTAATTATAAGCAAAGAAATATTTTTCATAATTTTAAAAATCACTATATTTTGAAAAAATTAAACAAAGTTTTTCCAATAACAACAAAAGTTATTTTTTTCTATGTCGTTTTTCTCCTTTCTTTTTCTTAATCCGACTCAGCGTTCTCTGAATTGCAATTATTGCGAACGAAGTAAATGCTACGGTTGTTGGGAATACATTTTTCATGGGCCCATTGCTTGCCAGTAAATGAGACAATTAAATGCCTTGCTCGGATTTGACATAGTTTTGAAGATAGTTATTATTTTTTGTTGGAGCTTTTTTAAGATATAAAACTACCTTACGAACTTTCTTTATGCATGCGCTGATGTCCTTCGTCAGATCTAGCGTGTCTTGCAGGCGACCGGGTTCAACATAGTAAGCTGATTCAGGAGCGTCCAAATCTTCGTGGTCGTCGTTCAGACTATCAGCTGCTTCATCAACTCTTTAATCTGGAATTGACCTCTTATTATAGAGAACATCGCAAACTGCCAAGTGGATGCTATGTGCCAAACAAATATGTTGCTCTGTATAAACTAGTCTGCCTACTTTTCGCATTTCATTTGACCCATCAGTTATGATGGTAACAATGTATTTTCCTAGAAAAACATCAAACTCAGCAAAACGCTCTTTTAATATATCTTGGTAGTTTGCAGCTGTCATTGATATCCTTAGGGTACGGACAAGACGGAGCGACGAGAGCGTCGAGTCGAGCATAGCGTCGAGTCCAGCATGGAACAGCTCATTGAATTGTATTCATGTAGACGCGACGAGACGCAAAATTGTAAACGAAATTTTACAGTGGCAGTCAAAATAATGAGTTCTTCGGTGTCGGATGAAGAGTTGTTCTCACCACAATACACCAAATTGAAATCAATAGACTGCTGATATATGTAAATCAATAGATTTTCCTAATCACTGGTAGAAATTTAATTGACATGGGCGAGTCCGCACCTTTCATTCATAAAAAATGTACCCAAAATTCCGAACTACCCACGAAAAACCCATTAACGCAATTCGTCTACTTACTGTATGCCACCAAAACACATTTTTCAACAACAACATACATTAGCGCTGCGAGCAGTCGAGCAACGAAATCGGTTCGAATCGATGTCGTCGCTACTATCAAATTTTCACTCTTTGGTCGCTGCTCCGACATGGCCACTTCCATTTGAAAACATAGGAAGAACATTTGAAAACTCGAAGCTCGCGACGCTCTCGTCGCTCCGTCTTGTCCGTACCCTTATAGCCCGTTCACACTAGGCTCTAAATCAGGCGATTTCGATCAGCTGATCGCTAGGCACGGTAGATTTGAAGGAAATGTCATTCGAATTTCGGTCTAAAATAAAGAAAACTGAACAAAAACGGAAAATTTGAGTTGTACAAAATGAATAGATAATGCTCTTGCATCTTTCTGCACCATTTTCAACAACTTTCACGCAAAAAAAATTGTACACTTAAATTCGAATGACATTTCTCTCTCTAAATCTCCTCATTCTAAATCACGTCGGGTAGTGTGAACGCTTACCTGATTAACTTGACAGATTCTAAATCTACCTGATTTAGAAGTGTAGTGTGAACGGCTTATTACTCGCACCAAGCTCCAGTAAGAGTTCACTAAGTAGATGTTAATATTTGGGTAGCGCCTATTTTCAGTCGAGGTCCACTCATCAAACGTCAAACTAAACCGTTCACCTGAGATACTAGCCTGTCGTATCTCAATTTTTATTATTTTTTTTATCCTGCTTGCATAGCCCACAACCTTTTTTTTTTTATCGTTATTGAGGATTTTGATAAATCTGTGTATGCATTCGCTAGTATTAATTTCCTCAAATCATTCGAAGTAACGAATGCATTAAATGCGAACTGTTACGTCGGTTTGTTTTGCTCGATTCTTTACGCATTTTGATCTGAACTTGCATGCTAACTGCTTTTTCATAAATATGGATTCTATTTGCTCTTTTCGAGTCTTGCCGTAATTTGATTGCCGATTATGCTTGACTCCCGGCCCCGGAATCCAAGCCAATTTCTGATCCCAAAAATCCCGGGATTACAAACCATCAATCCCGGGATTTTCGGGACCTGAAATTAGCCCTAATTACAACGCTATAATAAATAATATATATATATATATATATATATATATATATATATATATATATATATATATATATATATATATATATATATATATATATATATATATATGTATATATATATATATGTATATATATATATATATATATATATATATATATATATATATATATATATATATATATATATATATATATATATATATATATATATATATATATATATATATATATATATATGTTCAACAGATAAGAATCCAATAACTGAATATTAGATACATCATCATAAATATAAAGAGCAAAATAATAAGAAATTAACTCAAAAGTTAAAAAAAAGTACAAATTAAAAATTAAAAAGAGAGAAGAAAAAAAACGACAAGATACTTGTATTCAAAACATGGCACTCATCTATGAAAAGTCTCCGTGTTTCGAGGGATGAAAGATTTAGGAACGAAAGACGATCACTTTAAGGACGGTATGAAAGCTGAAATTTAAAGAATAAGTTACGAGTAAATCTGCGTTGAACAGACTTCACCCCAGTATTTAGGTAGATATAATGAAGACACCACACTTGATAGCAATATTCAAGGACAGTACCCACAAAGGAAAGAAGAAGGTACACAATGGTGGAAATATTAACGACGGATGTAGAAGATCTAATAACAAATCCTGATAATTTAGACGCCCTGGCAGTAAAATATGAAAAATGCTTATCAAATTTAAGATTTGGATCGAATATTACACCAAGATCTTTAAAATTATCAACAACATTAAGAGGAGAGCCAGAAATAGAATAGGAGAACATCAAAGGTGACGTTTTACAGGTAACATTTTGTGACATTTCGCGATGTTCAAACTGAGAGCATTGGCGTACCACCAAGTCTGTAAGCTATAAAAATAATTTTGTCATACAGTCATTTTATGACTCGATCGCCCGAAACATCTTGAAATCGTCAGCATATAAAAGGCAAGAAGATTGTATTGAAAGAGGGAAATCGTTTATGAGAAAACGAAAGAGAAGAGGACCAAGAATGGATTCTTGCGGAGCACTTGATACAGGATAAAAGAGAATTGAAGAACAGGAATTAACAGTTACAATACAGTTACGACCATAGATATAAGAGTTAAACTAGGAAAGAAGATAACCGGCTATGTCATCGTTCCTAAGCTTTTGAAGAAGGAGGTTATGGTTGAAAGAGTCAAATGCTTTGGAGAAGTCAGTATGTAGTGCGTCGACCTTCTTTTGATTTTTTGATATTTTGTGAGGGAAAAAAGGTTGGTTAGTGTGGATTACCGTGTGACAAAGCCAGGCTGCTCATGAGCTAGAGTAGGCTGGATAAAGGAGTAGACTCGCTTCTAGACCACTTTCACACGGATCTTGCTAAAACAAGGTAGTTTGAGGTGTATATACCACCGCCCGCTTTATGTATAGGGAAGATATTGCCAATTTTCTAGAGAGAAGGGAAAGAGACAGAAGATAAACTTATGTTGAACAAGATAGGAAGAGAGCCGCACAGAAATAATGATGGAGATGTAGCCACGATGTTTGGAATACCGTCGGAACCACTACCGGTATTGGCATCGAAATCTTTCAGAAAAAATTTTAATTTCTAAAGAGTTTGTTCGAAACACATGTAATTCAAGAGAAGATGGAGCGATAGGTTTTGGGAAGGAGGAGGGTATTGCTGCTAGAAGCAAGAGTAAAAGTGAATTGCAAAAAGTTCGCACACTTCAAGCGGAGTAGAAGCAGCTGTAACACCCAAATGCATACCATTGGGGATGCTGGGAGATTTTTTCAAGGAACGAATGAATTACCAAAAAGACTTCTCAGTTACCAGCCCAGATCCATCACCAAGCCAACCCTTTAGAGAGAAACATGGACAATTTTCTCTTAGATACAGGTCAGGCCTCTATAAAAGATAGCTCATGCAACCTGTGGCTGTACAAGCATGCGATAAAACCAATACTTTTTACGGGAGAGGTTGAAGACCCCTCAACAACCTTGTTTGGAAGGGACTAGCCTGACTATATTAGCCAATCCTCCTTAGAGGATTGCTATCAGTAGCCACTGCAAGAAGGTTGTGATCACATTTTATTAAATTCAGATTTGTTTTCTCAATGTGTGTGCTTCCTCGGGCTTGAAGTGTGGATTTTGACGACAATCCTTCCTCTGTAAATTTTTTAACGATTAGCACAAGATTATCGACTACGTATGCGTCAGCATATCGGTATTTATTTTCTTAATCTCTTCTTCAACAACACGATCAAATAACATGATCTAACAATATTTTTGCATCGTTTCGTGTTCTTTCTTTTGAATAAAAACACCAAATGCATTATGTTAATAGTTCCAGCTTTGAGATATCAATTTACATTGTAGATGGTTATTCATGAATTCAATCCGAAGTGGATTTAATTAAGTCAAAGAAAAATAGATGAGGATTAATGTATAAAAAAACAAAATAGGATTAATTTAATAATCTGAGTTAACTTACCTGGTTCGATAGTGCCATAAAATATTGACCTTCTCTCACCTTTGATTTCGACTAAACGGAATCGATAAAATGTGATTTTTTCGATCGCATTGTCTTCTTACCCGTTTCAACCAAAAATAAATCGTTCTGAAGCTTTCGAACGACTTTTCTGCCTCTTTGCTCTCGAGAGTATACGAAGAATAAACCGGATTCAATGGCGCTAAAGTGTTCTTCAACCTTGTAAATTGCAGTCACATTGGCCACAAGCCTGATGGTTATGCAGAATGAAATAGTATTGGCTAAGAAAAACGTTGGTTGAAATGTCAATTGCATGCAGTAACTGGCTTAGTGCGCTCTCTCCAACACGTAAGAAGAATCATTAAAGATTTTTAGCATTTTTAGAAACATAATTGAAATTTTTTTAATAAATTAAGTCGAAAAAAATTTGTAGTGTATTAAAACCACAGCTAAGTTTTGTATGGCGATAGAAGTAAAAATAACAGAATTCCAATTACCTTCAAGTTCGGTGACGCATAAATAAAAAAAAAATAAAAAACTTATCAAAAAGTTAAAAGTATCTGTGGGTTAGAATCACTCCATATTCGATATTTTCGTGTCATAAAAATGCAGCTTAAGGTATCTTGCGTCCTATTCCACCATTTAAATGATTTTTTCTCAAAATTCAAAGTGGGTCGGCAAGTCAATTTGCTTGTTAATTGAATTTTATAAGGAAATAAGCCTATCCGAGGGTTGATCCATAATCGGTTTTTTCCAGTTGGCATAAAATCAAAAAAAAATTTCTTTTTACTACCTTGTATACCCACTAGGTCACTATCAGCGTGAAAAAACATTTAAATAGGTCGTGATTCGAGGGAAGTACATTCATTTGAATACGAACAGTCGAAGAGAGATCATCAAAATGGAAAAAAAACTAAATTAGAGCTGTCATTAAGTACATGTGTTTGAAAAAAATGTCTACCAAAGACTTAGACAGCGATTTGGTGGAAACATTAAGATATTCTGTTTCTTCATATTCCAACGTTGCAACGCTGTGCCAAGGAGTTTAAGCTGGAGCAAACATCCACTGAAGGTGAACACTGCGAAGGACGCTCATCCACTTCTTTTTCTCTGAAGACAACGTGAAAAATTCGAAGATACCGTGTTGCCAGATCAAAGAGTGACCATCAGGCATGTAGCTGAGGTCAAGGATATCGTATGGCAGTATTCAAAGAATCGTTGCCCATGAATTACATATGAAGAAGGTCTCTGGGCGTTGGGGGCCGATAATTTTAGCCGACAGCCAAAAGAAGAAACAAGTCGACATTTCGAAGGTGATTCTCGAAAAGTTACAAGCAGATCTGGTGAATTTTTAGTTAATGGTCAAGACTTGCGTCCACCGTTTTAATCCATAAACCAAACAGCAATCGGTGATCTGGAAGCGACGCTCTTCACCAACGCCGAAGAAATTCAAAGTTTCAAGGTCGGCGAGGAAGTTTATTGCATCAGTTTTCGGAACGCTGAAGGAACTATTGTGGTGGAATATTTGGAAAAGACAGTCACTATATCATGGTTTCACTACGCAGTTGCGATGGCTGCAATTCAAGTAGCAGGATTCGAACTGCTTGAGCATCCATCCTATTCGCCAGATCTGGCTCCCAGTGACTTCTACCTCTTTCCTCGGCTCAAGAAACATCTTCGGGGCAAGAAATTTGAAGATTATAGCGAAGTAATGGCTGATGTTGAGGCGTTTTGGGAGAGTAAAGAAAAAGAATGTTTTTCTAAGAGTATCCTGGGTTTGAAAAAAATATGGTCTAAATATATTAACTTGTTAGGAGATTATGTTGAAAAATGGGTTCGCGGTTGAACGTCGAAGCATACAGTAGTGTCGTACAGCCTATAGTGTACCGAGCAAAATTTCTCTCGTGATCAATAGCCAAAAAAGTGATAAATCTAATAAAGCAAAGTTCTTAAAGTGCTAAAACATTTCCTTAAGTGCAGAACCAACCAAGAGGAGACCAGATGACTCCTCAGATTTAATTCGGGAAAACAAAAAATTTCTCAAAACGATGGCAGCATCCCGGTCCAGTAACTATTTTTCACCGTGTTACCGCTGAAACACAACCGGTTTACTCACCAGAGCGAAAGTCGAGAATACCTCCAATTACATTTACCGATCTAGATCGAGCAACTATTGAAGTGCTAATGAATGCATTGAAAATCGACGACTATAGCCTGAAGCTAACATCCACCGGTAAGAAATTACTTTTAAAGTCGACTGAAGAGTTCGAAAAGGCATGTGAACTTTTTGTGAAAAAGGATATTCGGTTTTTCACGCATAGACTCGCGGACGACCGTCCTATGAAAGTAATTCTATCGGGATTGTTTCCTATGGACACTAATACACTCAAAAAATATTTGATTGAAAAAGATATTCCCGTCGTCGACGTTCAACTTATTCAAATTGACCCTGAAAAACGGCGCCATGCAGATCATGCTGTATATCTGCTTTACTTCAATCGCAAATTAGGTATCAAAACGTCTGATTTACGAAAACATAAATCTACTATGAGGGTGATGGTCAACTGGCGCTACTACAAAAACAACCGGTCGGGCCCTACACAGTGTCGAAGATGTCAAAGATACGGCCACGGCTCATCGTCATGCAGTTTAGCTGTGCGCTGCATGATATGCAGTGAAAACCACGCACATAGCTCATGCCCGTTGAAAAAATCTGAGCCTGATAAAATATGCTGTGCCAATTGTCGTGGGAACCACTTATCCTCATATACTGAGTGTCCGAAACTTCTAGAGTACAAGCTATTGACTAAAAATGGAAACAAAAAACCGACACACGTGAAGAAATTACCAGCCGAAAATTTTGTTCTTACGGAAAATAACTTCCCGACTTTACGCGGCCACTCAAAAAGCTCGGTACGTAACGCGCAACCAGACACACCAGTGCAACATTCAAACACAAACGGTCAACCCAGCTTGACAAGATCTTATGCTTATGCTGTACGACAACTGAATGCCATGCAATCCAATGATCAAAACCCAATGTCCACGAGCAATGACTTATTTACTTGCGACCAACTGATTGAGCTCTCAACTCACCTGATATCCAGACTTGCTGGGTGTACTTCAAAACAACAACAACTGCAAGCAGTCTTTGAGGTATCGGCCGGTTTTTGTACAGTGAGATCGTCTCGAAATGAGCATCAGCCAGCAACAGCAACCGAATGTCAGGTGTGTGCTTTGGAATGCCCAAAGCATTAGAAATAAGATTAGAGAAACACTAGACTTTTTAGTTAAAAATAAGATAGACGTTCTATTAATAACGGAAACGTGGCTCAAGCCTAAAGACAAGCTTTATCTTCCTAATTTTGTGGTATATCGTCACGATAGGAGAGAGCAAAACGGTGGTGGAGTAGCAATAGCCATAAACAGTAGCATTAAACACACGTTATTACCTTTACCAAAAACATTAGTAATAGAAACCATTGCGATTGAGCTTACCTGCATCAGAACACAAATTGTTGTCGTGTACTTCTCAGGAACTAAGCTAGATGCTCATAAGCTTGATGCTTTTCGCAAAGACATAAAATATCTTTTTAGAACATACTCGCGAGTCTTACTTTGTGGAGACTTTAACGCGCGCCACAGAAATTGGAATTGCTTTTCTGCTAACAAGGCAGGGAGAATACTAGCTGATGAGATAGATAGAACTCGTTTCGCAGTTTACCCGCCTACAGAAGCAACGTATTATCCATCGAACGGAAGATGTTCAACTCTGGACCTCATTCTTAGGGACGGCGTTGTGAATTTCGCACAGCCCGTAACGGTACATGATTTATCTTCAACCCATCTCCCCGTATTCTTCTCGATAACGTCGTGTACACCCATTAACAGAGAAGAAAAATGCAAATATCTAACCTCCAAAACTAATTGGATAAGATACCGCAAATGTCTTAAGAAATTCTTTCATGATTTGGCTCTTAAAGTTCCTAATCCTCTGCATGCTAGCTCAATTGATGAGCTGCTTGTAGTCATCAACTTATCAATGCACAACTCCTTTCAAACATTTACACCGAAAGTTCAATCTTCCCGCAAACACCAGTATCTAAGCCCAAATATAAAACACCTAATGAACGACCGAAACATACTAAGACGTCACTGGCAAAGATCAAGAGACCCCGATGTCAAGAAACAAGTTAATCGCTTAAACAAAAAAATTTGAACTGCTATCTATGACGAAAGAAACAAAGACTGGAATCTAATGCTTTCCCAACTTCAACCAGGGTGCAAAAAGATGTGGCATCTAAATAAACTTCTAAAAAACGGTCGAAACCCTTTACCTCCGCTGAAATCTTCCCAAGGCTACAAGTTCACTAACGACGACAAAGCAAACTGTCTTGTCGAAAATTTCTTCAACACCCAGTCAAACTCTATACTTTCAAGCTATCGAGATCTTGAGGAAACAATCCAAGACACCATCAGTTCAATGACTCCATCTTTCATCGTCACGGAAGATCTGAAATGCAAACCAGCAGAAATTAAACCTCTACTTAAGAAAATAAAAGCCAAGAAGTCACCCGGAGCTGATAAAATCTATCCGCCTATGATAAAAAACCTTCCACAATCTGGCATCTCAATGTTGTGTGAAATCTTCAACACCTGTCTAAAGATTGGGTATTTTCCCAAAGCCTGGAAGGAAGCTATTGTGTGCCCAATACTTAAGCCAGGTAAAGATCCAACTTTACCTCAAAGTTTTCGCCCAATAAGCTTACTATCAATTATTGGGAAATTATTTGAGAAAATAATCCTTCTTCGCTTAAGTGAAGAAACAGATAGAGCCAAAATCATTCCAGAGTTTCAATATGGCTTTCGAAAAAATCGTTCAACTGTTCACCAGTTACTCCGAGTAAAATCTGACATCACAAATGCCTTTAATCGTCAAGAGTCTACAGGAATGATTCTCCTAGATATTGAAAAAGCTTTCGACAGTGTATGGCATATAGTAATGGGCTCATATACAAACTACTGAAACTGAAAATATCTTCTTATCTAGTCCACATAATTCAATCCTTCATTAGAGATCGGGTATTTAGAGTCAGAGTAAAAGATGTCTTATCGGATAAAAAATCTATTGGGGCGGGTGTTCCACAAGGATCTTGTCTCAGCCCCCTCCTATATAACATCTACGTCTCTGACATCCCAGCCATGCACAACTGCTCTCTTGCAGCCTTTGCTGACGATACTGCGATATACACATCTGCGGTAGAACAAATTACGGTAGTCAGTAACCTATCAATTCAACTGAACCATATTCTTTCGTACTATAGCAAATGGAGAATTAAAGTGAATCCCTCCAAAACTCAAGTCATTTTCTTCACCAAACGAAGAGCTGCTCGTTATTTCCCGCCACGTACTTTCAACTTTATGGGTAGCGAAATAAAGTGGACCAAAACCGTAAAATACCTAGGAGTACAATTGGACTCCAAATTAACCTTTTATGCATACATAGACTACGTGGTTGAAAAATGTTCGAAACTTATCCGCATCCTTTACCCTCTGATAAATAGGAACTCTTCTTTATCCGTGAAAAATAAATTAATCTTGTTCAAGTCAGTTATCCAGCCTGTGATTCTTTATGGTGCACCTCTTTGGAATAGTTGTGCAAATACACATAAGCGAAAGTTACAAACAATACAGAAAAAATGGTTGAAGATCCTACTGAATAAACCTTGGCATACTTCAACTGCTGCAATTCATGCTTCAAGTGGGGTGATCCCAGTTAATGCTCTCCTAAACGCTCTTGAACGGGAATTCTGCTCGCGAACTTTTGATAATTGATAGTATTATTTTTAATTACTGAAATGTAGACGCTAAGTTAGGATAAGTTAGTATAAGCTAGTCTAAGGTTTCTTTTACGTTAATACCTAAAATAGCTCATTAAGTTTTTAATTGTGCAAATTTTTCCTAGTTCACAAGACCAAAAATCAACGTCAATATGTACCATGTACACATGATTACATTAATGCTGCATAGACTTAGATAAAGTCTGAACTCATAACTGTTAATAATCACTGTATTACCCTGTTAGAAACTCCTCGCACAAATAAAAGTAAATTCATTCATTCATATGTTGAAAAATAAATACCTTTTTTAAGTTTAATCACCTTGGTTCATATTCATTACCATTACTTTTGCATCAACCTTCGTATGTTTATGCAGAACTGTCTGCAGTGACTATTTGCTGATATTCATTTAAGCAGCTCCTTGTCGAAATTCTAGGCGTCCGAGCTGACGAGTCTCAATGATAAAGCTTTCTTGTAAATGTTTCACGCTCGGTAAAATTGTTTACGAGCCTCATTATAGTCCATCTGCTCAAAAGAGTACCGCCAAACGTGCGTTGAAAATCTCTCTTTGTGAAAATCACAGACTGCGATGCGTCATAGTACTGCACAATCCAATTTTTTGGGTCATTTTTTGGTTCTTCGCCCATTTGTGTTAAATTTGAAGACTAATGCGTAAACAATAAAAATGGAACCGATTAATTACATAGAAAATAAGTTATTGGTCCTTCATCAACTACTCCATAGCTTTAAAGATCTTGTTTCTCGTTGAAATGCCGAGTTAATATGCGAAGCTTTGATTTATTAGCTATTAGAAAAATATGAAAATGAAAACAAATGAAAACTATTGCATTGGGTCAAAAGACTTGCATCTGAACTTGATCATTTCAAAATCGAAGAAACTTTACAGTTACAAGAGAAATGAAACAGGTACACAGATATTATAATTGGAATCAACAATGTCTCTCATTATTTTAGTAATTTTCGTACTTCAAATATTTCACAAACACATTTATCTCATTTTTTCAGGTTACGAAAAACCGTCTGATATGTGGTTCAAAGATTTTGATGATAAAAATATTTTGAAAGACGTTGAAAATCTTATCGAGAAGAGCCATCCGCTTTTTCTTCAATTCCATGCGCATGTTCGATACCAACTGCAACAGAAATACGGTCCTGAACTAATAAAATCCGATCGACCATATCCTTTGCATCTGTCGGAAATCTTTTTGGGTGAAGTTTATCGATACCAGGAAGACGGCTTAGTCGAGTTGCCATATCCAGACAAGTCAATACCAAATGTAACTGAGAGTCTTTTACAACAGGGCTACACAACGAAAAAGCTATTCGATTTGAGTCGTGTGTACTTTGAATCCATAGGCCTCCCGAAAATACCAGAGTGAGTACACGAGCAACTAATAAGAATACACAAGAATTAATTTTACGTTTTTATTTATTTTTTAGTTCTTTCTGGCAAGACCATGCATACCCGATAGCAAATGTCGATAACAACCTTCTGACATGCTTCAGTAAAGCCTGGCAAATGTACGAGAAACGCAGAGTAGCATACAGTTACTGCCCCGATGTAGACTACAGACGATACCTCAATGCGCACGAATCTATGTGTGATATATACTACTATCAGTATTTTCAATATCAGCCACTCGTCTTTCAAAGCGAACCTCTACCGAATTTCGAAGAAGTCCTTTCCGAACCGATCGAGTTATCGGTTGCGTCTGGCAAACACTTGGAAAAAATCGGATTAGTTCCGAGAGGATCTATTGATAATGAAACGCGAATCAACCGATTATATTTGAAAGTACAAGCAAAAAAATCCGAGAATGAAAACTGACTAAAACAAATTAATTTCAGGGCATGGAAACAGTTTTTCTGCTACCGATTCTCTTCGTTCTGGATAAATACCGGATACAAATTTTAAATGGAGAAATCGAATCTTGGGATAACTGCAAATATTGGAAATTAACGGAAAAATACACTGGATCGACGCCTGCAGTCGAACGCACAAATGATGACTTTGATGCACCTGCAAAACTACTGACTGCCGTTGATGCTGAGTATTCTAGGTTTGAAACCTTCAATTGTGTTAGATTAAGCTGTTCTAATTGTATTTTTCGTTTAGTAATGTACTTACTATCTTCATGCAATACCAAGTATTTAAAAGCTTATGTGAGCTGGCGGGTGAATATATCCCAGGAGATGCTAACCTTCCTTTGGATGAATGTGACTTATCCGGGCATCCGGAAGTTGGAGCTGTATTGAGGTAAGAATAATTGCTAAATGAGGAAGATTAAACTATGCGAAATAAATATTTTGGTGGCAAAGATGCAATATTGTATATTATCGAGACCGCTTAATACAGCGGAAATTATCTACAACGATTTCTGCTCAAGTAACAAAAGATATATAACGTTATTGAAACCGTTATGAACCTATTTTGAAATAATTTCACATTTTCATTCAGATATTCAATGAAGTTGACCGTCAAGGTCTAAGACCAATAATGTAATGTCCAATATCAATATCAAGGTTTTTTCACGATCATGATATGAGCACCAGCTATAATGACCGAACGAAACCGGTTTCCTTAGATAATGCTGGTTCATTGGAGATGTTTCAGAAAAAAATCATAATTGGTTATAATATATTATTTATTTAAGGCAAGTGTTAACCAAACCAGTTGATTTTAATTGTAGATGATTGATTAATAACGGGATTTCATTGCTATTTGTAAGTGAAATATAGCGTCATACAGCCAACCGCTTAATGTCTAATTCAATGCGTCAATTGTGGTATTACTATACTTTACAGTCGCACTACGATTTTTCGTCAGGTCTTCTGAAGTTGGTAGAAACTTCATTCACAGACAATATATACAGTGAATCACAAATGTAAGTAAGCACCCATCGATCAAATGTGCTATTTGAAAAAAGACATTTCCCTGAAATTATTGCCGTGACTGTGCACCCGGGCTCTTGTTTGATATCTGCACAATCAGATAATTACGGTTAATTTTGCACTTCAAGTTCTATCGGTCGTAATTTTAACAATAGCACCCGAATTCGCATCACAAAAGTAAGTATACATTTGCGGCGCTCCGAGGTGGATTACTCAATGAAACAGACGTATGTTATTAGCTTTGATACTTTGGTTTGTTTATTAATTTCCTATATTTAGAATAAATTCACCTAAATGTTGAATAACGGCATCAAGAGGAAAAGGACTTAAAGTAATTGATAGTAAAATACTTCCCGGAATAAAGTCAATACGGGAAATAGCCAGAATCGTAAACAGGCTCCTGATCCTATTAACAGACTCCTGTAACTATTCAGAAGATTGTTAAAAAATTCAAAGCCAAGGGTAGTGTAGAAAATGACTATCTGTATGGGCACCGTCGCAAGTTCACGGAGCATGAAAATCGACTTATTGTTCGAAAAGTTAAACAAAACCCAAAAATTAGTACGCCAAAAATACAGGCGGGGATAACTAAAAAGACAGGCAGGCCAAGGAATCCCCAAACCATTCACAGCGTGCTTTATGATTGTTGATATCATGGTTGGAATAAAAGGGGAAAACCATTTGCAAATAAAATCAATCGACAAAAGCGACTTCAATTTGCAAAAGATCATATACAACATAAACAAGCATACTGGAATACCGTTATATTCTCTGACGAAAGTAAGTTTAAGATCTGTGGATCAGATGAAAAGGTTTGGAGAAAACAAAATGCAGGGCTTAATTCTTCGAATATGGCAGGAACCGTAATCACGGTGGAGGGTCTGTAATAGTATTGGGGCGCATGGCAGCATCTGTTATTGGGAACTTGGCTTTTTTTCGAACTACGAATGGCTCGATATACCTATTTGAACATTTTAAAAAAACAACTTATATGAGAGTGCCAGAAAATTAGGTTTGGAGAGTTCAATTATTTTTCAGTAAGATTATGATCCTAAACATACTTCATATGTCGTCAAGGAATGGCAATAATACAATGTTTGGAGTCAACTAAAAACGCAGCCGCAATCACTAGGTGTTAATGCCATTGAGCATCTGTGGGTGTATCTTGACCGGTAAATAAGAAAACGTGAGGTAAACATCAAATATGATTTAAAACGTGAAATTGGACAAAATGTAGTTCAAAATTTAGTCAATTTGACAATGCCTTCAATTATGAATGCCGTTAAAAAAGCCAAAGGATCCTCAACAAAGTACTAGGATTTATTTCTAAAACAAAAAAACCTCAAAGCACTCCTTTTATTCATAATGTATACTTATTTTTCTAATTAAGTATAGTTTTTTTCTTCTAATTTTTTAATTTGGGTACAAAAATAGGTACTTTTTTTTACTTGGGTACCTAGCCAGGCCAAACCAAACCGGGAACTCTTGTCCAGGTTAAACCGAGGCTTACAAGTGGCACAGGCTTTTTAAACAACGAAGGCCCTCACTGGAATACGACCAACGACCAGAAAGAAAAAAAAACAGCTCCAGAAATGGTTGGACTATCAGATACAACCATTCAAAATATTCTTCAAAATTGTCTTGGCATCAATAATGTTAGTTCAAGGTGGGAGCCAAAAGTGTTCACTTCACCTCAAAAATAACAGCGCGTGGAATATCGCGCGTTTTTGGACCTCTATAGTGAAGACGATGATAGAGTATTGAGTCGAATCGTTACTGAAGACGAGACTCGAAATCATCACTATGAGCCTAAGTACAAACGAGACTTCATGCACTAGCTCATAAAACTGGACACTATCACCCAAGAAGTTCAAGGTGTCACAGTCTACTGGAGAAGTAATCGTCTCAGAATGGATCCTGTTGATCGATTTTGAAAACAAAGGCGTCTTCCAAGCCGGAGAATACTACGTTTCAATCCTAGAGTGGTTAGAAGAAGCCATCAAAGAAAAAAGATGAGGAAAATTAACCAAAGGTGTCATCCTTTTGCACGATAACGCGCCTGTTCACAAGAGTCGTTTTGTGTTGGGCTTCGATGTTTCCGATCACCCAGCCTACAGCCCTGACCTGGCTCTCGGCGACTATAATCTTTTCTAAAAATTGAAAAATAAGCTTCGTGGGATGTTTTCAGACGATGAAAAAGTTAAGGGCGCGGTTTCAGCTTACTTTTCTAATAAAGACAAAATATTTTTTAGAAGGTTTAAACTAAGACCAATTGAAAGATCCGAAAAATCTAATGGAGCAGTATGCGAATATATTTGAAAGAAAAATAAATTTACATTTTTTTTCACTTCTTACCATTCATTCCGTGAACTTAATGACCCACCCTCATAGCTTATAAAAAATTGACTGAGCCAAGCATTTGAAACTCAATCTCTAAATTTTCATAATGCACCACATTTCCAAACGATCGTCCAGTCATGTTAAAATTAGGGGATTGGTATGCGGTGTCCGGCAATCAAGTGATGTCACACATCGTTTTGTAGCTTTGAGAAAATTGTTTTCATTTTGTTTTTAGTTATCTTTTTTTGTCCAAAAAAATACATTTTAATAGTACTTACGATAAATTCAACTTTAATATATGTTTATCATCCTTGAAAAAGAGCTTAGCTAAAAATATTCCACATTGATGGCTTTATTTACTTTATATTCTAGTCTTTTTTAGGCAAAAATAACTAAAAGAAAAGAACTTAAATGCAAAAAGAATATCTTATTAATTTCTTCCGTGCTCAATACATCACC
This sequence comes from Nemotelus nigrinus, assembly GCA_947369275.1. NCBI lineage: Eukaryota > Metazoa > Arthropoda > Insecta > Diptera > Stratiomyidae > Nemotelus > Nemotelus nigrinus. The sequence goes on from OX376375.1 coordinate 78,329,878, forward strand.
GTTGCAATACAAAGTCACGTGGGACTTATAGTTCTTGAGATATGAATCTGAGAAAACTTCGGCGTTTTGATGTATTTATCATGTTATTATCAAAACGCATAAACGCTAGTGGATAATTTGCATTTCGTCGAGGTTGGCTCAGGTTCATATCTCGAGAAATATTGATTCTGTGTGAATTTTGTGTAGAAAGGTTTTGGGCAAATTTTTCCACTGAATAAATTTTTTTACTTTACTTTACTTTTCAATTTTAATTTGTTATCATTTATGTAATTTGTAGCTTGTACCTTGTATGGTAAATAAATAAATAAATAAAAATTCACATATTCTTTTTGCCTTTTGGCAAACAAAGTTTAACATTTCTTAGCTTTACGTTTTTGCAACGTATGCTATTTTTGACGCGTTCGTAGTAATTTTAAATCATTTTTTTCATCGTTTTAATGCCGAATTTATAATATTTCGTCCATGTGTCTAACTGTGGCTTTTAAAATTTTAAAATAAGAGATCTAAAAATTGTAAGGATTTGGGTAACTTTCATGTGTAATTTAAAAAAGCACGTAAATTTCACATAAGTTAGTCCTGGAACTGTATATTTTTTTGTTTGACTTGATGTTATGAGTACTGCTGGAGATCTCAATATTCTGAAAATAGCTTACACCCAGCTTCGGGTGGTACTTTGTGCTTGCACCTTTATCTGCAAATTCCCAGGGGCTTCGATTAAAATTATTAAAGTATTCCTCAGAACAGAGAGATTTAAGGAAATATAATAAGCGTATGCATATACGAAATTTAATGAAGCAATTTTACTACAAAAGTAAAATCTATAAATAGAACAAATCGAAAGAATTACTACTTCAGATATTCCCTTTGGTTTCTCCAATACCTTAGTTTTACGAGCTTTCGGTTGTTACTTGTGAAGTATTATCTCTATCTTTCTGTTCGCGGAGTATAAGATTGTCAAATTCGCCCAAAGCCACATAGTTTTCCCTCACTACTACCAACGCTCAGATTCAGGCAAATTACTTCAATTGTCACTGCTCTTTTCATTTGCTTATATCTCTCTTCTGAGAAGTCTAAGTGAAAAATGAACGTCAAGAAATTGAATTTCGAATGTGTATAGAGAGAGAGCGAGAAAGAGAGATGCCAAAAGCTTTATTTTGAATGCAATGTCATTTTTGGCTAAGTAAGAAAAAAAATAATTCAAAAAGCAAAGAAACAAATTGCTTAAACCTAAAACACTATTTTTAAACCTTTCAATCGATTATAAGATTAATTATTATAACAAAGTCTTCTTATTGACTCAATTTAGATCATTAATTAGTATTTCATTATATATAATCACAATATTGTGTTTTAAAACCGACCATGATTATACATACTTTTTTCAAACGAAACTAATTTCCTGTAATTAAATTTTAATTTATCTTTACTATTTTCAGTAAGGCAATGACATTGGGCTCATCGAAGCACTGGCGTGAAATTCTTCAATTACTAACCGGCCAATCGAATGTTGATCCATCCGGCTACCTCGAATACTTCAAACCGCTCATGGATTGGTTGGTGAAAGACAATGCTGAGAAAAATTTAACAATCGGCTGGGAAGAAACGACAACATGCCTTGATAACGCTCCAGCTAGTCAATATGCTGTAAATACTTTGCAGAAATAGATATGAAACTTTTAATGTATTTTTATGCGTAGTATAGTTTGTAAAAAAAATAAAGAAGTATGTTTTCATACACATGACTTGACTAACAAAATTATTTATTTGAATGTTTTGGAATGTACCTACATAATAACCGTAATGATATCAGTCGGTTTACTTACTTAAGCAAATGCAGAAAAACGTTTTTTATTTGAAAACTAGATCTTTGTCACGGGATTTCCTCTTTGAATCATGCTAAGGTACAGTAACTTTCATCTTTCTACGCCAATATTGCTTACTCAGCCTCCTCAAATATGTTGTGTATATAGAGACCGCAATAATTCTAAACTTTAATTACAATGACAATAAAGCGAAGAAAAAAACATATCTATGTATGCTTTGTACGTACGCACAGGTTGATAACAGCGAATTTCCCACAATAGTCTCCATCGTATTCTGCTTGCAGACCCCCAATCACAAAACAATGCACATGATTCAGGTCAACCATGCATTCTTTGTGAATCATATCGCCAGGTTCATTGGCAATAAAGTCAACAAGTATTCCAACAGACATGGACATTTGTCGCTTCATCAAAGGTGCCTGGGCGGTATTGAAGAGTATGAATAGATCACTGATGATGTTTGAACTAGCAGACATTCAGACACACTTCAAAGAAGTTCACAGGTGAAAATCTTTCGGCGAAGGCCAACTAAGAACTTCCCCATGGCCTTGTGCGGAAACAACGAGTTTAAGGCTGACAACATGCAAGCAAGCATTCATTGTCCTAGCGTCTCATGTGTGTGCACATTAAAAATTGCAATAACTCCAGGTACGGCTCAAATGAAATTGAATTGTAAAAACTTCTCCGGATCAAAAACAACTTGACTGGTGGAGACACGCGTGCAATCATAATTTTGTGTTGGGACATGCAAAGTTCTCGCGGTAAACAATAGACTCAGATACCTATCGAGTATCAACGTACGAGACTACTTATCTGACTAACCGACTTATAGACCACCTGACTACCATGTAATAAGCTGGACAAGTAAAGAATTGACTACCCGCGTAACTAACGGCTGGGCTTGGCGTATTTAGTTTTCCAAGTCCCATTACATTTGTACTTGAGGTAGTTTTGATGTAACAGGTGGTGGTTGTTTGGTGCTGATGCCAAATAATATTTTTACGGGAAGTAACAATTTAGTTTGTGAAGTGATATCGGGCGCGATTTATCGGAACTTGACTAGTCTGGTGAGGTGAAATTTTTCGCACGTTTGGTTTACATCCGGGCTCCTCATACAAATTTGGAACTTAAAATAAAAATATTGAAAGTGTCGTTTTCATTGGTATACAGGAGGCTATTTAAAATTTAAATTTGTAATTCGTCAGATATAGACGTTTGCTTAGATTAAAGCGTAAATTTTAGTAAAGGACTGAGTGTCATTTTAATTACAAAAATTGTCATTACACTAATCAAATACTTTTTGTCTGCACGTGAACATTCGCATTTTCAAATTTATGGAAAGGCTGGAATCTTTCTAACGTGGAATACTTTTGGATTTAAATAGGTTGGGTAAGTTTTTAATGTAGTTATATTTAAAATACTACTTAATAGTATCTGGAACTCATGAAGTCCTCGATTGTTGTCAAAATAATCATTGTAAAGCTTAGAGTTTGCTTAATGCGTCCTTAATGTAGAGCTTTTTAATGAAAAAATGTTCTGAGTAGTAATAGTTACGGCATATCCGTAATCATGGCTGACTGTTCATATGAGTACTGTCGTCGTGGTCGTAGTAATAACACCCCTCTCGCACTTTGTCTTTTTCCAGAAAACTCCTCCAATTATCTCGGTCCAACGATTACGTCCTCCAATTTGGTCGACAGAGTCAGACCAAGGTTTCCTGGGTTTTTCCTCTGGGGTTTGACCCTCGCGTTTTCCCATTTAATACCTTTTTAAGTACTTTTTAAGTAAACTGCGCATTACGAGCCCATTGCAGCTTCCGTAGTTTGATAACTGTAATGACCTCTGGATCGTCGTATTTCGTTCAATTCTCGATTGCATCTTGTTCGATAATATCTTATAATCTGATTCGGCTCAGGACTCGTATTTTGAAGGTGCATAGTACGATACAGGTCTTTGTATTGATTTATAGACTTGAAGCTTTATTTTCTTGTGTATGGAGCTGGCATTCAGTACATTCGAAACGGATATAAAGATTATATAACCGAGCTGTATTCTTCGTTTTGTTTTGCTAGTATCATATCACATTTTCTAAATTATATTTTTTAAAATTATTATATTGTTCTTTCTTGTTTGAGCCATGGCTTTTGTTTTCATCGGAAAAATTCTCAGGCTTTCTTCTGTTGCTTCTTGATCACATGTCAGCTGGAGTTATTTGAAAAATCCTCCTCCGCATAGACTAATAATTGGCTAGATTTATGTAGAAGCGTACCCCTTGTGTCGACAGTACTCCAGAACTAAGGTAAGGTTACCATGTACTCCAGAACTAAAATGAACTACAGTGAGCCAGTCTATCGTGATGCTTCAGTCCGATATTGTCAGTCGACCTCTATCTCCTCATTTTTCTAGCAATTTGAAACTGCTCACAGCACCTGCAGATATGACTGATTGCTGCTTGATTACGAGGATGCAATCTGGCATAATTATACTTGTTATTTAGTTTAAGCTTAATTTTCCCTATTTTCTTACGAGCACCTACGAATATTCTTCGTCGCACACATGAAGGCTTCGATTAATTTTTCCGGTATAAAATTTACGTTGGCTTATTTTTCTGACTATTGACGGCAGAGAAAATAGAATATAGCACCTATCTACCCCTTGATGAAAATAGCATCAATGGCTTATATTGGTTAAGCACAGGCGTAATAAAAGATCTTGAAAAGCGAGGCTTCCTTCCAAATGTGGTACTTTTCCTGAAAATAAGGAAAAACTTCAGTGCGCTAACTGCGGTAAAAGACACTTTGCCAGCTACAGAGAATGCCCCTAGCATCCGTAAAACTTAAAAAAAAATATTTAAGCAGCTTCTTTAGGAGTTAAAATCTACTATCACATTTGAAGTTAAGCCTCCTAGTAATCAAAATAATAGAAATAATCACATATTTAAGCCACATTTTAATCAAGCTACGATTGCGGAATACATGAAACATATATTGTTCAACATGTAGGAGCAATTGCAGCCTATGATGAAAAATATGATGGTAAAAATAACGGAAAGAATTTTTTCTGCATTAACAGCTACAAAAGCTTTCACGGAAAAGCAACCGTAATTAACTGTCCTAACCATGTTTCTTTCCGCACTTGAAATGCGAATTTCATTATCAGCAAGAAGGAAGGTCTGATAGAACTCTTATTTGCCTGCAAATTTGGCATAGTCCTCGTTCAAGGATTTTGCCAACACCCCAGATCGTTTCCGTTTTGCTAATTACACCTAACGTAGGAACTGCAAATTGTCTGGGTGAAAAAGCGGCACCACTATTTTCGTGAGAAACAAATATTAGCCAGCACCCTATAATGGTAATAGTTAAAATAGAGGCAAAAACAATGAATGCACAAAAAACAATGAAAATGTAATACAGATTCAGTTTTTGGAGTTTGTCATGATTTCATTTGTCATGTACAAACCTTCAGGCTTAGTTGAATTGAATCGAGACGTCTTTGAACCGTTTGACTCATAACGTCCAATCTTCATAGTAAGAGATTGGAATGCCTATCACAGAATTTGGTACACAGAACTTGGTAGGAGTACTAATAGTGCAGGGACCATACTGAATAAGTTTATTATGGACAAAACAGATTAGTAGACATACTCCCATTAAGCCTACTCACCTCGAGATAACCAACAACCACGCCCTTGACATAGGCATTACATGAAATCTCCAGCATAGTGTGCAGATGAGTTCTCATTTGACCTTAAGCCAAGCATAGACGAAGGTGTCTACTAGAGATGAGGGGTATATACTGGAACAGGTATTTGGAACAAATATTTCTAGGTACTACCTAGTACGAAATTCAAAAATACTAGACACGAGTATATTTGTGAACTACTCGTATATATGTAATCAAGAATTTACCCAATAAATTTTCTCCATTTGATTCATTTCAAATCAAACAGCGACTTAAAAGCATCCTAGATTTTCGCATACTAGGTATAACTAGTATGAGTACAGAAAAATAAATGTTCCAAAAATACTATACATATAAACTTACATATAAGCAATACATACAATTCGGAGTGGTATAATGAAATGGTATGATTTGTACCCCGCAGACACAAAGCTCCCGAGCTAAAGTGGTGATGGTGGACCTTCAAATGATACCGAGTCATTAGTCCGTGCACGTGTCAGTAACTTTTGAATGGTCGTTTATTTATTTGGTAGGTCATCTCTGAAACCAAACTTTTCTTAGCTAATTTAAAACACTCGGTAATGGTATCAATGCCCAAAATCAAAAATATACCCAAAGTCTAAGTACGAATACTCAAATACAACCTTTTTCAAGTAGAATATCATATCAGCAAGTATTACTTACTCTCAAATATCAAATACTCACAAGTACGTTAGTATTAAATACTCGCCCGTACGAAATACTAGCTAGTATGAAAATGCTAGCCAGTACAAAATACTCGTGAACATCGAAGTGTGAAATAGAGTATGAAAGCACTAGCTAGTATGAAATATGAGTATATATTAATATTAGGATACTATTACGTCGCAGTTTGATTGAAATGAGTTAAATTGGGGAAACTTATTGGGTAAATTCTTGATTATATGTATAGTTGGCAAAAATACTCTTGCCTAGTATTTTCGGATTTCTTTCTAGTTACTGGCTGTTTTGAAAAAATACCTGTTCCATATACCTGTTCCAATATATACGCTTCATCTTTAGGCCTCCTATACTGTGAAGAGACTTGCCAAGGAGCTCAAATTAGTAACCCACCATTAGAAAGTTACTGACAAACTGCATGGACTAATGATTTATTATCCTTTGATGGTCATCTCACACCATCACCATTCTAGCCAGGGAACTTTGAGTCTGGAGAATGGGGGAGGACAAATCATACCATTTTATTACACCACTGCAAGTCGTATGTATTGCAAGTAAATTTGTACATACTTCAAAAAATACTAGCTAGTAACAGGTATTTTTCATAATATGCGAAAATTCTAGTACGACCCAGCTCTAGTGTCTTCATAGACGATTCTCTGGGATAAAAGTGGACAATCAACTGGCACGCTTTCCATGATTGAATGACAAATATATTGAGCTCCCTTTCAAACAATTGAAACCGTCAGCGATATCTATAGGACGATAGAAGCTCTGTCAACAAAAACAGTCCAGATGAAAGAATCACTGAGACTTCAATTCATTGTTTTAACTTATACAAGCACTTGACAGATATTAAAGAGTTCATTGAAAAAAGAAATCAAGTTGGGAGAAGGAATAGCCGAACAGATGACCCCAGCATGAAAAGGAAAGCAAACCGACTGAAAAATAACATCAACTGCTGGATCTCATTGACTAGGAACGAACAGTGGGAAAAATATTTATAAGGTATGAAACTGAAATATAATAATTGACCATATTTAAAAATTGTTAATTGACAGAACAATTTAGACAGAAGACTAACTGAACTGGATAAAGCACTCTTTTTTTTTTTGAAAACAGTACGTAATATCGGTGTTCCAGTTCTCTTATCTGCTGACTTTCTTCCTACATACGTGATCGCTTAAGATAATGATTGTACTTACTTACAATCTGATTTTATTTGAAAATGACTAATAGTGTGCAAACTCCCTTGATTTTAATATTTTCAAATGTTCTGTGATGTCTCTTTCCATAAATCTGATTCCATTAGGTTTGACTAATTTTAGGCGTGTTTATCCATAGCATGAGTTGTTGTTGTTTCCAATGCGTCTGCACTGGTTCGCACTGTTCTGTTATGGATAAGGAGAGCAAAAAGCCCGCCTATTATCTGGTAGTCGTTTGGAGTAAGTTCACGTTTTGTGACTCGATTCGTGTACTTGCATATTGCTGTTGAAGCCGTTCAGGGTAGGTTTACTCGGTATATTCTGTACAGGTTTAAAGTCTTTTATTAGGTGCGTTTTTTTGCTCCGATACAGAACAGAATAGAACTATGCCGCAAAAACAACGATCTAGTATAAAACAAAAGTGCATTCGCTAAGACTGACATAGGTTGCTGTATTTGCTGTGTTAGCACAAAACAGCTGAAAATAAAGGGAGAAAATAACGAATATACACTATCACAATCGATAGAAAATAGAAAAATAACTAAGAGAAAACTACTTCTTTTAACTTTCTACACATTATGAGGGCTTTTTCTAATTTCCTAACCACCAAAACATTCAACATAACCATGAAAAACCCAAAGCCACCTAACAGCAAAAAAGACAACTTCTATCAGCACATTCTATAGTTCAGCACTAGTGAATTCACTGGAACAGGAGTGTTGTTATTTCCAATGTGTCTATCCTATTCTCTACTAGATAGAAGAGGAAAAAACACGCCTATTGTCTGGTTTTCTCGAATTTCCACACGCTGAGTGCCCGCAGAGTTTTCTTTGATGAATTTCTTCTTTACTAATTATATCATGCTATCTATTTGTGTGCTACACTCTTCTTGCTATTGCAAACTGATGAATTTCCAGGAAATTCATACGTTGAATTCAGTGCTGCCGTTTTATTGCAATCGCAATATTTCTATTGTAGTTTGTTTGTGGTTTTTAACATTTCAACGATGCATTTTTCATTGCAACGGTGCATTGCACAATTTGTGTGTCAGATGAAAAAATCAGCCCATGGAAAAAGCAGAGATCAAGCAGCTGGAAGCTTGGTTCAATAAATACAAATTACTAGGACGTGAAACGACAATGTACAAATATCTGCCTCAGATACTTACCGGACAACGTAGTCCACAAAATAGTAGATAATGTCAACGTAATCTTCCACAAAAGAAGTTTTCCGAAATTCTGCGAAAATTGCCATTATCGTAATTCTAAGAACACCCAAGAATCTCGCTTTTCCACAAAATTGGGAAATGATCAGCCTCCTACTTTCAATCAGAAAATGGATCGAACTAGAGCAAGCTGTTAACAGCAAAAACATAGCCCAAAAGGGACAATTCAGCTTTAGAAGCCATCACTTCTCCGAGTCGCAGCTGGCTAGGGTAGTTCCATATGTCATAGCTAGATTCTGTCATAAAAATCGATGACGTTCGTTATATATGCATTTTTCCTAGGGCACTTGTCAAAGTCTGGCATGCAAGACATATTATAAAATACATGATTTCAACATTCTGATCTAACGTACACAGCTCATTGGATTATTTAGCGAGCTAGTCGGATTAAAAGACTAGCTTTCTTGTCCGATTAAAAGACTAGCTTTTCAAAATAAAGATGGAATCCTTAAAGGATTACCACGATCTCTATTGTTGTAAACACTATACTACCGCAGTCTTGAAATAAACGCTATGCACTGCAGACATCACAATGGGGCCCACAATGGAAATTTCCCTTTTCGCAAGCAATCTACTGCATCTACTATACATCCCAACAGGCAGAAGCCATAGCTTTTAATCATCAGTAATAAATGTGCACATTAATTAAATACTTCCAAAAGTGGTAGATGTGCATCAACGCAATTCAAAAGCATGACAAATGAGCCGAAAAATGATCTTCTAATAATATATGACAATTTCCCACGTTGGGCGCAAACGTAAACATGAGTAAGCTGAGCAATCGACACGAATTTGCAAAGTTAAAATTCATTGAATCATCAATTCAATCCAAATGAGTAACAACTTCCTATATTATTAAGTAATCAGTTTTTTTATGTTAATATGAACGAGGAAAAACTTCATAGTTAAAAACCAAATTACCTACTTACCCTTCATAATTTGCATCATATTCGAGCTATAAATATAAAATGCTTGAGAATTTCGAATAATTTCTGTTGCTGCTTTAGGCTTTGTTATCAAGATGTTTTAGAGATATGAATAAAAAAAAACAATTAAAAGAAGTAATAGCATGAATGCTAAAATTATCAGCTATCAGACAAAATTGCTCAAATAATTAAAAAATATTGTAATTTGGTAATACTATTAAGCAATTTATTTATAACTATACTGTTCAATTGGTCTTTCTCACAATTTTAGACTATTTTAAAATTCCATACAACTCATAAATGGCATCGATTACATTCTGCGGAATCTTTGGAATTCCAATCTTCTTCCGGCTCATCACAATTACACAAAGTATACCAGATCCACAACTCAATCTACCGCCATTACCACTAGTCCAATCAACAAATCGTCAAGACAGTAGTAATCCACTTAATAGCGGCTATCAGTTGAATCGTCCATCAAATCGTTTGAATTTCGATGACGATCGCAGCCAACGCTACGGTCCGCCGTATAATGATAATGATGATGATCGGCCGAATGATATTGGGGTGCGTATACAGGCTATGATCAAGCTGCAGTGTTAAATTAATTTTTAATAAGTATTAATTTTGTTATATGATTTTTTATGTCGTAGGCAAATGGATATAACAACTACCGCAATGGAAATGGCTACAATAGCAACAGCTCCATATTTTCGGGCTATGGAAATCCTTCTGTACCGGGATATATTAATCCTGGTGCACCAAGATATAATAACCCGAACGTACCGGGATATAATCAATACGATGTGAATCGACAGTATTCAGTCGAAAATGAACGACTCCAGCGATTGTTGATCGATATTGATCATAAAAGTACCGAGGAGTGTACAGCGAATGTAGTGGCACAATGGAATTTTGAGACGAACGTCAATGAAATCACGCAAGCAGATGCAGTAAGTGGATATGAACAATATATTTTCTATATCTCTAATATATTGTTATGGGTCCTGGTGCAAACAGAAAATCTTTTCAATGCTTTTAACTCGTAGTTTAGGCCACAAATTCCATTTGCAATTTTGTTATTCGCACCTAAATCCGAATTTTATAAAATTTTATATTGTCTTTTAAATCAAGTATTGGTTCCCAAAGTAAGGCATTCTAAAAAAAAAGCCTGGTGAAATTGGGTTAAATGTTTTTTTTTCATATATTTTGCAATATGAATTTAGTGTTTGTCTAGAGCACCTAAAGTGCAGCACATATGAATTGGGGGAAAGAATGATTTTCGCAGAATTACAGACTAAATGAGTAGATTATGGTCCTTGTTTTAACAAGAGGTTATTTGGGAACAGAAAGCTTTTAAGCTTTATTGAATGCAAAAATTTAAAAAGTTCAAGAGATTTTTACATTTAATGCTTGTTTTTCTGGAGGTATATTTAGTATATAAAAAGATTGTAAGAGCTACCGTTCGCAAATAATTTCAGAATTCAAGAAATTTAACTCACTATAATTAGAAAATACTTATTTAATGAAAATTTAAAGGAAAATTAATGCTTACAGCACTTTGTTGGCACTGCAGCCATAATGAGGTCTGATCTGGCTGTGAATTCTTGGCAACATAAATTTTAGGGATACAAAAGATAATTTGGCGAACGCTTACCGGTCTTGTGGGATGATAAATTTTTCAAATTTAAAACTGATAGGATAGAAAAAACCTCGGGTTTATACAACGTTTGCATTTTTGTAAGAAAAAAAACTACAATGTAAGATAACGCAAAGAATAATAAAATAAAGTACAGTTAAATGAAAGCACAAAGAAAGCAGCTGATTAGCTTACAAAACATAAAGCGAAGGAAAGCAATTATAAACCATGTAAAAAGCAAGCAAAAGATATGAAAATCGATAGATGGGTTTAAGTACTTTTTTTTTAGAAATTGGAACACCATGGCTTAGAGTAAGGAAAGAAAATTTGATAAATTTTGCATCGTTATATTTTCCCACAAAATTATCAGATCTTTATGAAAAAAGTGGAGTATATTGATGGAAATTGAATTTTATAGAATACAAAAGTTTTTAGTAGGACCAGGCCTGACAGGAAATCACGGATGCTGTGTCATCTTGAAAAATCACTGAGCATTACTAAAGTTTAATGTCCTGTAACACCCGATGCAGTCATGAAATGAAAATGCAATTCACACCGAGGGTTTATTTTATTGTAAGCTTAATTTGATAGATCTTGATAGATCATCTTACGTGAGCCAAAAAGTGGATACAAATAACTAGATCCCTTAAAAACTAAAAATAACAGATGCAAAACGCGTTTATTTAGGTATCCAGGTGATTCCTGTTAGACCGATAAACTAGAAAAAAATCGTACTATACATAATACGTACTTTCTCGTGAGAGAAAAGAACATATGATGTCTCTATGGCCTAATACTGGAGAAAATGAAAGAAGGTTCAAAATGTCATGGCTTCAACCAGCTTAAAATATTACATATCAAACTGAGGAATAGGATTTCAAAGCTAATTGAAATTCTCATCCCGAAAGAAAAAATGGAAATCTATAACATTTGCGCAGTAAGTCACCTCATCTGTGTCATAGTTGTCTTGCAGCCAATAATGTCTATGCAGTCAATAATTGCCATTTGTAAGCGAAATGCGATACGTGCGAGAAGAGAAGACAAGAGAATACTACTTCTCTAAGTGTATGCGGCATTACGAAGAGACTGCCAAATGTGTGAATTGTGGCGGTGATTATCCGGTCAGTTACAAGGGAAGTCTAAGGTACCCCAAGTATTTGATGAAGACATTCGCACGGTTAGCAAAACATTAATGCCTGCCCCCAACCATATGACAATTTAGACTTAGAATGTGAATTCCATCAACAGCAAGACTATAGAACTGATGGGATTACTATATGATTATAACATCGATATCAGGCTTATGCAGGAAACATTTCTTAAACCAGTTGATAGCCTGTTGAGGCTCTACCTTAAATCTTTATCGATATCGTAATATCCTAAAAACACTGGGTTCCGCCCTATATTTTGAAGATACACTTTTAACCGTCTGTGACATTAGCCGATAAATCAGCACACTGACAGAAAAAAAGCAAGCAGGCTAACGAGGATAACACAAATCGTTAATATTTGTTGTTAATTTTCATTGCAGGATCATTCCCATTTGCGAATCTAATGACATAATTGCTTAATTCCAAAAAATTACAAAAATGGTCATAGCTGACAACTCTTTCATGATTTTTTTTTACGAAATTCCTACGATAGTCGATTCACATTAACGTCCATTTACTGCATGAACTTCGTTTGATCTCGTGACTACACCGGAAGTTATAGGGAAAAAGCTTTAATTTGCAAGATTAAGGAGACAAAAATCACCATAGTTGGCAATTCTATTCTAATTTTTCAACCAAATTTTCACCAAACGTTGCCTAAAGTAAGGCCCTAATATTGTGTGAATTTTGTTAAAATGTAATAGCCGAATCGGAGTTTATAGGCCAAAAAGTAGTTTTTTTTTCTCAGTGATATTTCAAGATTGTGCCATTGCCACAGGGTTGCCTGCATTTCAAAATCACTTCTATCAGACCTGCTTCTAAATTATATCAACATGTCCTGTAAATTTCATCATGATCAGATTATCCGGTCGTCAGTTATCGTGAACAGAAGTTTCTAGTGCTGAAAATAGAGGTAATTTGGTGGTAGGTTGCCGTTCTTGCGCAAATCGGAATTTTGAAAAATTTTAATTTGACATGATGGACAAAAGTTCAAATTTATCAATGATTTGAAGACTTTGTCAAAAAGCAAATTTCTCAGGAGGGTCGATGATTTGAAGAATTTTTTTCCAGGTGTCTGCCGTAGCTACAGAGTCACCCACACTATCTTGAAAATCAATGTGCCCTAAAATCTAGTCAACCTTAATACGCTCTGAAATTTTCACGAAGATCCAATGATTCTGTCAGAAGTTATGACTAAGCAAAATTTGAAAAAAATCCATGCCTTTTTTTAGGCACTCAGCACCAACACATGGCTCAAAACTTCCAATTTTTCATCATAGACAAGTTTAAAACATAATCAGTTTTCATTGCCAATATTTTTTTTCAACAAAAATTTACACTTCTTGGAAATATATTAGTACCTGCAAATTCACTAAAATGCCCGCCGCCAAAGGGTTAAAGATATCTTAATTCTAGCAAATTATATATACAGCTATGTCCTCCGAAAATTTTAGCTCAATTGGATCGGCCTCTCCAGAGATTATCTCCTTTAATCATTTTACTGATATATATATATATATATATATATATATATATATATATATATATATATATATATATATATATATATATATATATATATATATATATATATATATATATATATATATATATATATATATATATATATATATATATATATATATATATATATACAGTGGCTCACAGCTTATTTGATACAGTGCTTCTTTAAAAAATTAAGTTGCAATAACTCAAAACATAATAACAATATCAAAAAAATTTGAAGACCATTTTGAAGAAAATTGTTTGTTGTTTATTAAACAAGTTTATATTTGTTACAAAGTTGCTGTTTTACATCTTAAACAACAAAGAACTAAAAGTAATAACAACTTTCATGTCACAGCTTATTTGATACAGTTTGATTAAACATTAAAATTGTTGTGAATTATGAGGTTTCCAGTTGTTTTCAATACTTCGTATGATAGCCCTTAGCCTTAAGCAGAGTGTGGAGCCTATTCGGCATTGAGTCAATGAGTTTTTTTGTGATGTTAGGAGTAATTTTTTGCCATTCCTCTAGCAGTTCTTTCTTCAGGTCTTGCTTATTAGAAAACTTGTGTTTTCTAATGTTTTTATCCAACAAAGTCCACAGATTCTCAATGACGTTCATATCTAGTGACTGTGCCGGCGGGGACATCAAATGAGGGCAATCCCAAATTGGCCAAGACTGCACAATTCCCGACTTGTGCTTTGCTATCATCCAGTTTTTCAGTGCTTTGTAGCAAATTGTTTTTGAGTACATCAAGGTACTTTGTTTAGTCCATTGTTTCCTCAAGAAACTTTAAATTTCTGACTCCGGCTGCTGACATGCAGGCCCAAACTATCACATTACCACCACCATGCTTCACAGTAGCTTTAAGGTTCTCCTTGTTTAGCTCAGTGTTTGCCTTGCGCCAGACATATGACATTCCATCGGAGCCAAAAATGTTAAACTTGGACTCGTCCGCAAAAATAACCGTATTCCAGAACGCGGATGCTCTTTGGCAAAGGCAAATCGGCTTATTGTATTTTTTTTTTTTGGAAAAGAATGGCTTCCTACGAGCTACTTGCCCGTTGAAATCATGGTCGCGAAGCACTCGCCGGACGGTTTCAGTACTACATGACTTCCTTAATTCACGATGAACCTCAGTAACCAATTTTGGAGCGGAAATCTTTGTGTTTGCTTTCACTTTCCTAACAATGTATCGTTCGTCGAATACGGTGAAAATATTGTTTGGCGTATTTCTCCTCTTATTTTCTACCCGATTTTCGTGTACGAAGCACTCAATTATGTGCTGCACTGTAGAGACACTCAAATTCACACTTTCAGCAATTTTTCGAACACTTTGTCCTTTTTTAAAGTGGTTTAATACCAATTCGTGCTGTTCAATTGTGGTGACCCATTTTACAATTTTGGCTTATTTTGGCACTTCAGCTTACAAGAAAATTATTTACGCAATCACACAATCAAAAATTCAAGAAACAAAAACAAGACAGATTAACGGTGCGACAAACAAAAGTTTATTCGCATTAAAGTGTCTGTATCAAATAAGCTGTGAGCTGCAATTTTTCTGCGCCAGTGGTATTTCTCTTTTACCGGACGCCGAGGAATATTGCTGGAACATTTTTTGTTTGCATTGTATTCGTTGAACATGCATCTAGTCAAATACGTTTGAATTTTTTGGATAGGGTTCTGTATTTCAAAGTTACAGTGATTTGCATTTTTAAATAGTCACTGTATCAAATAAGCTGTGAGCCACTGTATATATATATACATGTATTATAAATTTTTAACAAAACGTGTTTAATACTAAATTTTCTTCGAAAATCAGTAAAAATTGGGAAAAATTTCGGGAAATCCGTAAATACCACATCAACTTGTTTCTGTTGGTTTAAAGCGGTAACACTTTCGTTGGTGAGACTTTAAGATTGGTGGTAGAAAATGAGATGCATGATATGAAGATTATTGTCAACAACTATCTCGAGTATTTTACCAACGCAAGAAATGCATCCTGGTTCACTGGTTTTTTGTTGTACGAAATATAAGCATAGTTTCAGCGGGACTAGCAAGGGCTACGGCAGAGGATGACGAAAAAAATAGTTTACAAACAGATGAATAATGTCGATGAAAGGGCCTTAACTACTAGGTTAGAGATGTTTTCAGGTTCATAACAGATGTTAACATCAAGATACATAAGTAATGACTCAACTGCCAAGAGGGGTGATATTAATAATATAAAATAATTGATGGAACAATGTAGGGGAATTGACGAGTTTGCAATATACTGGGGAAAGGACAGAGTGAACCTTAAAAATTTAAAAGACTGAAAAATATTTATTATACTCAGCACGCTGAAAGAATGGATAGGCTCATGAAAGGCTATGCTGACGAAAGCTGTGCTAGAAAGTGTAAAAACCTAAAACTTATATAACAAAGAAAACTTAAAATTCAGTGGCTATACTGTTTTGACCTGCTGCCTCCTATTGGTTTTGTTTTTGTTTTTTGTTATTTTGGTAAACACTACATTACACTAAAAAGCCTTGGTCTTAAACCAGACCCCTTCTGTGTATCGGGAGGCCTATATAATCGAAAAGCGCATTCATAAGCTGCCGCTGAATCTGGAATTGAAGTTCGGAATGGTCACCCCCTTTCAAAAACAGTAAAATTATAGTACGTTCGCACTGCACTTCTAAATCATGGCCGAAGTGATTTATATGGTGTTCACACTACACTCTAAATCAGGAAGATTTAGGAGCTGTCAAGTTAATCAGGTGAAGCGTTCACACTGTTTCGAAGTGATTTGGAGAGAGAAGATTTGGAGCGAGAAATGTGTGAAAATTGTTGAAAATGTTGCAGGAACATGCAAAAACATTTGGTTTCAGTTTGTACAACTCACATTTTCCTTTTTTTGTTCTATTTTCACTACTTTAGAACGAAATTCAAATGAAATTTTATTGAAACCTACTCAGCCTCTCATGGGCGGAATTCAGCACGCTCTGAACAAAATTCAGCCGGGACTAAATTCACAATAGTACTTGATTTATACTGGATTAACTCTAAATCAGGTAGCTTTCGACTG
Source organism: Nemotelus nigrinus (assembly GCA_947369275.1). Classification (NCBI taxonomy): domain Eukaryota; kingdom Metazoa; phylum Arthropoda; class Insecta; order Diptera; family Stratiomyidae; genus Nemotelus; species Nemotelus nigrinus. The sequence goes on from OX376375.1 coordinate 78,346,804, forward strand.
TCAACAGCCGAAACAAATGTATGGTAAATCAGGTAGATTTGTGGTCGATTTAGCTCTAAAGCGATCAGCTGATCGAAATCACCTGGGGTGTGTTCAATGTGCATGCTATAGCAGCTATTAGCTGCTATTTTAGCAGCTCTGGCTGTCCAATGTCACGAAATAGCTACTTTCTGATGCTTGCTATTTGACAGTCGGGCTGTCCAAGATTCCGGCATAGCTGCTAAGGTAGCAGCTATTTGCTGCTCGCAGTCTGGAGGATAGCAAGAAAGTAGCTAAGGCAAAATGGCCGTGCGTACACAGCTGACATGTAGTTCAAACATAATTTTCAATTGGAAATTGAAATGAAAAGAAGTTTTTGCGCTTTTGTGACACAGGAGATGAGGAATAAATTTGAAAATAGTGACAACATAAATTAAATACGGGCTTTTAAACACTTAAACTCAACTCGAGTGTTATGTTGTCTTGTACACAGGGCAGCTCATCTTGAGTTTTTAGAAGGCGAGCATGAAGCGTAAAAGGCCGGATGCACTGATTCCTAAATTATCAAATTTTCAAAGATTATTTTTTGCTCTTTTTCTCATATATGGCGTCAAAAACCGGAAATAAGTGATACGTTTTAAATATGTTAGGAACATTTTAATGGATTGTGCAGCTGTATGTTGAAAACTCCTAAATTTCATACAGTTTCCAAAGTGCAATGGAAGTATTGAACTGATCCACGAAAATGCAAAAATTACAATAAAAAAATTGAAACAAAATTATTTTTGAATTTCCTGTGTAAAGGGGGACCGTCGTAGCAGCTCTTGGCTGTCCAATATCCATAGCTGCTTCACCTAGCTACTGCGAATTTTGACACTTGCTAAAGTGATGCTATGCTATGCTTTTGGAGCAGCTATAGCATGCACATTGACCACACCCCTGATTTAGCTTCAGTGTGAACGGGCTATTAAATTTGGAGCGGGAAATGTCATTCAAATTTATGTGGACAATTTTTTGCGTAAAAGCTGTTGAAAATATTGAAGGAACATGCAAGAACATTTTTTTTCAGTTTGTACAACTCACATTTTCCATTTTTGTTCTATTTTCACTGTTTTAGAACGAAATTCGAATGACATTTCATTGAAATCAACTCTGCCTCTCATGGATGGAATTCAGCACGCTCTGAAAAATTCAGCCGGGACAAAATTCACAATAGTACCTGATTTATATTAGATCTAGGTACTATTGTGAGATTTTTTTCGGCTGAATTACTCTCAGAGCGTGCTGAATTCCATCCATGAGAGGAAGAGTAGATTTCAATGAAATATCATTTGAATTTCGTTCTAAAATAGTAAAAATTGAACGCAAAAGGAAAATGTGAGTTGCACTAAGTGAAAAGAAAATGTTGAAATGAAAGAGGCATAAAATAAGAAAATTTGAATTGACGTATAACCATTACATCAACTCACTCGAAAGTAACTCTCATAAGTAGACAAAAATATTTTGGAATTTTTTTAGTTCTAAGAGGTATCGCGATGGTTACCCCGGTACATTTATATCTGACGGGATAGCAATTACTGACCCAATAACTATACGTAATGAGTTTGCAAATCAATGCCGTACAGCATATAATACGGATGCCTCTACTAATACAAATAATAATTTAGACTTCCACACCTTTTTGGGAATGAAAGATTTGGCTATTGACGAAGACACAATTGAAGCATTTTCAAAAAACTGGATAACAACTTGGCTCCGAGTCCTGACGGCATCCCAAATTTCATTTTGAAACGTTGTTCTTCATCTCTGTCGCTTCTTTTATGATATCTCTTCAACTTGTCTGTGTTCACGGGTATTTTCCCTGCAATCTGGGAGTACGCAGTCGTTACACCCATACAGAAGAAAGGTGATAGAAATGCGTTCAGTTATTATCGTCCCATTGCCAAATCAACTTTTATCGCCAAACTTTTTGAAGTAATAATTAGTGATACCGTAGCATTCCATTGTAAACCCTTCATTTCCCCCTATCAGCACGGTTTCACTAAGAGGAAATCAACGGCAACGAACCTGTTGGAATTTTCCAACATTCAAATTCCATCCATAGAAGATGGCTTGCAGGTGGACTTGGTATTTATACTGACTTTACGAAAGCTTTTGACAAGCTGCATCATTCGATTTTACTACAGAAGTTATCCACTTATAATTTTCCCCATAAATTTATCAACTGGATTGCTTCTTACTTGAATTTACGTACCCTGTTTTTATCTTTTCGCGGTGTACTCTCTTCAGAAATCATCGTCTCTTCAGGTGTTCTCCAAGGGAGTCACCTGGGCGGAATTCTTTTTATTTTATATATCAACGACTTGCGGTCCGTCTTGAAAAGCTCATCTATATTATTGTAACCTGGTGATGCCAAAATTTTCAAAAAGGTATCCAATTTGAACGGTTGTCCTAATCTACAAGCTGACCTAGATAATCTCTCAAACTGATGTAACCCAATCCGCTTACTAATCAACATTTACAAGTATTCTGTTTTATAGTTTACGCGTAAATCATCTTATTACTTTATTCATTCCATAGACATTATCAGACTCTTTCTTTTTCTAAATAATATAGCGAAATTCTTGGAAGATGTGTGGCAATTTAAAATTCATTAGCAGTAGATAGATATTTTGAATTGAAATGACATTGACTCATCAGATTATGTGTGCAAATTGGTTGTTAATTGTGCATCAAAGAAACCATATTGGTCGCGTGTCCCCGTGTTAAATGAATACCGGATGCTGATAGTGCTCATAGAAAATATCGACATTGTCTTGAATGTGAAGATATCTTATGTTACGACTAGCGATTAAGTTTCTGTCACGCAATAAAAATCATAGATTACAATTAACGAACAGCAAAACATTGGTTGAGGCATCACACTTATAGCAGCTCCTACATTATTTCATACATATATACACACACGTAAATACAAAAACAAAGGTACTTACTTTCATTAAATACACAGTAAAAATCGCCGAACTATAAGTTTAAATTAATAAATAATACATATGTTTACCGAAGCTTGGCCTAAATAATATACAATCAAACATTCCATTAGACTAATAAAAAACCATTAAACTGACATAATTAGAACATTATTGATTTTCAATTTCAGCATCAATAAATCTTGCAAAACATATTGCAAACTAAACCTATCCGCGAAATTATTACTTTAATTTGATTTCATTTAATTGCAGCTTCTCGCTCAACAGCGCTACTCGGACTATCAACGATCAATAGTGGAACGACTTCATCAGATTGATCGATCTCAGATTTTCGATGAAAAATTATTGCGTCAAATTCGTCTATTAACTGTTGGCGGGCCAAACGCATTATCACCTGAGCAATTGGATCGGGTAAGCATAGTTTCGTATGAATGATCTAGCATATCTGGAAGATGAAGGAGATATGACTGTCGACCTTGACCACTGTTTACTAAAATACTTTAGAGTGTGTGGAAGAAGTTTTTATGCAACCTGTGTAAATTTTAATATATAGGTTTAATTTTCAAATTATTTGGCAAAACTCAGGTATTTGGTGATGGATAAAATATTTGGGAAAAAATCTCTATCCGATCATGTCACGCAAATTTAGTTTGGTGGTACAGTGTAAAATGTAGCTGCGAATTATGTGGTGAAATGTACGTAGAACGTGAAGACTTCAAACAGAAATTGATAGGTAGAAATGCCAAAACTGTTTGCTTTAAAGCTGGAGTTACAATCAATGCAACACAACATTGTTGCGCAGCAAAACGAGTTTGAACACATGAGAACGTATGAGAGCAGTTACAATGATGCAACGCAACTTTGTTGCGCAGCAACGTTTGATCATACGTCAAACTTGGCATGGCAACAACATTTTTGATAATATTCAATTCCACCAGTTCCTATGAACGTCCGGGAATTGGAAAATGTCATATGCAAATGAAAATAAGATTTTTTTTGTCTCATTTTCGCTTTGCAATATACTCTGCAGCTTTTAAAGGATAAAATACTCACTGATATAACTTTCCGAGACTTTAAAAGATCCATGTTATCAAACAACAATTTCGTTAATATAGCCAGTGACAGGTGACAGTAAATGTTGTGTTGCATTGATTGTAACTCGTTCCACTGACAAAGCATGGCAACAAATGCTGTGTTGTATTGATTGTAACTCCAGCGTAATGCTACTTACGGATTGTAATATTAAAATGACATCAAATAGAGAATTGTAGTAGTAATCATCACCAGTCCGACCCAATACGTGCAAAAACGAGAGTGTTTCAATGCTGCCGTCCATACCATGGCCGCAGCTGTTGAGCTTCAGTTGTTAGCCATAAGATTTTGTCTGACAATTGACGACATTAAAATATTTAAGATTTCACAAGTTTTATGTTAAATATTTTTCATGTAAATAAGTGAGCCGAAAATGGCTCAATGGCTTCAAAAAGTACATAATTTGGATGAGTAAGTGGCACACACGGCTCGTTTTTGAAGAGTTAGGTCAGACCCAAAAGGACTGAAGTAGATTTTAACCAGCTTTGAACCTCCTAAGTCCAGGAGTTCTCAAATCTTTTCGAAAGCCGTAGCGTCTTTCAACTACCTTAAATCAATGAACCAGTGGAAGTCATCCAGGGCCAAAAAGTTTGGATAATTTAAACAAACGTAGTAGGTGTCATTTAAAGCTGTGAGGCAGGAGATTAATTAGCAGACAATATGGAAAAATCGACAAAAAATTAACATTAATTTACATTAATTTATGAAGGTATGCTAATGAAGTTTTTTTTCGACAAAAAAGAAAGGACTCAAAGATAATCAAATCGAAACAAAAACTGGCCTTATTTTCTTCAAATTTATGGGATCTTTACAGTTAATTTTTGGTCAGGAATAAGCTTATTCTTAAACAAAATATCAATCATAATTAGCATTTGAATGAAATTGGATAAGTTTTTAATGCCTACACTGTTCACTGTGGGTAGTGTTCAAAAAGTGGTGGAATAATGGTAAAATTTATTACGAGGATATGGCTGTTGCACAACTAGCGCACAAACCTAGCAAACAACATCAGTACAGGGAGTCCCTAACACAATTGAAATTATGTTAAAAAATTATCTAACAGCTGCCTAATGAAGTATTCAAAAATTTATTTCAATTTTGAAAACGACCAGCACTATCCATGCTGCACTGTGATATTGCACTTGAATTCATCTTCTGTCATCTTTCAAAAAGCATCAATCTAATTTTATCTGTCTGCTATCTTTCCGGGTCGAATATTGCTTGGTTTCGTTATTACATTGGACGGATCGGATCGATACGCAGTACAATCGATTGATTAACGACATGCTCGCAATCTACAATGAAGCTACGATATGCCGATTTGAGCAACCTTTTCAATGCGGACTTCGATTACAACCTGACCTAAAAGAGCTAATGGCGCGTAGTCGTGACTGGGACGAATTGCAACATACTTGGACCGAATGGCGTCGAAAAGCTGGTAAACCGATGCGTGGTCTCTACGAACAATTAGTAGATCTGATGAGTGAAATATCAATTGCAAATAGTAAGTAAATATGTATGCATGAATGCTTGTGCTTTATTAGCTTTTATCTGTAGATACTAGCATGAAGATAATTATATATTGATACAAGATACAATATATTAACAAAGTAAAATAAGTGGAAAAAAGTAGCTTTAAAAATATTATATAATCATTTTCATTATCACCCTAGATGTGAAAAATCATTCTATTGTAAATATATAAGTGTATAAGGTATCCTCATTTATTCATAAAGGTTATTAATTTGTGATCACGGTTCGCTTCAAGTCTATAAATTTTAATCATCCCACAAAAACAATTCCATTTGATTCTGCGATCCAGTTTTCTGTATCAAATATTAGGTGCGTTTTTTTGCAAACCCTAGCAGATCAAATTTCGTTAAGTATAGGTGCGTTTTTTTGCTCCGGCATAGAACAAAATAGAACAATGGCGCAAAAGAACAATCCATCACAGAACAGCGGATGCATTCGTTAAGCTTTCTATAGGTTGCTGTATTTGGTGTGGTACCGCAAAACAGCTGAAAATAAACGGAGAAAATAACGAGTATAAACTACCACAATCGATAGAAAATATAAAAAAAACTAGCACAAAATTACCTCTTTGAACTTTCTACACACTATGAGGGCTTTTTCTGGTTTCCTAACTACTAAAACATTCAACATAAAGTTGAAAAATCCAAAGCGACTTCACAGCAAAAAAGGCAACTTCTCCTAAGCTTTCCTTATTTTTATCAGCACATTCTATAATTCTGCACGTGAACTTCCTTTGTAAAACAGAATTTCTGTACTAGTGAATCCACTGGGACAGGAGTGCTGTTGTTTCCACCGCGTCTGTTCTGTTTTCCGCTGGATAGAGAAGAAAAAAACACGCCTTATATTGAATACAACAACAAAATCCTGCACATGTCGCGTCATTGAAGCAGAAAATGGTAAGCAGCGGTGAAATATCAGCTTACATGTAGACACTCTGATAACAGTAAGTTAGTCTGGGGAAATTTAACATGGTGCTTCGAAAAAATGAGGGGAAAGCTGAATTTTGGTGTGTACTTTGTTACTGGCGTGTTGAACAAAATGTCAAAAGTCCCTATCGATCCGAGTGCTGCGTTACTTTTTATACGGGGTCAAAAGTCACCTTTCCTAAATATCTCAGTAACGGTCGCGTCTTTAGAAAAATAATGTATGACGAATTTGTGGCTTAAAAAATTTCCAATAAAAAAGGTTATACAGCTTTTTCTTGTAACCATAACGGTTTTTGAGATATGTTGATCTAAACATTTGCTACTAGCAACATCCTCTTTCTCAACGGCATGTTGATATAATCCGATTTTGATTACGACTTGGAATGTTTGTGAGTTTGTGTTTGTATGCTTATGAGGCGCATGAAAAAAACATGCTAACAAACTTATCTACCACACTCCAGGGTAGATGGAAAAGTGTGCTCCGAAAAGCTATCCCCCCCCTTTTCCAGGGTATCCCGGAGATTCCATCCCAAATCTTTAGAAATGAGCTCGTTGCCTACTCTTTGCCCACTGTTAAACAAGATAAGATCACTTTTTATCCTGCTAATTGCTTATCCGCAGGACCAGCCCTACACCCGCACCCTATCCACACCCTAACCAACCCCCGCAAATGAGCCACCCTGAAATACCCGGTTTTTAGTTTTTTTCCATACCGTTTTATCCCATGAACGATCAGGCCAAGGTCACGTAATTTCAGGTGCAAATTGGTTTCGAGACGTGCCATGTCCCTTTGGCGCTATGCAGTCATCACAGGATTGGTAAAAAACTGATTATTTGGGGATAGTCTGCGGCGGGTTGAGCTCCTATAATGTCAAGAATGAGCGTTTACAGAATTACGCCATGATATTATCTTGCTTTTTCATACTCCTAGACCCATGGAATGTTACAAAACCTATTTTCATCTGCAATGGTGTTGTTTTGTCCTGCTCCTTCGTGGAATATCCCATACATGATGCAGCTATACAGTTTATTTCCGAGAAGAGATTAGCGAAAAGATGTCCCTACAAGTTTTATGGCAAAGGGAGGCGGGGGGTGGTGGTAACTTTTCGGAGCACACTTTTCCATCTACTCTGGAGTGTGGTAGATAAGTTTGTTAGCATGTTTTTTTCATGCGCCTCATAAGCATACAAACACAAACTCACAAACATTCCAAGTCGTAATCAAAATCGGATTATATCAACATGCCGTTGAGAAAGAGGATGCTGTTAGTAGCAAATGTTTAGATCAATGTATCTCAAAAGCGGTTATGGTTACAAGAAAAAGTTGTATAATCTTTTTTGTTGGAATTTTTTTAAGCTACAAATTCTTCATACAAAATTTTTCTACAGACGTGACCGTTACTGAGATATTTAGGAAAGGTCACTTTTGGTGACCTTTGACACCGTATAAAAAGTAACGCAGCACTCGGATCGATGGGGACTTTCGAAATTTTGTTCAATACGCCAGTTCCAAGGTTCACGCCAAAATTCAGCTTTCCCCTAATTTTTCCGAAGTTTCGACTTTTTTGTCGGATTTCACTGGGCTAAAGAGTGTTCTAAACGATTCTATTGTGCAATCGGTAGCTTGAATTGAATGATTTCGCTCAGCACTGCGTAATTGTCAATTATTTTACATCAAATCTTAGTGTGCAGACTGTTCATTGCATTGTAGATTATTTCATATGCAAGTTTCACGTCTGATTTCGATTAAAATCTAGACAAGATTACATATAGGTTTTTTCTATGTGTGATTCTAATTTAACAACCAACCTAAGCGAAAGCTCAGCGAATGCAACAACTATGCAACAACATTTTCGAACAACGCAATTTTTCTACTTGGGATCGTTTTTTTTGCACCCTTATTTTAACGTGCGCTGCTAATTTGCAAAAAAAACGCACATATTCTCTGCTTTGATAAGCGCTAGAGACGATGTACGTTGTCTATACTAATTTATAGAAAAGAAGGGAACCATGATTGCAAATTTATAACCTTTATCAGATATACCGCTTTTATTAATGGGACTGGTAATGCATATTCTAAATACTGGAAAAAATATGATTATTAAATTAGTGGTATTCGTTACCGAATATGCAACATGATGTAACTGTTGCAAGAAATGTGAAAATGCTTGCATCAACTATATAGTTATATATTAACTAACATCAACTATATAGTTATATAGAGCAACTATATGGCTATAGTTAGGTGAGAGTTTAGTGGCAGAAGATGCTACAAGTGCTTAAAATACGTCTATCTACCCAAATAATGCACCAGAACTAATAGTGTTTAGCCCAAATCCTTAAGTCAACATAAACCTACTGACTGTACCTCTAACACAAAAAAAGATTCCACTGTCCTTAAATAACAAAGTGGTGTGAAGCATTGATCTGGTAGTAATAATTGCTCTGAGCACAGAAAATGTGCTAATTTAATAATTAATAAATAATATAATTACTTAAGTATTAGCAATGCAAAGAATACGTTCTGAGAGCTAGAAGTAGCAGCGAAATGTATTTGCATCTAAATGGCTTAGCAAATAACCGAAAGTCCATTCTGAAATCTGAAAATATGAATGACAAAAATCAATGACGGATTCCAGCTGCTCTATATTTATTGTTAAACGAGCAAAATAATTGAATTGTCGTTATTTCTGACGAAATCCACATTCAAGAATGTACCTAACCCTCGCTGAATTATAAATAAATAAATTTCGTTGCCACATTGACGTCTTCTACCCTGAATTTGGACCTAATGTGCCCTCTCCGTGGACTTGGAACTAAGCCTGTGCACAGACTAATTCAAAGTCACATTGCCCATTGTGTCGACATCAGTGACTTTTCCATTTAGTCATTCTTCTTATTTCGCCAAAAATTCTTTTTGTTTCACGTTTAACAATATGTGGTTTATTTGCATTCCCATTCGATGGCAATGATGTGCTAACGGGATTTCCATGTTGTATCAATCCTAGTTAAAACCATGCTAGTTTAAGAAAATAATCCAAAATCTGCACTCACCGGTTATACCCAAGAAATCGCAAGGAAATACTAAACCCCTTTGCATCTCAGGAAATCGATCTAACGGTCATGTATCGTATTGCTAAGCTTTCACGCCATCACAAAATTTTCTCTCAAGATCGACTTCATTGCTTCGGTATTAAAAGTAATACTACAAACTTTTTTATTGACTGCCCTCAAAAATACAGAAATGAAAATAAAACCTGCAAACAATGATGGTTTTAGCGCCATTAGCTCGGTCTTAGAACTTGGATATTACTGAGATCCTTGCGCTCATCCAAGAAGAAATGGTTTCTTTTGACCGTTGATTTTCACCATTTTGTTGCATCTTGTTGCACCTACTTGGCAGCACCTGGACTCCTTCTTCTCGAGGCAGTCACGGCCAATATACTTTTTCAACCCATAATTCCAACATCGTGGAACTCCACTGCACTGCAAAAATAAATAGAACCAGACGCCATAATTTATAGACTTCATGTAGATGGCGTGGAGGACTATAGTGCATGGCGTGTTACATGGCGTGGACGACTTTGGTACATGGCGTAGACTATAGTACATGACGTCTGGCGCTATGTGTTTTTTCAATGCAGAGTTAATTTTCTTCAAGAAATTGTATTCACAGTATTTTTATAGTTCGATTATTCAGGTGGTTCCATGTGCCCCGATTAAAGGTTTTACTGTATAGCCCAAATAGAGTTTTCAACAACAATTTATAGTCCAAATAGAGCTTTCAAAAACAATATATAGTCCAAATATAGTTTTTCAAAACAGTATATACCCCAAATTTAGTTTTTCATAAACAATATATAGCCCAACTTCAGTTTTTCAAATACAATATATAGCCCTAAATCCATCAACCCGCGAAATAAAAAATCTTCCCCGCCAACTTCACTTTTAAATAGCACAATTGGCGGGAATTAGCCAAATCTGGCCACAGTGCTTCTATCGTTGATATTCACATTTATACGTCCCCTCACACAGTATGGCTGCGAGCTATAATTGGAGCTATTTTCTTCAAATGAAGCCATATTACATGGATCATGGCACTATGTAATATAGCGTGTGGGGCTATAATTTCTGCGCCATGTAATTATGGCGCTGGGAGCCATACTGCATAGCTCAGGGCACTATGTACATAGCGTGTGGTACCATAAATGATGCGCCATGTTACATATGACCACGCGCTATGTAGATTCTGACATTATGGCACATAGAGCCATATTGCATAGCTCAGTGTACTATATACATAGCGTATGGGGCCATAAACAATGCACTATGTTACATGGCTCTGGGCGCCATGTGGATTTTTTTCAGTGTGCTTAGTGAGTTTCCGACGATAGATGTATTATTGGCAATATCTAGACTTCCATCGCTTAACACCCTTTCTCTCCCCGGAGGGGTTCCGCCTGTTATTGATTCCTTGGCGATATTGGCGTTTTGACAACTGCACTCTTCACGTTATTCTTAATGAATGCTTCTTGCCTTTGCTTTTAGATTTTACATAGGAGAAAGCAAAAGCATTAGCTCAAAAGCTGCTGGGAACTTCGCTTGGCTTCTCTTTATGTGTTCCAAAATTCGGATAATGAACCTCCTTTAATTGATCTTTGCCATACCTCACTCCTAAAAACAAAATACTGAGGTTTGAATAAGCAGATTAATTATCCACCGGAATTGTCTAAATACCTTCTGTTGCAACATCTCTAAGTGACACCATTAGATGGTTTGCTGCAAATGGTTGCATTCTGTAATCGTCAAAGATAGTCAAAGATGTCTTTGCACTAAAAAGTGATGCTTTTAATCTTCTGCCACCATTAGTTGAGATAGTACCCATAGTTTTGGCACTCTCCACTTCTGGTTTAACCATGTTGATCTAAGCAGAACGATTCCATCTTCAAGACTACCAATTATCGTCCTTACTTGGCAAACTACTGTTTAACTTCTACAGCTTGATTGTTTAGCTGCGAGGTCTGAGAATGTACCTGTTGCAATTGTTACTTAGCTTCGTTAACAATTGCTCATTTCATTTTCCAGCTAATGATTGATGCCCGAAGCTTGCTGGTCAACTTTTTGCTCTTGCTGGTTTAGGCATATGTTCAATTGCCCCTAGAATTCGACAGCATATTGGTCAATTTTCTGTGTCTTTTTCAGCAGCTAATCTATCACCGCATTCTTTTATACACTGCTTTGGACTTTTTGATTATACGCTTGGCTAGTTTCATCATCAGACAATTAAAGCGTGTTGGGGTTAATATTTTATGTCCTCAAATCTTATCTTAGCCGTATAGAAAAGCCAGTTTATTTCCTGCCGATACTCCATTTTCAACTATGCAAACTTTAATTAATTTGTAAATTTTGGAATTTTCGGCATCATTTCACTGTCAATTCTTATTTAACGGGTATCTCATTTCCTATCATATTTGATCATTTCTTACACAGCAAATATTTTCGTAATTTCCGAACTTGTACTTTAAAAATTTTTTGAAAGTCACTGGTTGGTATAAAAAAAAATCCTACTTCTGACACCAATTGCTGGGTTTTTATGATGAAAATTCATAAGCTTTTGACTTTCTACGTTGTTAAAATTAAAACGAATACTTTCGAAATAATACCTTTGTAGAGAGCCGATCTCTACGCAGAAAATTATGTAGATATCAGTGCACATATAGAAAATGCAAAAGAAATACGCCTCTACCCAGTCGGAGTTCCGTTCAAAAGTCGAATTCTACAATACGAAAGTTCCCTACGAATTACCGTTGCATTTAAATCCCAGTTTAGACTGGGTAGGCGTACATGTAACGTGTATTTCCCAAATGCACAATTATATCTACACTACACCTATGTTTACCTAAAAAAAGAATTTCAATTCATTAAATTTCAATCAAAAAATTTCATTCAATTTCAATAAAAAAATTCTCTAAGAAAAGCTCACCAAAATTATTTTTGGATTGAATTGTTTTTTGTAATAATATCTTATTTTTTTGTTGTTTCAATTTTAAATCAGGTTTTATCAAACTCTCCAAACTTTTTTTATGTAGAAAATAATACTCATATTCCTTCGAAATATTTTAGACTTCACAAATCCTGGTGATTATTGGCTGTCCGCATACGAGCAACTTAACTTTCGCGAAGAAATGGAGAATGTTTGGTACGATATTCAGCCACTGTACGAACTACTTCACGCTTACGTTCGGCGTCGGTTACGAGAATATTATGGGCCGGACAAAATAAACCGAAACGCTCCATTGCCAGAACACATCCTGGGTAACATGTACGGCCAATCATGGACCAACATTTTGGACATAACGATTCCTTATCCCGGTCGGAATTTCATAGACGTAACACCTCAAATGCTTGTACAAGGATACACTCCGTTGATAATGTTCCAATTGGCTGAAGAGTTTTTCTTGTCCATGAATATGTCAGCCATGCCGCCTGACTTCTGGTTGAACTCGGTTTTAGAGCAACCCATTGAGCGACCATTACTCTGCCAGCCTTCGTCTTGGGACTTCTGCACAAGACGTGACTTTCGAGTGAAAATGTGTACGCAAGTGACTCACCGAGATTTGATCAATGTGCATCATGAGATGTCGCATATACAATATTTTCTGAATTATCGACATCAGCCGAAAGTGTACCGTGATGGAGCGAACCCAGGTAAGATTGCTTTGTCTTTCATGTTGATTTTGATTTTATCCCTTTCAATTTATTTACTGATTAGGATTTCACGAAGCGATTGGAGATGCTATTGGACTTTCCGTGTCGACCCCACGTCATTTGCAAACACTAGGTCTTGTCCAAAGTTCCGTTGATGATACTCAGCATGATATTAACTATTTATACGCACTAGCACTTGACAAGGTGAAATAACGACATTCTCTTACTCTTAATTTTATTCATTCTTTACTCTTGAGTTTACTCATCTTCTTTGTTTTAGGTGGCATTCCTGCCTTTTGCATTGGCCATGGAAGCTTGGCGAACAGATGTTTTGAGTCGAAAGATAACCAAAGTATCATATAATTGCTACTATTGGCTTTTAAGGTAATTTGATGGTAAACAATAGCTAAGATAAAACACATATCCTTCGATTTACAGGGAAGATAGATTCCGCAGAAAAGTATGTAAATCGAATTCCTAAAATTTCTATAGTAAAACCATGTAAATCGAAAACAAACTAAAATGTGAATAAAGGTACCTTTTATTTTATTTAAAAGTATAACGTAAATATTGTAATAAATAACATAAATATAAATAAATAATACAGTTACATAGAAAATTAATAGAAAATGCATAATATGAAATTAATTATTTAATGAAAATTGAAGCAGTTCTATTGACTATATAAAATTCAAAAAAATCTGAAACAGTCCGATTACAAAATTTTGAATATTAGGTTAAGTATGATATTGTTGAAAAAAAATCCTTCAAAGTTCAATTGTCGTTATCCACGATTTAATACGAATTTTGTTTGCCTCTTTCATCATTCGACAGCGGCTCAGTTTGGATGATGATTGATCGCGAAGAATTAGTAAAAAAATAAGTCGTTGTAATTCGTGGTTGGTTTTTTTTTATAAATATTTATTAGTGTCTCGCTGGAGTCGAAGAGTACGTTCAACATTCGGATCATTTTGAAAGAAATGACTGGGATACTAGTGGATGTATCCCAGTCATTTCTTTATTGGCTATCTTAGCAAAACACTTTTTTATTGGCTATCCCGGCACACATTTCTTTATTTCACATTTCCAATTGTCTCCCTAATTTGAACCCATCGCGTACGACAATCGCAATGAAAGCTGTCGGTTCGGGTTCATCTTCGTTGGAATCATTGTCAATAGGATTTGTTTCGTAAGCCTTTAGATTAAATATTCCTCGTCTAAATCTTCTTCGTCTGCCATAAGCTCAGCTATGTCTGCTTCGCCTAACTCCATTATTGTCATCCTGTCATGGCACTCTAGAACTCTCACTTTGAACTACGTCAGGCCATTTAGGCCATAAGTTTTTCCAGCAACGTTGTTTAACGTTGATTGCTTAATCTGGCTATAGGAAAGTCCTACATGCTTAACACAATTTTCAAAAATATGTAAATTTTTCCCAGACATCCATCAAAGGGTTTGATCATTTTTCATGATATCCAAAATTTACCTGAAGGTTTGTTTTATATATAGAATCTATAATGTCGCAACTATTCCTTGGTCTAAAGCATGCAAAAAGGAAGTCCTTTTCTTGGGCAAAAATGAAAAGTATACGTTTTCATGCTGAATAGTATTTTGAGAATGATCTGGTCCATTGTCAATTAAAAGAAGAACGTTAAAGAGCAGTTCTTTTCCGTATTAATATAGTTTGAAGTCTGGAACAAAAAAAGTGTGAAACCATTCGTTCGAGAATTCCGTTTTTTAGTTGGTCATACAATAAACATAAAGATGGTTTGCGTTAATTCTTTCCTACACATGACGTCTATGATTTATTTATGACTAATGGCTTCATTAGATAATCTCCTGATACGTTGTTGCCGAATAGTATCGTTATTCGACTTTTTTCGGCCTTGTGGTCACTTGCTGTTTTGCGGGATTTGACAAAATAAGTATTTTGTGGTATTTTTCCCCAAAATAATCCGACCTCGTCAGCGTTAAAAACTTCGTCCGCAGTGTATGAGTTTGCAGAAATTATTTCAGCAGATTTTGCTGGACATTGTTCTGCTAGATGTGAATCAGCTGAGGCGCTTACGCCTTTTAGCTTCAAATTTTGGAGGAATTGCCGCTCTTTGAATCTTTCAAACCACCCAGGTCTTGCACTAAAAGGTTTGTTCTTTTCGCTGAAGAAGACGATCGTAGCTCAGGCTTACTTTATCCGTAAACTATATGGTGCTTGTATCAAGTGAAATCCTTTTTTGAGCTTGACCTTGCCTGCTCCATATTTTCCAATGCAACTTCCCTTACTTATGAACTATGCGGATGCTACGCTTTTCCTGGTCGAGTCTTCATTTTTCCTTATCGTCGTTATAGTAGCTCCATTCATAGAATAAAATTTAACCACATCGATTAATTTTTCTCCAGTGTGCAGAAGACCGAGAATTTTGATTTAGGTTTCCAGAGAAATCACTTTCCTCTTCGCCTGTTTATGTTTTTTTTACTATTAAAATCGTATTAAAATCGATTCGGCCAAAAATTCATATTTCCATATATATATATATATATATATATATATATATATATATCATCAAAAAATTTCAGTGAGATAATCTCGGGAACGCGCCATCCGATTGAGCTGAAACTTTCAGGATACATTGGTGTATATGCAGAATAGGTCCAGGTCTCTTTAAATGTCAGTTATTGTTAACCTTTTGGCGCCGGCGGCCATTTAAGTGATATTTTTAATATACCTATTATTTCGTGCACAAATGATTTTCGCAAAAATAAAGTTAACGAAATAAATTTCTAACGTGTTTTACATATGAATCGGATAATGCTTTGGAATTTTTTAACCCTATGTGTGCGCTGGGTGCCTAAAAAGAGAACGGGAAAATTTGAAAATTTTTAAATTTCGATAACTTTTGACGAAGCTATTCAATCATTACAAAATTTTCAGGACATATTGATATTGTTTAGTTGTAGATTTCTGTAGCTTTTAATGAGCGTGCTGGCAACCCTGTAGCTAGGGCAGGCACTGAAAGTGAAAACCTCCAAATCATCGTCTCTCTTGAAAAAATGCCGTTTCTTCAAAAAAAAGCCACTCATATGTAAATCTTGTGCTTTGTTTACATAACCAAAAAAAAAAAAGATATGGTATAACGGGCACGCCTGGTAACCCTTGCCCAATTTACCTATATTTTTAGCATCAAAAACTTCTGTTCACGGAAACTCACGATCCGATGAGCAGAATTATTTGAAATTCACAGAATGTGTTGGCCTTAAATAGGACCAGGTCTGATAGAAGTGATTTTGAAATGCGGGCGATTCTGTGCCAGTGGTGCCATCTTGAAAAACCACTAAAAAATATAACTGTTTTTAGCCCTATAAATTCTGATTGAATCGTTCGATTTTGACGAAACTCACACAATTGCTGGATCTTACTTTAAGCCACGTTTAGTAGAAATTTGGTCGAAAAATTCGGTTGGAGCTGCCAGCTATGATAATTTTGGTGTCTTAAATTTGAAAAAAAAAATTTGGAAGTGAAAACATTCAAACCATCGAATATTCAAAAAAAATGTCCGTTTCTTACAATAAAACCAATCTGTATATAAATCTTATGTTTTATCTACACGTTCAAAATAAAACTTTGGAAATTTCATGTCGGACAAGAACGGTAACCCTCTCCCAGTTAACCTATATTTTTAGCATCAAAAACTTCTGTTCACGGAAACTCACGAACCAATAATCAGATGCAGCTCAAATTTACAGAATACATTGGACTTAAGTAAGACCAGATTTGATAGAAGCGATTTTGAATTGTGGGCAAGTCTGTGCCAGTGGTGCCATCTTGAAAAATTACAAAGAAAAAAAACTGCTTTTTGCCCTATGAAATGTGAATAAGTTACCAGACTTTCATGAAATTGACACAGTAGCTGAACCTTACTCTAAACTCTGTTTGATGAAAATTTGGTATAAAAATTCGATTGGTACTGCCAGCTATGGTAATTTTTGTGTCTTTGGTTTTGAAAATTCGCTCAGGAAAATAAAACTTTTTGCCCTATAACTTCCAGTGCAGTCATGAAATCAATACGAATTTCATATAATTAATGAAACCTGTCATAAACATTATTCAGGCCAAATTTGGTTGAAAAGCCACGATAGGGTTGCCAGCTATTGTTGGTTTTGTGTTTAATTGCAATATCTTTATTAAGCGGTTTTATCGTAGAATTTTCAAATGGTAATGATATTGTAGTGACAATAAGCAGCAAATATTAAGCTTTCGATCCTTTGAAAAAACTCGCTTCAGGTAACCCTAAATTTCTTTATACTCCTATAACTTCGAATGTAATTAAACAACGTGAAGCAGATTTGATATGTTCTTGGCTTTGATACTGGCGAAAGGTTGCCAGCACGAGTCGGTTGTGCTACTTTTGTATCAATAAATGCTTACAGTTAGTATACATACCGGAAACATTTACAATGAAAATAAATAACCGATGTTACAATTCGCAAAGTTCTGCAAATTTTTCGGATCGCAGCCCCAAGCACCAACTTCAGTTACAGTGCTGCAGGCACTGAGCATTTTCTTCATTGATGTTATATGAGATGCTGCTTTCAAAATTATGTGAAATAAGCAACTGATAACGAATATAATTAACCCGTATTTTGCTCTCATAAACGTTGAAATTCATGCCAGTGGTAATATCTGAAACCTTCCACCATATGAGTTATAATGCATTCTTAAGATGAAAGTAAAACGTGGCATTTGAAACAGTTTGGCCGTAATAAGCAGCACATGTGGTGGAATATGCACTCAAAACCTGCACGATTCTTCTACTGTTCTTCGAACATTAGTGTTTCTAGCGGTTCAGGTGCGCTAGAGTTTTTTATATTCTTTTGGCAGCGTAAGGATTCAAAGATTCGGAGAGTGCTACTATTAAAATCAAAAATTTTAGAATTTGTCTTCGCCCGACTAAATTATTGGAAAAAAGCTAAAATTGTAGAATATGATCGCATCATTGCATCAGAGGTGTTGTTTCTTTATTTCACCGTTATTTCTCATATTTACCCTCAATTCAGCCACGCAGCATGGATTCAGCCGTCAGTATGTATGTGGTGCGCCTGATAAGCTCGCGGCCTAAGATACTTAGCGATGACTCATCATCTCTTTACTGATAACACTAATAGTATGACTCTATTTTAGAATAAATAGCTCGTTTTTTTGAAATTTTGGATAAGCAACAACACCGTATCAACGGAATCTGAAAATTCTTGCAATTTGGGGCACCGCACTGCGATTAAATTCCTTTCTAGAAAAAGATATGCGACGAAAGTAATATCATCGGTTTTTCAGGACTCTGTACCTTCATTTATGGTGGTAAAAAGTTGCGTTCGGCTATTTCAACAGTGAAGAGAGACCCGTGAAGACAGCCCCCGCCCGGGCTGCTAAGTAACGGTCTTGCTCGAAGAACATGTTCAAAATCCGAAAAATTAGTCTTGGCTGACCGAATATTTAAATTGTGCCAGGAAGCAGAAAAACTACCGACTAGCAAAAAATGAGTTGGAGAGATTTTACATGAATATTCGCGCTTGAAATTTTTTTTGCGCGTTGGGTACCGCGAATACCCATACCGCTCGCCAAGCAGTAACGATTGGAGTAGTGTCTGTGTGCATTGGATAAAATTTGTAACTGCATTGGAATCGTTGATAATACTTGGTTTTATCAGTACGATACCGAGTCCTAACAAGAGTCGATGCAGTGGATAAAACAAGGAGAACGGCCACCAAAGGAATTCAAAGTGCAAAAGTCTGTGCCGAAGATTATGACTACCATTTTTTGTGATAGCGAGGGAATTTTATTGATTGATTACTTGCCTAAAGTGTCAGGTACGTGAGGCAATCGGACAGAAGAAACGCGGCAAGTTGGCGCGCGGAATGATGTTTCTGCAAGACAATGCGCCCGTTCATACCGCTCAGGTTGCGAGGGATGCCTTGAAAGCTATGAAAGAGAAATCGACTACTGCCAGTAGTCCAGTCCAAACATAGCTCTTAGTGACTTTTTCCTTTCGTCAAATTTAAAAAAGGAGTAATGTGAACGAAGATATTTGGAAGAAACTGAAATGAAGTCAGCCGTAGGAAAGCACTTTGAAGAAAAAACGATGGAAGATTTTTTCAGTAACAAGAATCTGCTTTTAAAATATCCTATAAATCGAGAGAAAGGTCAATTTCGAAAACCGTAATAAGCGAAATCGTGTAAAAAAAGTACCGTGTAAATCGAGGTATAGCTATAAAGAATTGCAATTTTAGTGCTATTTGTGGAAGTGAAAGTTGTTTTAAGCTCTTATAGGCCAGATTTTATAGCAATGACACCTAGTGCATTGGTTTACTGATTCGAATCCACATACGGATGGGAGGCCGCGCACCAAGCTTTGAGTAAATTTAGCTCTGAATAGATATCATTACAGTGCACTATTTCTAGAGGTACAAATCCTTCTTCAGTCTATCGTATTCGTCGTATGGTTTGTTTTGCCGTTGAGAGGAGGAAATCTTCTAAACAGATGTTTCATGGCTCCTGCTCTGGAACAAATCGGATTTTCACCGACTAAAACCACTTCTTTCTTTTTCTACACTCCCCAGTGAGCTACTCATACAACATTACTTCGTGGAGGTGGATCAGCCCTTAGCTGTTCCTAGACCTCCTTGCTTCTTTCTGTCCGGTTCCGCGTCACGCAGTTTACGTTGTATATTTTTTAGTGCTGTTTCGGGGGTATTCCACGCTGTTTGTGATTCCAGTATATAGTGTAAGAATTTTCCACTGATATCCTTGTGCTTAGTACCTTCTTTAAGCTACTTCTATATGCATCACAGGGCGGAGAGCTGAACATAACGTGTTCCGCATCCTCGGTTACATTTCTGCAGACTGGACAGTCCGGTGAATTGACGTGTCCAAAACAATGTAGATGATAACGATAGCCGCCATGTCCGCTCAAAAATTATGTAAGGTCATAGTTTGTTTCCTCGTGGCTCCTTGAAGCCCATTGCACAATGTTGGAAATCGATTTGTGCGTTCAACGCCCGTTTTGCGCCTCCTCCCCACTACTCTCCCATGAGCGCATTGACACTAGTCTTTGAACCTCTTTGGAGCTTGTTGTCCGTGCTCCGTTTTCGTAGAGTCGAAGCGCTTCATCCGCAAGAATTTAGGCAGTATACTGGCTATAACACCATTGCCTTGTTAGACTTGTTCGAAGGTGAAGCAGGTTTATTCTTTACCTCTCGTGTTTATTGCTATGTCCGATACCATTCTAACAGCGTCCGCAGTTGATCACCTTTTCCGAAAATCAAATTGCCGGACCGAATTGCCATTTTTGTTTCTGATTTCCAACAGCAGTCGTTCGTATATGACCCGCTCGAAAACTTTCCCCATCGTATTTAGCAAGCGTATTGGCCTATAAGATGATGCCTTCCCAAAAGGTTTATCCTGCTTGGGCAGGAGAAATAGTTTCTGTTGCTTCGATGGCTTGGGCGAAACGCCCACGCTTAGGCACGATTGGCACAGACTTTTGGTATCCCCTTTACCGCCAGTTTAAGTGCTTTATTCGGTATCACATCCAATCCGGCCGCTTTAATTCGCTGATTTTTCTTACTTGCTCTGTACGACGACTTCATTCGTCATACTTGCGTCCCCATTTCACTAGCGAATTCCCTTTGGCAAGTTGTTCCAGGATTTCCTCGTAGGACTCCACCGAAGCTAGTTCGACAATAAAAGCATCCAGTTCTTTGATACGCTGCCATCACCTGCTTATCTCCTTCTTTTTCTCCTCTATCGTTTCTTTCCTCTTTCCCTGTGGATCACCCTCTTTCTGAATCATGTTTTTGTTCGGTGGGTGCACTCACTTTTTTCTTCTTATGGTTGACCGTCAACCACTCGCTGAGGATAGGAGCGGGAACTTCTTAGCTGACCTAGATTTCTTCGGTGTGTTCATTGCTTGACTCAGCCGCCCGATTAGGATGGCGATATTTTGATTAATGAAAAAATGAGCATTTTCAATCATTGTTTACGAATGAATTTTCACAACTGATAAATAAGTGTTAGTAATTTAACTAACTCCATTTCTTCCACAGAGAACAATATGGCGGAATTAAACCACCAGTGCTTCGTTCCGAAATGGACTTCGATCTCGGCGCTAAGTATCACATTGCGGCCAACATTCCATATGCCAAGTAAGTAGTAGGTGTAAGTTTATTTTCCGCTTACTTTACTAAAGTCGCAACAATCAATTTGATTTCATATCATTGCATCTCGCAAAACAAGTAGATTGATTAGCCAACCTCACGATTAAATTACACAGATCGTACCGAAACCCCATAAATTTACTTTCCTTGCTTGAACTTAGCAATTAGATGCAGACACTTCCTACATTGAGCGACAGGTAAGTGAATTGCGGCAAGACTGGTATGATGAAAAATAAGCAGAAGGCTACCGCACAGGTCAAATAAAAATTACTTAACTTTGTTTTGCAAAATTGCATGTTTCCGCCGGCAGACACTGTAGTCTGAACGGGGACTAGTACCCCCAAAGAGTATTAGCCGAAACTAGAGTGCTTGTTGATGCTCTGGTTATAAGCCATAATCACGTGAAAATGCTCGATGGATTCTTTGGTGCACCTTGTTTGTGCAGAGTTTGGTATAACCAATGCATTATTGGAACACTCTTTAGGCCGACCGACATACGAGCATATAATTGAAGTATTGTGCAGTCGAAGCAGCTGTGCAATCCAACATTGACGGCAGGAAATTTCGCGAATCGAATTTTCACTTTTGTTTTCATGCAATCTGTGTCTGTGTCGGAGTCTGGTGGCGTCAAGGAAAAGGGGAGAATAACATAATAGTAGTATATAGTTTAGTGTGGAAATAGTCTGCGATGAAGAACCGATGATGCAATCGAATTTAATTGAGCTGCTACGGTCGATGGCGAGCGGCTTGAATGTGTAACTCGTCCGCTGCGGGCAATCCGTTTCTACATTTGGCCGATATTACCCAAAGAGTTGCATGTAGACACTTGCATTTCATGAATTTTTCACGCCGGGGTGAATGTGTTTTCGCATCATTCACTTCCTGGATTGTTTCGGATACTACATACATTCTTGCGCACATTACACGCTTGCGTAACTGTAATGATGCGAGTACGTAAGATGCAAATATCTAATCGCATGCACGATGAGAAGTGAATGATTGGATGTAATAAAGTGCATGATATGCTCTATTTAATGTGTCCAAGTACGTGCATATTGGTCGCTCATTGATATTTATAGAGTTGACTGTTCCTCGATGCTTATTTAACTTTTTCTTCTGGCTGAAATGTTGGAAAATTAGGAGAACATTTTGTTTGGCGGAGATTTATTTAGTTGTTTGCGACCAAGGGAATCAACAGCTTTGAATTATGTTGGAGGCTTTGAAGCGGATTTGCATTGTAGCAAGAGCCTTTTCGTAGGAACTGACACTCATTAATTGGACATTAGCAACTTATCATTGGCATACAGCTGGTTGTTAGACGTTTTAAGACAGTATTATTAGCTGTTTCAATAATTTCATTCAAACTTTAATGCATACTTATGAAGCTATAAAATTTTTGAAATGGTATCAAAATTTATAAAACTTGTTATAGATATCAGGTGAATAATAATGAAAGCAGATTTTTTTTTATAAAAATGTATTTTTTCTTCATATATTCGCATAAAACAAACTTAATAAAACGTAACGTGAAGTGATGAAACTTTTGTTCTTTTTTATGTAAAATGTTTAAACAAAAAAGAATTAGTTATTAATAGACGACGACACAGCATACGTTGATCTCAGGTATTTACAGACTATATTACAATAAATTTTGGTCACTCTTAGGCTAAATGGAGCCTCCGGCTAAGACGATTCCCGGATGGGTAGCCTCTTTGTCCAAGCCGGCAGTTTGTCTAAATTTTGCTTGTTTAATGTCCGTATGAGCCGAAATCGTGTTCATCTCCACCGCCATGTCCGTATTCTTCACCTCCTCCGTAACCACCACCGTGACCACCTCCAAAGTCACCACCATGTCCGCCACCCAAATCGTGTTCGACGTGATGGAATTCTGGGACTTTGTATCCTATAGATTTGGTGTGGTATTCAGGCACGTGTTTTTCGATGTGGACTGGTACTGGTCGAGAAACTGGAACCTTAACTGGGTATGGGACATGTTTTTCGATTTTGACTGGTACTTCCTTGGTGACTGGGTATGGTGCTGGAACTGGAACCTTGACATGAACTGGCACTGGTTTATCAACGTGCACTGGAACTGGACGATCGTAGGGAACATGTACTGCTACTGGAACCTTCTTGATGACGTGGTATGGTACTGGTTTATCTACGTGGTATGGTACAGGTTTTGGTACATGGACTGGGACTGGATTGTCGACTGGTACTTTAACTGGGTAATGCACGACCTTTTCGACTGGGTATGGTTTGTCGACATGAATTGGTACCTTGACTGGATATGGAACCTTTTTTACAACTGGATATGGTGCTGGGACATGAACCTTGACTTCATAGGGAACCTTCTTCACAACTGGGTAAGGATGTGGTACGTAAACCTTGACTGGTACTGGCCGATCAACATGCACATGTACTGGTACATGTACTTGCTTTTCAACTGGATATGGGGCTGGAATGTGAACAGGTACTTTAACAATTTCCTTAACTGGGTATGGAACGTGTTTTATGACTGGATATGGCTTTGGCACTTTGACTTTATATGGAACATGAACTTCCTTTTCAACTGGAATGGGAATGTGTTTTTCTACTGGGTATGGAACTGGAACTTTCTTGATAACAGTCAAGGTTTTTTGTTCATGTCCGTGCCCATGACCACCATAGTCATCGTCGAATCCACCGTGGAAATCCCCGAATCCATGCAATCCACGTTTGTCTTGTTTCTTTTCATCGAGATTTTCTGATTCAGCTGGTTTCGAATCTTCAACGGCTTCTTTTTTTTCTTCTTCGGCAGCTGATGCCAGAAGGACCAGTGCCAGTACAAATGCTGTGTTCTGCACGGATAGTAAAGGATATACAATCATTAGTATGTAAATATTCTCTTAAATGAGTTTATGCGGGACAGTGAATCAATTGAGAAGAATAATTGTTAGAAACCAAAAAAAAATTGCTACAATTTTGAATTTGACTGTTATGGTATAATTTATTTCAACGAAAAGAAAAGTTCTTTTAGTCGAAAATAAACAATTTCTTTCAATAAATGAAACTGTCCATCAGCTCCATATTGGCTTCAAAACTAAGTCGGAATTGCCTATTATCAAACTTTTATTTAAGAAATTTACAGAAGTCCGCCTGTGATTTTCTCCATTGAAATATCCGCTTTAATAAATTTCACAAATTTTCCACTTGGTAGTTATTTCATCGCATCAAATTAAGTTATTTGCTAGCGTTTCGGAAGCTGCGAAAGTTTGCCTCCCGCTGAGACATTGAGTGCAAGAGTCTTTACTTGTTTCGTCAGAGAACAGAAATAAATACTCTAATACCATCAATGAAATAATTGAATTTCAATCGATCGGACTGCAGCAACTTAAATTCGTTGGCGTGTAGGGCGACTTTAACGTTTTCATAATTTCTTTTGATATGCTTGGTTTTGTTTTTAAGCAGAAAATTATGCAGAAAATTATGTAAATTGCTGAGAAAGTCAACGTGCACAGGTGTACAGATAAGAGCAGCTTATAGTGTTTTCGAATCTTTGTTGAACAGTAAAAACTGCGATAAGATTTTTCTGATCTGAATTCGAGAAAAATAGGCTCAATAATAATATCTGAGTAGCTTTGCTTCATATGAAAGCAAACATTGAATTTGGTTTGGAAATGAAAAATATAAGCTAACAATGGGAAGATAGCTATTCGGGACTGGGGCTATTTCCGCATTCAGAAATATCATAATCAGCTGATCTGCACAGGAACCTCGATACTTTCAAAGCCAATTCTCACAATTCAGCCTTTTGAGGAATGGAACAAAATTTCCCCAATCGCAACAAAATAAATTCAATTCAATCGTTTCAACACTGCACAAAACACAATAAGAAACACTTTTTTTTTGGAAATTATAGTATTTCAATTGCTTTGAAAGTTCTAGTCCATTTTTCACAGATGCACTCATCATTTTTCACCGTTTTTGATTTTATTTGAATTTATTGACTCTTCTAGTCCACAATCGAATTTCAATTTTATTCACTTACCAAAAGTTTCATTTCACACAAAACTTAAGATTTGTTTGTTTTATACTAAAGAAAATTAAACTAAAATTTCAGTATTTGCTGTTAGGTGAGAAGCAAACAAGTTAATGATGATCAAAAGTTGATCGGTAACGACTTTTATAGTTTGCTTTTGGTATGTATGGATGGTGTTGGAGGTACATAGCCCATCTGGCTGTAGAAATGGCTTCAGCCAGAGCTGCATGGCATGGTGTAGCAGTCATGGTATAGTAAGACGTGGTTGCAAATGCATTATTTGGTCGCTACCAAATATCTGATTTGTTGTTGTCTTTACTTTTTCTCAACTCAACTAAATGGATTTAAAACTTCTTGGTTCGTTGGTAGTTGATGGTTTTTCTTTCTCTCACATCTCACATACATAGATTATTTTACCCAGTAGCCGATATGCATGAATCTCGCATTGCACGATACGAAAATGATCACGGGATTTTGTTATATGCTTGCTCTCTGCACATTATGTGACGTTGATCGTTTGTTGGTTTATTGTCGGACGTTGCTGTATATTTTGTCGTTGAATGTGTTTTTTCAACTTCTTGGTTTGTTGCTTATTGCACCTGAAATTGTGATGATTGTCGGTTAATGCAATACAATTTGAAGTAGGCTGCTTCACGTTAAACATAGATGTACACAATCAAATTAATTTAGCGGGAACAATGTTGTTGTTGTTGAGTAAGCGGTGGATGTTTGCTTTGCCATTGCGCTTGTTAAACGAGGCTTGCAATTTTCAAATGAATACGATATAATAAAGGCGACAACGCAATGTATTCTGCCAATTTTCCGGTTATGGTTGCATTCGCAATCGTCAAATCTTTGTTTGAATTTGGAATTCAGATGCGTTAATAATTCGCATCTTCATAATCAAGGTCGCTTTGCACTAGATTTTATTATAGTTCTAATAGTATGTCATTGAAAAACAATGCTATACGGTGCTTGGCGCCGGCGAATTAGTCGTTAATATTAAATAAGTAGTAAAGTTAGGATTTAATGAGAGCACTATGTAGATCTCGCAAACTATACATATGTTTTGGTTAAGTCGAGTAGCTGTCAGTCGGAGAATCTAGCCAGAAGAACATTTAGACAAAGTAGATCTCTGTTGTGACACCATTGGTATGCTCTCTTTTAATCATTGTACTTTGATCAACTGTACAATACTCTTTAATTCAATAGAGGATGGATCAGTTAGAACTGAGAGAAAGAATACCCAGTGGGAGGCTATTCTCCTACACGTTAAAGTCTAACATTGGCACATGAGGTAGAAGATCCAAGTCACAGCTCTGACGAAAATCGTTACACGATTTATGCCACCCAATTCGGTAGTGGGCCGCGAGAACGACCACTACGCAGTGAAGAGCACAACAGGTTAAACTTACCAGTACCAGGACCTTTTTTCATGAAAGCTCAGGATTGTTTTGCGACCGTAGAGGATTATTCTTCAGCTGAAGACTTCTTGGCGTCCTCCAAATAATTTTGCCTAGTGGCTAGGTTGACCGATGACATCGGTGTACCTATGATACATACGACAGCAAGGTGTCAAATCTTGCCAGTCCATCAGCCACACTGTTGCCCAGATATCCAAATCAATCTCTTTGCACAGATACCCAAATCAATTGCACTACCGAGTGTCTTAATATCTCCGTAAGAGATACCAGGGATGCAACCGAAATTCTGAATGTATACATATAAATATATATATATATATATATATATATATATATATATATATATATATATATATATATATATATATATATATATATATATATATATATATATATATATGTATATATGTATATATATATATATATATATATATATATATATATATATATATATATATATATATATATATATATATATATATATATATATATGTATGTAAATAGAACAATATAATAAGAACAAAATTTAGTGACTATTTCTAAGAAACGCGCCATTCGATTGAGCTGAAGCTTTCAGGATACATTTGTGTATATGCATAATAGGTCCAGGTCTCACCAAATGATAATTATCTTTACCCTTTGGCACCGGTGCCCATTTTAATGATATTTTGAATATCCCCACAATTCTATCGGCAAATATTTTTCAATAAAAGTAATTCTGCGAAATGAATTTCGAAAGTGTTTCAAATGCGAATTTTAAATTTTTTGATTTTTTTTAAGCATATGTGTGCGCTAGGCGCCTAATGTAAGATGGAGGAAATTTGAACATTTTTGAATTGCGACAGGTTTTGATATAGCTTTCAAATCTTTATGATGCTTACAACACATACTTGTGTTATTAAGTTGTATTTTTTATGAACGTACTGGTTACCATGTAGGTACAGCAGGCACTGAAAATGAAAACCTTCAAATCATCAAGTATCCTGAAAAATGTTCGCTTGTCAGAAAAACACAGCCAAAGTAAGACATTTGAAATTCCATATCGGACAAGAATGGTAGCCTATCCCTAATGTAACTATATTTTTAGCATCAGAAACTTCTGTTCACGAGAACTCACAACCCAATAATCAGATACAACTGAAATTCACGGAATATATTGGTTTTCAGTAGGACCAGAACTTATAGAAGCATTTTTTTAAATTTGAGCAACCCTGTGCCAGTGATGCCATCCTGAAAAATCATTTAGAAGAAAACTGATATTGGCCCCACAAATTCTGACTCAGTTACCAAATTTTGATGACATTCACACAGTAAATGAACTTCTTGTAGTAAGAATTAATAGTAAATATAAAGAATTCGAAAATTTTAAAATTTTTCAGCGCGGTAACTCATAATGTCTTAATACCCCTATAATGTCAAACGCAGTCATCGGATCAAAACGAAATTCAGAGTATAGATTAACTTTATTTAACGTGAAGCAAATTTGATATATTTTTGGCTTTGATGTCAACAAAATGATTACCAGCATCAAGGGTTTTTGTCATTTCCGTATCAATAAATGCTTACGTTATTCCATATAGCGAAAATCTACAATGAAAATAAGTAACCAATGTTTTAATTTTCCAAGCTCTTAGACATTATTCTTTCGATGAAGTCACCGGATGAACACGAGATTCATAGGGTAGGTTGATTTTGACGGAAAGCAATTGTGGTAAACATTTAGTTGAACTGCTGGCAACATGTTGCAAGCACTGAACATTTTCTTCATTTATGTTACGGGATATGCTGTTTTAAAAGTTTTGTCATATAAACAACTGACATTGAATATGTGTTGTTTGATTGAACTAAATGTTTGACTTTCATAAGTTTTGCAATTCATATAAGTAACACTGAAAACCTTTCCATCCTATGGGCTTCAATGCATTCTTGTGATCAAAGGGGTACAAAGCTCTCGAAACAGACTGGCTGTAATAAGGTTGATAGAAAATAGAAGATAGATAGAAATAGAAAATCTGTACGATCCATCTACTGCTCATCGAACATTAGTGTTTTATTTCCGAACTTTTTTTGATGCAGGAAGTGTTGTTGTAGACGATATTATTTCACACAAATCTTTAAACAAAATGGTACCTGAAGATGATTTCAGAGCAAAGTTTTTCAACCAGAATTCGGTTGGACCACCTGGAACTTCATTTAGAAATATTACAATTATGAGTGTTGATCTTAATTAGTTAAATTGAAACTCTTACTCTTTCTCCCTATGTGAATTTAAATCCAGATGTAAATTCGATAATTTTAATGATGTGTTTTCCAGGAAATTTCCAGGGGAAATCATGTATGTTTTCTGAAAATGAACAAATTAGATAGCACTCTTCTAATCAATTCTTCCAAAACTATACAGCGAAATAATATATGGGGCATTTCGTTCATATTGTGCATAATGGTACTTCTAGAAGATATGAATGTGGATGCACAAGTTTTTGTTTCTATAAGGTTTAGCTGCCGATATATTGACGAAATTGATAAAAGGTTTTTTTTTGGAAGCGGATTCTGAGATTCAAAACAAAATCTAAAAAATATTAAACTTATTGAATGGTATAGAAAATTAGCTGTTTTTTTTTTAATTTTGAAATTATATTAAATAAATTCTATAAACAAATTTTTTTTCCTGAGTAGAACCGGAAGTAGACACTTCAACTAGTAATTTGAATAATTTGGACTAGATTAATTTTGTTTATTTTTATAACATATTACATATTTATAACATATTTTATAACATATTAACTTGCAGGTGACAAGTGGTCACGCCAGTCAAGTATGCTCTGTGTGCTGGTGTCTGATGAGAAGCAGTGCATACTTTCGAAACCACTTTGTCAAAATAGAATTTTCAATGTAGATTAAAATTTTTAATGTTAATAAAAAGTTGTTCAATTTTAATCATCCCGCAAAAACAATTCCAATTTGATTCTGCTTTCGGAGGCTGATTCCGCAAAACGATCGAGTTTCCCGTTTCAATATGCTCGGTTTCGATGCTGTAGAAATGATATACGTTGTCTATGCTGATTTATAGACAAGAAGGGAACCGTGACCAAATTCAATTAGTTCTTTTTGTTAATAACTAGAGGTGTTTTTACGATCAGTTTTTTCCTGCAGATTTGATATTATTTATTTTCTGCTAATATTCTTGGAATTTTTCTTAATTCTTTAGCCTTCCGATGAAACTTCAAATCGAATGGATTGAAACACCGATAGCCACACGGATACGTAATACAAATAATTAAGACTCTTTAACTTATCAACGAAAGTAATAGTCATTGCAAGCGTTGAACAGTAACTCGAAAAATAACGAAAAATTTTAATTGGCTTGGTGTCAAATATATTATATGCGCGTCATATATTTTAATCTGATTTTTTATGGGAAAATAAAACTTCTTTCAAATAAAAGATGGCGCTACAAATCACATTTCGATATCAATTTTTTTTTTGAGCCAACTAGCTGTCCTAAGCAAGCTCTCGGTACCACGCCCCATGCTACTTGTACGTATTGAAAATCACCTACCTCCTAAACTACTGGTCATCCCATTCTAAAACTTTTATGATAAAATAAGTACTATTTAAGCTTTGTTTTGTTATAAAAATAAACAAAATTAATCTGGTCCAAATTATTCAAATTACGAGTTGAAGTGTCTACTTCCGGTTTCACATAGGAAAAAAAAGTTATTTTTCAAATCTAATTTCAAAATTAAAAAGGACAGCTTATTTTC
This sequence comes from Nemotelus nigrinus, assembly GCA_947369275.1. NCBI lineage: Eukaryota > Metazoa > Arthropoda > Insecta > Diptera > Stratiomyidae > Nemotelus > Nemotelus nigrinus. The sequence goes on from OX376375.1 coordinate 78,377,445, forward strand.
TAAACCAATCAACATGTTTAATGTTTTCTAGATTTTGTTTTGAATCTATTTTGAATCCATTTCCAAAAAAAACCTTTCATCAGTTTCGTCATTTATCCAGAAGCCCATAACTCGGCAACTAAAACTCATAGAAACAAAAATATCTTATCTCTTAGAAGTGCCATTATGCACAATATGAACGAAATCCAGAACGTCGATTTTTTTTCGTTGCCCGCTTCACGTGAAATGCCCCATATAATTGTTTTTCACTGTATCGGCCTTTGAGCTGAGAAATGTTGTACCAAAATATTGCGAATTTATATTTCAGTATGCATCATTGTTTTATGCTTCATTGTTTTATATGTTTATTTTTTCCGTTGGAAACATTCAGAATGACAAATTACCAAAATTTAACGATGACGATTCATTAAGTTTGCTTATTTTGCTGGCATTATTTTTGTGTTTTGTTCTTAGAACTAAGTTTATTCAAGGTTGATTTAGAAGCTCGAATATCTAATTTGCACATTAAACAATATGCTAGACAACTTTTGTTCGAACATTTTTTAGCCATCCTTTGAAAATAGGTTTCCTTTCCCAACCCAAATTGTAATTTTTGGAGCAGTTTTCCCATATCTCTACTGGTAACCAAATTTTGAATTGAAATGTCTAGTGCACAGTGGAGTAGCAGATTTTTAGTTGGACACCTACCTGTCTGATTTTAGTTTGCAATTTTGATGCTAAAAAGTCAAATCATCAAAAATTTTATCTGATTTTACACTGACATAGCGGACATGTGAAGTTTTTTTTTCTAATGCATCTGGGAGTTATTAGATGAGGATATTGTCACTGTTTGGTAACCTCCGCGATAGCTTCTTCTGTGTCGTCCATCGAGGCGACTGTTAATACAATCACTTTGAATTTTATTTATTTAGTTTAATATATTTAGTATTGTACTTATACCTATTTCTACACAAAATTAGTACTGCTAATCTACCGCTCGTGCGAATCTACCTCGACACGTATTCAAAAACTACTTAGCCATAGCATAATTCTCATGAAACTTCAGATCTTTCTCCATAGCTCAAGTTGCTTAGCAGCTGCCTAATGCCTTGTCTCAGTAAAAGGCTGATATAACAGCAAAACAGATTATGGTATTTTACATAAGAATAATAATTCATGTATGACAGCTATCATCTGAAATACCATGTGTTTGGGATCGGGTTGCAAGTCCGCTAACAAAATGAGGTCTACCATCATCGGCCTTAAGGCTATCAGTAGAAGGTTATACACCCTTCGTCAGTGATATAAATTTACGAATACCAGCTTCATAAACGTACACAGACCTGTACAGGAGTCTGCTCTTAATGAAAAAGAAATGCGGTACATACAAGTCAAGCCTTCTTTAAATGCCAACCCAAGGAATTATGTACAAATCATTCTTTGAGATTTCAACCCTGGAGCTGATATTCAGGTACCTACAGTCTATGTCAGAGCAACAATTATAAAATCCCCTACTATAAGGTTTAAGAAATAAACAACAATATTCCCATGCAGTAAGAACGGAGAGAAATATGTAATTAGCAATCCTCAAGGCATTGTGAAGCGATGAGTGGTGAACTTAAACGAATTCCTTTATGGTCAGTTCACCGAAAAAAATGGCAGTTCCACCATTGCAAAACTCATATAAAATCACACAAAACGCAAAAGGTGAAGTACCGAAAATATCCTAGCTGGAAGTGATTCGAAAGCTCGAAAATTTCTCCAATAGTGCTCTACAAAGTTAGAAGACAAGATTGAATTTCATCATCTTCAGTAAAGCTCATTTTTAGCTTAATGGCTTTATCACTAAACAAAATATACATTATTGGACCGTATTTTTTCAATATTTTTCTCTGGAAAGAATGACCTCCATCTTACGGTCTATGGAGTTTGCTATCGTTCTATGTTAGAAGACTATATGCTCTGCCCATAGCCTAGCTCAGCTTGGCTTATGGGTAGGGGAAACGATGTGGGGCACTGCTCTATTAGGGGTTCGATGTGTGAGATCTCTCTGATTCTCACTATGCCTTCGGACGCTCGTGTGCCCCTCCTCCACTTCGGAAGAAGGTACGAAGTAATGATCTTGAGCAGAAGTAACTGGGACGATCCAGATCTGCGTACGAGGAGATATTCTGAGATCTTCTTCACGGACGGCTCGAGGTCAGATGGTAGATCTGGAGCTGGTGTCTATCTACATTCATCGAATGGCAGGTGGGCTTTTTCTCTTGGAGAACACGTTTCGGTTTTTCAAGCAGAAATATTTGCTATCCTGAGAGCTGCCTGTTGGGCAATTGAAAAAAGATGGAGGGGAAAAGGCATTGCTGTTTGCAGTGACAGTCAAGCTGCACTGATGGCGCTGCATAGACCCCTGACAAACTCGAAAATTGTCCAAGAGTGCAGAGCACGATTGAACTCTGTCGCCAGATTCAATAGGGTGCATCTGCTCTGGGTACCGGGGCACTGTGGTGTTGAGGGAAATGAAATTGCTGACGTCATTGCGAAGCAAGGTTTGGGACTTCCACTACGGGGCCCTGAACCCACCTTGGGTGTGCCGACCGCATCTGCACGTGCCATTCTTCGAAAGTGGGTAGATGATGCTCACAAAGATAGATGGACGACTGCTGGTGTGGCCAGGCACATGAAGGTCTTCCTTTCAGAACCAGGATTCTTGTTCAATAAGAGCAGGAAAGTTTGCAGGGCCATGATAGGCATTCGGACTGGACACAACTGCCTAGGAGGACATATGTACCGAATAGGTGTTGTACAGGATGGCCTCTCTTTATCCTGCCTAAAAGAGGCTTACTCTGCGGAGCATTTGCTCTGTGAATGCCCAGCGTTTGCGCGTCTCAGATATCAATGCTTTGGCTGGGATGTAGCACGCATGCAGACGATAGCCTCTTTTCATTTATCAGTGATCCTGGACTTTATCAAGAAGTCTGGGAAACTGTGGTGGGCAGGGGAAAATGAGTACGATGGGTCCTTTGGCCTGAGTGCTTAGAGGTGCCAATGCGCCTCTCCCCCAACCCACACACACCCATACACATATGGGCCAATATTAAGAGAAGGTGTCGCATGCCACACAGCTGGTCAAACAATTGATTTATTGCAGAAGTTCGATAATCAGGTGATATCAAAAATAGTCCATTTGAATGGTCACCTTGCTTATGCGATTGAGCTCCATTGGATTTTTTTGGGGGTTTCATTAAGTCATTAATTTATATTAACAAGCTAAGAGCATTAGAGGGGTTCAGAAACAAGAAATTGCAAACATTCTGGCCAATATGTGTGGAAAAATGGAGGAAAATCGGCCCAAAAGAATCCACCGCTGCAAACGTACTCGCGGTGCTCATATAATTACCTCATCAACTTCTTTTTTTTATGCACTCTAATTTTGATGCTATGTAAAAAACTTAGACACGAAACAAGGTATCGCGACCATACACTTTTTTCATCCATTTTTTTACATCAGGTTTATACCGTACGTAGTAAGATTTTCCTTTTTTACGAGTCACATGTGCAAAAATTACCTGACGTAGCAGAAAATAAAATCTCCTAAAGTTGCTTTTTCAGTATAAATTAACGTATTGTCAGTTAATATTATGCTGATAACGCTTGCCTGATCATCATCAATGTATGTCAATTTAATTTAAATTTAAAATTATTTTTCGCGTGTACTTTGCTACTGTACATTTGAATTAAGACTTTACATGAGACCAACACCTGCTAATAAATTTCTTCTGCATTCGGAGCCATAATCATGCAATATTTTTCCGCACGATCTACTCGATTTGGCAATTTCATTTTCACTTGATTTCCGATCAAATTATTCTGCATAATACCATACTCGATAATACTTTGCGTCTTTTATATCTTTTTGATTCCGTTAAATTTTTAATCACCTGCTACCCAACGAGTCTTATTGAATTGCCTCGTATGTATCGAAATTCGAACGAAATTCAACAAGCAGCATGAAGCAATGCGAAGGAAAACGATTTGGCGATAGTCAAACTACGTCGACTATGTATCTATTGTTAATACACTCATAAAACATACCATGCCATTAAATTGGCAGATAAATATTTTGCAATCTAAATATTGCCTGATCATGGATACTCGAATCCAGTATGTAGGAAGTATGTGTAGACTCATCAAACTGCAAGTCTACTTACATGTAACTGGTGTTATATTGCTGAAATGTAATGCATTCAACAACGAAAATGAGAGTCGACAAGCTTGTCCCATGACATAATATGCATGAACTTAAATTTGAACGTTGTTCACTCTAAATGGCGAATAAAAGAAATTCGTACTCGTTTCGATTATGGGTTTATTGCGTGAAACAAGAGAAGCAAGTACAAGAAGCAGCAAGTAACGAAGGAATCGCATAGTGAATTGTTATTTTGCAGGTAGTGCAATACGCTATTCGATAGCGCTATCTGGGAAGCAAAACAATGCACAAGAGAAGAACGTGAACCAAGTATCTCACTTCAATGTATGACCAAAACACATTCCAAGTTCCTAGATCTAGTTCATCGATCTATTCCACCACAACGGTTTCCCTCATTCCGTGGTACAAAATTGTCTCTAGATGTCTTTGTGTCGGCAGACAATATTGACATAAGAACAGAGTTTTTGAATGCCACCGAAGATAAACGACCTGAGAAAACACCAATTGTACTCGTATGTGTTGTGATGCAATATTTCGATACTTGATTCAGGTAGCACTTTAAGTTCTTTTGACAAATACGGTGTGCTGCTTGAATGATGGAGTTTACTGTTTGCATGTTGCGTAATGTCACTAAGATATCCTTGAAGCATTTTGAGAAAAATATTTGGGCTAGAGAATGGTAGAATTTTGAAAGAATCTGGGCTATAAATACTATAGCGCGTAGGAACCACTGGAAATACTGTTTTTCGAAGTAAAGTAAAGGAATCATGCAGATTTCGAAAGCACTTTCTGCCACGCGTGCTCTTTATTACACTCAACCTGTTTCAAAAGTTTTTACCATTTTGTTTGGAATAAATTGAAAGTCATAGGGTAGAAAGTTTTTCAGGGTTACCATTTGCATGAATGCCGGAATTTAGGAAAAGAAAATATTTGCTAATTTCTGAAAGGTTTTAAGTGCTTCTTACCCATCTAATCCACGCGTTTCTCCTTCTCATTCACCTCCAACAGCTTTTTTTCAATAACATAAAAGAAATAAATACTTAAAGCTGTTTAGAACCTCAATAGCAACATAGGTCCTGGTCCTGATAGTCCTCCACAGACTTTCTTGCGTAATTGTGTAGAGCAGCTGATGACAGGTTTCCTCATCCTGTTCGAAACTTTTATATGGAATACCAATTTTCAAAAATGGTGGTAGTCAGTGTATCGGAAGTTATAGGGGCATTGTCATTTTGTCTTCCATTTCAAATTCTTAATACGATACATACGAATAAATACGATAAACTTACACCACTTGTTGATTCTCGTCTGAATGAAAAACATCATGGTTTTAGAAAACGTTGCTCAACTACCACAATTTTCTTTTTCGAACGTTTTACCCATATGTATACTGAAGAACCGTTAACGAAACTGACGCAGTCTACACTGACTTAAGTAAAACTTTTGGATTTCGTTTTTCCGGATCTCTCCATAACTTGCTCAATTGCTACATCCACAATCGAATCCAATTCATAAAATGTCGAGGAGTTTTGCTCAAAAAAATATATTGGTACCTGTGGCCCCATTTAGTAACTTGGCCCACTTTCTTTTACCTAACGACCTGTCAGATAGACAAAAATATTTTTTTAATCCGGAGTTCTTCCAATTCAAGAGCAGCTATAATATATATTTTCAAGCTGGATATCATGTTTTCCTAATCGGCTGGAATCAGTTTGGTAATCTGTGCCACATAGTCAGGTCAATGTTAACTTTCTATGTTCTCTGTTTTAAGTGTTTGATTGTTAATTGTTATTCGGCGTTCTTATTGTTTATTTGATTGGTGAAACTATGCAGATCAAGCTGAAAAAATTGCTTTTGAATGACTCACTTAGCACAAACTAGGTTACGTGTGCTGCTAAAAAATTTGGTATAATTATTTTTATCTTTTTTTGGTATTTCGAGAGCATTATTCAAAGGTTCCATTATTTGCTCCAAATAAAATCCAATTATACTGATATGGTCGTCGTAGCACTACAGCCCCTCTCGGGCCTTGGCTTCTCGCAGGTGACACCTCCAGTTGTCTCGGTCCAATGACCGCGTCCTCCAATTTCGAAAACCGAGCAGCTTTGCGCAGTCTTCGTCGACAGAGTCAGACCAGCGTTTTCTGTGTTTTCCCACTGGTCTTCGACCCTCGGCCCTTCCGTCAAATACTTTCTGAGGTACTCGATGCTCGTCCATCCACTGCACGTGACCAGCCCATTGCAGTTTCCACAGTTTGATTATTGTAGCAGCCTCTGGCTCGTCAAAAACGTCGTGCAACTCGTGGTTGTACCTTATCCGCCATTGGCCACACTATTGTTTAGCTCCAATTTTACACCTGAGGACCCGTCTTTCGAAGGCGTTCAACATATTTGCGGATGCTTGGGTAAGGCTCCAAGTTTCAGATTCGTAGCACAACACAGGTCTGATTTTGATTTGTAGACTTGGAGCTAGGGTCAGAATGGAGTAGAAAGTTTTATAAGCGAGCTGTATTCTCCGTTTAATTTAATCAGCTTCACTGCCTTTCGTTTTTATATTATGTCATTTATTTATTTATATTAGATATATTATACTGATAAACTAATTCCCAGATTACAGTGATTTGGTTCTGCGCTCAAATGTATTGATACTAGCAAGGAATTTCGCTTACACCGTAAAAAAAACCATTCTTAAGCCTTCGCTATACTCAAGTTGAAAACCCACTTGCACGTTTGTTTCCAGCAACTCGTGGATTCTCCACCAAGACAATGCATATGTCTGTCAAAGTGCTTCTCATGAACACCCTTCATACTCACCTGACATAGTGCCATGCTCCTTTTTTTTATTCCCATTAGTTAAGTCCGTGCTGAATGGAAGGTGATTGAAGTCCGTGGAAGAGGTTAATGCAAAAGAGTGGAATGAAGTAGAGTGTAGCATTGTAGACACAGGGAAGGGTAATTAATAGTAGATGATAATCCCCAATATAATGATATGTAAGTAAAGCAGTTTCAAAGTATTTCGCTATTTTGTAGCCACACCTTATGGTACCAACTATACACTTTGCATTCACATATATTTCGTGGCAATCGGTTTCATTTTTAAATATGGTAATAATGTTTGCTTTTCTTTAAATCTGGCAATACGATTTAAACTAGCTGTTCCTTAAACTTATGATGACCGAAAGTGAATTGTCAGAAAACGACAATCACACGTGTTCCGTTCGTAGTTGTTCCGTATTTGCATTGTACCCAAATTGACTAAGTCTAGCCGATAGAAAGTAAATTAAAACATACTCCAATATTTTACTTGCAATTAAAACAGACTCCAATTGGAATACAATGCAATTGGACAAGGAGAATTTTTGTCCACTTAAAATTTATCAGTTTTAAATGCTAATTTTTAATTTACTTATTTCACTTGCGAGTCTTCCCAATCTAATTGCACTTTTCATAAATTTTTAATGATATGAATTGAAAATAACCGTTTGCATGCGGTATGATGATAGCTATTTCAGCGTTTGTATACACCACATAAAACAGTAATTACAATTTACGTTCCAAATTAAATAACAATGTATAATTTACTCAGAACACAAAGATTTAAGGAAATGGAATAAGCGTATACAAATACAAAATCTAGTGAAGCAATTTTACTACGAAGGTAAAATCTAAAATTAGAAGAAATGGAGAGAATCACTACCTCAGATATTCCCTTTGGTGTTTCCGATACCTAAGATCTACGGATTTTTGGTTATAACGTGTCCAATGGCCTACTATCTCTATCTATATCTTCCTGTTCGTAAAAATCTGTCAACTTCAAACAAATTCAATCAAATTGCTTCACTTCTCACTGCTGTTTTCATTTCCTTATATATAGTAATGGGCAGCACCTGTGCGTCTTAAGCACAGTATGCTAGCACAATTTGGTGTGTTCTGCGAGTGCGACACTTTATAAGTGTGTCGGCAGCACACTGACATATTGATACATTGCCGACACACTGACACAGTGCCGACACACTTGTCCTGGGCAGTATGCGTACTCCACACTGATGTGCTTAGGAACGAATGCTGTCCGAGTGTCGTTGATTTTGCCCATTAATATGATGTGTTTCGGTAGCAAGGCGTTGTTTGCATTGCAGAATGTGTACACATTTTGCGGTTTGGAAAGCATTAGCTATTGAATGCATTAGCTGATGAATGAGATAATTAGGGAACGAAAAAGGCATATAAGATTTGTTATTCGTATATTTTTTGGGTGAAAGTTTTAATTTTGAGTACACTACCGATGATTTGTGTTTTTCTAAATGCTGCGGACGTCTTCAAACGGGATGAAAGTTTAAACACAAATACAAATACGTTTATTTGCGGTACATCGGAAAGAAATGCTTTCACGTTGAAAATATTTGTGGAAAATAGGTTTTGAGCAGATAGAAGGTTTTTGTCGTAACATGCAACGATAAAATGACAAAATGCTGCAGATAGAACGTTTATGCTTAGTAGTGCTATGTTTTTAAATATTCAAATATTCAAAAAGTTTTTAGGGCGAAGGTAGCTGAAATCGGCCACTTTAGGGTTAGAGTGGTTTCGGATATAGCAGGCCAAGACCTATTGCTGTTATACAAACATTATGTTGTATTATACAACATGCTGTTATACAAACATACGGTTTTGTAGCGGAGTAAGGAGTTTTTTGGCCATAGTTTGACAAAAACTGCCTTTACGGTGCTTTCGATGATTGAAAGTGGTCGGGGAGTACAATAGTGATGTTTTAAGGACGAAAAAATGTTTGATAGGGAACATTGAGTAAAAACGTCCAACGTCCTTTCTGAGTTGTTTCGAGCGAAATTTCCATACAATTCTTGGAAAAAGTGGTCTAGTTTCGAAGATACGGCAAAATGCACAGCCGGAGAAGCCAACTATCGAACCAAAAAGGATCTGAACCCTTTCGTACTTAGCACTTTTAGTGCTACTTTCAATTTTTCCGGACGGTTTTCCGGCGGTGTTCACTTTGCCGTATCTTCGAAACTAGGCTGTTTTTCCACAGACTTGTATAGAAATTTCGCCCGAAACTACTCAGAAAGGTCCTTGTATTCATGCTAGACAAAAAGAGTTTTTTTGGGGAAAATTGGACGTTTTTGCCCAATGTTCCCTATCCAAAAATATTTTGTCCTCTAAATATCAGTACTGTACTCCCCAACCACTTTCAATCATCGAAAGCGTGGTAAAGGCAGTTTTTGCGAAACTATGACCAAAAAACCCCTCCCTCCTGTACAAAACCGAATTGTTTGTGTCACAGCAATAGGCCTTGGCCCGTTATGTCCGAAACCACTCTAACCTCAAATTGGCCGATTTCAGCCACTTTTACCCTAAAACATTTTTGAATATTTGAATAAAATTCTCGCAAGTACGAAAATACTCGATACTTGATATGCTTTCAAACTGCACTATCTAAAAGCAGATTTTATTTTAACATACTTGAAAGCAAGACAAAACTCAACTTCATATAATATTTGATCATACACTTTGATCAGACTTAATGGTCTTAGCAACACTACCGTGATAAATGCTAGCCTTACAAATTCCCATGCATATCTGATCATTACATTCCATATGGTTGCAAAAATTTACTAAATCGTATATCCAATCCATTCAAATCTATTCTTCACAAATGGTTCTACACGCGTACTGTGTATACTGGTGTGCTAGGTGTGCTGGGTGTGCTGGTGTGCTAAGTGTGCTGGGAGCACAGTGCTGGCACACTTAAGTGTGCAAGGTGTGCTGGTGTGCTAAGTGTGCTGGGAGCACAGTGCTAGCACACTTAAGTGTGGTGTGCGAAGTGTGCTAGCACAGCAAAGTGTGCTGGTTTTACCCATCACTCCTTTTATATCTCTCTTCTGAGATAATTGACCTGTGTGGGTTTGCGCGTTCCAATAGTGAAATTTGAATGCTGTGTGAAAATAGTCTGATTAGACATGCGTTCGCACTTATACAAAATTCCATCAAAAACGGCAATTACAAAAATGTCCATGCAAGGAGCCAGATACCTTGGAATGTTTTGCTTCTGATGGTTCTAGCTGCAATAGAAAGATTGTAGAATTCGCTCCACCTTTTATTGAGTTCCACCTCCCCAAATTGTGCGCGGAAGCTTCTCCATAAATGTCTCCATGTATAGTCATAGTATGTAATTTCAATCAATTCTGAGTAATTACACTATAGAATTTCTTTATCATGAGAAGTGGTATATTTAATTTATTTCCTTTTTTAGAGAATTTTCTCAATAATTTAATTCTCTTAAGTAAATTATGATAAAAAAAATCATATTTTGCCATATTTCTATTTTCACATCAAATAGTGACATTTTAGTGACACTTTAAAGTTGTTATAATTGAGTGGAGCTTGAGAGAGAGAGATTTGGAGATTCTCATATGGTTATCTTTTTTATTCGTGTCGTCTCCTTTCCACTTATTGTTTTTCGTTTATTGCTTGTATAAATCTATTCACTTCTCGTTAATTTTTAAAGATACACTTTAATTTAAGTTTGTTTTTACTGCTCGGCCTCATTTAAGGGAGTTGCTAATTTTGATTCCAAGAGATATCTTCTTCCACCATTTCATAATGAAAAAAAAACGTAACTGAAAGGAATAACAAATTTCTAATATTGTCAGTAATAGAGCTCTATTATCTATTCAACTTTACAGGTGTCAAACACCAAAGATAAAACTCTGAAACAGTATTTTGTGTGGTCTGCGTTCCAAGACTACCAATTAAAACTCAAAAATTGCATTGACCAATTCGCCATTTGTCTCTAAATGTCTGACCGAAGCTGCTTACACTTCACAATATCTCAAATATATCACTTCTCAAATCAGCAATTTTCTTTTTCTTTGTCTTTCATCATCAAGATTATTCACAAAGCACGACTAATGGTACTTACTCTCAAAACGCTTTTGGCTTCGAGTGATCTTGTTCAATTTCGGTGACCTTGAGCTTTCAGCGGGGCGATCAACTGAGATAATTATCAAATTCTTACAGTAGATACATTTATACATACGAAAGCGCAGCGCTAAATACCTTTTGTTTAGATGCTCTCGACGTTGTAGTGTTAACCAAACCTGTAAATACCTATTGTCGGTGTGAAAGATAACAAAGAGTTGAAACTAGTTTGTACTGATGTTGTATGAATGATGAGATGACTTGAAAAGTTGATGATTAATGTTAAGTTGCGATGAAAGATATAAACGATGGAAAACGAAATGTGAGGAAACAGGTTAAATGACGGAGGGTGCTTTGATTCGATTCTAACTGCTCAGATATGATTCGTTTACTGTTAGTGTTAGGCAGAAAATATGCTGAAATCAAATAATATATGGTACTTTTACTAAAGTAACGGTACGATTTTTGCCCTTTTGGTCACATTTGGTTTTAGTTACATTTAGTTGTCATACATGGTCATCTATATACCAAGAGCCATCACAATACTTGGAGTATTCATTGATAAGAAAATGGAATTTAGACTGATTTGAATTTCGATGATAAGCTTTTAGCATAAAATGAAATAATTTCCTGTAAAAGAAACCCAATAAAAACAGGTTTCTAGCTTAAGTTTTTTGATTTTGATACCTTCATTTGCAAATGCGCAAACATATGTTTTTAGCAAAGAAACGAGATAAGCCCAAAACAAATGTTACTTCAGACTTTAACAAATGGCTTCTTTGAAATGATTGATTGACAAAAGTTTACTAACTTTATTGCTATTAGTGAATTTTCGCAAAAGTGATAAATTAATTAGCTTGTGATTAAGTGTGGACGAACAAAACAAAAAAGAGATTTAAGCTATCCGTTAGTTGATTGATTTTACGCGTGAATTTTTTTGTTTAGGTTTTGAATTGTGTCTACGGCACAATGTTTACATTTTATATACTTGTTCGCCATAACAGTGACAATGCGATTAGGCAAAGTGGGCAGTTGAAGTATCGATGTTGCGTTTGAATATTACTATATATTTTGTGAGATTGTGCTTTTATTAGAATACAAATGGTATGTATTTTTATGAGTTTTTTTTGGAAGTGCTGAATTAGGTAACGTTTGCAATAGCGTTTGTAAGTTCAATATGAAATGCTGAGGTGCAAACAGTACTTAAAAGTGAATGGGCCATGATGAAGAAAGATTGATGTCGTATTATTGCTTGATTGGAACCTGAATCATACTTATACTAACACTGGGTTTTGATTTTGCTTATTTTATGTAAGATTTGGTACTTGCAGTTGAATGCTTTCATCATTTTCTTTATAGCTCTTCTTTTTGCTAGGTTGCCCTAAACTCACGCATAAGTGATACTAACAAAGTGACAGTGATTTTTACTAATGTTCGAAGAACATTAGTATTAAAATCGCTTCGCCGAAAATTCGTCATATATATATATATATATATATATATATATATATATATATATATATATATATATATATATATATAAATATATATATATATATATATATATATATATATATATATATATATATATAAATATATATATATATATATATATATATATATATATATATATATATACATGTATATATATATATATATATATATATATATATATATATATATATATATATATATATATATATATATATATATATATATATATCAGCAAAATGGTTAAGGAAGATAATCTCTGGAGTGGCCGATCCGATTAAACTGAAATTTGCGGAGAACATAGATGTATATAACAGGTAGGTTTATGATTTGCTAAAATTCAGATTTCTTAAACCTTTTGGCGGCGACGGGCGTTTAAGTGAATTTTCAGGTACTCCTATATATCCAAGCAGTGTAAATTTTTGTTGAAAAAAAGTACTAGGAATAAAAACTTATTATGTTTTTAATTTGCTTATGGTAAAGAAGTGGAATTTTTGAGCCTTGTGTAGGCACTGAGTGCCTAAAAGTAGGCAAGGATTTTTTTTTAAATTTCGATTTGTCATAACTTCTAAGAAAAACAATGAATCATCGTGAAATTTTTAGAGCGTATTGATGTAAACTAGAATTTAACACACGTGGACTTTCAAGGCTGTGCGGGCGACTCTGTAGCTACAGCAGGCTCCTTAAAAAATCCTTCAAATCATCGACTTCCCTGAAAAATTTTTGATTTTTGAAAATGAATTCAAATTATTGATAAATTTTGACTTTAACCCGTGATTACATTACCTCTATTTTCAGCACTCAAAACCTCTGTTCACGAGAACTGATGATTAAATAATGCGATCAATATGAAATTTACAAGACATGTTGTAATTGGCTAGGACTAGGTCTGAAAGAAATGATTTCGAAATGCGGGCAACGCTGTGGCAGTGGTGCCATTTAGAAAAAGTCGCGGATTTTGGCCTATAGCTTCCGAGTTAGCCACAAGATTTTAACAAAATTCACGCAGTAGGTGAACCTTACTCTAAACTAAATTTCATAGAAATTTGGTTGAAAAGTTAGTATAGAGACGCCAGCTATGGCAATTATTGTCTCCTAAATATTGTAACTTTGCTCAGGAAAACAAAGATTTTTTCCCTATAACTTCCGATGCAGTAACGAAATCAAAACGAAATTCAAGTAGTAAGCATATCTTATTGCGTTTCTAATTCTGTAGGAATTTCGTTGAAAAACCATGAAAGGGTTGCCAGCTATGATGAATTTTGTAATTTATTGACATTTCTTTATCGAGCGATGTTGTCATAAAATTTCCAAATGGGAATGACCCTGCAATAACAATTAACAACAAATATTTGCGTTTCAAAAATTTAAAAAGTTTGGACGATGGTAATCCTAAAATTAAATTCACTCCTATAACTTACAGCGCAGCCAATCAATCGAAACGAAATTCATAGGGTGGGTTTAACACAACGTGAAGCAGCTATGGTGCTAGCACATGATTGCCAGCACCAGACAGTTTCGTAAATATCGCACCAACAGATGCTTCCATTTTGTATTTATAAGCAAACCATTTACAATAAAATAAGCTACCGATACTTAAATGTTCCGAATTTGGCAAATTTTTCGGATGGTAGCCCCATACATAGTTTAATCGCTGAAACTTTCGATGACATCATCGGATGAAAATGAAATTCAAAGGATAGGTTGATTAAGCACTTGCATGTTATGGTAGATTTATAGCTGCTGTGTTGGACAAATGTTGCCAGGACTGAACATTTTCATCATTTGTGTTATAGGAAATGCTGTCAGAAAATGATATTTGTTCCTTTGAGTAAGAAATGGTTGATATGATACTGCAAAAAAGTGTATAACGTCTTCAAACATTTTGAAATCCCTCAAAGATAACTTCTTCGAAAATCAGTTTTCTGGCGGTTCTGATGCGCTAGACTTTTTTATTCTCCTGACCTCATCAACAGCACCTAACCGATTTTTTAAAACAAATTTCCATAACATTAGTCAGGTTAGCTTACTTCTAAAATATTGCACCTGTGTTGTTTTCTAACAGATTGTTGGTGATAATAGAAAGCATAGAACTTGAAACGGATGAATTCAATTCCGAGATTAATTCCTTTTGTTTTGGTCTAAAATCCATCATAAATATATTTGAAAAATACAAACAGCCAGATACATTCTTTAAAGTCAAGTTGGAGCAACCCAAAAGGAGTGAATTCATCAAAGTCATAGCCTGCAATATTTTATGCACCGCAGAATAAACGTAAAGGTTCCGTGCAATTCGAATTGTCAGGAATTCGACCATACTAATCACACTCACTTTTCAGTGTGTCAATATACTCGTATTTCAGAATATCTTTTGGCGAGTTTTGCGCAATAAATTTTTGCGACAGGAGTAAACAAGATCCTACAATGACAAAATGTAGCAAATGTCGTAAGGACCATACTGCTGACCAAAGAGACTGCTCAGTTTCCAGTCTCTGATAATGAAGTAAACTCCACCTCAATAATGTGCTCAATAGGCTCTGAATATTGCAACTAGCAGACCAGCTTTCATGCCAAAGACTTTTGTACCTTAATTTATAGTAACTCCTGGCATCAAATATTTTGCCGCAATCAAAGTAAATTAAGGCGATCACGGTACTTAAGATTTAAAGCATACTAACTGCTTTATGCTCTGTTGCGCTTCCAGATGGAAATCATGTGAAGAAAATTGAAAATTACTCATATCAGCATACCACACATGGTTGTCTTGCTACGATAACAGCTTGAATTAAAACGATAATATTTTATATTCTTCCACTGCGAACAACTGTGCTTATATAAAACTTAGTGCGAAAATGAGCAAACTAAATCCATATGTTACTACCCAATCAAACCTGTAGCGCCGCAATGCATTTGCTTTTCCGTATTCCGGAAAAATTAAAAGTCTCACCCCTTCGCACCTGGTTGTCTCGCCGGCATCGTATCGAATATAACCTTTGCAATGCAGTCGACTGTTGGATTGGATTGAATTGAATGTAACTAATATGCTTTGTATCAAGCGTTGTTGCGACTGTGAAACCGGAATCAAAACAGCCGGAAAAGTGGGTTTCGATGTAACAGAGAAGAAAGACTTGCTTTCAAGTGTACGACGATGTCGCGAGTAACGTTACGATTTTCGCCAAAGAGATGTCTCAGTACAGAAGCTTAATAATATGATAGTTTTCCGAAATGCAATCGAAGCTCGGTGCAAAGACGATGGAGTCGTTTTATGTCTTGTTGGTTAATGATCGGTGAGTGAGTGTGTTATATAACCTTGTAATTAATGAGAGTGCATTGGGGTAATATCGATGTTTTACTATGCATGACGTGACTTAATGAGTCTAATTGAGGATGACCAGATAATGGTGTTTGTTGCGTATTTGAAATATGTATAACTTTATGGCATCATTTTTCCGCATCTAGAGGAAATGTTGAGGCTACATTACAATTTTGCATGCTGTTTTGCAGCAAACTTGGCACGATTCGATCGCCTTGCATATGCTTGAATCGCATAGGAAACTAAAAAAAGAAAAGGTGTCTTGTATACCTACTGCCTCTATGACATACTATGTTTGTGGCATGCAGTTGGTTGAAGAATGGCATGCTGACATAGGGAAAATGACCTGACAGATGTATGAATTGAACTAATGTTGTTATAGCTTGCAAGAACAAATTGATGCATCCAGTGTTTTACCGCAATTGCCGTGGCAAAATCTGATATGTATCATTTCACATAGTAAAGCATATGTAATGTATTGGGGTGAGGAATAAATTCGTGACATTTTTATCAAAGAGTTTTATTTGAATATAAAATAATAATTACAGAAATAAGTTAATCAGTAATGCATTCGCTGTTGCTGTTTATGACGTGCTCCAAACTCTCGATCAATTTATTGATCCCGTTCCACCAATTATCGCCTGGATTGATATCGAAGAAGCTGTTGACGAATTTTGAGGTCCTTTTTGTCGTTCAAGAAAGCGCCTTGCATTTGGTTTGAATTTGAGCGGAACAGGTGGTAATGGGTTGGCGGAATATTTAAAGAGTATGGTAGAGAGAGTATGAGAGAGTATGGTAAGAACCTCCCACTCAAGCTCTTGGAGTGCTGCTTTGACGATTTGAATGGGATCTGGTGTCGTGAAGGAGAATAGTTTGGCCTTGTCAATCGGGTATCTTCAGGAAAATTGCCTCATTTATGCAGCGCAGTTGACTGTACTGTTCTTCTTGAGCATCTTCAGTACCACCATCACCCACCCATATCCTTCCAGTTCACCAAACGCAGATTTTGCTCTTATTCGGGTAGACATTTTGATTGGCTTTCGACTTTGGAGTATCTCCTGGAGCCTACCACTCTTTTCTTGATTTCATATTGATGCTTAGGCACCATTTCTCATCTTCCGTGAATATTGTGTAAAAAAAGGTGATTCTGTCCACGTCGTGCTCGGTGGCGAGCAATATATTGGGTTGCAATTTGAAGGTGATTTCTTTGTTGTTCTTGGTCAGCTCATGGAAACCCAGGCTCATTGAATTAAAGTGATTGAGAATCATTTTTAAATCGCGGTTCATTTGTGTGGGTAGTTAGCTATATGTTTGGCAGCATTCTTCTTTCAAAAGTGCTTAGAGATGCTTCTGATCGAACTCCAAAGGCCTTTCGCTGCGAGATCAGTCGTCTAGGTCAACGTCACCATTTTTGAACTTCGTAAATCATATCCGTTTTGAAAATTGGGTATATTATTGTGTATGCAGTTTTGAATGAATCGACCATGCTTCACGGAGAGAAATTTCGGCAGTGATTTTTACTAGAGTGGATAATATAATTTACTATTTACAAATTTGATGAAAATTTACTATTTTCCTGCAAGAAATAGTCAATAATAGTGCAATTGATTACAAAGGTAAAGGGGTAAAAAATTATTACTATTGCAATCAAATTAATTGCAAATTTTGTATAATTTCATTACACTTTTCTCTCCGTGTTCAATTGCGCACCAACAGATTTAATTTTGTAGGCTTGGCTATCAAACTTTGACGATTGGGACTTCAATTATTGATCTGTGTCAGCAATAAAACAACCTTTTTACCCAAATTAAAAAATATTGCATCTTATATTGCACTATAATTTGGCAATATCTTAGAGGCAGATATTTATACATTAGATCCCGCTGGATATTGAAACACATTTAAAATAGTATCTTTTCTTGATTGTAAAACATATTTTTGAATTTATATAACCTAGTTTTAAAAAAATTGCTGAAAATAGTCAAATCTGGTAATCGAAATAGAATGACAGCAATTTTCGTAGAATAAGCACAATATATAACAATTTATGACTTAAAACAACAAAGCGAATACAACAGTCCCTTATTAAATTGAAACAAGCATATAGACTGAGGCTTGCAAAAGTTTTTTTTCCATGGTTGTAAAAACAGTAGCTCGCTTTTTATTTCCAGCTGTAGGACAAACTTAACATACTCCACTTTGATTTGAGCACACTGGCTTCAGACATACCAGCTCAATCTCAATAAACTTATTGAGCCGTGTGTGCAAAATTCTCTACGTTCTAATACTGTTCTACTCGGTCTTGAGCAGACATAAGTTTTAACAAGATCCATTACAACAGATCTTATATATTTTTTGTGCGTCAGACTGCTATTTTTATTTCATTTACTTCAAAGTACAAAGTCATATCGGATTTACATATTTAAAGTTCACGAAAATATATATTACAAAACTAATTTGAATTCGTCAGATTAACAACATCTGCAATAGTTACTCGTATATGCAAATTGAAAATTCAATAACTTTGGGCTTCACAAATTTAATGAATCCGACTTTGTTTTGCGATCTTCTCAATCCTTTACTTTCGGGGTACGCGTATGTGTTTTAAAGAGCGGTAGATAATAAAACTAAATACTCAATTTTTGCTTATACAAGTAAATACTAACGGCACCATTTGTTAAACTGAAGAAAAAAACTGAGATCCGATGACCATACCTTTCCATACACAGAAAAGTTGAAATCAATGCTCATCAACCCACAATGGGCGCCAAAATAAATAATGAAATAAGTATATTTACGTGCTTGCAATCATATAATTAGGTTTCGTTTTCCGTCAATTGAAATATATTTTAGTGAATGCGTGACATTTTGTACATAAAACTTGAACATTTTGTACATTATACGCCTATCAAGAAATCTGACCTTATAAGCCTACCAAGAAATGTGGCCCTTTTATTGTGCTGAAAACAAATAGGGAAAAAAATTGTTCAAAAGTAACTATATGGCTTCATTCTATCAAACGCCAAGTTTTATTTGTTTCCTGAACTTCATTTATCTAGGACAACAACAAGTAAAAATATATTTTCCACTTAAAACATATTTTGAACATTTTTGAAGTTTTCATGCACCTGCTACCCGCTCTTTAAGTGTTTGGGAAGACCTTAGTTAAAAATATTACACTTAATGGCATAAATAAACGTCGTGATTTGATTATCATTCTTTTGATCTGATTATCGAATCGTTAGTTATCGCGAAGGCGAATTTCGGATGCAAACAAGTTGGTAAATTGGTTAAGGATTGTCGTTCTTGTGCGATGAGGAGTTTTGAAAATTTCAACTAAACTGTTAGAGGAGATTTGATGATTTGATGGATTTTTATTAGCGTACCTGAAGTTACTACAGAGCTATTCATACATTCACCAAAAACTTTACAACTGTATTTTTGAAGTTCATCAATATGTCCTTCAAATTTCGTCATAGGCTGGTGACTCTGTTGAGCTTATTCAACTTAAAGTTTTAGAAATTTTCTTTAATTTCTTTTTCATCCTTAGCACCCATTTAAAGAGAAATGTTTCCAAAACATTGTCTTTACCAAGCTGAAAAAATAGCCAATCTTTATTTCCTGAACATGTTTTTGTTCATCAAATATCAAGTTTCCGCAAAAATAAAAGGATACCGGAAGTAGCTGGTAAGATGTCGTACTGAATCTCCCTGTATCTGAGTATTTGAAAATATAAACATATATAGAAATTAAATATCAATAGGCACTGAAGAAGAGGGCAGATTACCTCCGAAATATTTATGTCTGGGGAAAATTGAAATATATCTAGCTACTAAAGCGAAGAATTGGTCTAACAATACAATTTTTGTTTCGAATGCTATTAAAATTAAATCCAATTGATTTAAATGTCTTTTGATAAATACATATACATTGTGACTTGGGAATTTTGGATAATGAGTGATATTGAAATTAACTCTTGACCATTATTGAATATTAACATTAATTAACTAAATAGTTAGATTTAATGTATTGAGTTACTATCTATCTAGCATCTAAAAAGAAAATTTGAGAATCAAATTTGGGTACGCCGTATAAACCTGAAAAATTACATAGATGCAGATGTGAATCAGGTTAATTATTTTCGCAACAGTTAATACATTTAACCTTAGTTTAATCCACATTGGTGCACATTAAATGGTTTAATCGTTTAATCTTCGTTCGAGACTAATATAAAAATGTAGGCCATAGTCACTGTTTTATTTTTCGCTAACAGCTAAAAATGCATCAGATTCAGTTATTTTTCTTCAAGGTCTATATAATCTTCAACTCTTGTTCAATAAATCCGACACGTATGCTGACACAGCAAAGCGTAAAATAGTTATTTATACAGGAAAAACTAATAATGTCATTAAACCAGATAAAGTACAGTCAAAGGCCAATTTGGCTTCTCACAAAATTATTAAGCCCAGTCGAAATTAGACACGATAATTAGTAAAATATTTTTCCGTGGCGGTGAATTATGCTCCAGCAGCTGTAACTCACTTTGGTCAAAAACCGTTCAATGACTTCATTTCTAACGCACGAACAACAAAAGTTTCGTTAATCAGCAAAAAGTTCGTTGCAACAGAAAAGAAATTGTTTTTATTGAGAGCTAACTGAGCCATTTGTGGATTACTTCATGTTTGCTACGGATGATTTTGGCATTTCGTGCATGATGTGCTGAAGAAAATGATCTTGAAAGATGGTCACAAAGCATTATGAACGTTTTCGGTTTTCATTGAAAGCATGCACATACATCTGTATGGAATGAAGTTGTTATTCATGAGGCCGTGACTAAAAAAATATTTCAGTTTCAGTGATCGCAACATGAGATACAGACAACATAATTAAAATTATGTAGGGAATACATATGTATAAGTCACAATGTAGCTATTATTTTGAAAATCGTGGATTTATAGGCAGTGTGGATGTTTTGATTGTGTAATATGAATTTTGGTTTATAGTAATTCGTTTGATTACTATAATGCAAATATTTTCTTCATTTGCTGCATGATAAGATATTGTTGCTCTCTCTCACTTGTTCATGTCCTGGTTTGTCAGAACTGAAAATCTTCTCGAGCAAACATGAGAAGCTAGTCTCCGCTCGGATTTAAAACAGCTTCAACAACCGAAAACGTTCCAACATTTTCCCCAAACATTTCACTGTTACAACACTGACTACACCTCTTTTATTTCCCATTTCACGCTTATCTCTAAAAATTATCAATTATAACTCGAATTATAGCAAAACTGAAAACATAACCGTCAGTCGAAAAAGATAGATCTATGTACACCAAAATTACTTAATTCCCTCACAGCCTCTCGCTTTGATAAAAACCAAATGGAATTTTTTTTTCAATTTCATATAAAACGTTACCCGAAAATCACCAATGCATCGAATAATCACTTCTCGGGAACCGATTTCAAGGAAAATGCAAACTGAAACCAATTTGCCGACACGTACATTATGGCGGTGTGTAACACAATTCACATTTACTTATATTGGTCATGGTTAGTTAATTTACTTAGGAAATCAAAATTCAGCCGTGGAACGCAGTAATGCAGATTTTGACATGCTAAATGTTTCGGATTGAAATTACTGTACCATATTTCGAAGCAGTTTTCCAACAGAAAAAGTTCAAACGCAATATGTGCAATCTTCAGCAAACGAAATTACATGTATTGTAGACATGTGGGGTATCGTGTCTATCGAAACTGCATGAAAGTGAAGACAATGCAATAGTTGGTTACCAAAAGATTACAATGATTGGTGAGTGAACCCGGCGAGAGAAAAAACGGAGTAATAGACTAGAAAATTGTATCGCTAAGAAGCTATGGAGCGATCTGAAGCCGGTAGAAGTTTTCTTCCAACATCTAACGATCTACTAACAAAATCAGCGATTGGATGGGAGGCTGCATATTCAAGAGTAGGTTGTTTATTTCTGCAAATATAAACTCAGGCGCAGATAAGTGAAAAGCGCATTTTATGGCGCACATCAAACCCGCTTGCTCTATTTTTTGGGCATGGTGTACCAACCTATTCATGAATTAACTTCGAACGATAATTTTAATTCAACCAAGTCAAATTATAATGACTTAACACGGATTTATGTTGTTGACTCTTATCCGAATTAACTTACTTAATCAAATCTTATCCGCTAATGCCATCGAAAATTGCCATCAAAAATTCATTGCGATTTAAACTTTGAAAAAAACTCAAAATGAGCTGACCAAGCAACGCAATCTCAATGAAAAACTTTCAAAAACAAATGAGGACTTGTTCAATAAACCAATCGCAAAAATTTCGGGAAAAAATTAAAGAAGTATTAAACTGCGTTATTCAGGCGACCTCGTCTTCCAACGCCAAAGAATGCAGCAAGTCGATTTTCTCTCCCCATACCAAAGAATGCAGCACTTCCAGTTTAGAATACGAGGTTTCAGAGAATTTGTTTTTAAGAACGAGCTATTAAAGTCCGCACAGTCAGCTACAAGCCGTCAAGCAACAGAAATAAAAATATAGACTACTAATGCTTCAAAAGCAAAATAATTGATGAATGAAGAATTGCTTCCACTGAACTCAAAAAAATAAATATATAAATAAAACTAATACCACTTCCAAACTTTCGAATTTGCCGCATACAATTCAGCCACAACTCGACTTTCCAATTTCTTCTAAAGAGAAAGAGGGACCAAAGTAGCCCGAATAATTTTTCGCCAACCCAAACCATAGACAGGGTTGGTATGAGTACTTTAGCAAAGAACTGCTGACTTTATCGCAGCAAAACGCGTGTACCTTGGCATTCAGATTTTGTCGAAAACTTTTAATGAGCACAGAAAAATAGTCTCCGAACTAAAGGTTCACTACAACACGTACTACTTGTCGGACAAAAACCACTTAACTTTGTCATATGATATCTATTTGGACTCAACCCGAAAGAGGTCAAAACGGACTTCAAGTAACATGGCTTCAAACTGATCAAGATATTCTACTTAAAAGCAAAAGAGGCTCCTCCTAACAAAATAAAGTATCCCTTCCAAAAACCACATCTATAATATCCAGGCAATCTATCACCTAGTTTGCCAGGTTGAAGCAACGTTTGCAGTCTATGGCAATGCCACAATCACCAAAGCTTTAGCGCCCGGTCTAATAACTGCCATACACATTCCAGATGTGTCAAGTGTGACGGCATCCACAATAACATATTTTCCACTAAACGACTAGAGCAGAGGCCGAACTGTGGAGGTGAGCATCGGCACGCTGCAAAGGCTGCCCAAAAGCCCCAAAAATATGTAAATAAAATCCTTTTCCAAAAAATCTTAAAAATTCAATTTCAATCCTCTAACTCCAAGCACGAGTAATCTGTGCGTAATAAAACCACAACAACACAACCCTCCTTCCTAAATAAATGGGACAGTTTCTTGTCACCATGCCAGAACAGCTTCACTCAATAATGGAAGTCATGATGGTATACATGAGCCAGGGCTTGTGTTCCATGCTATTCTCTCTCTCCAAAGAAATAAATGAATTTCGAAAATCGCATTTTGACCCTCACGTGGAATGCTAATTTCAATGTGCCCTAAAAGAATTGATAGCACAATTTCTGAGTGATGGTAGAATTGACATTGTACAAATTTAGAGAATTTTTTTAAAACCGGGTATCCAGCTTCGAATCCCTAACTACAACTTTTATAGAAATGAAATGTTATCGGGAAGAAGTGGAGGCACAGTTTTTTCTATAGCAAGACATATTGACCATCATTCCACAAAAATCTGCTTTTTATGACAATTTCCTGCCTACATAATCATACACAACATACAAGACACCAACCTGCAAGACATTGATGAAGACATTCACACACTCTTCAGGCACAATGGCGCTATCTTTCTTGCAGGAGATCTCAATGCTCATAATTGCTTTTGGGGCTCAGTGAGAAATAATCAAACACAACTCTCCTTGAACCGCTTAACATCAGGTAGAAGTTCTTTTTGTTAATTCAGCGTTTCAATGAACTGGCGACGTGCTTGACCGGTCTAGGACTGGCCGTTTACGAGCTGTACGCACAAAAGAAGCAGCGAAAGCCGTACAAAGCCGCATTTGAAGAAACTCATTCCAAAACACCGGGACTCGACTAGCCATTTGCCCTGCCATATCCGATGGCAACGACTGTCAATTTATGGCATGCCATATCATTTCGTAAATGCCTCTGAAGGGAGAGGACGTGTGCTTCATCTGAGCGTTGAATGCTCTTAAAAAGTTATTTGAAGTGGAGAGCGAAGGAGTTCTGCTTTTGGTGGTAACTCCGCGAGTAGAACAAATCTCTTTTTTGATAAGCAGGTGAAATTTCAGATTTAACTATTATAAGATTTGCTTAGGTACGAAGGGACATGGCGTAGAAGTCACTGTGAAAAATCCGCCGCTCATCAATAGGCATTTTCATATATTTACTCATCCTTAAAAAATGAAAAACTATCTCCTTCAAAAATAACAAGTATTTAATTTTATCGTTCAAAATTTACACATCGTCATTCGACTTTTTCGCAATTTCTCGCCATTCCATATTCTTTAAACTATTTTGATAACTCAACAAGATCGTCAAATTCCTGTAAATTCAGATATCTTAAATTTGGAGCATGACCAGGGTTCAGCGACATTTTGAATATCAAGAACTGTTAAAATATGGCCAGGCAGATGGCATACCATTGGCCTGTCATTTATGGTTTGCCTTCAAATATGGCATGTCCTAGATCGCCTGCCATGTGGAGGCAGCCTGTCAGAATCTTCGCTCGTTAAATCAATATCGCACCGCGCACTGTCTTTCATATTCTATGCGATGATTTACATTTGAGAGCGGACAAGAGGTACACACCAGACATCTGTTAACCGATAAACTGAAGCAAATTCGGTACGAAAGATCGAAAAAACTCATTCGCAAATTGAGCCGTGGTTGGTACAAGGACATTTTGTTTACAGACCAAAAAAAAATTCACAGAGGAAGAGACTTACAGCAAGCAGGGTGACCGTGTCCACGCTAGAAGCTCTTACGCAGCCAAGGAGAAGGTTTCGAGTGTCCAGTGAGGTCACAATCCCGCTTCAGTGATGGTTTGGTGAGGCGTTTTGTATCACGGAGCCTGTACTATTTATTTTGCGAAAAAAGGGTCAGACTTGGTAAACAAGGTTTACCAAGAGATGCTGATGGACGTGGTTAAATCCTTAAATACGACATTATCCAAAAAGAAACCTAGCACATCAGAACCGCTAGAAAACTGATTTCCGAAGAAATTGTCTTTGCTTGACAAAAAAAAGTGGAAAGACGTTATACACTTTTTTGTAGTATCATATCAACCATTCCTTATACAAAGCAACATAACCCAACTATAACATAGATGATGCAAATGTTCAGTGCTTGCAATACTTTTCCAACGAAGCAGCAATAAGTTTACCATAACAAGCTCATACTATGATAAAATCAACTTATCCTTTGAGTTTCTGCGGTTAAACGTTGTTTGGGGCTGCCATCCGAAACATTTTCCAAACTCGGAAAATTTATATATTGGTTCCTTATTTTTATTACACATGCTTTGCAGATGAGTATGTAATTTGAAGCATATGTTGGTGCAATATTTACGAAAATGTCTGGTGCTGGTTACCCTGTGTTAGCAGCAAGGCAAAATACGAGTATATACAAAATCTGCTTGACGTTAAGGTAAGCCCACCCTGTGAATTTCATTTCGATTGAATCACTACGCTGGAAGTTATACGGGTGAAAAGAAATAGTCATGAAACCAAAAGGAAGTTCATGCAATAAATGGAACTTAATGTAAACCGAATGTCGTAGAAATTTCGTAAAAAAATCATGAGAGGGCTGCCAGCTGTGACCATTTTTGTAATTTTTTGGAATTCCCTTACTAAGCGATCCTGCAATAAAAATTAACAACAAATATTTATGTTTTGAAAATTTGAAAAGTTTTGAGGGTCTTTTCAAATTTTCAAAACATTAATCTTTGTTGTTAATTTTTATTGCAGGATCATTCCCACTTGCAAATCTAATGACATAGTCGCTTAGTGAAGAAATTCTAATATATTACAAAAATGATCACAGCTGGCAGCACTTTCATGATTTTTTTACGAAATTTCTACGACATTCGGTTTACATTAAGTTCCATTTATTGCATGAACTTCCTTTTGGTTTCATGACTATACCGGAAGTTATAGGGAAAAAAGCTTTATTTTGCTGAGCAAATTTGCAAAATTTAGGAGACAAAAATCACCATAGCTGCCAATTCTATTCTAATTTTTCAACTAAGTTTTCACCAAATGTTATCTAAAGTAAGGTCCAAATATTGTGTAAATTTTGTTAAAATTTGATATCTGAATCGGAATTTATAAGCCAAAAAGCAGTTTTTTTTCTCAGTGATTTTTCAAGATGGTACCACGTCCACAGAGTTGCCTGCATTTCAAAATCACGTGTATCAGATTTGGTCCTAAATAATACCAACATGTCCTTTAAATTTCATTATGATCGGATTATACGGTCGTCAGTTCTCGTGAACAGAAGTTTCGAGTGCTGAAAATAGAGATAATTTGGTGATGGTTTACCGTTATTATGCAAATCAGAATTTTGAAAATTTCAATTTGTTCACACAGAAAAACTTCACCACTTAACACTTTTTTAGAATCACTGTAAATCAAAAGTTGAAATCACTTTGAAATAAAAAGCGAATCTTATTTGAGTTCCACTTTATTGTAAAAATTTTATTTTCAAATCAAAATTTTTCATCATTGAATTAAAAAGAAAACGTATATGGCGCCAAATCATATTTGAACATTTTTTATTCAAAAATTTTCAAATATGATTTGGCTCCATATACGTATCTTTTTAATTCAATGATGAAAAATTTTGATTTGAAAATAAAATTTTCATTATAAAGTGGAATTCAAATAAGATTCGCTTTTTATTTCAAAGTGATTTCAACTTTTGATTTAAATTTGATCCTTTTAAATGACATTTTTCTGAGTGTTATGATGGACAAAAGCTAAAATTTATCAATGATTTGAAGTTTTCGTCAAAAAGCAAAAAAAAACTTTCAGGAGGGTCGATGATTTGAAGGATTTTTTTTCAGGAACCTGCCTTAGCTACAGGGTTACCCGTACTTTCTTGAAAACTCATGTGTGCTAAATCTTAGCTATTACCAATACGCTCTGCAATTTTCACGATGATCCAATGTTTCTGTCAGAAGTTATGACAAATCAAAACTTGAAAAAAAATCCTTGCTTATTTTTAGGCACTCAGCACCCACACACCGCTCAAAATTTCCAGTTTTTTTTATCATAAGCAAGCTTAAAACAGAATCAGTTTTCATTCCCAATACTATTTATTAACAAAAATTTACACTGCTTGGAAATATTGGAGTACCTGAAAATTCACTAAAATGCCCCCCCAAAGAGTGAAAGATATCTTAATTCTAGCTAATCATGAACCTACTCACCATATACTTCTATGTTTTCCGAAAGTTTTAGCTCAATCGGATCACTCCAGAGATTATCGCCCTTAACCTTTTTGCTGATATATTTATATCTATACACTCAGTCACAAAAGTTTACATACACCCGAAAAATCTTTCATATCATGCATAACTGAACAAAAAAATCAATTTAAATTTAGTTTATTTTAATGAATCTATTTTGTATATACATATTGTGAAAGAAAATTATAAAATTATTAAGTATGTAAACAGAAATTTAAGATATATAAAAAAATTATGCCCCAAAAATCTACATACAGTAGATGAAATTATAAAAAAAGTGATAAAATGTACCATTTGGTAATAGATCATTTTAAATTTAATATCGATTTAGGCCACCATTTGCCACTATAACAGCTTCCAATATCCTAGGCATCGAAAGGACTAGGTTTTCGGTTATATCTGGACTAATTTCACGTCAAGCCTTCAGTGACGCATTATTTAACTTCTCCTTGTAATTGACTTTATGTTTTCGAACTCTTTTTTCAAGTTCATCCCAAAAACGTTCAATTGGCGATTGTGGTGGTGAATGCAACTGTTTCGGGACGTTGTAAAGGATCCACTCCCGAACGACCAGGACAGTGTGCTTTGGGTCGTTATCTTGTATAAATAGCCAGGTCGGTCCAAGCCTTAAGCGATCAACAGATGGTCTCAGGTTAGCACGCAGTATGTTGAGGTATTGGTGACGGTCGATTATGCCTTCAATGACATGAATATTTCCCACACTAGCTGCTGCCATCCCATCCCAAACCATTACGTTACTTCCTCCATGTTTAAGAGTTGGAACAAACATTTTCTTTTTGCATCTCTGCATTTACTTTTTGCCAAACTTTTCGACGGCCATCACATCTAAATATGTTGAAGCAACTTTTGTCCATAAAAAACACTGATTTCCAAAAGCTGTGGTCCTTATCTTGGTATTTTTTCGCGAACACCAATCGTTTTATTCGGTTTGCCTCAGAAATAAATGGTTCCTTTCTTGGCATGCGTCCGTGAAATTCTGCGGATCTCAAAGTCATACGAATAGTTTCTGGATGCACTGATTTTTCTTATTCATTTTCAATACATTTGCTTATATTTGGTGCACTTATTTTCATATTTTCCTTAACTTTTCGTAGTACCGTTCATTCCAGATATTAGGACGACGAGATCGAGCTTTACTTTTGAAACTGCCAGTTAAATTAACGTTTTTTATTATTGTTTGCATAGTAGCCGGGCTTTTTTCACTATATTTGCTATTTCGCCCAGCGATTTATCCTCTTGTTTTAGTTTTATCACTAAATTTCAAGCAGCCACTTCACTGATTTTTGTATTTAGATATTTTAATTGCACTAACTTACAATGTGAACTGAAACAACAGCAATGACTAACCATTAAAACATTCCGCAGAATCGGAATAGTGATGCTAGAGAACCGTTATTCCTAGAAATGTACTTGCTGTCTGTATGTAGACTTTAGTGGCATAAATTTCAAGGATTTTTTGATTTTCTGGTATCAATTTTACAAACACATTATTATTTCGTTGCGTGCTAGAATTTTTGGAATAATGCACATTTTAAATTATTAATCCTCGTAGTTTTAGAAATATTGACGATTTTCCAGGTGTATGTAGACTTTTGTGGTTGAGTGTATATATAAAAAAATATGAATTTTCGACGAAACGAGTTTGATTCTAAATTTCCTTCGAAAATCAATAACAAGCCTTGGGTACTCCAATAGAAATCCGCTCCGGAGCATAAAGCAAAATCGACACAAAAATGGCTTCCATTTTCCAGAAAAAAACACTTTGACCTTGAAATTTTGCCTCCATTTACGCAATGCATTATCTATCAAAGCAACCTGAGAGTGGGCTGGTATTTTTTGCGAGAGTGAGCCGTATGTGAACAACGAAAAATCTAGCATGAGTATGTAGTTTTCGAATCTTATTTTGCACCTCTTTCTGTTCCATGCGATTTCTTCCAATTTTCCAAGCTTATCAGCAATACAATCTCAGGCCAGTTAACCGGATTTTTGGTCCGTATACATACATATACGGAGTCCGCACGCTGGTTAGGAACTAACTTCTTACGCTGTGGTTCCGGGGTTGAACCCGCTTGACTATCAATTGTGGTCAGTGTTGCAAGATAAAGCATGTTCGTAACCTCACCGCAACGTGGAGTCTTAAAAGACATCTCTGGAGAAAACTGTCACAGAGTTTCTCATAGACACATTGCGTACAGTTATCGACGAGTTTATTCCATGCTTGAAGCTGTGTGTAGAAGCTAAAGGCGAACATTTCGAACAAATTATACACGATTTAAAAGGTATTGATTTACTGATTTCAGTGATGTTTTTATTTGCATTCATTTGATGGACAGTAAACAGACAATGTAAGCCAGAAAAAGCCATAAGAGTTTTAGGTGAATTTCCTTAATTCAACATTGAATGACAGAAAAATGTAAAACCGGTGTGAACCGGCAACCGTATATATCTGATGAACGAAAATATTTCTCAAACAACGGTCTCAGCCAGCAGCCTAGAAGAGACTATGGTGCTCCTCACCAAAAAAATATCCAAAGCGAAGGAGAACTTCAAATTAAAAACTCCTTTGGAGGATAACTGAGACCCCAAGAACTCCTAACTTCCATTAAAATCTTCATAGCCACAAGAAACCAAATCTAGAGACGTGTTAGGAATAGCCTGAACTCTAGACCAGAAAAGAAGGTGAATCGGATAGCAAATGTAATTTCTGATCAAATTTCTCAATTCAAAAATGAACAATGGGATCGTTCAATAAGTAGTCTTGACCCTTAACATGGACTTCATAACATTGCTTTACGAAAAACATTTACACCGAAAAGTAAGCCTAATATGCTAATTATTCACGCAGATACTGGAATCAAGTCTAGCAAATCAGACAAAATGGAGATCTTCGCTGATACTTCACAGGTCTAATTCGAAGACAACTGTTCAAACGATGACCTTGAAGAAAAATACGGTATAAATCAGACTTATTCAGATCTTATTCACGAAAAAGCCCTGACGAGTGGCATGATACATCCAACATTCCATGAGGAAGGTGAACTTCTAAAAAATAGCCTGAACAAAAAGAAATTCCCAAGGTTAAATAAACTCGCCTCTGCCTTCTCCATCAACCATTCCTCAAATTTGGAAACCTGCTACCATTATTGTCATGTCCACGCACGGTAAAGATAAAACTTTCCTGGAAAACTGGAATCTCATCAGCCTGGTTTTTCCATAGCCTAGCTAACAGAGCACATTTTGCTCTCTCGACTTCATGAAATTGTCACGCTAAACAACATGTTACCTCTAGAAAAATTGCCTTAAGACAAAGCAGTCCACTGGCCTCCACCAATCCTTTGAAGTCGAGTACATTAGATCTGGACTCTCCATATTACGAGCAAAATAACAACGGACCAACTGTTGAAACAAATCCATGGGTCGATAAGATTTAAGACTAGGAAAGTGATACATATAAAAAAATTGTTCAAGTCACTTACTAAATTGTACACCTAAACAATACAATTTCGCGTTGCATAATATAAAGAGTAAATAGATTTATAAAACAAACAAACATGCACACATTCATATGTGTCCATGCTCATCTTCAGATCGCTTACTGTTCGATTTAATACATGAATGAAAACGCACGAGGTAAAGTTCAAGAACAAACTGTATTTTTTAAGCATTGCATCGTTCCTTAAGTCGGAACTTTTTGATGACTTAGAATAACATATCTTAAAAAAAGGATAAACTGACTTTCCCAGTCGCATTCCCACGATTGTGTAACAGTCGCACAAGTATGTATGTTGACTAAGCTTGCAACATTGTATGAAATTGATAGTCACACGCACAAGGCAAGTGACTATGTTGCAGAGCGGTTTGAATTGGATCAGATTTCAGTCTGGATCGTAAAATTGATAAATTTCGAGATGTTTGCTGAGTTTTTTCTAAACACTTACCTAAAATCAACTCATTCTGAAGCATTCATAATAACTATAGCTCTAATCAAAAATGACACTACGAACATAAACAAGTGTCAAAGCTGACCGGTTTATGAGCAAAAATGTACTTTTTTACATCCGTAAACACGTGTGAATATTAGTGGCCATACAGTGCATGAGCAAACATATGGCAAGTCGTACATACGTCTACATACTAGTAGCTCATGACAACAATTGAGCAAAAAGTTGCCCAATGTGCATACCACTTTTCTTGCTGTTCGGAAAGTTGTGTTTGGGTGCAACATATGCTTTGCGAGGTTTGTGCATCGCCACGTAACCACACTCAAGACTGGTTGGACGTTATCTGTTTGTTTAGCCCTAGAATGGTACCGTGAGTAATTTTTACTCCCATATGGCATATATTTCGCCGCACATCAGCCAGTTTGCCACTCTGACCAGTGTGGCCAGATATTTGCGAGAAAATATAGCCCAATTTCAAATTTTTATAGCCCAAAACAGCCAAGATTTCTTATTTGTAGCCCAAAAACCGCCACCCAAAAACCGCCAACCGCGAGATTTATAGCTATGTAAATTAATTCATTTAAGCTAATTAAACTATAATATTTAAATCCGTAAAACTCGTGCGAAGTAACATAAATGCTCTAATTGTAGCAGAGAAGTCGTTTGAAAAAGTAAAAATTTTCGATATTATATACAGATAAAACTTTTTCACAACGTATTTCAAAAGGGAAAAATGTGAATAAATTACAAAAACTGTATGGAAATTTTAGAAAAGTGCTTGAAAATGTGAGTGTACTGGGACTTTTATTTTTTCAAGCACTTTCCTAGAATGTTCACACAGAAAATAAAAGCTTGCAAAACAACTTGCGTATTTGGGTGGCACAAAAGTTCAATTAGTATAAGAAACAGTCTCAATAGCTAGAAAGACTGAATATTTAATTTAAAATATAAATATTTTATCCGATTTCATACATCCAAAACTATGAACGCAAGTTTTGAAATAAATAATTTGTCAAGCGACGTTGCTTTGAAATAAAACGAAAAATTTTTAAACATTGAATTTTCAATGACTGCGATTTGAATTCACTATCGGAATTAACAAAAGCTGCTATGGCTTCTTTGGTTTAAAATTAAAAAATACATCATCATCCTTTAAAAAAGACATCTACTCAATCTTCCGGGAGAGATTCGTTTGTGGTCGTAAATTGATGGTATCCTGCCAAATTTTGAATGTGTACTGCAATATTTGAATTCTTATCAATTTGAATTTGAACTCTCATCACGATTCCGCTTTCAACCCTCATATTTCGAGGGAACCCACATTTCAAAAAACACTTTTGTAATTGTAATTTAGTTTTATCTTGGGTATACCTCTGATCTAAGGGCTGGTAATAAGTGGAAAAAATTTAGCTTGATGTCTTCCAGATTATCAATGCTATCACATTTAGCTTTATCAAAAAAGATGGTGATGTTTCGGTTTTGTGTTTGCATTTCAATATCAAGTGTGCATCCATTCTTTAAAAATAGCACCCGTCATCTAAGATTTTATGTTAGCTCGCCAAGTTATGTGTAATGTCAATTCTTCCCAACGATCTTGGCCTTTCGGTTTCCATTGCAACTGTCACGCGTTTCTTTCAAGATTGTCCATATGTAAATTTTTTCTTTTTAAGTCACGTAGTGATTTTTGAGGTGTTGTTCTAAAAAATACTCCTGTCTCATCAAGATTATAGATATTTTCACATAACAGTCTTAGTTGTGACTGAAATTTCTGAGCTAAGTCTAAATCAGCATAAGCTTCTTCCCCACAAAGCGTGCCGTAGTGAATATTATAGTCCTTTTAACGGATTTTTAGCTTTCTGTTTGGTGCATTGAAATCACAAAGTTTTAATTTTATAGTAATTTGGCGGGTTCTACTATCAAGCATCTGGCCGGATATTGGCAAATTTTTTAAGCGTGTCTTAGAAGACCAATAATACAACAATTTATCTTAGTAGCATCAATAGACCAATAATACAACAATTTATCTGACCAATTGCATTCAATTTACAACGACCAATTTTAGTATGGGAACCGCTTCAACCGCTTTTTCCCAACGTCTTCATAATTTTCCAACATTATTTAAATCCCGTTTTAGTTGGTTTTGTTTTTTTAAATACGATGCACCTGACTCTTACTAATTTTAAAGACATCGCCAGTTTTTTTTTTGGATGACCAATTGTTTGTCGGATGTACTACTTCTAACTTATTCCGAACACTTAAATCGTTGAATTTTGCAATCATAGTAGATTTTTTCAGTTGTTCTGACGTTGCCTGAACAAACGTTTAAATATTTACATCATAACTATCATATAAATTGCATTCATACTTACTTAAAGGGAAAACATGCAACAATGCTCAAATAAATCAATATTTTATTATTATCAGAATACCAATAAAATTGAAGCTATCTATAACGTACCGAATTCTACACATTAAATAATTTTTCATCAGAAAGCTATGCAGAAACCATGCGAAAAATTCTCTTGACCTTGAACAGATATTTTTCTGGAAAACTCCTTTTTCCATAATTTTTCATGCTGATCTGAAAACCGTTTTTGGTCCGATTACCAAGTGTGTACTACTAAGCAAATTTTTGTTCAGCTAATCTGGTGCTCGGTCCAATTTTAGAGGTTGCCCGATTACAGAGTGAATTTTCTTCAAGAAATATTATGTGCGGTGATGTTATAGCTCAATTGTTCAGGTGGTTTGATCATACAGTGTCCTGATTTGTAGGTTTTGCTGCATAGCCCAAATATAGTTTTTCATAAAAATAGATAGCCCAAAAACCGCCAACCCGCGAAATTCAAAAACGTCCCGCGAGTTCAAATTTTAGATAGCCCAATTGGCGGGAAATAGCCCAATCTGGCCACAGTGACTCCGACTCCCATGAGGTTAGTAGTGCTTTCCCCACTTAGAGCATAATCTGCTGCCTCAAGTGTTGGACTGTGTGATTTGATATTTAGTATACTTGCATCGATTTGAAATAATTTTGTGAGTAAATTTTAATAAATAAAAATACAAATTGAAAAAGGAATCATCAACTGATAAATCTGAATATACCAGGGAAAAGGGATCGAAACTAAATTTCTTGCATTACGACTTGTAAAGTTTATCAAAGATTTGAGTGACCATTGGAAAAAGAACGGCCCAAGAAAGGAACCTATTTGCGGAAATTGATTTGCTGTTGGATTCAGCTGGACATTTTATTAGCCTCAAACTACATTAAAGGACAGCATTAGATAAGTACTGCCAAAAATTTGATCTGACACATCAAATTGCATTATAAAATTGGATAAAGGTGCTCTATTGGCTTTTCTATCTATTCGTAGTTTTTCCTAAACAAATAATTAATTCGCTTTCATATAGATGGTTTCTTATATTACAATGAAATTTTGTTTTTTTATTCTTAAACATGCTCTTTAGTATTTTTTTGTGTTTTAGATGTGGGATTGTTAATCTAACGATATATTTTATTTCCTTTCTTTAATCGAAAATTTTATGAAAGTTGTAAACCAGTTTCGGCCGAGGTTGGGTATAATTTAACCCACACGTAAATTGTTAAAGTATTAGTATTATTTTCTTGTGTTATTTGATTTCATCTTCTTTTGAATAATAATTACATGACTGCTTTCTTATGCTTTGATTGTTTTTTTTTTATATTGTTGTTCATAAATTTCTTTGCATTATTTTTATGCTTCTTTATTAATTTTATGAGTTAAATGTATACGATGATTATTCAATAAATAGAAAGAATAATGATTCATACGGAACCTTTTCTTTTCCCTCACCTTCAGTTTTTGTAGTTGTTTCTAGTGATTTGTAAAATGTTTTAAATGTTGTATTGTCTGCATGCCGTAGCACGTAGAGATTCTTCCGCTCGCAAACCCACCCCAGGCTGTGCTAGTCGGCTGGGAAAAAGCCACGTCAGGCAAGAGAAGAAAGAACTCTAAATAAATATATGCTGCACTGACGACAGTTCGACAAAGGTTAGTCAGTCGCAACAATAATTAAGGTTTTTTTTTCGATAGCTACACAGTTTTCTTTATGTTCAATGATAAAATAAAACATGTAAATAATACTATTGTTGCCTTCTTTTTAATAAAAAAAAACAGCAAAATATATCAGTTTAGAACATGGAAAATCTGAAGTGAGTAAAACTTACTCATGTACCTATAAGCATCCAAAACTTTACCGTACCAGTTTAGGGTTAATGAGTTGTGTCTTTGCTATTTTTCATATGAAGAACAGCTTAGCTTCGTAACTGTCGTTTCTATCGATATTCAAGGATCATATCTGATTGAATGTTTCTTGTAAAAAATTATTACGTAAATTTTTTTTCAATACCGTTCTCATATTTTAATATTTAAACAGACTAACCTATAACACAAAAGGAAGGTCATTATGAGCACAAGGTGTGTCATTTTCCATGACGAACAATATTTTAGATAAGTGACCCTTAAAATTGTTTTATTTTAATTTTTACTGATTACTCTGATTAGTTTATTTTTAATTTATAATTTATCGGCATACCTGTACCATTTTTCTAAATTTTGTAGGTCATTCTTATCAGAAAATGCAGCCATTTCATCAGCATTTTTTACTGTAATTTATTTTCCTATCCGAGCTTTGTTGTAACATCGATTCAAGTTCTTATTATGTATGCTCTAAGATTTTGCAAATTGAGATTATCGATGTTGCTACATATTAGCACATTACTTAACATGTTATCTAGCATTTTATCTTGTAACTAATAACTTACAATTTTTTATATGAATCTCGAATATTGGCATCAATTACACTAATCCATAAATCATAAATGAATCAACGATATTGATTTGAAGTCTATGATTTGAAGCAACGCCACTACCAACCAATCTGTGAAGCTTTTGATCAACAAAGCTGGCATAAACCGATTCATACGGCAGTATTTATTAAATGCTTGAGCTTATATGTTCATTCAACATAAAAAATTGATAAGTAACTGATGTATATACTGAGCCATTCATACATTTTCATCTACTATATGCAATGCTAAATTTTTTGACCGGCATTTAGTGGTCAATATAAAGCCATCGCACCCGAAAACATTAATGATTCAAGATTGCGAACATGAATCCAATTCAACTACCTTAATATAAGTAATTTTCCACTCCTAAATCGATTACGTTTTATGAATGAATATTCGCAATGAAAGTGTACGTTTCTACTTCGGAAAGCGTATTCGAGCCTTTTTATCTTTAGTCATTTAAACCTGCAGACTAACCGCAATAAGTCTAAATTACTTTGATGTAAGGTGGACGCTAAAGATGAAAAATGTAATATCTTTTGTGTTTAAAATGTTGGGCTATGGTGAGGGTCTTTTTGGTGTCGCTCTTGAATGTGTGACAAATTAACTTAAAAAGGTATGGCAAAACAAAATGAACAATGTTAATACTTGAGAGTGAATAACTGATTCGAAAGGAAGATTACGAAAATTTCATTTGGTTTTTAAATTCCATTCTTTGGATATACTGAAGATACAGTTGTTTTTGGAGCCAAACCTTTGGACCTTGTTGTGGCTGAAATGGATTATCACATGAATCAAAAAAGCTGAAAGTGAAGCATTTTGCACTATCCAAACAGTTTTCTATTATCCTCGTGATGCACTGGTAATTCATTGAAGATGCAAATAAATCAAGTTTGCAATTCCTGTTTTTCTTCTTTCACAGAAAATTCAAATATCTCTTCACGTTTTCAATGAAAAAAAACTAGTTTCAGCTTCTCTCAAAACAAAAATTCTACATAATTTTCTAAAATTGAATAATTGCTATTATTTTAGGTAGCCGCGGTAGATGAGGCTATGAAAATGAATGAGCCTTACATGTCTAGACATTTTTTAATTAGGCCTACAAACTCGCATCTCGTGCATGAATTGCAGGATGTCAGACTTCACCTATTCAGACTACTGCACAAATACAAAGCAGATCAGCCGTCGCTCTCAAGCAGTTTCTGTTGAACTAGAGCAGTTCTCTGTTCTTGCTTGGATCGGGAGATGGGTATAATATCCTGGGTATCATACAGTTTGCCCTGTTTTTCCATTCAAACTTCAGTTTAGCCCAAATGGTTGCACCTAGTTTCCTTGTCGCATCCGCAAGCGATTGTGACACAGTTCAGCCGGCTGCATGTTGGGAAGCGTGCTGCACGTGCAGCGTAACCTGACGTGTGTATCAATTGGTGGTATCTGTTAATTCACTAAAATGTAAGCAATCGCCTTAGGTTTAAATATATTACTACTAAATACCTGCTCGAATTTACGTAGACTGGCTGCAAATAGCTGATCGGAAGGAAGTGTCAAGAGTCGGGATTTTCAGAAACAACTCAGGATCTACTGTATCAAAATCTCCTGCTCGGCATTGCTTCGGCAAGCCTTGGCTGGTGGATCTCTTGTGCGTGGCGGAACAGAGGCTAAAAGACATTCTGTTGTTAGCATTAAGGTCTGGGGCTTTCTTTGGCTACATGTACCGAACCTTTTTAGCTCCGGTTTTTCCTACCGAGTATCACTACGGACCAAGAGGTCTATACCTTACTTTTCCCCCACTTCTGTCCGTAAAATTATATCTGCAGTTCGCTACTCACTCTCTCACAACTGTCGTCGAACGCGACTTCTTCTCATCTGACTGTGCTTTTTAGAGTGTCATGCCACCTGCTCTTTATCATATGACAGCGATTGCTTCCACCCAATCAGCGTCAGCATGACCTTTTACGCCAGAGCCAGATACAGCCAAATAAGTGTCGACAATAATACTTATATTGTAGTAATTACGCAAAGATCATAGACTGTATCATCATAGTCTTTACATAAGTCCGTTTGTTTACTTTATTTCTTTATTTAATAAAATTTGATATTTCTACAAATGTCGCAAAATTAAGTTTTAAACCACATCTGTGTTCAGTTTATTGGAATTCATATGAATTTTTTTGACGTAGTTTGTAAAAATGGACAAAAATAAAAAACTTTACAACAATAGCTTTCGGCAAAATTTAATTGAGCTTATGAATTTGGCTCTCTGCTTATTACTTTTAACATGAGATTTTCCTCCAAAA
This sequence comes from Nemotelus nigrinus, assembly GCA_947369275.1. Lineage (NCBI taxonomy): Eukaryota > Metazoa > Arthropoda > Insecta > Diptera > Stratiomyidae > Nemotelus > Nemotelus nigrinus. The sequence continues at coordinate 78,416,011 of OX376375.1, forward strand.
AGACATAATTTCTTCATGTCTAGCTGATAGCTCGTATTAAGCCTCTGTTTCAATCAATTCATTTATTACTTGAAATAATCGAGAGCTTGATTGAAAAGCTAAAACTATAAAACTTCAGGTGTTTTATCTCAATACCAACAAACTTCTACAATGAATTTTACCTTTGAACGGGCCCAGCTTATACTAGTTATTGCATGAGCTTAGGCGTAGCTATCTTTTAGAAGGAAAAATGGTTGCGTCGGAAAGTATTCAGTTGTGGCATCAAATAAATGCTTCAAAATAGCTGCACAAGCTTGATAAATAGCCGCGCACATGTAAAGTTTTCTGATGAATTTGCTTCGAATCTACTATTTGCTACCAGTTTACTACCCCTATTAGAATCTCTTTTCCGATAATATCAAAGTCTATATTATCAGATAGCAATTATCATTTCAATACAAACGTTCGAAATTAGTAATGGTCGAAAGATATTCAGCACTTTAGATCAGATGAGTAACATTGCTGTCTTGTAATGAAATCAGGTAAAAAAAATATTTTACAGCAAAGGCCCTCATGCAAGCGATATAATAGATTTTTGGCATCATTGGTTTCAATGCCACATGTCTTGTTGGCAGATTATATGGATTCGGGACAATTAGATAGTTCATAAAAAAGTTACATAATAGGTAACAAGGGAAATTACAGTGTAGGTAGATTTGCAATTGACCTTGACCATATAGCATAGCTGTAATGCAACGACAATAGATGGCTCGAAACAATGTGCTACAAAGTAATAATACTGAAGCAAAAAAGTGTATTGCGTTTGAATTTCACCACATCTACAGTTAGCCATTTTGATTTTATAACATTAATAAAATCAATTCTGGTTTAAAAGTTGAGCTGTTTGTCGATTATTTTGCTTGCAAGGTATTTAAAACTCTTGAATATAACATTATGAAATATTTTCGCAATTGCAAAAACCTATAAGAGTGGATGGTTGAGTGGTGCTTCCGTACGTATTTTTTGTTGTTGATCTCAACGGTCTAAGGATATTAAACACGATAGCGTCAAAAGTTTTCATAATTAAAATCAGCCTAGATTGCTTCAGTTTGACAACCTGATGCATGAAACCTGATACATCTTAAAATCACAACAATTATACCTATGTAGTATTGAGGACACTGTTTCTACCGGATGCTTTATATTTGCTTTCATAAACCATATAAAAAAATTAATCGAATGTGTGATTATATACAAAAATAGAGTGAATGCTCGAAATCTTGACTTGCTCCAAATCTCGACCTACTCCAAAAAATGTCTGTCAAGCTCAATTTAAAAACAAGTGCAAAACACGTTTAAACGAAATTTAAAGTACAAAAAAGCCCAAGAGACAAAAAATCCTGAAAAGATATCCGTTCCCTCAAATTACGAATTATGTATAATTTTCAGTTATTAAAAAGAAGTCCATCTGCAGATCAGGGTCTAAATTCACTTTCGCATTACTTCAACCTGGTCGTGCTTGCTCACTTGTATGTAGGTGCTTAGCTATTTCAAAAGTCACCACAGCATGTGGGCCGGTAGATAGCCCTCTTCCTGTACAATGAGCAGTATTTCCTCAACGGACGTTGAGGGGCCACCGATGTTGTCCATCAATCTGCTTAGCGAGCCCAATGCCTTCTAGAAGTACGGGCCGTCAGGCTACGTAATCGTTGTCGCTGTGACGTCATGGTGAAAGGCAATTTTGAAATTTCCACGAGGCAGTGCTGATATATACGGAGATTTCACTTGAGTTTTTTTTAGCTAAAATATAAATAAAACGTTAGTTTTTGTGCGTGGATGCGTTGTAATAATAATATTTAGTCATAACTTTCATTTTGTATCAATCAATTGCATCGCGACAGTAAATCGACACGAAACATCTGTAATGATATAACATCACGTGCATGAAATAAATCAAAGCAAAACAAACAAGTCAAAACAAAACACCATGTAGTTCATTCATATCGTCTACGTAATAGCAGACCACACAATGTTATACAACTGACCATATCATCATGACCATATCAGGTTTCCGAGTAGCGACCGTGAATATCCATGCCATATGGTATATTCAAATGTAGTACGAGGTCATATTGCGAACGATAATAAATTATGTGTCACCAAGGCACGCGACCCAAATATGTTATGGTTACAGTGTGAATAAGCGCACAGGGCAATAAATCCTATATGTGTTGATAGAATGGCGCTAGAAATGTTGGTCAAGTGTAGCGTGTGAAAGTTGAACACATGTGATTCATGTAGATCATTGTGTCATGGGAAATATACATGTTATTGATTTATTTCAGGGCATGCTGAGTTTGGTTAATAAAATAGGTTAAGTTATGTTCATAATGTTTTGTAAAAATCATATATAAGGAGTGGTAAGAACATTGAGAAAATAGATTCATTTGAGTAAGCGTGGAATACACAGTTTTATTTCTGTTGAATCTCTGCTAGCGAGGTTATTCTTGCGGAGCATTATCTAAGCACGGCAAATGTCCAAGGTTAGCTTTGACATGGTGCCAGCACTAACTGCGGCCTCGCCGCTTTGGTAGGTTGGATAGTGGTACAATCCACTCTCTGCTTTTGGGTTAGTCTAAACTCTATTCCTCTATAGCAAGGACTCTGCGTCGAAGCAAACAGAGGGAGAAATATCTCAGGACCCAACAACAAACTTATCCCGTGACGACCCCATCATATTTCAAGGCAACCCTTGCATATTTCATGACGATCCTTGCATATTTCATGGCGATCCTGATGTACGGAACTCTGGAATCTACTATAAAGATTCAGGCAGCTACATAGAAGAAGAAGGGCAGTTAGAACAGGAAGAATACGTCCCTGAGCCAGTATCGACTACACCATCTTACTACAAGCCCACAGCAATAAATACACTTGGACCCAGACCTAGGAGAATTGAAGAATTCAAGAAAAGGAAAGCTGAGAAAGATATTTTGGACACCATCCCCAAACCAAGACGACCACGTGGAGGCAGGAAAACAAAGTTAAAGCGTGAACGAGCGGAACTACACAGATTGGTACGGATTTCTTTTGGACAACAGAAAGAATACTTCCGGAAGAGACTACGGGAACTTAAAGAAGATGGGGAATAATTGCTCGACGGAGGAGGTAACAGTGATACAGGAGTATCAACAATCAATAACAACGGCAGCAATTTTCTGTATTATATTAGGAATATTCTATGTTTACAATAAAAAAAATAAGGAGTATGTAACTAAGAGGTTAAATAGGAGTATAGATGTATAGCAATAATTAAAACAATACATATGTCTTGATACATAAATTTTTAAAAAAAAAAAAAAACTTTTATTTATGAATGTACGGTTCTTTCTTATAAAAATCCCAGTCTTACAATAATTATGTATGGACACTTTAGAAGGTTTAATCTTGGAAAACGAACAGGTTTTAAGAAATTTGAGAAAAAGTTCGAAGAATTTATATAGGTTTGAAACTTTAAAAGAAAAATTGAACGATTTACAGGCACGTAAAGAAAAATTTAAGAAAATAATCAGCAATTTTAATGACGAAAGCTCTGAGGTTTTAGATATAAAACTAAAGTTCAAAGCGGTATCAGCTATATTGGAGGGAGAAATCTGGCTACAGCTTGGTAAACAAGGATATTCTGCGGAAGACGTCCAACAAGAGTGCGACATCACCGAAGAATTAGAGACTAGTTTACAAGTACTAGAAGACAAAGCCAAGATGTCTGAGTTTAGTCTAGAGACTGCCATAAAAATAATTCCTACTTTCGAGGGAAAGTATAAGGAATTAGAATCCTTTTTGAAGATAGTAGAATTACTAAATTCCACATTAACCGCTTCAGGAAAAACTCAACTCATAGATTTCGTCACTAAAGTTAAGCTTACCGCGAATGTGAGATTATCTTTGATTAACACCTCAATCAGCACTTTTGAATCTTTAAAAGATGAATTATCTAGCAGGTTTAGGAACAATAAAACAGTACCACAGATTCATTCTATGCTCAGTAACATGTGTCAGAACAGATCATCTGTTACTACATATAAAGATAAAATTTTATCTTTGGTTGATGAGCTCAATCAATTACAGGTACAAGGGTTAGGTAATCAGGCTACAGAACCAGAAAAGAAAGTTATCGCGCAAATGAACGATACTTATGCACTCACTATCTTTAAAAGTGGACTTAATGACCAGCTGAAAGGCACAATATTTTCAGCTAGACCCAAAACTTTTGCTGAGGCAGTATCATTAGCGCAAGAGATTGAGACATTAGAATCTCAAGCTACGAGTAGCGTAATGCATATCGGCAATTTTGCAAATAATAGAAATAACCGTGATCGAAGATACAGAAACAATGGCAATGATAGAAATAGCAATGGTTATAGGGATAGAGACAGTCGAAGAGATTTTAGGAATAAAAGATACGATAACCATAGAAATTTTAATAGAAAAACAGATAACAGATCAAATAATTATAGGGATAATAATGATAACAGGAATAATCATCGTAGGAATGACAGATATGCCAACAACCATAGTAATCACCGCAATAACAATAATAGAAGTATACACGTAATTTCGGACCAGGGAAACGTCCTAGGTTCCGGAGAGGAAATGAGGAACCTCCCGGAATAAATAACACGAGTAAAGAATGTAAAATTTACAGAATAACAGATGGCTGCACGAATTACGTAAGAATTTATAATGATGGAGCGAATAGACAACTATCGTTCTTAATAGATACGGGTGCAGACGTATCAATTTGTAAAGTAGGTATATTTAAGGCGTTAGAACATAGAGTGAATAGCAAGGATAAAATTAAGTTAACTGGTATTACTAAGGAAGTAACTACGTCTTTAGGTACTTCGGAATTAAATTTATTAATTGGGAACAAAAGGGTAACAGAACTATTTCACATTGTAGACGACAATTTTCCGATTAGTACGGACGGTATTATCGGTAGAGATTTATTAGTTGGTTTCATGAGTAAAATTGATTATGAAACATTCACCATTACTTTTAGTGTGTCAGATGAAGAAATTGTATTACCCATGGATACAAAACGTCAGAACCATTCGGGAATTAATATATCCGCGAGAACTGAAGCAATAGTTCCGATAAATGTAAGCATCGATGAGGATAGCATTGTGCTGAACGCAGAAATTGAGAAGGGTGTTTTCATCGGAAATACTATTATACCAGCGAAAGGCGTTCGACACGTAAAGGTTCTGAACACAACTGATAGAGATGTAGTCATAAACAACTTCAACATAGAGGTTGAACCACTAAAGAACTACAAGGTATATGCAGGAAAACAACAGAGAGGTGATCAGAAACGTTTCGAGAAACTGCTGGGAGTTATAGATAAAGATAATTTGGACAAAAGATCTATGGACAGTTTGCTTGAGATAATCGAAGAATATCAAGATGTTTTTCACTTGGAGGAAGAGAAGTTAACAACAAACAATTTCTACAGACAAAAGCTGCAGATGGCAGACGATAGTCCGGTCTACATTAAGAATTATAGGCTACCTCAAGCTCAAAACGAAGAAATATTACAACAAGTTAGAGACTTAGAAGACAATGATATTGTCGAACCGTCAGTAAGCCCATACAATTCACCACTTTTGGTTGTACCGAAGAAGACTTCAGATGGTAAAGCTAAGTGGAGACTTGTAGTGGATTTTCGTAGATTGAACGACAAAATCATCAATGATAAGTTTCCTTTGACTAGATTGGAAGACGTTCTAGATAGGCTCGGTAGAGCGAAGTATTTCTCAACTTTGGATATGACTAGTTCATTCCACCAAATCGAACTTGAGAAAGAGTCTAGACCCGTCACCGCGTTTTCGACCAGTGATGGTCACTATCAATTCAAGAGACTACCATTTGGATTAAAGATTTCGTCCAACAGTTTCCAACGAATGTTGACGATAGCTTTGAGTGGTTTAAGTCATGAGGCATTCCTATACGTAGATGACATCATAGTTTTTGGATGCAGTGTCAAACACCACAATGATAATCTTCGCAAAGTATTACAGCGAATGCGACAGTACAACTTGAAGTTGAACCCTGGGAAGTGTCACTTTTTGAAATCGGAAGTAGTGTATTTAGGGCATTTGATAACCAGTGAGGGTATTAAAACAGACCCATCTAAGTTTGAGACGATCAGAAACTATCCGGTTCCGAAATGTGCAGATGAAGTACGCAGATTTGTTGCGTTCTGCAACTACTACAGGCGTTTTATTCCGAATTTTGCCGGAATTGCCAAAAGTTTGAACTCGTTATTGAAAAAGAACGTTACTTTTGAATGGACCGAAGAATGTCAAGAAGCGTATGAAACACTTAAGAATAAATTAATTGAGCCACCAATTTTGCAGTATCCAAATTTCGAAAAACCATTCATTTTAACAACTGATGCATCTAATTACGCATTAGGCGCTGTATTATCGCAAGGTGAAATTGGACAGGATTTACCAATTTCGTATGCAAGCAAGTCGCTAGCAAAGCACGACATCAACAAACCAGTCATAGAAAAAGAACTTTTAGCCATACATTGGGGCATAAACTTTTTCAGACCCTATCTCTACGGAAGAAAGTTCGTAGTTGTCACAGACCATAGACCACTAGTATCTTTATTCACCCATGCAAATCCTTCATCAAAACTCACTAGAATTAGAGTTGACTTATCGGATTATAATTTCACGATTGTGTACAAAAAAGGCAGCATGAACACGAATGCTGATGCCTTGTCAAGGATTGAGTTGGATTCTGACTCTTTAAAAGCATTAATACCTCCAGTTATAGATGAAACAGCAAAGCGTAAACTATTAGCAATTACAAGGGGCATGGCAAATAAAACAGAGGATAAAAAGCAAGAAACCCGCAGCGAAAGCAACCACGTAAAAGTAGAACCTGATCAATTCTATTGTTGGGATTGCACTAGCTTGTCGGATATCACCGGTGTTATGAAGTTAAAATTTATCCTGCGCAATGATGAAAATAAAAGTATTGATATCGTACGTACGAAAGATATTGTAAAAGTATATTGTAGCGATATATCTAACGTGAAACCAGTTTCCGTTAATGCAAAGCTAACAATAAATAGGGGTACCCGCAGACACAAAAGTAATGAGAATAATAGTGATAATCCACATTCAGAATACGTTTTGATTATGGAGAAACTATTAGATTTTGCTAGACGTAACAAAATCCAAGAACTCTCATTATCAAGTGATGATATTATATTGAAGTCTATAGACAAAGAAGAATTTAAGAAAGTATTTAACCTGTTGCAACGAAAAGGTAAAGATAATGCGCATATGAAGCTAAGAATAATGATATACAAGCCGCCCGCTAGAATAACGAATAAAGATGAACAGGTGAAATTAATAGAAGAATATCACAATTCACCGCACGGAGGACATTTAGGAATTCGCAAAACTTTGTTAAAGCTAAAACAAAGATATTGCTGGAAAAACATGAACGGTATGGTTAAATCCCACATAAAGAATTGCACACCTTGTCAAATAAACAAACAGGTGAGACACACAAAAGAAGAAATGATGAAAACCGACACACCAACTACGAGTTTTGAAACAATACAAATAGATACCGTAGGTCCACTAAGAATATCTAATAACTATAGATACATATTAACCTTACAATGTGAACTAACTAAATTTGTAGTAGCGTTCCCAATAGAGAATAAAGAAGCACAAACCATAGCTGTAGGAATAGTTAATGAATTTATATTAAAGTATGGACATTTCAAAGTACTCAAGTCTGATTTAGGTACTGAATTTACAAATAAGCTTATGAGCAACATCTGTGATTTGCTAAAAATAAAACAAATATTTTCAACACCATATCACCACCAAACTTTAGGAGTAGTAGAAAGGAATCATCGGGTACTAAACGAATATATGTATTCGTTTGCTGATGACCAACAATGGGACAAATGGGTTCCATATTACACATTTGCGTACAATACAACCCCAAATGTAGATACAAACTACACTCCATTTGAATTGATTTTCGGTAAACTTCCATATTTACCAAATGACATAGTTGATAATCAAGATGTGATTTACGATTTAGATGATTATGCCAACGAGTTAAAGGCAAGATTGAGGATGTCGATTAATAGAGCACGAGGTTTGATTGAAAAAGTTAAAATCAAAAGAACAATGAACCAAACAAATATACATTCTTTGAATCCTAAAATAGGAGATTTCGTACTTTTGAAAAATGAAAATAGAAAGAAACATCAACCGCCATATAAAGGTCCATATAGAGTATTGGACATGGATCACTGTAATGTCACTTTAGACATAGCAGGAAACCGTAAATTAGTACATAAAAACAGATTAAAACCTTACCACACATGTAACATAAACGACAATGTAGTTAAATAAGAAAAAATATATATATACGAACCTACATATAAAAATTTTGTAATAGAAACGTTCAGAATGATACAAGCTAAGTAAGCATTATTGTAAATAAAAAAAAAATATTGAACCATAAAAAAATATTAAACCTACAAATAGAGAAATTTTGTTATATTTTAAGGTACATTAAGAATGATAAACTTTGTTGTGACTAAAGATAAGAGAATATTATTATAAAAACCCCTTCTGGGACTATTGAACCTAATGTTTGTGATTAGTCTTCATTTTTTTTGTTGCAAATGAACCCTAATCAAAAAAAGGGTAAAAGTGTAATGATATAACATCACGTGCATGAAATAAATCAAAGCAAAACAAACAAGTCAAAACAAAACACCATGTAGTTCATTCATATCGTCTACGTAATAGCAGACCACACAATGTTATACAACTGACCATATCATCATGACCATATCAGGTTTCCGAGTAGCGACCGTGAATATCCATGCCATATGGTATATTCAAATGTAGTACGAGGTCATATTGCGAACGATAATAAATTATGTGTCACCAAGGCACGCGACCCAAATATGTTATGGTTACAGTGTGAATAAGCGCACAGGGCAATAAATCCTATATGTGTTGATAGAATGGCGCTAGAAATGTTGGTCAAGTGTAGCGTGTGAAAGTTGAACACATGTGATTCATGTAGATCATTGTGTCATGGGAAATATACATGTTATTGATTTATTTCAGGGCATGCTGAGTTTGGTTAATAAAATAGGTTAAGTTATGTTCATAATGTTTTGTAAAAATCATATATAAGGAGTGGTAAGAACATTGAGAAAATAGATTCATTTGAGTAAGCGTGGAATACACAGTTTTATTTCTGTTGAATCTCTGCTAGCGAGGTTATTCTTGCGGAGCATTATCTAAGCACGGCAAATGTCCAAGGTTAGCTTTGACATGGTGCCAGCACTAACTGCGGCCTCGCCGCTTTGGTAGGTTGGATAGTGGTACAATCCACTCTCTGCTTTTGGGTTAGTCTAAACTCTATTCCTCTATAGCAAGGACTCTGCGTCGAAGCAAACAGAGGGAGAAATATCTCAGGACCCAACAACAAACTTATCCCGTGACGACCCCATCATATTTCAAGGCAACCCTTGCATATTTCATGACGATCCTTGCATATTTCACATCACATAACCTAACAACAACTGATAAACATTTCGTAGTGAATTTTTCACATTATACCGCGCGCACCGCATTAATTTTTATTTTAGCTGTTCACTAGCACTGTTTCACAGATTTCGCTTTATTTTCACATCACTCACTTTAACGCAACCTGCACAATTAACATTTTTCCGCGGACGTCCCATAAGACTGCGGGTGTTTTTCGCAACATTTTGTCCTATTACTGTGACGTCATCATTCTGCATGTCGGCCCGTACTTCTCGAAGTCCAACTTTCAGCGCCCTACCAGATGCATTACTTATGTGGGTCCAGGAGATTAACATAGTATCCAGCGTAACTCCTAGGTATCTTATAGACTTACTCGCCAACCACTTACAAGGGCCACAAGTCTCTCCTTGAAGACACTTCCCACGCAGTGCTACCTGCAGTGGCACGCAGAGTGTTTTCCAATTAGCTTAACTTATCTCTAATTCCTGTATTCGGTCATTTGGAGAGGATGTGACCTTTCCTTAGTTGACCCAGATATAGGCGTGACTGCCGATACGAAGTTTTTGTAGAACCGAGAGGACATATTTCTCCTTCTATAAGGCTCACTTTTTAGTATAATGTGGGTCTTATATTCACTGACATGCTGCATGAGGAGGTCATAAGCCGCTCTGCAGCCGTGGGTATTCCCGTGGAGGACTCTCATTTTCTTCCTTGCTGTCTTTTTTTGACATGGAGTACATCTTTGAAAATCATGCTTGGACTTGAGCACATATTGTGTTTGACGTGATCTGCTTCACTCTGTTCGGAGCATAGCATTCATTGCCGGTCTGCAAAGCTACTCAAAGGTGCACCTGACCACAATTCCAGCAGCTACTGCTCCGGTTCGAACCTTTGTAGATTCTTGTAGTGTGATCGTAGCTCAGACAATGGTAACAACCCAAAGCTAAAAATCAGTGTATTGATAATTTCTGAAATACGTTTAGAAGTAAAAAGAAATGTATCAAACATAAAATATGCTCTGATACAAGAACTCTTTATCAAACACAATAGTACGATATGTGTATTTTGTTCAAAAATATTTCCACGCTCATTGAATTTACGATTTAAAACAATTGGAAGTTGATAGGCTACTTAAATAAACATTACGTGATTAAAGTTTTCATAATTAGAATCAAACCTGTTTAGTACGCTTGGTAAAAAAATTTCTTTGCATAAAGTAGCAGTACGAGGGAAAATGTTTGACAAAATAAAAATCATACCAGATTTTTATGATTGTATTAAAGTGGTAGACCTGAATGTATCACCTCTGGTCACCTTCTTATTCGGGCGTATATCATCCTCACCCTGACTCATCCAAACTTGAGGATTTTGAGAGCTACGATGTCATGCAGCCTCATCACGGCCCTTCTCTACTCCCTAGAGTTAGAGCGGAGATAATGGCTATCGCTACACCGGTTTCATCCCGTCCAGCTTCTTGACTTATGGCTGCGGCTTTCTCATCGCTGACTGTGAGGAATTTGAGGTCAAAGAGCTCCATTTTGGCTCTAGGAACCATGAGCTTTACAGTTCCTTGACTATCCCCGTCGGTCCTGAAGTTTTGCGCGATCGTTGCATTTCACAATTCCAACAAAAACTCCTCTCTCAGCAACTTTTTTGATCTTGCGGCGTTGTGTGCCAGTGCAATCTAAGCATACACCTTTCCAAGTAGCTCTCAGGAAATTAACTAAATCTTACCTTTCCGCCCTTTTCATTAGCCTGACGCTTAGTAGCATTGGGTTACACTACAAGAGTTTTCCCTGGAACGACCTGGTGCTGGAGTTGCAGCATTTGGTGCTTTATCTCCGCTTTTTTCCAAGTTTTGAGGCATTCAAATATTACCTCGAAAATTTCTTCTAGGTTGAGGGTCCAATCCTTTACGTGCAGAGATATATTTTGTTCTACACTGCTGGCATGAGATATGTTTCAGAGAAAAGTGCCAGTTTAAGCACATTTTTTTATTATATTTAGTTTCCCTTAGTTTCTCTTCGAAGGTGCTCGAATGGCTTGGACTAGGAATGGCGATAAAGCATCAGACACAGTAATCCAAAGCTAGCCTCCAGGTTGTACCCTGAGCCAAAAAGCTCGAAATGGACAACACAACGGAAGCTACTCTGTGGCAAACGAAGAGGAATTGAGTTTAAGAGGATAAGAAGGGATAGGCAAGTGACTAGAGGGAGATAGCGTAAAGACAATAAAAGTACTTTATTTTTCTCTTGCACGCAGCAAACTTGATTATGCATCAGTACTAAGGAATCCTTATTATAGTATTAACTCTGATTCAATCGAAAAAATTCAGCATAAATTCTTGCAATATGTTGCATTCAAACTACATGCTTTTCCGGCCAATATTAATTACACTGAGGTTATGTCCCTTCTTAATATAACCTCCCTTAAAACTAGAAGAAAAACCGCTGATGCAATATTCCTCTTTAAATTATTAAATGGGGAAATTGACTCATTTGAACCGCTTGCGGATGTCGGTCTAAGAAGTCCTTCTCGGTCAACAAGAAGCAACGATATTTTTTACCTTCATAATTTCAAAACAAATTTTAGCCTCCACTCCCCTTTAGAGCGCATGAAGCGCACAGGTAATGAATTATGGAGCTATGTTCATTCGTTTGATGTTAAGGTTAATGTAATAAAAGCTGTTTTTACGCAACTTGAATTATTTCTTGATTGAATTATTAATAACTAGTATTAACTAATTAAGTTCTAAATTTTTCAATTTATTTATTGTTAAAAATTATTGTAAGTTAGTATTATGTTGCATTTATTGTATTTACTGCTTTAATGGACAGCTTGTTCGTATGTTAATAAATAAATAAATAAAGAAATAAATAAGAACATGTCCAAACGAGAGAGATCCGCAAGGGGGGTGATTCAGGGAAATGTTAGTGGGAATGGGTTGTGGATTCAGACGTTAAGTCATGGGGGTCATGAGCTCATGGTTATACACTATTTGCCCACTTTGGTGTGGTTACCCAAAACAAGTTTTAAGGCCCCACGTTGGGCGCCATTACAAATCCGAACTAAACAAATCCGAAGAGCAGTCAAGAGCCTTTCGAGCAGAGTTGATGAAGGAATGATGATGATGGACCGACAAAATAAAAAAGTGCCTCGGGACCAGGATTCTTAGAAATGGCCGTGAAGTTCCCTCATCCACAGTAGTAGAACACCCTTTAATTTAAACCCCATAGATGCTGGTTTGTCGCATTGCTAACTATACGCGGCTGGGATGGGTCTTTGAAAATGGGGTAGATTAGCACCCAGAAAAGGTAGGACGCTACATATAATTCATCCGTCAAAGTAATTATACTAGCCGTAAAACAACGAGGAAAAAGCAAGAAGCTTTTGTCCGAAAAGAACCAAAATTAGCTCGCATGCATGGGCTGGCAAGCCAGATCCAACCGAGACGTGTCAAAGCACGTTGCTAACATCTGAACGTTGCTAACATCAAAAAAGCTAAAAAAACGAGGAGCCTGAGGAGAAGCAGACAATATTGTGCGGTCACTCCGTGACTTTGGTCTTAAAAAGAAAAGTGGCCGAAGTCCCTCCCTTTTTAAGTCACGCGTTGTCATGATTGTTCATGCAGAGAGGTCACGCGAGGTTTGAAATCAGCCTACCTGGGTTAGGATTTTCAGAGCCAGATCAGCGGAAATTGGAACTAATGTCAACTGAATCTACACCACCGACTCAATGGTGCGAACTTCGAACAAAATCTGGTAAAGTTTGACCGAGATCAAAGTGATTCTAGTGCTAATTTTTTTTTTTGAATTCAGTAAAAATATTTTTTCCCCTCACCAATAAATTCAATTGTAGATTGAACGCGTCAAACTTTCAAGCACTCAATTTTATCACGATCCGCCGAATAAATTAACTTTTAATAACAAAATTGATCAACACTTCTAAATCTTGCAAGATATTCGATTTAAATTTCCAAATGTACACAAATAATATCGACTGATCGATCCATCGTTCAGTTACGTTGCACTGTCAGTGGTCTATCAGCATTCCATTCAAAGACAAAGATTATTTCGCCAGTCGTTGAGTAAGGTCTCAGTCAGAGGTCTGACAGTTTGCTACGCTGCCGCGATGCAGTAGGAACATCGTCGCGTTCCGAGCGTATTGTAATTGAATTAAACAATCTGGCAAGCTTAATGCAAAAATTGGTGATGGTTTGCAGATCGTAACGGCTGATCAGTTGCTAATCAAAGATCAATCGTCTGATCGATTACCTGGTTTGTTAGCGGTGTATGGTAATCGCAGATTAATTACAACTCCTCGATTCGTCGTGCAAGATTGTTTCAAGGGCATTTGTAATAGTTTTTACTATTGTTCGGCTATGGAATTCGCAAATTAACCATAAGATGCTAAATTATTATATTAAGTGGATTCGATTTCTTCGTTGTTTTCAATGGTATTCTAGCTTCTACGAGGACAGTGCTGAGAATTGAGTGCATAGATAAGAAACTAAGTATGTATAATAATAATACACGTATAAGAATATTTTCATCCAAATTAGAATTTATTGCGAAAGTATATCCAAAAAAATAATGCAGAATGAAAAATTACAATTCGAACATCTTAGTGCTATCGTATGTCTTGGGGTTAAATTGAACGAATATCGGACCACAAGTTGCTTATTGAATTTATGTTCAAACAAGAGCAAAGCATAATTAAACCAAACAATACCGCAAGTAGGTTGCACTACATCTAAGTATTTCTAGTCATTCAGAAAATGATCGATACTACGAGTATTACCAATTCAGGTGGTTATGATTTCATTATAATAGCTTTTCTTTTTGTTCGAAACTACCTTCCGAAGGTCGTTCGACCACTACATTAATTCGATCAGTGGACTGCAATATGATTAATTCTTTGTGGTTCACGTTACACTTTTTTTCTTAAATGACGCAGCAATTGAAATTAGACTTTACGATCAATTGGCTAATTGATCTGTGACTGAACAGCCGCCAAAGTTTTTTCATCAGGTTGGTTTGTTTTCGAATTGTTTTGTGATTTCGATGTCATCAATCATGATAGGAGCATTATGTCATTATGCAACTTTCAGCTGCCGGCGTAATCTGTTTTGTTAACAACATAGGAGGATGAAGATGTAGTGTGTTGATTGCATGATTAGATGGCGATCAATATATTAATACATATTCATAAGTATTATGTAGGACTGTTTAGTTTCGGAAATTCGTTTGCATATGCATTCTCGAAGGGAACAATGAACCGATTACATGAACCGATTACATTTATCGGAAAGCTTAACGATGAAGACAACGTAATCATTGAGTTTGTAAATGTGGTGATTTTTATCATGAAAATAGTAGAGGATCGATGGATGGGAGCATTAAAAATGCCGTATTTATGTATTTTCAAAGATTTTTTTCATATGAAAAAATGTTAGTAATGTCTCCATTTAAGCATAGAGTTTCTGAAGCTTTATTGACCCAAGCAACGAAGAATCAAAACTTTGAGAAAGTGTTAGCAAATTTTCTGCAGTAATTGACATGTGGTTTTTGTTGGATATTAAGTAATGTAACTTGTCCGAAAGCCAGCATTGTGCTGTTTGCTTGCCAAAAATACCATAAAATAATCTGTTTTGCAATCACTTCTGTAGTTAAGATATAATGTCAAGAACAATTTTTGATAACACAGAAGCTCAACACACCCACAGTTCATCTTAACATGACCAGTTTTGTAGTTTTTCCTTGATGAGCTACTACATGACGTCATTGGGCCATGCCACATTAAGAAATCAATTTCTACTTGAAATCTCGGGATTTTATCGGAAAACAAGAGTGGTGTTTATTCAAAGAACAGGGAAAGTTTCGCTCGTCAAACCTTAAGCCGCATTTATACTCTCCCCGAGACATAACAAATATTGCCGAATAGGAGAGTGTGAATGGTTTCTTCGTCTATTCTCGCCTTTATTCTGGATTCAAACACATGCCAAGACAGGACAAGCAGAGACTGTGAATGGTTTTTTTTTCTGGGGCCTACCTGTTTTTTGAGGGTTTCTGAGGGACGCATCTTATGCCGCAATTACACTCTCCCCGAGACATGGCCAATGTTGACAATGTGAGAGTGTAAATGGTCTCCTTGTCTTGTCTCGGCTGTTTTTTTAATGGCAAGCACGAGTGTATAAATGGCTTCCTCTTCGACTCTTGCCTGTTTTATGAAGGGATAATGAGCGTTTTATTGCTGTGCTTGAGTGTTTATGACCAACTCATCCTACCTCGAAGCCGCTGGAAACGAAGTCGGTTTTACGCATCGAATCACAGTGATTTGAAAAAAGGTCTGGTGCTGACTTCGATAATATTTACAAAACTATTTGGTTTGCCCATGAAATCATGTGCAAGATGCATCATATCGGATAAGATGCATGCATACGGATGGGTACAAGGCACACTGTTCGAATATTTGTAAACAAATTTTTGAAGAGAGAAAATGCTACCTAGCTGCATCATATTTCCACTTACATTTCACACCATGCAGAAGGTTGCGAAGTTTAAGTGTACAGATATGCATATCGTGTGGTAAATAGGTATCCTTGTCTTGCTGAACGTCTTGTCGATTGTTTTGCCGGGTGCCCTCACGAAACGTTCGTCCTATGTATAATTGCGGGATTAGCTCGAGGCCGTTCGAAATGTTGTCGGTTTTACGTATCGAGTCAAAGGGATTTGAAAAAATGTCTGGTGCTGGCTCCGTTGATATTTACAAACCAATTTGATTTGCTTACAAAATCATGGTCAAGATACAAGAGTACGGATGGGTACGACGTAAGTTAAATTGAATAGGAAGGCGGTCCCTTAAAAAAACAATCTTCATTGCTCACGAGCTGATTACAGACTGCCACTTGAATCTAACAGCTGCATTTTCGATAAATCTACAGAAATTTGCTTATTTGCTAAAACTCACATGCATTCTCACGAAAAAGCACTATTTTACTGACAATACTGTCTGAAGGCTCATATTCCACTTTTCTGTGGGAATGAGGTAAATTCGCATTATCTCTTCGCCCTTCAAATCCGGTTGTCCCAACCGGTGCTAAAAATATAGTAGGTCGTTGAATTTGACTTTTTTTCCACTTGGTCCAGGTGATCCTTTTTCTTCCAGATGTTTTAAATTTTCTTCCAGATGTTTCAATTTTTTTTCCAATATTTGTAACCTGGAGGTCGTGACTTGTAGGTTTTCTATTTGATGGCTTTGAGATTGAATTTGCTTCGGATTTATCATGTTGAATATTTTACTTCGAGATGAGTAATATCGCAATAATTAGTAATGTGAATGTTGTTGTTGTTATCGTTACTATGTTTTGGACCGCATCCTCTGTTTTTAGCAGCTCGATGTTTTTGCTGTTGTTTATATGGATATCCTTGAGCATCTCCATTGATAGCAGCTCTTGTATTGTTTCATTTTCTGCCGATGGTTGTAAGATGGCAGGCAGGGCTTTTAGGGTGGAAGTTCGTAAGATTTAAATTTCTTGTTGTTAAAGCTAATTGTAGTGTTACTGTACTTGATGAGGTAAGTACCGTTGAGGCTGTGGATGTTGTCTTCAATCTTCAAGGTTCCATTAAATTGGTTCAGCAGAAGAATTCCTTGGGCTATTTCGTCCATAGTTGGTACATGCTGCTTGTTGACTTTGTTACATTGTGCGGTCGTACTTCGCAAGATGCGTGGAATGCATTTACTGTTACTTGTATCTAGTAGATTTATAGCCTTACATATCGGAAAACTATTTATTTCCTTATATTTATTTTTTATGGCATATAATTCTTCACCATTTATCAAAACATCATTGTATATCATAGTTATATTTTTTACATAGTTATATTTTTTTTACATAGTTATATATTTTTACAGGTTTCATTAATAATTTTTGATTAGATTCACTTTTCGTAAGTGTAATATTTCCGATATATACAATAGAAGGACAGTTAGAAAATAATTTTAAATAAAGCCTCTTCAATTAAACAAAAATAATATTTTAATAAGAAAACCGATTTTTCCTTTCGAAGCTAGGTATATTTAATTTTGTGACAAACATCAATATTTCGAGGGTAATCTGCCCTCTTCTTCAGTGTCTGAAATCCAAACCATGACAATTTCATCACCATCAAAGCAAAGATAAACAGCTTGCTAGTCAACAACAACAAGCAAGTGATAATAAACTAGCTCTATAATGAAAGAATAAATAATATTACTAAAACCTCAAACCAAATTCTAGACCTACTTCAAAATAATACCGAGCTAAATATAAATTACATTTTGGACGTACAGTTCCGGCAGAAACTTATATAAGAAGAATTGGTTAATATTAATTATGCACTTCATAGGGCCAAAGTCGGCATCATAATTTCAATCATCCTTTCAAAAACCGAAATTAAATTAGCAACAGAAACTTTGGACAAAGAACTATTATCATTCCAAACAATTGAAGTTTTACTAACACTGAAGACACTAAATCTAACAATTGCATTTTCGATGCATAAACAGAAATTTGCTTATTTGCTAAAGCTCACATGCATTCCCACGAAAGTATACTATTTTGCTGACAATACTGCCTGGAGGCTCCTATTCCACTTTTCTGTGGGAACGAGGTAAATTCGCATTAACTCGTACACTGTTCAATTATTTGCAAACAAATTTCCAAACAGATAAAATGCCACCTACCTACGTCACATGCATATCTGCGCACTTAAACTTAAAATCCCTAAAATCTGCTCAATGCGAACAGGACTAGTTTCATGGCTTACTGAGATAAAAAAAAGGGTCTGTCGCTTAAGGACTATCGTTTAATATGTCTTATCCCTGTCCTGTGAAAGATTTTGAAACTGAATCAAAAAGTCAATCGAGCTAACGTTAATATCACATTCACTGCATTCTTACACCAAAGATAAGTCCGTTGAAATTGCTTTTCTCGTCCTTCTTTGGGTCAATTGAATATATATATATATATATATATATATATATATATATATATATATATATATATATATATATATATATATATATATATAAGTATATATATATATATATATATATATATATATATATATATATATATATATATATATATATCAAGGAATACACGTCTGCTGCTTTCTTGGACTTTGAGGAGGGCTTTTAATAACACTGAGTTTGAGGGAAACATAGACACATTCGGCTGATAGCATTAATTGCGTAGCTCCTTACGAAGAGTTTTGTGACCTATTTTTTTGTCAAATAGTCACTACAAGGCAGAGTTCTTTTCTCCCTGCTAAGCAACATTATGATAAATATTCTTCTGGGAAAGCTAGCTGACATAGCCTGTCGGCTGAAAAGTTACTGTTTAGCCAAATCTGTACCAGAAAAAGAGAGGATAAATCAATTTTTCTGAACTGATCGTTGACTCGAAGCTGTTATGGGTCAAAAACATAGCACTTAGCGTATTCAAGCAAATTCAAATTTGCGGGTTCATATTTTTTTCCCCCTAGTGTAGATGGCAAAAAAAATCTGCTTTCCAGATCCCCGGGTGACCTATCACCACGGGGTATGTGAGGTTTGACTCACTAAAAAAAGAACCATCTACAAGCCCACGAAGTTCCGAGTCCTGCTTCGACCCGGTCGTGCTGACTCACCCATTGGTAACCACGGACTTCAAGAACTACCACAGCTTATGGGTCGGTAAGGCAACCCTCCTCCCGCTTTATACGCAGCGCTTTCTCAACCCACGTTGAGACTGCGCACCAGTTCTCCTCGTTTCGCAGCATTACATCCACGATTGTCTCACGCACTACCAGGCCGATCGTGGACTCAATGGTGCGCCTCAAACTAACGAAGTGACTGCACATAAAGAATGTGTGCTGAGCATCATCAAGCTCAGTCACACAGTACCGGCAGTATGGTGTGACCACCTTACCCATTCTGTTCAGATATTTCCTGAAGTAACCGTGCCCTGTTAAGAATTGACAAAGGTAAAAGTTTACCTCTCCGTGGCTCCGGTTAAGCCAAGGCTCAATAAGACCAATTAGCTTACCCGTCCAGCGTCCTTTAGCACTTAAACTCCAACATTGTTGCCAAAGTTGGAGAGTAAGCGTACGCGCGTGCGCCAGAGCCTCCGTTCTACCCAGCTCTGAGCGAGAGAGGTACCCTTCTTTGCGTTCTCGCGCTAGTAGGTCGATCGGGATTACTCCCGATACCACTATCACAGCCTCTTCTGAGACTGTGCGGTAGCTACAGGCGATACGCAGGGCACCCCTACGCTGGACACTGGCAATGCGCTTCCGGAACTTCTTAGTTCGGAGCGCATCTCCCCAAATTTCGGCGCCATATAGCAAGATGGAATTGGTCGTCACCATCAGCAGTCTCCGTCTCGTCTCATTGGGTCCGTCAACGTTGGCCATTAGCCTACTCAGCGAAGTGACGGCTACTAGAGCCCTGTCACATGCCCTCGGGATAGTCTCGGGTCACTCCCAGATACCTGACCGACTTACTGGTCTGGACCCCGACGGAGCCAACTGTCATGGGTATGACGGTTGGTATCCTCTGCTTCGTCAGCATGACAATCTCTGACTTTGAGACTCCCAGCTGGAGGCCGTGCTCAGTCATCCACCGATCCACCCTTCTCATAACTTGGTTAAGTCTTAGTTATAATATGTACCGCTGCAGTTAAGTCGATAGTTCTTAAGCTGCTTTTAAGGGTATCTACCAACTGATGCTTAAAAAAACGAAGGTTAGCCGCACTTTTGGTGATACGTGCTCTAGAACAGAGTTTGATACTGCTAGAATTTTATCTGAGCCAGATTCGGCAAACTGTGAATTAACTACATCAGTGACTCTTTTTGGTATTTTTACATTAGCACAAACTTAGCTTTCGAAGAAGTTTCGGATGTTGACTACATAGCTGAATGAATTTTGAATTTTGAGTTTACAACTCGCGTTCCTCGTAAGGATGAATGGAATGATGTATCGGCACTCACATGTGGATACCGATGGCTCAAAACTGAATAATTAAATCAACAGTGGTGCATAGGAGAGAATAAACCCAAAAACACTGATTGGAATAAGTTCAAATTGTAGACAAAGCATGTCTTAGTGATTATCAAAAGTCGTCGAAGCCAATATTATCTCAGTTGGGTACCTTGAATCAAGGCATAATAAGTAGCAATAACAAATCTTGCCTGATCAACAAGACCAGAAACAGGAAACCGATGTCTTGTTGAATCAGAAGCTGCAAAAACTCGAGAAAAAAGCAGAAAACTTTCCATTCGAGCTTGTAAGAAGATGAATGAATTGCGTATAGAATCTCACTAGGAGCTTACCGAAATTTGACGAGGACTCCCAAGAGGGAATCTTTCAAATCGTCTTATGAGAAACTGGAACGTACAAGATAGATTTTGCGTATGTTCAAGGTCTTTTAAAATAGCCAAAAAAACGAACATGAACTTTTAAAAATGTCCTTAAATTTAATATAGGGGTCTCTTTAGATTTCACATGAGAGTTACTTTCCGAAAGAATGCAAAAACCCTTTGTGCCTCTGACCGTACTTTCTATATTTCGCAGCGGATGGAGACACAGAGGAAAAAGGTTCTGGAATGAGATCATGCCCTTTACGAATTTCAAATCGTGCTAGAGCTATGGACATATATGTAATAAGAATCACGTCTAGCTTATTATCAAAAAAGGCAACCTTTCAAAGAATCCTTTAATATAACGCATTTGCTTGAAACTAGTTTTTCCCTGATTCAATGACGATTGAAGGAGGCAAAGGAGTAGCCGATGCAAACTCCAGAAGGATAATAGGCCAGTAAAGTCCTGAAAAATCCAAGAGTTTGAGCTGACATATTAAAAACACATAAATTGTATTCAAATTAAATGGTTATTTGAGTTGGTGGCTTGAGGGTTTGCTTTGATGGTTATACTACTTGACGGTTGAGCTTGATGACTTGACAGGTTACTGTTTTTTCTTGATGGTTCTATGGTTTGAAATTATATATTAGATATTTTCTATGGTTGGCATCATAGATCAATGCCATATGAATGATAATTAGGTTTGAAGGATTTGCTTGATGACGTTGTGGTTTGACGGCTTGACGCTTTTCGCTACGTTGAAATTTTGATAGAACGATGCCTTGAAAACATGCTTGAATAGCTAAGAAGCTCGACTATATGATTTGTTTTTTTTTGACCAATTTTATTTTACAAGTATACACTATCAGTTAAACAGCTATAAGATTTAAAGCAAAGTAGGTAGTATTTATTACTTCTCCACAGAAAAAAAAAAACCTTCAAGATATAATTCAGAAGCTCTAACGGTTTAAGCGGCACTTTTTATGGGCTTTACGAAGAAATATAAATCATATAAGGCGCAAAGAGAAAACTTGTGTTATACAGTACTAGAAATACTAGTTACAGAGACGTTTGTGCTATGTTTTTCGAACGACTTTTATCAGCCTCTCAGGACCCAGCTGTTGAAAAAATATTTTCGATATTAGGTCAGAAAAATATTCGCAGTTAATCACTTCAAGATATTTGTTCAATTAAAGCCATTCAATGTCCACTTATAGCCTGATAGCACTGATCTCAACATTTTTATAACCACCCTAACCCGAAATCCATTAATCACACCATAAACCATGTATAAACTATTGAAATGTCAGTCGCACCAATAAGTATTTTAAATGGTACTCAAAACTGGACATGGATGCAGCAGCATCATTACCGATAATGACACGTTAAATTGACATATTGTAGCCGTAATGGTGCTCAAATAATCCTCATCGATTGGCAATCGGGTTTAAAGTTTTTCCATGAATAATCTCTTCGAAAAACCAGATTCAAATGCGGTCAGTTTTCATACTACATATATTGTGTAATATTAAAAACGTTGAACGAACATGTGAACGAGTTTTCAATACTGTTATAAATTGTTGCAAAAACTGGAAAATACGAGTAAATGAAACTATGTACGCGGACATGCTCAGCAGATAGTTAATTCAAGTAAAATTTCCCCAATCGAGTGATCATCGTGAACCGTGTTCACGTGGGTAGCCTTTTAAGGAAATTGCTGGCCGTAAAAATGGATTGAAACCAGATCAAATCCAAATTTTATATGGAAAGTGCAAGTGGATGTGATGTCGGAAGAGCAGCCTGATTAATTGGCTAATATTCAAAAATGCCGTTTGGCAGGCATTGGGAGCGAAGAAGAGTATAATATTTAGAAAGCACCAGCCTCGTAAAAAACTGTTTTAAGTTATTCAGTTTTATAGAAACAAAATCTGGGTAAGTTTCATAGTTCAAAACTATAATTAAAAGTACTTTTTTCACGGGCAGACTAATTACGCTCACGATGACTACTTATTTTATGCGTGTCAGAAGCTTTTAATTAGTTTCGTTTTAGCTAATGATATTACTCGTAAATCTGGTCCATCAAATGCAGATTCCAGAGTAAAAGTTGTTTAGGGATTGATAAATTATTTATTAAGGAAATAACGGTAGGTAGTCATCTAAATAAATCACCATTGATCTGAATTGTTTCCGGTAGATTTCATCTTTACCTCGTTTCGAATAGTGATAATAATTTGTAAACATACAATTTTAATGCAATATTAAATCGAAACCCGAACCGGTAAAAGATATGAAAATCATATTGGCTTAAAGACGCTATTAACAATTTTACATTTGGAAGACAGACGGAATAATGATGCAATATTAATACTGCCCATTTAGGTAGTCCGATTTGTGTGGTCACTCAGAAGTGACCGCATGCAAGTCTGTATGGGGCCGATGCAGTAGCGTTGCAACACTCTGCACAGAAGGGAATTTCTTCAATGTTTACAAAGATTCACAATCATATTATGAAACCCAAGGGAAATAATCTGACGTATGAGTGACGAGAGATCTTTACTCTTAAAACTAAGTAAGTTTGTTTGCTTGATCGATTTTTCAGGTACTTAGCATCCTATTTGTGTGCTAAGAGACTATTCGTCAAATCATAACGATATCTACAAGATTTATGTTTTATGTATTATATGTAGATGTGTTTGATTTTTAATGAATGAAATGTACAGGTTAGGTTAATTTCGACGTCCACCAAATCGGGTATATTGCAAAATCTAGATATAACTACCAACATCGGTAACTTTCGGGACTTTTTCCTAAGAAATGCTTCCATATAATGAACAAATTCAAAATGGAAATAAGCAACAAATGTTTGAATTATCTAAATTAAGAAATTGTTACCGGTGGTAGCACTAAAAATTTTCTGCCAGTATAACTTCTGAAGCAGTCATTGTATTCAAACAAAATGCACAGGTCAATTGGCCTCATCGTGACGCAACTAGACTTCTGGCCAGTGATCTTACTTTAGTAATTTAGTACTGTTCCATTGTCCTCACATCTACAGTACGCACTAATCAATATTTAGCACTATTTAGTTTTCACCAAACTTTGCGCAAGCAATTGCCTAGTGTTATATACTCTCCCATTTTCATTCTTGATAGAAATATTTTTAAAAAATACAACTAAGGATGTTTTTAATTCGGAATTTGTTTTACATATGTTCTCTTTGTCATATTTAAAGTTGATGGGGCTCAGCTGCAAAAACGTTGCTTCCACAAGTAATTGAAAAACTATGCAAATCAAAAGGCAAGTAAATTTTGGGAATTTCAAAACCAATTCAACATTTAATCCCACAAAGGTTTTAAACCCAGCTTTACACGGTGGCTAGCTTTACAGCAGTGGAAGCAAGGAAAGCATTGCTTCCCTTACATTTGGCCGACATAAATTTTCAATTAATTGTTTTTTTTTTCGAAATCGTGAAATAATCGCGCATAAACATCTATTAAAAAAAATCTCAAATCAAATTGTCAACATCTCACACATTTGATGTGGAAACACCACAGAATGAAAATAATGAAAGAACAACCACGGCTTGGAAGCAACGTAAAAATTGCATCTACGAGCGTTTATTTAACCCCATATTGGAAGCAATGAAGATGTTGCTTCCTAGGGGATATTATCTTCCCAAGAGAGAGACTCAGAGCGGAGCCAGAGCATATATACTGATAAATTGCACGGAAAGCGCATGGTTTGCGATATAAATGACTACATTACCCCATAAATTGCGAAAAGTAGATAGCAGTACCCGATTTCGAAAATTGAAACAAGTCAAAAAATACCCCGCCAGCGGCATTGCTACGATAAGATACGTTCTTTCATTCCCACTAGGCAATATACTTATACTTTGCAAAAACACCTTTTTAACGATTGGCATTTTATGCAATATTAATTTTCTTAAAACCTAGTCTGTGTATTAAAATGGTCGGCAATAACATAATTGACTCGGAATACTATTTTCGATACCGTGTAGAGAATAAGAAGAACATCTCTGTTACTTATATGGCATCCAATAACGACAATGTTGGCTGTTGGCAGTGAATATTCACTGCATTTATTATTTCTTGATGGGGTCTCACGTGTCATTGGTCGATTGTCAGGGCCGATAATATGCTTCTCTCACTTTCGCATATGATAAAGTGAACTCATTTGGTTTTGGCTCTTTTTAGGCATGCATTCACATTTTGTATCATGGCCGAGAATATGTTTTTCTTACTTTTGCATACAGAAAAACGTACTTCTTTTGTGCGGCCTCTTTCAGGCGCCAGCTGATCTGTAAACCCTCAACATCATACCCTTCTCACCCGACGGAAAATATCGCGCTTTCCGTGCTATTTATTAGTCTATATGCTCTGGCGAAGTTGCAAACACATGACTACTGTGGAACTTATTTCTGCGTTCCTCTCACTAGAAGCAGGGTAAATTGTTATTGTTATAATTTTGCTTTGCTTGTACAGATTTTTGTGAATGAAAAATGCTTGTTATGAGCGAATTGAGTTGCAAGATGTGGCAAGCGTTGCCAGACGCTGTGGATTCGATAAGTCGTTATTTTATGTGTTTTATTTATGATTTATATCATGACATTATTTTTTGTATGTTCTATTTTGTATAGAAATTTTTATAAAGGTGTTTTCAATTGGCGAAGGCTTTTAGTCACTTGTAGTCTATAGGATTTGGTAATCATATTGCATGGTAGTAAAAGGTGAAGCTGTAGACTAGAATTGTGTCGAATTGAATGTGTAAAAACACTGTGTAAAATTGCATGATACTTTTGATTGATATTTGAAATAGTGAAAGGTTGAAATAGGTGAATGTCTTTAATTGTTCTGTAGGTCAAAATTTTAGAATTTGTCAACTTATTTAATTTTTATTTAATTGGATCTCGGTAATTTGCTGAAAAAAAGGACATCATCAACCAGGATCGATCGAAACCGAATTCTTAAATTGTCTCTATAACAACTACTCGGCAGTTTGATCGCGAAATTGATAAATGAAAAACTCGGAACGGATTATCGGTTGTAATATCAAACAAAAATAATTTTGCTGGTCATGTGTGCTATTTTCAAGCGTTTCAGACATGTGGCGAAATATCGGATTTTGTAATTTAAATAATGCTAAAGCTGTGAACAGGCTTGGTACAAATATCATTGATCATTTGAATTCAGTCCTTTTACTTTCCAAGTTTGATTCCGGTGATTTGAAGAATTGCTGAGTAGGCAATATGAATATTCAGTGATATTGCTCACAGTTAGGAGAAATTTAGAAACAACGAAGATTCTAATAAACATTGTGTGTCATTAGGTCTGTTCGCGTACCTGAATCTATTATAATATATTAAAATAGATTCGCAGAAAGTCGTTTTTGTACTTTTGCTGCAAGCCAAATTTTGGAGCAAAAAGAAGCCAGCTGCCAAATTCTGTTACTGCTGCAGTTTGCTGAAGTACGCGAACAGACCTATTTAGAATGCCAAAAAGAAGCATTACATAGTCATAATGAAAATGTGTATTCCCGCAATAGGGTTAAATCACTTAAAGACAATAAATCTTTTGACAGTACATATCCGATAATTGCCAGGTCACTTGGACCAAGCAAAAGTTTTTTCCGGAACATCAAATTATGTTCATCATCAGTTTTCAAAAAAACATATTGAAAGAGATTGGTAAGGAAATTCAGAAAAGCAAATGCATAACAATAATATTAAATAAAAGAACTTATGTATCATATCGATCACAACTTTCAACAACCTTTGGTTACATTACTTCTTCCAAACTTTCATAAATTCCACAGATGTTTCTGATAACCAAACTGCGTCTCGTTCCTTTAACTTTGTTTTGCACATTATCCGAAAATTCAAAGCCTTGAGGAGCCTCTGTAATATCTGCCAAAACAAGTTTCACGGGAATTGAGAACGAATTATGGTCAATTTGTGTGTATTTTCATAAGATAACAGAATGTCTACTCTCACGTTCCCGTTAGTAATTCCTGGGTGCTTTTATAGAGGGGTTCTATTACACGTAACGAATTTGCGGAAAACGTAATCAATCATGGACATTAATCAATTGCTTCCCTTCGGTAAATTGTCACGCCACGCCACTGCTTTACAGCAAGCTGTCACCCGTGTAAAAGAACATTCTGATGGCCTTTTCCACTACTTCTTGATAGAAGCTTTAAATAATAAGGGCCGAAATATGTTTATGTTCTGACTATGATTGCTATTCTGCAAGTGTCTCGGACACGGTGATTCTTATTTTTTTGTCTAAAGTGTAAAAAAAGTGTCTCGAATAAACAAAATATTTCAGTCAAAAAACAGAAAACGCATGTGCTTCTCACGAAAATGGATCATGTTTATTTTGAACTTCTGAAGAAGAGGTATGTCGCAACAGAAATTCTGTATCAAGTACTCATTTATATTGTTATTTCTTTGTCACTGATACTTTTGCCTGATACATTTTGTCACTGATACTTTTGCCCACTGATACTTTCGGTCACTGATATAAACTTTTTATGACTGATACTTTATATGACTGGTAATTTTCATAACTTTTTATCACACAAACGACAGCGCCCTCAAACAGATCCATTCATTCAAATTTTATGCATGTATTCTGTATACGCAATTTACCAAGAGATGGGCTGTAACAAGAATTGTCTGTATCAGATACAAGTTGATCACAGATGCTTTTTCAACGAACAATGACATGGTAAGTAGAGTAATCTTCATAAAATCGCGCCATCTAAATCGTACGCTCGTACGCTTTACAAGTCGGGAACTTTTCCAAAAAGATTGTTTTTGAAGATGCATGGACTACATGAGAACTAAAAAATATTTTAGCTTGTGGCTGACTTTGATTTGGCTAGGCGTGAATAAATGTACCACAATGATGGTTGTTACTAAAAATACCTGATAGATTTTGGTTGCATCATTTCAGTGACATTCTGGATCAGTTGAAACAATACAAACATTCTCTATTCTGAAGAATTTCGTGAGGCCAGAATACATTAAGACAGATATCAACAATTTATTTATTTGTGAGATATCAACAATATATTTTGCGGGCTTGAATTTGAAAACATTGAATGACTAGTGAAGCCAATAAAATAACTATTTCTGAAGTAAAAACTAATACCCATATTCAGTTTTTCTATAGAACTTGATGTTCAAATAATTTATCAAAGAAAAGTTAAAATTATTGCAACTGTTGCAATAAGAAAAAAAAAACAATAACCTTTCGGTGAATTATATTAAGTTGCGTATTTTATGGTGTTCACAAAAGCTGTTAAGCTTGGATTCCGTAGAAAGAACTTTTCATAAAACAGATCAAATGTTCGCGTGATCTCTTGAATATATGAAATTTCAAAATTTTAAGTCGAGATTTCTATTACGAGAAAGGATGATCGACTAACTTGAAATGCTACATTTGCAGTTATTATTAAAAATTTAATTTGATACTTCCCGAGAATTTTCGCGACATTGTGCAATACTCTTCACCACGTTACTGTAGCTAAAATATGGATGATTCAAATTTAGTACTATTTCATAAAATTCAGTACTATTTGAAGCTAGACTTTAGTACACATTTTTAGCGAAAAGTGAGATCCCTGCTTCTGGCTGTGGTGTTAATAAAGAGTTGTCAACAATGCGTATTCGGTGATTTTTGTATTAAGGGAGGCTTCAGTCAAATTTCAATGTGATGAAAATTATGAAAATAACCAGTATTTCGATTTTCGAAATTTTGATTAATATGCGTGTGGCAGCTCCGAAGTCTTTCTAGCCCTACAACTTTCTGCACAGCTATCGGATCAACATGAAATTCAATGGAAAGTTTGATTCCCAAATAGAGTTGGTCCAGTAGACTTGTAATGGTGACTACGATTTGGTCACTTTTATTCTGAGAAATGGTATTATTAAATTTTCATATGCTTAGTGATCTGGCCTTGAGTGAACAATTTGATTTCGTAGACATTTCAACCGAATGAAATCTCAAAAAAAATGAAAAGTTTTCCTCTGCTTCCCTTCGAAGATTGTCTTTCTAGCTATGTACTAGATATTTAATTTTTTTTTAGTGTAAATAGTCGAAAACTGTTTTTTCTGAGAATGTCAGTTATATATTATCAAAGGACAGTTATATCGTATACAGGGGCGTGCACTTCATATAGGCACAAAAGCACTGCCTACCCTGCTGTTTTGCTTTTCTGTTTCGATATATTTATTTTACTAATATATCTATCTACAATCCAATTCTAAAATTTTGGTTCAAAATTGAAAAATGAATTGAAAATAATTACGTGTATCTGGCAACTACCTATATTTCATGCTCTAATTACCTCATTTTCGATTTCGCAAGCATAGTCCAGCAAAATAAGAACAAAAAATACCCAAATATGAGTGTTGGAAGGCATGCAGCCTCACTGCCTTTACCTTACGCACACCTTCACATGAATTTCGTATCGATACACTACGCCCAACTGCTCTCAGCTACAACAGTATGTGTAAGATGTAGTACTATTTGATATGAGCCAAAGGCATGCCTGCCTTCATGAATTTCAGGAGAAATGATACCATCGCTGCATGACATCAATGCTCGCTGCGCAAGGAGAAGTAATTTGCAGCTATGCAGCACAAGTGCACGACGGTGCTGACAAGTGAACAGCCACACTGCACAGGCAAAGTTTTCATTATGCGAGGGAGTTGCCAGCAGAAATACTTGCATAATATAAATCTATTTTTGATATAAAATGTAAGTGTTAGCTTTGTATATTAGTCAAGTGTTAGTATTATTTTTGTACATAGTCTCAGATAGGAAATTTTAAAAATTATAGTTTCCTGGATTATTAATAAAAAAGTCACCCATTTTTTCTCGAGATTTAGAATTTCGATAGGAAAATTCTACTTTAAGTACCAAAATTTGGGCAATGTTTGCCAATTTTTTAAAATGACAGCCATACCTTTAAAGTTTTGAGTAACATTGCTGTCTCATTAGTTCTTGAGTAGAGCGTATTTGCACTGCGTGACAACGGTTATAATATAATAAAAGTTATTATACATTGAGAAAATTAAATCAACAAATAAATGAAGTGTACTAAAACTCAGAGTTTTCAGCATCAGTGTGTCGTTTGTGTGAAAGCGTATGCGCATCAAAGTTTATGGAGTTTAGGCTCTTAATCCTTTCATTCGGAAACAAATATCGAATTGTCTCAGCAGGCCAAATGACGCCAGAGTTAGATTTAACTAAAAAAAGGGAATGCTATTCATCAGTTTAATCACAAGTATGATGATAAATTTACTTGACTGAATGCCTGCAAACACACTAACCGTTTTTTTTTTGTTTACCGTGTATTATATTCGCCAGCACAAAAAATATGTGGAATGACACTGAATATGTAGATTTCTCAAAGACCGATAGACACTGAAGCAGACAGCAGATTATCCTCGAAATGTAAATATCGGGCAAGAAAATAAAATACATGGAAAATCGGTGTAGCTGCGGTACAGGCTAAGTAATACCATTAGTGCATAATAAATAAACGTTGGGCCGGAAAAATATAAATAAAATAACACCAAAAGAAGCAGCAGGCAAAAATAGTGAAATTTTCTTTGTTAATTGAACTTTAAGTTAGACTAAGAATAACTAAGAATAACATAAATACAAATATTTAAAATTTAAAAAAACATTTTCAAATCATTTTCGTTTGACTGCTATGTTTACTTCTAAGAGTATGTGACTGCCTACCCGGTGCAAATTGTTTATGCACGCCACTGATCGTATATATGGCTAAAAGAGTGCTTAAGCAGGCAATGCATGATAACTTCTTGAGCATCGAGGTTTCAATTTGTTCTAACTAACCAAAATCCTTTTAGTCATATATCCGTTCCCTCAAGCCCAACTTCTCTGTTCCTGATTCTTTGTATGTTAATGATGTTATTGTTTCCAATCCTCAGGCTATTTGCGATTTATTTGCTACCTTCCTTCCACCTCCTTTGACCCTAGAATGGTGCCGATGAGTAAATTTAACTCACATAGGGTATACATTACGTCGCGCAGCAGCCAGTTGGCCACTCCGACTGCCATGAGGCTAGAAGCTATATAATCATTTTATGTTTAGTGATAAAATAAAAAATGTACATAATACTATTGTTGTCATCTTTTTAGTAAAAACATGTACATAAAATCATCCAAAAATTTACCGTACCATTCCAGGGTTAAGAAAAAACCCACTAAACACCTCTGTAGCTTCTGTTTTCTCCTGTTCCTTTCCACTAATTCTTTGGAAGTTGAAACGTTTATCCATACCTTAGATTCTAAGATGCTAGTTCCGGGCCTGATGTATTCCCAATATGCTTGTCAAATCTTTTTCAACATTAGCTTTGCATCTAGTGTATTCCCTTCTTTATGGAAATTCACCAATATTTTCCCAATCTTCAAATCTGGTGACTCATCTGCTCCTACACTCCTGTTTTTGTGAACTCCTTGAACGTCTTGTCTTTAATAAAGTTTATTTGCTCCTCAGCACCATGGTTTCGTCAAGAGCCGCTCTACTACGATTAAGCTTTTGGTGTTTACTTATTTTGTTGCTTCTGCCTTCGATTCAACGTCAAGTTGATGTAACTTATACGTGCTTTTCAAAGGCTTTTGATTTGTGAACCAGAATCTGCTGCTCAATAAACTTAATGGATTTGGTATATTTACTCTCATTCCCTCCTAGTTTTCCTCCTATCTTCATATTGGTCATTGCAGAGCCACTTTAAACGGTTCTATATCTTCTCCTATGTATTCCACATCCTGAGTTCTTCAAAGGTATATTCAAGGTTCCTTGCTTTTCATACTGTTTGTCAATGACCTTCCTTCTGTTATAAATTCCTGCTGTCTATTGTAACTCTATTCTTCGTATGTCCTCGTTGGAATCGCGTGGATTGTTCCTGGATGGGTGTTGTCCTTTCAAACTTTGTCAATGCTTTTTTTGGTCAGATCATGGTTCCCAGACAACCAGACGTGAATCTAGTTCTCTTTATCGATCATCGGGGGTTTTTGCTATTCCGTTTTGTACGTACGAAATTTAATTTTGATTTGCCTTTGTTGGGCTTCTCAGAATGCATAATGCTTTTAAGCTTGGTCCTCTTCCACAATGTTTTTTAAATTTCAAGAATGTGTTGAAAATTTTATCTTGAATTGCAATTTAACCTTAGTTTTATTTTTGTCGTTGGTTTTAAAATACTTA
The DNA here is from genome assembly GCA_947369275.1 of Nemotelus nigrinus. NCBI lineage: Eukaryota > Metazoa > Arthropoda > Insecta > Diptera > Stratiomyidae > Nemotelus > Nemotelus nigrinus. Next base: position 78,448,248 of record OX376375.1, read on the forward strand.
ATTCTTCCTTTTATTTCTTTTTAAATTATTATGTTTCATTTTCATTCTTGTCGCTGTAATTGAAGAATATCTGTAGCGCAATGGTTGATAAATAAATGAATAAATGAACTAATAATTAATACCAGCATTCTTACTAAAAACTTGGACCACATCTTCATTCTGGAAAAGTGAACGTTACCCATATTCTAATCAGAAATCTAATTTCATTTCCTCTCATCGGTTGCTGAAGATTTGGACATAACTTATCTTCACATGGTTCCAGATTTCTTACCAGGATTTTACTAAGATAAAAATATTGTGATCCAACCGCAAATAAAAAAGTATTTATAGGATACAAAGGATGTGTTTTTTTGAAGGGTTTTGATTTCAAACTTGATTAAAACAAAAAGTATCAGTTGGATCTATACATTAACTTTTTGAAGATGATCTTGTGCGAATAACCAACGCGATTGCCTTTCAAGATGCCGATTCTAGGGGCTAGATTTCCGACCACTTTTTGAAGCAACTGAGGCCATATATCATCAATGACGCGAGATATATTGGCTTTTAAAGCGTCAGTCGTTGCTGGTTTATCAGCGTAGACCAATGACTGCACTTTACGGTACAAACTGCAAGCTCTCGTTGCTTATCTGACGAGTCCATTTCTGGAGATAACTCGATTTCTGGATTTCGTCTCGAATAAGTCGATGGTTGCGGTCGCTGTTTTGCTCATATCCATACGATGTAAATTCGGGAACGAAAACTGATTTAACTTCGCTCTGTACCGGTCACAATTGACAGTAACGTGCTCACCGTGTTCATAATATAAGAAGTCTGGTCCTATAATTACACCAGCATGCAGTGCTCACCATAAAGTGCATTTCTGTGGATGCAACGGCATTTCTATGACTTGACGGGGATTTTCCTTGCTCCAGATGTGATAATTTTGCTTATTGTAATGCCAGAAATAAGCCTCGTCGCTGAACCGTAAAACAGCAACAAAATTTCCCCGTAAAACAGAGGGTAAACTTATATTTGAGGTTCGGCCCATTATCCGAACGTGCTACGCATCCGATGGTCATAAGCTTTAACTATTGCACCAATTAAGTTTTATAAGGCTTTAGACCCAAACCCTTGCGCAAAATTTTCCACAAAGTGCACTGACAAATCCTAACTTCTTGCGTACTCCTGTGAATCGACAAATCTGCAATATTCTTTTCGGACCGCACTGTTCTCAACCTTGTCGTTGGCCTACGGTCTAGCAACTTGAAATGGTTGCGAAAAGTGGCACTCACATGGCAAACAGCATGTGCTGATGGACGATGATGCGATCCATAAAACTCACGAAGCAATCTTTGAATTTCCACAACTGAAGATTGATTTCGGAAATAAATTTTCACGATTTGTAAACGCTGCTGTAATGTTAATCTGTCAATGACAATTTGTCAGATTTTATTGAGTAAAAATTACAGTGATATTGACAGCTGTTATTAACTCATTAGACAGTGGTGAGTTTTAAAACGGGGTTCCTGTAAAACGGTACTATAGCGCAAATAAGATAAACTATAGTGGTGCCGAGCAGAATGTACCACACGGTTGGACTGATCCGGGACCTTAAAAAAGAGTTACTCCAAGAGTGTGTGTGTGTGTGTGTGAGTTGGGGGAGAGGCGCATTGGCACCTCTAAGCACTCAGGCCAAAGGACCCATTGTACTCATTTCCCCCTGCGTACCATATTTTCTCAGACTTCTTGATAAAGTCTTTACTCCAAGAGTAAAGAACTAATAAAATGATTTCAGAAAATTCTAAAAGTGTCAAGGACAAAAAATTTAAGTAGTCTCAGTCAAATAAGAAAACTTTTCACTTCTAGCTGATTGAACGCTTCATATACGCTCCTCAATTGCATTTTACTTGAAAATTTCGGAAGAAATTGATGATTTATGTTTGATAAATGTTGAAGTAAAAAAAAATTGTTCTCCTAAAAATCATTCATTCAGATTTGCAGCTTCGGTTTTAAACAATTTTTAGATGTAATTTATTTCTTTACTTACTAATACTTTTTTATGTTTTCAGGTAAGTCACATCTACAAAATTCTTTAAACATAAATATAGCTGATATGTTCTCGGCGTGCTTGGTAAGTACCAATTTTTGATCAAATAACAATTCATTTGATTATTTTTCACGACAGTGAAAACAGTGAACCTGAGATAAAAAAAAATGAATATATAATTTAGGTTGTGTTTTTAACATATACGAAAGCAGAAAACATAAATTTTTTTCACAAATATTTTATTTGTTATTTACAACTTTTTACAAAACTTTTTTTATACTCAACAAAATTAAACTCGACGATTTTCTTCAACTCAAGCTAACATGACAGTTATTCAGTTGTCAAGTATACTATACAGTTTGTTAACTTTGAATACAATTAAAATTTAAATGGTATCGTGGTAAGGCAAGAGATTTGTGGTGAAATATGAATTCGAACTTGAGCGAATAATTTATAAAATTTGCTAATGGTACGGTTGGACTGGATAGAGTTGATCTTCGTTTGTAAGTGCACTTGAAAATTCATTTCAAAATATTGAGTTGAAATGCTATTCAAGTACATGAAGGCAACTCATCCATCGCTTGGATTTTTTTTTTGGCTTGTGCAGAAGTCATTCATTCATATTTCACACGCTTCTAAGAGCTAGGTTTCGAAGGTATTTCCGTGTAGGCGGAATTTGTTCCAGTTGACGAATGTTGGCACTTGAGTACGGCTTTTAGGCACGGCGTGCAAGTTTTGGTCGTGGGTTGGTTTTGTTTTGTGTTTGAGCATCTTACAACTAGTATAAAAAAACATTAAACATTGGTGTATCACAAGGTGGGCTCACGCCGGGACGCTTAATATCCGTGCTGATGGTGCTCATCATGACCGATTGAACCGTGACTGGATAGTTCGGCTCCACCGTGTCCTCCGAAGCTGGATGAGCTGTAGCTGTAGCTGGTGCCTAGGCCGGCACCGTGACCACCTCCGTAACCACCTCCGTAACCACCTTCATAACCACCTCCATAACCGCCTCCATATCCGCCGCCATATCCACCGCCGTAACCACCCTCAAGACCTCCTCCATGACCTCCTACAAGACCTCCTCCGAGACCTCCTCCAAGACCTCCTCCAAGACCTCCTCCAAGACCTCCTCCAAGGCCTCCTCCAAGACCTCCTCCGTATCCTGAGCCACCAGCGTGAATATCAACTGCTACTGGGACTGGAACTTTGTATGGGACTGGTCGTTCGACTGTTACTGGAACGTGCTTGGTAATGTGAACTGGGTAAGGACGGTCAACTGGAATTTTAACTGGGACTGGAACTGGTCGCTCAACTGCAACTGGGACGTGTTTTTCTACTGGGTAGGGCTGTGGGACTGGAACCTTGACTGGATATGGGCGGTCAACTTGAACATGGACTGGGTATGGACGATCGACTGGAACATGGACTGGGTATGGAACTTTTTTCTCAACTGGGTATGGGACTGGTCGCTCGACTGGAACTGGGTATGGTTTTGGAACATGGACCGGGTATGGGCGATCAACGTGAACCTTGACTGGAACATGGACGAGTTTCTCGACTGGGTATGGTTGTGGTACATGAACTGGAACCTTGACTGGGTATGGGACCTTCTTTACTACTGGGTAGGGCTGTGGAACTGGAACATGTACTGGAACATGGACTTGCTTTTCAACTGGGTAGGGTTGAGGAACGAGCACCTTGACTGGGTATGGACGATCGACTGGAACATGGACTGGGTATGGAACTCGCTTTTCAACTGGGTATGGTGCTGGGATATGCACTGGTACTTTGACGATTTCCTTAACTGGATATGGAATGTGTTTCACAACTGGGTAGGGTTGTGGAACTCCTACTTTGACTGGATATGGAACGTGTTTTTCAACTGGAACTGGAATGTGCCTTTCGACTGGGACGGGGATAGCGACTTTCTTGACGACAGTGATGGTTTTAGTGTGTCCACCGAATCCACCGTATCCTCCTGAGTAGCCACCATATCCTCCACCAAGACCAAGGCCATGTCCTCCTTCGAGTCCACCGCTATATCCTCCACCAAGATGTCCGCCACCGAGATGTCCTCCTTCGAGTCCACCGCTATATCCTCCACTAAGATGGCCACCGCCGAGATGTCCTCCAAAGTTGCTACTTTCGTATCCCGATGCGAAATCGTGTCCAGAGAATCCACCACCAACGCTACCGTAGTGGTCGAATCCACCACCGTATCCAAAAGCAGAGTGGAAAATGCCGCGTTTCAATTGTTTTTTGTCAGCGGGCTCAGAAGCTTCTTTTGCCTTTTTCTTGCTTTCGGCCTCAGCACTGGCCAAGACAACCAATGCGAAGACGAAACCGAATAAAATCTGCAAATAAAAAAAGACTCAATTAATATCTGACATTAACGATTCAAAACGGTATTGTTTTTATTACTCTACGGCAAACGCAGCATGACTCAATAATGTAATGAAAGCAAAAGTTGTTTTCAGTAAGCAGCGTACGTATCATTCAAAGTTATTCAATGCAAGTACTACTTCCACTAGATCGGCCATATTAGTCGTGTTAAGTTGATCTGCTCGTATCAAATTACCACGTGAGTTGAATGCAAAGAAATGAAAACTGACGGCACTGGGCCATTCGATATTCTGAGCATGACTGCGTATCTCACATTGAATGGCCACTACAGCAGTTACGTTTATTAGAAAATTTCACTGGAATTTAATATTGTTTTCGATCAAGATCCCCTGTCCAACCAGCGTTATTGTCATTTGCTGTTAACGCATTACTTTCATTGATAGAGCTTGTTAGCTTTTCGATTGCATTTCGTTTTCATTGGCGCTTAAACGCCAGAGTTATAAACTTTTACTTTTCACGGTAGCGCATTAAAGCGTGAGCCGAGCTCAATGAACGTAGCTGTAGTTCGATCTTGAAAAGAATTAAGAAACTTCATGGGTTACATGTTTGACTAATTCTTGATGGCTTCGATTGGGTGATTAAAATCTGATTTAGCTCGGTACATTGTCTTTCGCAGAAATCTGTTTAGAAGTGCCCAGAAAAAAAATTGTGAAACACAAGCTTGCGTGTAGGCTGTCATGCATGTCATATGTATCGCAGAAAGATCAACGACAGCGAGATTCGAATACCTGCTGAGATGACGAGAGATAAAGACGTCTCATGCGTAAGTAATGCAATTTTCCGCCGGATTTGGAAATTCGGCTGTTTTTTACGCTCGACTGATAATTGCATTTGTGGGGCAAGATATTTTGAAGGTCGATCGCTAACACGAACCGGAGTTCGATGATTTCGGCCTCTGGTGCACAAGGTATTGAGTAATTTTCGATTGAAGTTGAAACGGTTGTGCATTGTTGTTATTGACGCTGATCTCTGAACAATATTTTCACAGATTGTAGCTAATTGAGCTGCTAATGCTGGTTTGGATGTTGTTTGCACATGCATACATATGTATGTTAGGAAATGCACTATGCAATCAGCTTAGATTCAATAATTTGGGAGATGCTCATGGCTCTTATTTCAATGGCCTGGATTGACAATAATTTGTCGCGTAGTAATTATTTGTAGTAATTATCTCAGATTGGTCGATCAGGATTTCCTGTGTGGCTCTAATATTATAAAATATTTTTCCTGCATGGTTGTAAAAAAAATCACAACTGATTAGCAAGCGGAGATAAGTTCTTTTTTAGTAAGGCGGCAATAGTTTGATAGCAAGAAGATGTGCTTATCGAATGCATGTCTAAAAATAATTTTCCCGCTCTCAAACAAACATTGAATACGTTGATTGGATTTGTTTCGATGAAAAAGTTAAATTATCATTTCAAAGTATTCGTTTGGAGCCCAGTTCTTATGGAACGCGGAAAACAGGAATTCGTCAAAGATTTGATGTGTAGGACACTAGCAAGAATATTATAATGAATAGTAAAAAACTTTGATGTTCTTATCCAAATTGCTTCCACAAAGCGACAAAATCAGCTAAAGATAAGTCTCTCGTTCCATAGAGCCAACAAAATAATTTCACTGAATCATTCCGAGAAACGTAAATAATCCAATGTTAAGGAGTAGGAATGTCCCAATTGCAGAATATCACTTGATCAACTTTTCACTTTAATCACCGCGTAACTTATTAAATATTCACAAAATTCTGGAAACACCGCTCAATTAAATTCAAAAGAAAGATTTACGTACCATCGACTTCATTTTGTCACAGGCTAATTTAAAGTTGGTTTAAACAATCTCAAGGGTTACTTGCTTGAACCCACAAACTGAACTGGATGATGATGGTTAGGTAGCGGCGGCTTTTATATGTTTACTCAAAACTCTTTGGTTCGTTGAAAAAATCTTTCAGCATATCAGTGACTTTAGCTATGTAACCGATGTGAAAATGGACATTGCAAGTCAATGGTGGAATACCACACCATCATCAACGCTATTAGTAGCAGCAAAGCAACAACAACTCGGCAATATGTTATATTGTGACTGCCACCGCTATCACCACCACCGCCTTCCGTATCCCATATCGTCGTCAACGACCAGCATTCACCACCGAATGCGCTCCAAGAAATCCGCTTGCATGATTTACTTTCCCCCCAAAATGCTGGGAATGTGTTAGTATGCCACCAGGTATACTTCTCAGGGGTTACTTTACAACGTTGAGAAAAAACCGACTTACGATTGACTTCGGGTCGCAAAAGAGCCAATCCAACTATATAGTTTGAATAGTCCGCGGCAAGTCACTCTCCCTTTCGATGGACGCCCGCTCTCAAGAGACAATGCATTGCAAAAGCAGAAACTGTATCTACAAGCGAATGCTTAGCTCCACTCACAGTTGCTTGGTTTTTCTTACTCTCAGTTCGCAGATGGGCTTAGTTGATCGCGATTGCATCTTTTTGCAATGTTTATACCTACAGCTTAAGATATTTGACTGATCTTTAGTGGCTACTACACAAACCGTTTCTTCTACTACGCGGCATTGCTCGCGACTCACGTCGACGATGACGAACGGAAAGAACGACGGACCCGGCAACAAAAACACGTGCATTTTTATCGAAACAGTTTAAAGTGTAAAAATAGTAAAATTATTTGACCGCCACATAATTTTAAAGAGGTTTTTAGGCCTATAAGTGTGTGAATTTGACTCTTATGAAAAGAATAATTTTCCCGTGAATTTCAATTCAGTGGTTTACCTTACCGTTTATTACTCGCCAGTCACATTTTCCAGAATATCTAGTTAAAGTTGATTTAGTTAAACTCTAACTGCTTCCAATGATTTTAGTGCCAATTCTAAATTTAAAATTCCTGATTAGACATAAATCAATATCGTCTCTATTGCATCTTGTTTGCAATAAATTTTGCTAGCTTGCAACTTATTCTGAGTTTCAATTTTCTATTGTATACATTCTATGTATTAATAGTTTCCAGTTGAATTGGTTGTACGATTCGGGAAAATCTATTTCATTTCCAAATGGAGTAAACAGCTACCAGGTCTACATTGTGAAACCGACAAGGTCTGCGAGGCAGTGGTGCTAATTTCCATTGTTAGAACGTGTATTGTTAGTTTCATTGCGAAAATTGCACTTTGTTGTGTCAGTGGCTTTCAAGTGAATGCATAGTTTATTTCAAAGTTTTGCTGTGGATGTTGACAATTTTAAATCAGTTCCTATAAAATATGTATAAATATGTAATTTCGAAATTTAAAAATTAAATGAGCGGAATGTTACGTTTGTCGCCTTTGATGATATAATTTTACGTTTAGTTTTTCGGATCTAGTTTAAGTATGTTGTTTTTTTCGGTTGAATATTGACTGAAAATAACAATTTACTGTTAGAGGCTGTGCAATAAGTAAACAAATAAAATTATTGTCAATTTTTTTCTATATTAAAAAGTAAACTGACTTAGAGGCTTCATTATAGATGCTCGGTGTTGTTGATATATTGTTTGCTGTTACTTTCACTAAGTGATTTCAAATTTTTGATTTTGGTCAGTTGAAGATTATTTAAGATTAAAATAAAATCAAAAATGCTAATTTATTCCATCGACAACATGAAATAGGTTCAACCTTGATATTGCTAAATAATTGATCTTTTACCTGTAAATTGCCTTTAAAAATGGAAATGAGTTTCAGGCATTTAAATGGATTACTGATTAAGATGATAATGTTGAAAATAATAGTTTTTAAGCAGTTTGTTTCGCATATTTTTGTTTAAAATAAAGATAGAAATAATAAATGCAGAAAAATGTTTTGAATTATTATTATTCATTCAGACTTTATTTTTGTAAAAAAGCTCGAATAATCTCAAAGCTGAGCCCACAATGTCTATTGTTTACATAAATAGCAGAATATGGGCTGAGTACTAACTAAATGAAATTTTTATGTGGCGCACCCAAATAGTTCCATATTTTACAAGTTGACTGATCGATCAATTATGTCTGCCGTTCTTAGTTGTATTGTGTCTTGTATTTTTTCTTGCCAAAAAAAATCCGTACTTATGTTTAAAGCTTAAGGGAGCCCGGTAGCTTTGCTCGCTAAGGCGTCAGGCTGAAAAACGTCGTGCTATGGGCCTGCGGGTTCGAATCCCGCCAGTGCTATGGCTGTAAGTGTGAATGCGTGCGATTGTCTATGAGGGTGGCAAATGGGTCCAAACTAATGGCCTAATGCTGGCCGCGTTCCCGGCAGCCCTCTTCACGAACCTAACCTAACCTATGTTTAAAGCTTACTATTGGATTGGTTTTGCCCGTGATATTGGTAAACCCTCACCATTTTTGTTATGAACCATTTGCCTTTTATAATGCTATTTTCCAGAAACTTAGCCCCTGCAATAGAAGAGAGAATCCTTAGATAGACTTAAGCCACTTACGCATCTCAACATGAACGCGAACGCGTTGAGGCGAGTTCGTATGAGCCATCAAATTTTTATGTCTAACTAACGCGCGGCAAACTGTTGAAGCTGGGATCGAGACTGTTCGTCTGCCATCCACGACTTGTCGGTACTTTAAAAATAGTTTGTTTTCGGTGTGACAGCTATTTGAGTGATTTGTGTTGCTGCGATGCACAGGACATGCTTTCCAAACACACGAAAGCAACTAAAACACTAATACGTTCCTTATATTAATCGGTTTCGTTGAATACCTAGGTTGATTTTTCCGAACTTACGTTTTCGTCTTCATCTTCAGCTTGTTATGACAGATTGTGACGTCAGCAGAGTAGCTGAGCTATTCTAACAGCTTGAAACAGTCCAAGACGAGGTATCCGAAATCGTTGGCTTTGCTTTGTTACATTGGCTCAAAACATCAACAAGCCAACCAAAAGTCAAATCAGAACGCGACTTTTTCAACTGTTATCCAGGAGAGCAATGCCAAGACGTAGATAACTGAATTCTGGCAAGCTCAACCTGGTCTGTCGCCACATTCTGTTATACCAAGTTGTAGATGAAGTCAAAGACGTCCATTTGGAAAGGCCCAGAGTCATACGAAGTAGAGTTGGGTCATACTAGGATTTTCACATACTAAGTACAACTAGTACACGTAAAAAAAAATACCGGTTCCAAATACCTGTTCCAAAGATACTAGCAAGTATTTTTTGAAGTATATATACCATACATGCAATACATATATGCATACAATACATACGATTTCCAGTGATCTAATGAAACGGTATTATATGCCCTCCCCCACCCTTCAGACACAAAATTCCCAAGCTAAAATGGTGATGCTGCAAGATGACCTTCAAAGGATACCGAGTCATTAGACAGTGCATCTTTTCCGTAAATTTCCAATGGTCGGCTATTTATTGTAAGTCTTTCTCTAGTCTAGGAGCCATCTAAGGGAAAACAATCAAATTCAATCAATATAATTTGACTTTCATTTTATTATATGCACATAGCACCTCCTGTATTCGTTCAAATTTCCAAAATCGAAAAAGTTACTAACATATGACTAACTAATCCTGTTGTCAACTATATCACTTTTGTTGTACGATTTCTGATACCAAACTTTTCTTGACTAATCTAAAACAGTCGGTAATGGCATCAATGCCGAAAATCAAAAATTACACAGATTTCCAATTTTTTCTATCATTCTCAAAATACCCGAAACAAATGCCAAATCAGTCCCAAAGCAAATCAGTCTAAGTACGAGAACTCAAATACAACCTTTTTTCAAGTACAATATCATGTCAGCAAGTGTTACTTACTCTCAAATATCAAATACTTACAAGTACGCTATTATTAAATGCTCTCACGTACGAAATACTAGCAAGTACGAAAATACTCGATACAAAAATACTTGCAATTACGAAAATACTTGCAAGTACGAAAATACTTGATACGAAAATACTAGCAAGTACGAAATACTCGTGAGCATGAAAGTATGAAATACGAGTATGAAAGCACTTGTAAGTATGAAATAAGGGTACATATTAATATTAGGACACTATTACGCCACTGTTTGATTGAAATGAATCAAATGGAGGAAATTTATTGGGTGAATTCTTGATTATATGTATAGTTCACAAAAATACTCATACCTAGTATTTTTGAATTTCGTACTAGGTACTGGCTGTTCCAAAAAAATACCTGTACCATATACCTGTTCCAGTATATACGCTTCATCTCTAACACGAGACATAAGTTGTGCCTCATTTTGTCGCATTTGTGTTCGTTCTCAGATGTGTATGCGACTTTAAGCGGAATACTTGTATAACAGCCCCTCATCAATGTATGCCACTATTAAACAGAATTTGAGCGGATCGCGGCTGATCTCAAGGTTTTTTGTTTTATCCTGTGTGTGAAGATTCGAAGCTCGATACAAAATATCTAACTTAATAGCTAGCATGGAAATGACGTATAGAATCGTAGCTATCTGAGAAGCTTTGAGTGGCGTAGGCTGTAGATGGAGAAGCGATTTGGGATCGGATAAAATATCACGCATTTGGATTGCCAAAATTTTTCTTCTAAATACTTTAGACCTCAAAATATTTACTGACAAGAGCTATTGGCTTATAGCTTGCAGGACCATGTTTTATCCCAGAAGACAAGAGGAAAAACTTCAGCTACATATCGTGTTTCTGCTATGAATAATCGAGTCTCGCAATCAAATCTTGCACACGCCACTGGCAATCGAGTTCAGCAATAGAGTCAAACAGTCAAAACGATTATTCTGGTAAACCGATTGTTGATCCGGACGCAGACTCGATCGTTCACTCGATTATTAGCTTGATTGTATCTCTACATCGATTGCGATTCTCTCAATTGCTAAAACATCTTCAAATTGCTATCCACTCAATATCTCCATTGTGGGTATCTATCTGTTGCCTCCAGCGTCTGAAAGCATTTAGAGGATATATTTTGTAGCTTGACATAGGTCCTTAAAGAGGAGCAGTCAAAAGCTTCTCCAATATTCATAATTTCTCCCATTGTATACTTACCATTTCAAATCACTGGAAATAAAAAAATGAAAGACTTTTCTCATGTTAAAAAATTGGACTATAGTGCGCTGGTGCGTATGCTTTGTTAACAAGTCTCTCCTCTCTCAGTTTTGGCATAAAAATTACCCTACCCTATCAAACATGTTCAAATATGATTTGGCACCATAAACGTTTTTTTTTAATTCAAATAATCTGACCTCATTTCAATAACGCTGTATCAAAGTGTGTGTTGTTTGTTTTAATGTTTTATTTTTCATTCAATAATGACAAATTTTGATATGAAAATAAAATTTTTATAATAAAGTGGAATTCAAATAAGATTCGTTTTTTATTTAAAAGTGTTTCAACTTTTGATTTAAATTTGATTCTATGAAATGAAATTTTTCTGAGTGCAGGAACGAAATGAAGAAAAGAATCACCAATCACCAAATCATCAATATGAAATTTACAAAGCATTATTGTATTAACTGGCTAGATACTAACTAATCTTTTTGATATGTGGGCAACTGTGTGACAGCGATACCATCTTGAAAAATCACTCTGAAAAAAACTGCATTTTGGACCCTATTTAGGCAACGAATTTTAACGAAACTCACACAGTAGCAGGACCTTGCACTAAACCAAATTTGCTAGATTTTTCGTTAAAAAAATTGGATAGAGCTGCCAGCAGTGGTAATTTTCGCCTCGTAAATCTTGTAAATTCGCGCAGCAAAATAAAGGTTTTTTTCCCTGTAACTTCCAATGCAGACATGTAATCAACACGAAATTCATGTAGTCAATGGGTCTTGTTGTAAGTCAAATTCCGTAGGAATTTGGTTGCAAAATCAAGAAACGGCTGACAGCTTTGGTAAATTTTATATTTTTTTTGCATTTCTTTCCTAAGCGATGTGCGGGTGGTAGCCCTAAAAATTCTTTTGACCCCTTTATGTTAACTTCGAGCGCAGTCAGTCATTCAATCAAAATGAATGTCACAGGATGGGTTCAATTTAACGTGAAGCAGATTTGGTATATTTTTGACCGTGGTGCAAACACAGGATTGCCAGTACCAGACATTTTCGTAAATATTTCAAGACCAGATGCTTCGATTAGAATCTACACATGTAAAACATTTACAATAAAAATAAGTAACCAATGTTTAAATTTATCGAATTTTGTAAACTTTTCGTATGGCAGCCCCATACATAATTTGATCGCTGAAACTTTTGATGAAATCCTCGGATGAAAACGAAATTCAAACGATATATGTCATCATCTATTTGACTTGTGTAAAAAATGGTTGATATGATAATGCACAAAAGTGTATTACGTCTTTTCACATTTTTTAGTCACTCAAAGATAATTTCTTCGAAAATCAGTTTTCTAGAGGTTCTGATGTTTCAAATAGAACATGATGGAAGTTTATAATACCGTATGGTCGAAATATTATTTAAAAATTTATGCGGGAATTAAATGGCTAAAAAAACAGGAATCTTTTGTGCTAGGTCATGCATCATCGCAACAGATAATATCAGATAGATATCTTTAACATTTCAATAAGTTCAAACTACCAGCAAATGACGGAAGAGCTTCTATGTCTTCTGCTAGGCGTTGTGAAACTAACCAATTTTCAAGTCTACTCCCTTTTAACCTATTTGTGAACATACTACTATGTCTATGAGGCATGTTAAAGTATGTCTTAAGCTCTTTTTGCTCTGCAAAATACTTCGAAAAACTATTGGGAATATTATTGTTTAATTTCCTGCAATTATAATAAAAATATAAAGACACAAGACACCAGACAAGACACCATCGGAGACCTCATATTTGCAAGTGTTATTATTTATGAATTTGTATTTTACTCAGTTTAAATCTTGTTTTCTGCAAAACCTTGCAAAACATTTAGCAATGCACAGCAGTACTGTACTGTGTCTAGTTCAGATTGTTGTATTTAGTTTAATTTCACAAGAAATTATTTCACAAGGATTTAAAGAACTAAGATGTGGATGTTTTGGTCACTAATATGTCACCTACAAGCCATTAGACGTTAAAATTGATGGTAAATGAATCGGGGATCACATTGTCCTTTAAACAATATGGATTAAAAATTATACAAGTTGCGTTTAATAATAAAATTATGGGTTAGTTTTTGTTTTAGTTGCCAGAAAATTTTTACATGTACAAAAATCTACAAAATGTAGAACATATTTACTCCTTAATTAAATTTTTTTATGTGACTCATACTTGTTTTTTTGTCAAACGAAAGTAACTTATCGGTCACGTGTAAAGAACCTTATATTTCATGGACCAGCTAAATCAACTACTCGCATTGATTTTATTGGAATAAAATACAATGGTTTACATTTATTTCAGCTTCATTTAAATGTATTTTCGGCAAACAGAAATTCATAATGCTTAGTTTTACAAATAAGAAACAAAAAAAATGCTGCAGAGTTGTCAAGAACCTTTCTGAGGATCAGTAAGAGACATCCAATTTATTTTTATTTTTGCCTCAATAAACTTGATTTAGCGTAACCTTTAAACCGCATTTATAAAAATATATATGCACTCAAAAAATATTCATAGCCTGCCAATCTCTATCTCGACACAATGCTCTAATTTCTTTCAAAATTAATAAGCTCACAAATGCCAAAGATTAAATACGTTATCCATCAAAAGCCATTGCTTCACACTGTGACTATCATTTTCATATCAGTTGAGTTCGATCTTGCACTCCATTTCAATGTTCGTACACATTCACGATAAGTATACGTCAATGGAATTTGCGAAATGTTACATTTCAAACAAATTAAAATGCAAAAAGTAAAACCGAAAGCACTTTGCAGTTCGAAAGAGAGTGAAATCAAAACTCGTCTGGTCCGGTCCAGCTTTAAATACACACACACATACCATGCATTTTCTCATCATATCTGTATCTGATCTGTGTAGCGATATCTTTTAATATATTATGCGATCAGCCATAATATCATTTCCAGGTGAAAGGAAACCGACAAATCGACTCAAGAATCATAAGTTGACAATTTAATTGGGACTATCTGTAGATTAAACGTTTGGAAATATGAAATAAAAAAAAGATAACTGCTGAAAATTAAACAAATATTCCGTCTCTACTATGCTGTGATTGTAATTGAAAACGGTGCTGACGGCGTTGTTTCTGCTAGACTTGGTTTTTCCATACATGTGGGATGCTCGGTCAATAACTGTTGCATGAAGCTTAATTAGCTTGCATGCACACATGTAGGTCAGCATCGTCATATATAACTACATGTTTTATTTGAATGCGAACTGCATTTGAGATTATGCAACATCCACCGTATGATACTTTTAATGAGGCTGATTAAAGATTTGTGCGAATTGATATTTAAGTTTACATGATCGAGAAGACTATATTTGTTTGGAATGTTTGGATATCATTTTAGCAGATAATGGAAACGGAAGGCAATAAAAAATCAGTAGCTTCCACATATGGCTAGAGTCGATGGTGTCAAATTCATTCTCAATCGAATGACTGGACCAGGATGGGAATTTATTCAACACTTTGATATCTTTAAACATTTTTATCATTTTGATACCAAGTATGTGTCCATTTGTCAGTGAAGAAAGTATTGACAAAAATTTGCAAAAAAATCATTGTGGCAACCAATACATCTATTGAAGGGTATAATGTGCATATGCCATGTTTGAAGTTATTGAAATAGAAATTAGGAAGATAATATTTTTAGTGTTTTTTTTGCAGTGAGGACTAGTGATGGGCTCAAAAACGCCAAACAGTTTGAAAAAAACGTTTGGCTGCAAAAAACGAACGAACAGTTTTCTAAATAGCGACAAACGTTTTTCTAAAACGAAATTTTTTTCTAGAACGAACAGCATTTCTAAAACGAACCGTTTTTCTACAACGAATAGTTTTCCTAAAGCCAATCGTTTTTCTAAAACGGACCATTCTTCTCAAACCAACAGTTTTTCTAAAACGAATAGTTTTTATAAAACCAATCGTTTTTCTAAAACGAATGGTTTTTCGTTTTTCTCAAATGAACCGTTTTTCTAAAACGAATCGTTTTTCGTTTTTCTCAAACGAACCGTTTTTTTTAAACGAACCGTTTTTTAAAAACGAACTGTTTTTTTAAAACGAATCGTTTTTCATCGTTTTTCGTTTTTTTTTAAACGAACCGTTTTTCGTTTGTTAAAACGAACTGTTTGGCAGTGGAAAACTGTTTAGCTGCGGAAAACAATATTTTCGTACTTGCGAGTATTTTCGTACTTGCAAGTATTTTATTCAAATATTCAACAAGTTTTTAGGGCAAAAGGAGCTGAAATCAGACAAAATTGGCCAATTTTAGATTAGAGTGGTTTGGGACATAACGGGCCAAGACCTATTACTGTGATATAAAAATTTCGGTTTTGTAGGGGAGTAAGGGGTTTTTTGGCCATAGTTTGGCAAAAACTGCCTTTACCGCGCTTTCGATGATTGGAAGTGGTCCGGGAGTATATTAGTGATATTTGAAGGGCAAAAAATTTTTGATAGGGGAAATCGGGCAAAAACGTCATTTTTTCCAAATTTTTTTTTTTATCTAGCTTGAATTCGGAGACCTTTCTGAGGTGGTTCGGGCGAAATTTCCATACAAGTCTGTGAAATAGCGGCCTAGTGTCGAAGATACGGCAAAAAGAAATCCGCCGGAAAAACTAAAAGTAGCACTAAAAGTGGCAAGGAGGAACAGGTTAAGATCCTTTTTGGTTCACCAGTTGGCGTCTCCGGGTGTTCTGAGGCCCTCCTCGTGACTGCAGGTCGCCACGAGGGTGTCCCCATGCCTACCAAGGTTGTACAATTTACGAGACCATGGTACGTAAGGTACACCTGGACTCATGCCCAGCCTTACGGAAGAGGTTGGCCCCCTAGTGGGTGCATGTTTCATAAACAAAACATTTTTATTTATTTCTTAATAAAAACTTCATGTTTTAGTGAGGCGAAGTGGAAATCCGACTGTTTTAGATTAGCCAGGAAAAGTTTAGTATCAGAGATTGCTCGATGAAAAGTCATATAGATGACAACAGGATTAGTTGGTCCTATTTTAGTAATTTTTTTTACTTTTATCATTTGAACGAAGACAGGAGGAGTTTTTCGCATATAATAAAATGAAATGAAATTTGATCGTTTTTCTTTAGATGGCCCCTAAATTGGAGAAAGACTTGCCAAATAAATGACCGACCATTGGAAAGTTACGGACAAGCTGCACAGACTAATGACTCGGTATTCTTTGAAGGTAATCTTGTAACATCACCATTCTAGCTTGGGAACGTTGTGTCTGGAGGGTGGAGGAGGGCATATTAGTCCATTTCATTACATCACTGCAAATAGTATGCATTGTATGTATACATGTACATACTTCAAATAGGTATTTGGAACAGGTATTTTTTCATACTCGTACTTGTTATACCTAGTATGTGAAAATACTAGTGCGACCCAACTCTAATTGTCGTACAGCATAAAATTTGTTTTTTTTTTCGTTAATTCAAACTGTTTTTTTCAAACAGTTTTGAAAAACAGTTGTTTTGAAAAAAAACAGTTCGTTTTCGTTTTTTGAAACCAACATCACTAGTGATGACCTTTTTGGTATGTGAAATCTTTATTGGTACTTTAGTCCGCACTAGTTATATTCACGATTTGGCGAACCAACTGTGTAAGCGATAAGGGACCAACAGCCTTTATTCGACTTTTAATTTTTACTCTTATCAGCTAGGTTGACATTTCAAACAAGCACATGACTGTCTGCTCCTTGTCTGAAGATTGAGCTTGTTGCTTTAAAAGATTATAGGATTTTAAGATATAAGATATAGATAATAAGATATAATATATGGCTAGACATATCCCCCAAAGCTACTTTGACTTGGTATTTTGTTACGCTGCTCTATGAACCCAGAAGTTTCACTTTTCCACTGTGCCAAATATTCAAGTGTGTACTTCGTTACGTGTACCACCAACAGAATATTTTTAGCTTTTATGACGATTAGCTGCTAATTCGATTCCCGCAGCACATTAGCCCAAATTAAAACAAATTATATTATACAATTATACGTAAAATTAATAGCTGTGAAAAACCATGATGTTAACCTTAGCTTTCAAATGCTAAGACAAAACACCGAATACTTGCACACTAAAGCAAGAGGCCAGCAATACAGCCTATCGAAATAAAACATAATGCGGAAAATTACAAATTCAACAGAGATACCTACATAAAATCGAAAGTCAGATCAGTTCGGTCCGTGATTACAATGGGACATCGTAGATTGCGCAAACCCAATGGACGAACAGTTGCCGGTCTGATTATAAGCCGATTTGTCACGGTTTTTAATTTCGAACGCATATTACGAGTATCATAAAAGCCGGCAATAAAAGGGATCAGATGAGAAATTTATCCATGAGCACTGCATGTGAATGATTCCGAATGCGATTCGGAATATGTGCGCATTATGAAGCCGCAGTGCAAAATATCTATTTGATGCAGTAACAGATACAGTTCATGGCGCCAGCAGGCAATCACCGAAGTTAGTAGATACTTCGATAACTATCTTTTTTTCTGATTAATCTTTTCAAACTAGGTCTCTGTCGCATGAAATCGTAATTTTGATCGAATGATCTTGAAATCTCGTTTTCCATAAACAAGTCGATAAAAACCAAATCGAGCCTGTAGAAGACGAAGAAATGTTGCCGCAAAACAATCTTCACGCATATCGTTTTCAAAATCGTATGCGTGTTGCTAGTCGTGCAATTTCAGAGCCATAAAGCTGTCAGAAATTGCATAATTTCTACAGATTGTTGTACTGTCTGCTGTAAAATGACATAATAATAATGGTGAAAGATCGAAAGAAGGAAACTGTGAAAAAGTTCACTTGTAAATTATGCATGGTCATACTGCGAGTATGTTGACTAGCGTGAGTGTATACATTTCAGCGTACATTGTATGTTTGCTCACCGTTATGTTCGCAAGTAGGTTTGTGTTTATGCGCGTGGTATGTAAGTTCGTGCAGTGTGGATAAAGATAGTTTCAAGTTCATGTATCTTACAGTGGAACGTCATTACGCGCTCAAGTAATAATGATTTTTGTTTGGATAACCTTGAACTTAATGAACCGATCGTAGTGCTCCCGTTAATATCATGAGAAAGTTTTTTTTTTGTGTAATTCTATGAAAGCGATTGATGTAGCTGCACTGTTTTGATTTAAAACAGTAAAATGTCAAATGACATTTGGAATTTTAGAATTGGCACATTTTCAGTATTAACGTTGTAGAGAAGACACCTGTGCTCCGATAATTAATCAAATATTAATTAATCATAATAACTTTATTTCGCTATAATTTATTTGAAACTACATACATATATATGACTGCAGGATCTGAAATAATAAGCAGCATCATACATTATTTGTTATATTTTCTAATTCAGGAAATTTGAGTAGTTTTTCTACAACATCAACTAAGTAACTAGTAAGCAAACTAAAGTAGTGCGTTTACAACATGGTTTGTCTGGGGCTGAAGTTGGTAGAAACTTCATTCACTATCAACGTATACAAACTTGAAATGAAAAATCCCACGCCTTTTTTTCCTACTAATCGACTAAGATGCCTAACAACACTACGTTAACTCAACCCTGTGGGCAAAGACAATATTTATTGGTGCACATATCTATTCTAGCGGACATCGATTATGCTATTGCCTAGTCATCTCTAACTCAAGAGCTTGAAGCTCAGATCCCAAGCAGAGATGGTGGAGATAGTGAGAGATAATACTGTGTAAATATATACCAATGGTTCCAAATTGAATGACAAGTTGCGGTGCGGTTTATTTTCCACTGGCTTAAACGTGAACCTTCCCTTCTACTTGCTGGATCAGCTTCAATTGAACCTACCAACACAAACACCCAAAGAATACTGTTAAATCCTGAGGAGACGAATCTTCCTGAGCATTTATATCGGAAGAGAAGAGATTATGGAGGGCTTTTGACTTTGCAGAGTTTTAGACACTACGGAACTACTTGAATTAGGATATGAGTCCCTCCAGAAGAAATTGTAAAACAATTTTTGCGGAAGTTGTAGGTGCGAGGAAGAAGAGGAAATAGTTCTTCATCTCTTGTGAGAATGCCTGGCATTTGCTGGAAGAGAAGAGGTGTCGCTTGGCTCAGACATCTTCGCAAGTCTAACCAAAGCTTAACAAGGATCGTGCATTATACGAAATACGGTATCACAATGCACCTTTGTGTGCCTGAGTGTGCCTTCTCTGGAGTTTTTCTGGAGCAGACCAAAATTTTTTTCCGATTCATACGCTATGGTGTAATTTCGTCAGGAATAAAATAAAATGAAGCAGCCACATTTTTTTTAACATCATGAAAATAACCCAAAAAAAGCTAGAATTTTTCACTGAAGCAACGATTGAAATGTATTCTGAAAAAATTGCCACATTTTCCGGAGTTTATGTAAAATGAACAAGTACAGATATTTTTGAAAGCGCTGACATAAAAAAGAGAGTTTGTTTTTATAAATAAACTAATTTTTTACTGGGGCTAAAATAAGACCTCGAAAAAGCAAGAGTATGAAAATGTAATGCTTTGATGTAGTGCATTAGTCTTTGAGTAATGCTCCCAACAAAATTATTCCACCATAGATTTTTGTAGTAGCACTTTATCAAAATGAGCCATTAACAACAAAATCATTGCTTCCCTGAAGAAACTTAGATAAAAAGCTTAGCATCTCTAGCATATATCTAAGGCATACAACGAGTATCATACTAGGTATAGCATACGTCAACTTGTCTGTTCGAAAAGCGCTGCAGGTTTTAAGTGCCATAAGTTTGTATACCGCTTACATATTTTTTCCCAATTCTATTTTTTTTGTCCAAAGATGGATTGTTGGGATATTCCTGCTGCTACCAGGTAAAATTTTCATTCTTCGTCCGAGTCGCATTGTAATATTCTTTCCTAGCAGTATTCGGTGATTTTACATGCTAAGCAGCCTGACACTCCCTTATCGACACAAACAACTCGAATATGACTCCACTTTGCGAAGTCAAATGAATTTCTAACGTTAAGTGCTGCCACAGCTCTGCAAGTGTCTTAATCTTTGGTGTTTCTTACTAAGACCATCGTACCTCTTTGCACTTAAACTTAGCTTACTAACAAAAAACCAATAAAAACATATTGTAAACGGACAATAAGATCGTTGGCACCGCTAATAACAAATCAGTTTACATCGCTGTTGTCTACATCCCGCCCAGATCTGACGAATCCGTCTACAGCTATTTTTGTGATACATTATCTTCGTTCGCAACATCACTTAGCGAAAAAGACAAAATAATATTATTAGTTTTAGGAGATTTCAATCGTCCAAATCTATGCTTTGTTCCGGATGATAAAGACTCTTATCTTCTACCCGTAAACCTTTTAGACATCAACGATTTCAATCTTGCAAGTGCCTTTTATGGTAATGATTCGCAGCAGGTTTCCCAAACTCCTAACCAAAATGGTAATTGGTTAGATCTTGTTTTCACAAATGCTTATGACGAAGTAGTGGTTAGTCCAACTAGTGACGCAGAGTATCTTTTTTGCAACAGTCGAACTTTCGACTCCAGATTCCACCTGCTTAAAAACTCACAATAACTCAATTGTATTTTACTTGCGTAATGCTGATTATGAAAGCATTAAACATGTTCTTGATACTACTGATTGGTCGACTACTCTTTCAACACAAGATCTCGATACAGCCATTTCCTCTTTTAACAATAAAATATTTGACGCCGTTGAATGATATGTTCCAAAGATAAAAAAAAGAATAAATTGTCTGAGCCATGGCTTGATAGGGACCATAGGCATATGCGAAATCGTAGGAACAAACTTTATAAGCTGATGAGAGAAAATACCGATGTTCAGGAAGAATATAATGAAGTTGCTAAGCAATTTTTAGCAAAGTCTCATGAGGCTTATGCCACTAACATTAAACCACAGGCGAAAATATAGTCCGCGACCCGAAAAAAACTCTTCAATTTTGTTAATGTGAAGTGAAAAACGACTGGCTATCCATCGTCGATGTTTCTTAATAATATAACGTCTTCCTCTCCTAAATAGATATGTGACCTATTTGCTGATAGTTTCTAAGCAATTTTTAATGCACCAGATCCATCAAACTCACACCTTTCTTCCTCTGATTCAGCTTCAACAGGTTTTGTGAACCATTTAGAAATTTCCCGTGATGAAATACGTAAAGCAATTTTGGATCTCGACTGCAACAAAGGTCCTGGACCTGATCTTCCTCTGACCTTCTTGCGCAAGTATGTAGAGCAGCTTATAGCTCCCTTGCATATTTTTTTTAATAGATCACTTTCGTCGGGAATTTTCCCATTCTGTTGGAAGCTTTCGTATGTCACACCCATATTCAAAAATGGTGATCGACGCTGTATCCGAAATTATAGGGGCATTGCCATTTTGTCATCGATTCCAAAACTTTTCAAAAAGGTGGTATACGATAAACTTTCTCCTCTTGTTGATTTCCGTTTGAACAAGCAACAACATGGCTTTAGAAAAGGTCGCTCAACAACCACGAATTTGACAATCCTAATCTCTGACGTTTTATACAAAGTGGAAAAAGGATACCGAATTGACATAGTCTACACTGACTTCAGTAAGGCTTTTGACAGAGTTGACCATTCTACCTTAATTCTAAAGCTGCAGAAATTTGGTATTGCCGGGTCTTTACTCAGCTGGCTGACCACCTACCTCCGCGATCGAACACAATGTGTAAAATTTCAAGGATTTTTATCGAAAAACGTTAGTGCTACCTCTGGTGTACCCCAAGGTAGCCATCTTGGCCCACTTCTTTTTAATATATTTATTTCCGACTTATCTGACGTCCTAGTAGGCATACCTCATTTACTCTATGCAGACGATCTCAAACTTTATCAGACTATTGAATCGAAATCGGATGCCCCCTTTCTTCAATCCAAGCTTGATTCACTTGATCAGTGGTGTAATATAAACAAGCTCTCTCTCACCATTAACAAATGCCAAGTTATTCGTTTTTCCAGGGACTGCATGGTCACACACAATACGTACTTCCTCGGCAATAATATGCTAGCTCGAGTTGATAACATTGCTGACCTCGGTGCTATCTTAGATGAAAAGCTCCGTTTTACCTTACACTTTGATAAAATACTTTCTCGTGCGAACAAACAGCTAGGTTTCATCAAAAGGCGTGCCAAAGAATTTCATAGTCTGTGGGTCACAAGATCCTTATATACTTCACTTGTACGTCCTAGTCTCGAATACGCTTGCATTAGCTGGAATCCCGCTTTTGAAACCCACAGTGACAGACTCGAGTCAATACAAAAACAATTTTTACTTTTCGCTTTGAGAGAACTGTACAACCCTTATGATTTTAATAGCCTACCTCCTTATGAGTTTCGACTGGGTCATTTAAACCTATCGACATTAGCCTCCAGAGGAATGGTGATATCGGTCTGCTTCACATTCGACGTCATTAGAGACGCTATTAATGTAGAATTCCTGAATAGTGTAATTTTGATAAATATTTCTGTGAGGAACACCAGGTCCAATCGTTTCCTAAAAGAATATTCATATTCGACCACATATGCAGCTAATGAGCCAATAAATAGATGCTGCAGAATATTCAACAGCAAAAGTAATTAATATTACCCAACAATTTTCAAATCATAATTCAAATCCTCTCTTTTGCATGCCATCCATATCCCTAAACCTTAAGCTATAGCTTATATGTCAATGTGTTTATTTATTGATTGTTATTTATTAATCTATTTGCTACTTTTTTCATTTGTTTGCTTGTTTTTACATTTGACTTTACTTTATTCTTCCATTTTATTTTTCATTTGATATTTTACATGTGATTTTGTACCTTGTTTGGTGAATAAATAAGTAAATAAATAAGTAAATAATTTAATAAATTAAATTATTCAAATTAATTAATTTTTTAAGTACCAAGATGTGAATATTTTCACTGGTTTAAAAGTTAGTGATCTTGCAGCGTTCCAATAATCATGAGATATTTTTGATCGGTTGACTAAGAGCTATAATTTGTATTTATGAAAGAATGGCAGACAACAAAACCTTGACTGCATATATGCACATAAAATTAACCATCAACAAAATCGTAAGAACAATCAATGAAAAACTATGCAAACTTCTACAATCGAATCAATAAGCTTCTAATGAGTAAACCATCAAGAAAATTTTGCAAATGTCATACAATTATGTGG
The DNA here is from genome assembly GCA_947369275.1 of Nemotelus nigrinus. Classification (NCBI taxonomy): domain Eukaryota; kingdom Metazoa; phylum Arthropoda; class Insecta; order Diptera; family Stratiomyidae; genus Nemotelus; species Nemotelus nigrinus. The sequence goes on from OX376375.1 coordinate 78,471,971, forward strand.
AACCTACTTGAAACAAACTGCATCAATATTTGCCCCCTTCAACTAATTACAACCGCAAAAGACAAACTAAGCTAAAAGTCTTATGCGGCCACAAGCATCAAAGTAAATGCAGATTCATCGTCAACAAATTCAGAATATTTTACTCTAAGTCATTTTTATCGTGGTTTCTGCCATTTTTCATTCATCTGTTATTTCATCATTTCATTCAATTTCAGTCGTTTTTATGGTGTTTGGTCAATGATTTCGCTTCTCAAGTATAATTTCTAGAGAGAGTATCAAAGATGTTATCAATGAATTGTGGGCAAGTATTTTCTGGTATTGCTACGATTTTGAAATTCACACAATAGCTTTGTATTTATCACAGTTAACTAGAAACACTTTAATAGTATACATCGAAATATGCATGAAATGCAGTCTTTTGATTATTAATTAATAGCATCAAATTGATAATCCATTCCATTAAAAACAAAAGACTTAGGCGAGTAACCTGAATAAATGTATATAATCAAAATTTAAATATTATTTGTTTGCTTTTGTGCTATTTAATTTATCTTGAATGCTGCTTTATTTCGTCAAATCAAAGCTCGTTATGTATTCACAGGGCTTTAAATACGAAATCGCTTTGTGTGAACGGATGTAACTATGAATTTTTTCACTGAAATAGCAAAATTGTGTAATAGCCAAGGATGGAAACTATCATATCGGTTGTTTACTTGGTCCGAGCATATGAATATTTATTTATAATAAGAATCATTCGCCCAGAAATTTGTAGTCTGATGTTGGTCTGCGAAATTGGTGTCTTTCAGCTGCATTCAGTGCACATGATCAAAGTATTTTTTCGGGCAACTAAAAGATGCTTATCAGTATTTTTGTGCGGACGTGGCATGCACCTTGTAGTAGAATACAAGAGGTGATTGCAAAATTATGTCCTCATTTTAAAAACTGTATCAACTCCCTTCGATGCAGATCTACCGTATTAACCCAGATTACCAACTGTTTTTCATTTTCGCGGTCTTCATTGATATTCCGATACCTGGATAATCCAAAGTCCAGCAATGGTACTGCACTGTTGAGCCTTGCATACAAACGATCGTGGTGGAAAGTGGGTCTTTCCAAAAAGATGCGATCAACTTAATAACAATCGTGCGTATCGTTTGAATCACTTATCTATCGAATAGACAGACAGACGAAACAGGCAGCACGCTGCAACTAGCATTTTCAACATAATAATACATAAAATGACTGTTACGAAACTTGCCTGTTAAACTACTTGTGCTACGTCCCAAAGCGGTTCAGGAAAATGCATATAAAGTCCATTTCAGTGGTTCAAGACAAAAAGCCGAGTAAAAACTGTAACAAGACATAAAATAACGAGCAGAATGGAAGGAATAGTATCTGAACCGTGAAATACTTCATTGAGGTAATATATGAATAGCAATTCATCAGACGGCCGCCAAGTGAAAAGTATTTGTACACTTTGCAGACTAGTCAAAGATTTTTTTTGAACTAAGGTCTTCAAAGCGAAAATATTTCTCTATAAAATAGTAACAGGAATACTTCATTACTTTGGTTATATTTTCAGTATATCAGAAATGCATAGTACCGCCTTCAATGCTTCTTTCCTCAAACCGATCGTCATATAGTGCATCTTTCAAAAATGGACTGCTCTCTGCAATATATCTGGAGGCGAAATACTTTTCACAGATACTCAGTGTACTCCCGAAACCAGATCTATTCGCGTGTGTTTATGGCATCGTAATTTACATCAGGTCGAGATTATACTGCAATGCATCCAATCCCATACTTATTATGGAGCAACATCGAACGACACACTGACGTTAGGAAATTACTCAATTAAATCGAGCACACTAGTCATTTTGAAAACAATGAGAACTCCTTTGATCGCTGCACATTCGCGATAACTCGTCGAAGAGTGAGTCTGTGGTAGGTGCTACGAACTAGAAAATTTGTCCGAGTTCATTGGGGCTTTAGAGTCGAAGTGAAACCAGACGAAAGAATTTGTTTCCTCGCAACAATGAATACACTTCGCTGTGTTACTCGAGGAATTCGTGGTAATTAGTGGTGATTTGCGCAATTAATGTTTCTCATTAAAGCTGTCTTTGCAGAAGTATTGGCTAAATTAATGTGTGTTTACTAATGTCCGGATTCTTTTGAACTGTTGGGTTTGATATCATTCATGATAAACTGCAATTTTTTATAATAGTAGGCATTGGGCAATATTTGAGGAAAAATTAATTTGCACCTCGTTAAAGACGAAAAATTATCGCTTACTAATTATGGATGGAAAATTGTAACCCATTGTTTGAAAAAACAAGCAATAACATTTTAATTGAATTGTTTTGAAATCATACCTACATGCGAATGTGAATAATTAATATGGGTTTTTGGCAGATACATTTGAAAATACCCATTTGCAATTAGAGCGTGAACTTAACATAATAATTTATACTCAATTTTTAAAACAACATCAAGTAGTGTACGTAAAGCCCTTGAAATATGATGTTGCAATCAGATTAAAGAAAATTGTTTGAAAAACCATTTGGTTGAACTTTTGATGTGAAATCGAATGGGTAGTAAATGATTTTTGTAAAATTTGAATTAATCAGCTTCATATATAGGTTTCCATTTAAATGCGAGTCATCTTCAAATTTGCAAATTTTATAGCCATCAAACTGTTGAATACGCTTCTCTTCTTTTTTCACAATTGGTTGCTGACATACCTTTCCTCTGGATTAACTTTATTTATCAAACTTTTTCTAATCTAGCTTTTTTGAAAATATACTCGTAAGATTCATGATGACATTAAGGGGATATTCTGGTCTAGAAATTTGATCAAATCGATTTTTGTTTGTTTGCATATTTTCAAAGTTTAGACCTTTAAGAATAAGCATTTAAAAGAATTTTCGGAAATTCGAATTATTTTTGGAGTTACAGCTATTTTTGTGACACGCCAACAAACTGCCTGAAACGAGACTCCAAGTTTTAAACGCGTTATTCTCGGGACTACTTTTCTCGATACGATTTACGTTAAATTTTGCACAAACTCTCTTAGCACTATAAGTTTTTGTCTGACGGAGGGGTTTTTCAAAATGTTTTTTCTACTATTTATTAAAAACTACCAAAGTTGAAAAAATGAAGCAAAAAACGACTTTTTTTTTTACATGGACGCCATTTTGTGAAAAAAAAAGTTTTTCCAAATCGCCTACGTCAGACAAATTTTACACGCTTCTTTTTACAGAATTCACCAAAAATGTATGTTTCAGAGCACCAGGAAGGTTGGTATCATGTCAACCATGAGACAAGTTTTTTTTTGAGCTTTCACTTCGCCGGCCTGTATCTACATCAATTTTTATTTTTTTTATTTTTTGAATACATTTTTGTACTTTCAAAATGTTAATAAAAGATATGTAAAAAAAATATGTACCAAAAATGTTAATAGTTTTTTTTAATGCGTCCGTAAAATCACCTCAAAATCGAGTATCTTGACCAGAATACTGCCTTAAGAAGCGACTGTGATAAGGAAGAATGTAAATACGATGAAAACTGCATACAGCAATTTGAGGGCTTTGTCCAATTTTCAAAGCTACGATTTATAAAAATTGCCGTCGAATAAGTTACGCGTAGTTAATTTGCTACTCGTTATTCTTTCATCTGTTTAAAACACCTCACACTTTTCTAGTTTTATGTTTGTTGCCCTAAAAATATTTCAACTGTTTCCCCGATTTAAAGTATCTCAATGATGCCACTGCCTTCAAAAGATTTTTGCTTTGTTTGCAAAATACTTTCCTTCTACCTTATATCAAACAAAGACTTGGATCTCAAGCTCTATCGAGAGCCCAAAACGCGTACATAAAAGGAAAATAAGTTGAAACGGCTGTCCATAGGGTAGTTTTCGAAATAGAAAATGCACTCTACTACAAAGAATACGCTTTGGGAGCTTTTCTAGATATTGAAGGCGCCTTCAATAATGTGCACACAACAGCCATTATGGAGACCATCCACGCAACCAACACCCACTCCTTTATTTGTAGCTAAGGAAAGTAAAGCGGGCCAGCGGGAGAGTGCTGGGTAAAACGTGGGGTCTAAGCACTGTTTTAACGCACTGGATCTATATGGCGATAGCCAGGCCTATCCTTGCTTACGGATGCTTGGTCTGGTGGCCAGCAGTGAATAAGACTACCTTTGCCAGCATGGCAAACAAAGTTCAGTGGCTGGTGGCTCTCTGTACCACAGGTGCCTTAGCTTCGACTCCTTCGTCTGCTCTGAATGTCCTGCTTCATCTCCTTCCGCTTGAGCTCTTCGTTGGTTGTGCTACCGCAAAAGCCGCTGTCAGGCTTAGGGAATCGAGACACTACGAGCCACGATCCTTTGGCCACAGCACAATAGAGGGGGGGTACAAAGGTAGCAGGCGACTGTGGGAGATGGGCTGGAGTGGAATCAGCAAATGGGCGCAGCAACTCTTACCATCTACACTGACGGCTCTAAAACGGCTGCCAAAGTGGGTGCTGTAACATTTTGTGCAGATGCAACTATGGAAGCAGCTTTCAGGCTTCCTAATCACTGAAGTATTTTTCAGGCAAAATTTTTTGCGATACGTAAAGCCGCAGACATAGCATACGCCACAGATACCCCAAGTGAGCAAATCGACATCTTTACAGACAGTCAAGCGGCGGTTAAAGCTCTGGTGCCTTACACATACAAATCAAAGTGTGTACTTGACTGCATTCAGGCCCTGAATAGACTGGGCAACAACAAGGGCATTGAAGAAAACGAGAGGGCGGACGCGTTAGCCAAGCACGGGGCTAGTCTTCCCCTGTCAGGATCGGTTGACATTCCTACTCCAATCCAAACATTCAAGTACTCAATGGACTCCAATATGATGCAAGCTACGATGTGCACATGACGTGCAACTCAGACCTGCTAGCTAGCCAAAATCATGTAAGGGTCTTACAATCTCGTAGCGACTAAGTACCTGCTCGAATTAACGCGGACTGACTGCAAGCGGCTAGTCGGCATCATTAAATGGGACTCCTAATCAGCGACACCTGTAGGAAGTGTAAAGAGCCGGGAGTCTCAGAAACAATCCAACACCTTCTGTGCTACTGCCCGGTACTGGAGAGAACCAAGCAGTGCTGCTTCAGTGAGCCCTGGGTGATGGATCTCTCACATGTAGCAGAGCAGAGGCTGAAGGACATACTTCAGTTCGCAAAAAAGTCCGGGGCCTTCGATGGCCGTTGGGACTGAACTTTTCTTCTCCGAGTCCATTTATCTGGTATCACTATGGACCAACGGGTCTATGTGTGGCCCTGTGCCAGCCAGTTAAACCTAACCTAACCCTTTTCCGTAGAAATAAAATCTTTTTCTATGATCACTCCCATCATTCCAACATCTTATCTCTTCATTAAAATCGTCTCTATGAGCAAGATGTACTGCTTTAAGTTCTTTAATGTTAATATTTGTTGTGACCCTAATAATAACCCGAACCTGCAAGTTAAATCACTTCCATCGTCACTGCGCGTTAGGTTGTCTATTATTTTCAGTCTTAGTTTTTCCTCTGTCTGTTTGGCGTCTGGTTTTTTTCACTGATCTTCGAAGAAAATCCGATCAAACTGAAACTTTCGGAGAACAAAGATGCATATAATGGGTAGGTCCATGATTTGCTAGATATGTTTAACCCTTTGGCGGCAGCAGGCATTTTAGTGAATTTTAAGGTACTCCTTTATTTCTATACAGAGCACATTTTTGTTAAAAACAAAGTATTGGAAATTATAGATTATTATGTTTTAAGCTTGCCTATGATAAAGAATTGGAAATTATGAGCCATGAATGGGTGCTGAGTGCCCAAAAGTAGACAAGGTTTTTTTTTAAAATTTTGATTTGTCATAACTTCTGACTTTAACAAAGAATCATCGTAATGATGTTGACTAAAACTATACACACATAGGTTTTCAAGACCATGCGGCAGGCAACAGCAGGCACGTGATAGCAACGGCAGGCACGTGAATAAAAATCCTTCAAAACATCGACTTTCCTGAAAAATTTCAAATCATTGATAAATTTTCACCTTTATCCACCATGCCAATTGAATTTTTTAAAACTCTGAGTTGCACAAGAACGGGAACACATTCCAAATTACCTCTATTTTTAGCACTCGAAGTTTATGTTCACGAGAACTGACGACCAGATAAGCCAATCATCATGAAATTTACAGGACATGTTGACAGTAACTAGGATCAGATCTGATAGAAGTGATTTTGAAACGCTGACAACCAGCAGCCAACTTGAAAAATCACTGAGAAAAAAACTGCTTCGTGGCCCATAACTTCCGATTGAGCCATCTCATTTTAACAAAATTTACACAGTACTTGGACTTTATTTTAGGCCACATTTGGTACAAATTTGGTTGAATCTTGTAAATTTGCTCAGCAAAATCAAGCGTTTTTCCCTATAACTTCCAATTTAGTCATGAAATCAAAACGAAATTAATGTAGTAAATGGACCTCATTATATACTAGCTGTCATAGGAATTTCGTACAAAAATCATGAAAGGGCTGCCAGCTATGGTAATTTTTGTAATTTTTTAGCATTTTTTTAGTAAGCGATGTTGTCATTAAAATTTCAAATGGGAAAGATCCTGGAATGACACTTAACAGCATATATTAACGTTTCGAATGTTTGAAAAGCTCTGAGGGTGGTAACCCTTAAAAATTTTTCACCTCTTTAACTTCCAGCGTAGTCACCCAATCGCTACATTTTTGGCTGTGATTGCCAGCACCAGTCAATTTCGTAAATGTTGCACCAACAGATGCTTCTATTTTGTGTTCATATGCAAAGCATTTACAATAAAATAAGTAACCAAATTCAAAATTTTCCGAATTTTCGATATTTTTCGAATGGCAACCCCAGACAGTTTAATTGCTGAATTTTTCGATGATATCCCTGGACGAAAATGAAATTCAAAGGATAGGTTAATTTAAGCTTCTTTGCAAAAATGTTGCGAGTAATGAATATTTTCATTTGAACATTTGTGTTATGGGAGATGCTGTCAAGAAATGATTTTCGTTACTTTGAGTAAAAAATGGTCGATATGAAAATACAAAGAAATGTACTATACAATTTCTATGTATTATATAATTTCTTTGAAAATCTGTTTTCCAGCGGTTCTGATACACAAACCTTTTTTTAAATTAAGTCTGCTTTTATTTTGTGCTTCTATAATTTTTTTGACCCAGAAAATATTTCCAGATTCAGTTATATTATCTTGTATCATCCCATTTTCATCTTTTTTTGCTTTAGTTACGGACATAAAAGAGTTGTTAACAGTAATTTGATTCCTATTATCCACCCTTTTCTTGCTTATAAACAGTATAAATTCATCAAAGGCTGATCCTCCACTTATAATTTATTTGATTCTTCTCACTTTATAGCAACTAAAACATATTTTGTGGTCTAAACAAGCTTCTTGAATACTGTTGATTCTGTTGATTAATAAAACTCAATCCACAAAACTCGAATTTAGTTTGATCTCAATTTTCGCATCTTTGTTACTGTTTATGCTTATACTGCAGCTGTGAAATCCTCAAACTCTCCTCCATTCTGGTGTTACTTAGCTCCTTGTAATATTTAGTATTTCCTTTCACCATTTACCCTTTCTGCTTCTGTTTGCTGATGATTTCAAAGTGTTCAAAATAATTGAATAGCTCTTGTCTTGCCGAATGTTCTCCTATTCTAGGTGCAAATTCTCTCTTACGGTTGTCGTCAATTAAAAACATTAGTGTGGTTTCGATTGAAGACTAAAATTTGAAATTCATATTGGGCAATTAGCTGGCAAGTCCTCTAGTTCATCTAATTTCATTCTCAGGTATTTCGCTTGTTCAGTTAAAAGCTCTACTTCCTTTAATCTGTTTTGACTAATGTTCGGAGAACACTAGTATTATATTAGTAAACATCTATGTCTTCCGAAAACTTTAGCTCAATTGGACCGGCTAGAACAGACATTATCTCCCTTGACCTTTTTGCCCTTATCTCTCTTATCGGCAAAAAGATTAAATGGTTCAATTGGGCTGAAATTTTTGGAGGACATAGATGTGTACAAGGATCAGGGTTCATGATTAGTTAAAGTGAAGATATATTTAACCCTATGGCAGCTGTGTGCATTTTGATGTACCCATATATATCTACGCAACTGAGATTTTGTACAAAACAAGTATGGGAAATAAAAATAGATAATATTTTGTACTCGCTGGAGATAAATAATTGGAAAATGTGGACTCTATGCAGCAGCTGTGTGACTAAAAGTAGGTTAGGATTTTTTTTTCAAACATCGATTTAACATACTTAGCTTCTGACAGAAATATTGGAACACCACTAGGTTTTCGGAGCATGTTAAAATAAAATAAAACCATACATGACTGCAACCATAGATGGGCGTGCAGGCAACCTTGTTATAGCTACGGGAGGCAGTTGAAAACCAATCCCTTAAATAATAGATATACCTGAAAAATTTTCCCTTGTTTTAAAAAATTGCAAACAATTGATAAATTTCATCTTTTTTCCACGTTGTTAAATTAAAATTTTCAATATTCCATGTTACACAAAAACGGCAACCCATCACTAAATTACCTCTATTTTGAGCACTGAAAGCTTCTGTTCACGAATAGAAGAAAAGCTGATAGCAGTGATTTTGAAATACGGGCAACTCTTTGGCCATCATTACTAACCATCTTGAAAAATCACTAATAATAAACACTGCTCTAAAAAATTAAATTAATTTAAATAAATTCTTTAAAAAATTGCTTTCGAAAATTAAACTAAATTGAATAAACTCTAACTCAGTCTCCCGATTTTGCCAAGGTTCACAAAGTAGGTGGACCTTACTCTAGTCCACGTTTGAGGAAAAATTGGTTGAAAAATTAGGCTAGAGCTCACAGCTGTGCTAATTTTGATGTTTTGAATCTTGAAAATTCGCTTAGCAAAATATAGCTAAATAAAGCAATGCTGGAATTGTTTTTGCGGGATGATTAAAATTGAAAAATTTTTATTTATCTTGAAAATTTTTATTTGACAAAGTGGTTTCGAAAGCATGCACTGATTCTCATCAGACACCAGCACACAGTGCATACTTGACTGGTGTGACCACTTGCAGTTGGAAATCATTAATTGTTATTTACGCTGGTTGTGACAAATTTTAACATCTCCGACTTATATCCATGGAAATAATTTACTCATAAAGGTTATTGATTTGTGATCACGGTTCTCTTCTTGTCTATAATCGCATAGACAGCGTATATCGTCTCTAAAGCTTATCAAAGACAAGAAGCTGACCGTAGACAAGAAGGGAACCGTGATCACAAATCAATAACCTTTAATAGCAATGCTGTTAAAATGTTGTCCGCACTAATGCCTAGTACTATACTCTTCGCGAAACGAATTCAACGGTCAAATCTCATACAAAAGAGCTTTACTGACGAATTGGAAAGCTCTTTTTGTATGGGATTCGACCGTTGAATTCGTTTCGCGAAGAGTATAGTACTAGGCATAAGCAGTTTCATCATTTATGTTACAGGAGATGCTGCTTTCAAAGTTTTGCAAGATAATGTATATAAGTAACAAATTTAGAACCCTAAATTTTGAAACGCATGCGTTTGGTGGTCTTGGAAACCTTTCGAAGCATAGAGCTTCAATGAAGGCTTTGTATTGAAGTGGTGCATGACATCCGAATCAAATCGGTTGTGATAACGAGTACTTGTGGTAGAAGTTGCACACAAAATCAGCATGATTCCTCTACTTTTCATCGAAAACAAGTATTTCTAGCGGTTTCTATGCGTTAGAGTTTATTTTAGTTTTCGCCGCAGATCGTCACTCACTATTACTGTTTTTATATGCAATATAAAAAAAATGTTTTGCAGTAATGAGAATTTTCCTCCTATCCCTCTTTTTCCCTGCTTTGGCAAGTCACTCTAAAGAGTTGTTTAAAATAGGTTGGTTTCCATACCCCACGCTCTTCCTGTTCCTGAGAAGTATGTAGCAGCGTTCTTATTGTTTATTTATTGGCTACACTTGGCTGTATTATCCTTGAATGTTTATGTCGAATCTGGTCTCCTCATCAAAGATGGTGTTTTGCAACACATTTCACCTACATGACCCCAAATCCAAGCAATTCTTACGTAACGTTAATAGTCCGGAAAGGTTCTTAGTAGTTTATTTTTAATACCTCGCGAGGAAACACGATATAAGCAAAAAATAAATAAAAAAAGTAAAAAATTGATAATGTTTTAGTCTAGATATGATAAAACTCTAGAAAAATTTAACCTTACGCGGATGTTTACTGCCTAAAAGCAGGCAGGAAAAACTCAGTTGCTTGTTGTGCCTTTGTCAAACTCTAGAACTTTTGAGAACACCGTCACAAAATATAGTGCAAAATTCCTGAGTAGAAGACTTCAAAACTATCGTAGTATGCAGTAATTGACCTTTACTGCAATGCACAGTTTGCTTTCATTTGAACGTCATCTTCCTCTTTCTCATTTTTTTTACTCTGCGATAATAATCAAAATGTGCCCTTCTTTTTCGATCCAACAAATGTCAGTTCTGCCTTCCATAACCAACAGCTAATCATTTTCATAGAGAAATCTCCTTCCATCTTTTTAATGTTAAAATAAATGTGCGCTTTAATCAAATATTCAACAATTTAATGGTCAATAAAAATTTTCACAATTATTTACATAATTATACCATCAGTGCAACGACATTCGATTCGTTGGTTGAATATGTTGCATCCGTCACTCGAGCTGACCGATCACATGACCATCACCAGAGAAATTTAAAATATTATTTTACTGACCTTATCTAATCTATTATCCATTATATTATTCTTTACGCGCAAAAAAAATGGCCACTAGCTATCTGCATAGATACTTTCGGAGATACAATAGTAGCATCTTCTTCATCATATTCACAGGTCCCAGTGCAGGGGGCTGGCGAACAGAGTTACGTGATTATGCGAAACTGATGATTCCGGTCTGTTCGAGCCTCTGCCACCCGCCTGTTCAATTCGGAACTGCTACCTTGGTTGATGCTGACAGCTTCATAGCAAACGCAGTAAATTATCGCATGTTTTATGGTCGGACAGTTTGTTATTCGAGCCGTTGAGAAAGAAAATGCAAATATTTTACTTTACATATTCATATAAATGAATGTGCTAAAAGACTCATTTCAATATAATGACACTGACAAGCGATCGTCAATTGTAAGCTGTTTAGTGGATGCTAAGAGGTCAAAGAGTTTCTGATGTGTTAGCAAAAATTAGCATTATTGTTACCTAGGTGCTGTTGAGACATCATCTAATTTATCGTTGGGAACAACCATGTGTGGCAAATTTTGATGGTTTCTGATTAAGGTACGTGGTATATCTTTTGACCTATTGTTATTGTGTCTTTGAGTCGGTTGGCATCTCCAAAGGCTGGTTTTTCCGCTTTGCAGATGAAGTAACTCAAGGCTTAAATATCTGACCCACTCGAAAGCTAATGAACTGAATGACACAGTGATTGGGTGACAATTTTTTTTATTATTGGAACATATTTTGAATGATGATGAGCATTTTAAGAACTTATTTTTGACGCATATGTGTAGATTATTTTTGAAACGATTTTTTGAATACAACGGGTGGATGCTGCAAATCAGTAGTAAGTATGTGCTTTTAAGTTTTATTCATTTATGGATAAATATCCACTCACAAAAACCAGCATCATCAGTGGCAACTAGACTAGACCTAACAAGGGAGAGAGCTCTAGACGTCCAGGTTTCGTGCCGCCGTCTTCCGGCACAGCACATCTTTGGCGCACTGTCGTACATCATTGTCTCACCGAAGACAGTGCCTGGCTTGGCATCTTTGCATGGTCGCTATATCGCTCATATATTTCGTTGTTCTAAAGATGGTGGAATCGTCCATCCCCATGTCGTCCATCTCCATCGAACGATCCTCTTCACGAACGCAGATTAAAGTCCGTCATTTTTTCATGCTAAGAACTCATATTTCTGACGAATTCATGAGGACTGCCAAGGCCTCATGAAGAGAATTGTGTGGAACAGCTTTGACAGACTAAACCAAACTTTGAACAACATAGCATTGGATACGAAGAATTCAAAAATCATAATTGGCAACTTCAACAATAAGAATTAGGAGAGATGAAGCCGGAAAAGTAACGCTAGAGCTAATAGAAGCTTTTTCGCAGCTAAATAAGGTCTTCACAGACAATTGGAATACCAACACCTTCAATAAGCAAATCCTTGATTCGACCCTGAACCTCCCATTAATGTGCAAAGTATTGGTCAAAGACTTTGAAAATTGATAGACAAACACTACACCCGTGGCACAGCAAACAGAAAGCGTGATTACCTGTTCTTCAAAGATTATCAACAAAGAATTTTTTCTAGAAATACTACCCCGGCAATAGAATTAAACGGAACTGATTCGATGAAAGCGGGGTAAACTGTTAGTTAGCACAGAAGTGATTTTGGTCAGATCGGTCATAATATATTTTGATTTTCCTTCATTAATATACAGGCATCTATTTCTGCGGCAGCGGTTGGCTTTGGCACATGATGTCAACGTCTTGAGCATAAGCCTACAGTTGAATAGACTTAATGAGAAAGATACTTTTCGTGTTTAATCTAACATTGTGGATCTTTTTTTATGTGCCATATTCAGGAATATGCAGGAAAAGCCGTCCCTTTGACGTAGGCTATTGTAGATTGTAAATGGCCGGGATAAAAATTCAGCTGCCTTAATTCGATTTTAAAAATTCACTTTGACCGGCCTTTCATCGTCATTCATCTAGGACAGTAATCTAAATAAGTCACTAAGATAGTTTGGTTAAGAAAAATGCGGGTCTACAAACAAATGCTGAGACCTGTTATCCTGTATGGATCAAAAGTGTAGTGGAAAAACTGCTTGCACAAGTTACTGGTGTTAAAAGACTCGATAAGCCTCAAAGGATGAGCTGCCTGCTGATATTGCAGGAGTAATGGATCCCGACCGAACGACAGTTATGCAAGCACTTCTAAACATTGATACACTACATCTAAGAATTCAAGGCAATTAGAAACAAGTGATTAGAAACAGACAATTAGAAACAGCCCATTAGCCTACAACAGGCCTGCAAGTACCATTCAGGAGATTTACCTACATACTTAAAAGCAGCAATTACATATCGTCAAAAACAAATGGGAGGATTGCTCAACCCTTCGCGGAAAGAGGTACAAAGGTGCTTCATGGACCACTCGGACATTGTTTGTTGAATTGCACTAGGGATTGTAGGGCCCGGGTTTAAAATTCACTTTTCTTTCCCTAAGGAGGCCATTATTTATCATGCAGCATTATCTGCTACACTTCAGGTACTATTACGGTAAAAACATGTCAAAAAATCGATTTTTTATTACATTTTTCGATTTTTCGGACCTTCAAAATTACCATTCTAAAATATTATTACGAAGACATATTTCAGTGGCTATATATAAAACTTTCTATGCGCGAGCATCGGCTCCACGCAAAAATTGTATAAACTTTACCCGCGTTTTTCTCGAAATGACGCTTTTTCAGACGGCCGACAGTCAATCTTCGGATTGGCAGATCTGATTTCAATAAAACTTGGTGTGTTCTGTTTGCTAATATATTCTGCAGGGCAATTCACCACAATTTAGAAAAAACTAATAAAGAAAGAAATAAAGAAATAATAAAACCACAAAAAAGACAGGTGGTTTTTTACTTGTTTTTAAATATCCGCCATTTTTATATTTTAATCGGTTTTTCATAAAATGCGGTGAATTGCCCTGTCCGACATATTGCTTTTTAAGTTTTTTTTTAAAGATATTCTGTTTTCGATGTGCCAACCCGGAGATTTTTGGCATAATTTATAAATAAAATGATGTTTTAAAAAAAGTTTCATAGCTATATTCAATAAAAGGGCTGAGAAATAGAATTTTGAAAATATGTTTTATTGCGGCCTTTTAGACGGTAATAGTACCTTAAGACCACGCATATGGTATAGGTAAGAAACGCTTAAAGAGTGAATATTAAGATACAATATCGATCGCATTCAAATGAAGTCACCTATACTTTTAGAGGCGAGAGATTACTTACTGTAATTAGGAGCCCAGAACAGATTCAAAGTGCCATGGGTCCCTTTCTATGAAAGGCACCAAGGAAACGCAGAAGCTGACATCAAGGCCAAAGAAGGGGCTGAATTGCTCTTCATTGACCAGACTCCTTCCTGAGGTTTACAGACAGCAAAATTATATTACGGACTAAGAAAAAGACCGAAAGCAACTGGCTTAGCCTAGAGGATTCGAAACAAAATAAAAAAATCCGAGCGCATCAGAGCCGCTAGAAACACTAATGTTCGAAGAACATTAGAGGATTTGTGCAGACTTTGAGTGTGTATTCTACTCCTTGCTACTTTTCTAACTTAAGGCTAATATACCCTTAGTAATAATAGACCCCAAGTCAATTAAATTTCGATGACTTCATCGAAAGTTACAGAGATAGAAAGGTGTTTGTGGTTGCCATCCGAAAAATGTGCAGACCTTAGAAAATGTAAACATTGTTTACTTATTTCCATTGCAAATGTTCGCGATCTAAATACTTAATGCAAGCATTAATTGGTACGAAAATAACAAAAACGCCTCGTCTTGGTAGCTGTGTGTTAGCACTGAAGCCAAAACTTTGTCACATCTGCCTAACATTGAAGTCAACCTGCTCTTCGAATTTCTTATTGATTCGATCACTGCATCAGAAACTATAGGGATACAAAAACATTTAGGGCTACCATTCACAAAAGTTTTCAAATTTTCTAGATCTTTATATTTAGTGTCTATTTTCACTTCAAGATCACTACAATTTGAAAATTCTATGATAAAATCGCTTATTGAAGATATGCCAAAAAAATACAAAAACGACCATAGCTGGTAGCCCTATCATTGTTTTTCCAACTACATTTTTATTGTATATTACCTACACTGAGAAAAATGAACTAGTAGCAATGAACGAAAAAGTGCATCAAAACAAAGAAATTCGCGTTCAAAACGGCGCCAATGGCGGATATGTTTGTTTCAACAGCAACGATGTTTTTAAACTGAACGTGCAATAGTTAAACGCCAAAGTATTTACCATGAACGACTTGTTAGTTGTTTTGACTGTGTAAGACGTTGCCGTTTGAACACTTTTTTCGTTTCGATTCAATTTTATTTGCATTCAGAATGAATATTTATAATTTTTAAATTAAGCTAATTAAGCGTTAGGCTTTACTATTCTCAACGTTCACTATACAAAATTAAACACTCATGTTGAATAGGCAACTCTGCTCATTCTGAAATCACAATTGTTTATTATGATCGGGAAGACCTGTTGATTTGAACATAATTCAAATATTTGCATTTAAAATGTAGGATATTTATTTGAACATTTTGTTGTTTATTTCGTAATTCGAATGGGTGAAATTGCAATAAAGGCATGTTATATTAGTATATACTAATGATGTGTTCGCCCTCACGCATTGTACTAGATACTAGTTACAAAAGAAACTTACCATTTCTTTGCAGATACATTTATAATTTGATTTTTATCATAAGTAAACAAATAAAAAAGAGTTTTTTTTTATTATTTTGACTTCAATGCAATTTATTTCAGAAATAGCTTTTGTGATTAACATATACTTACATCTATCTAAATAGGAACTAAGCTAAACTTAAATCTATAAGAGCAATACATCACCGAGGGTTGCTTTACTTTCTCCTTTACTTCAAAAGGGTTAACAAATTTTTCTGAACATAATCTCACATAAGTATACATACGTTTAATTAGTTTCTTAAGTTTAATGAACTTGTTATTCTTTTTGATTGCAAACACATGCATAAAATACGATTAAATCATAATGACTTATTGCTTAAAAAACATTTTTGGTTAGTCAAAGTATAAATATGCATAGGAAAACTTGAAAAAAAGTTAATATTTTGAATTTCGAAGGTATTCGTCATATATGTTTTCCCTTATTTACTAATATTTCTCAGGTATGCTATCAAACCTGACACCTGAGAAGATAGTTTTTTCATTTGGACATATAAAACCAAAAAACATTCTTTGGATAAATATCCTTACTCCTCTACAGACCTCCGGATGTTCTGCGTTAAGGATATGGAACGTTTTAAAATGAGGAACATTTAAATTTAATATTGTCAACGTAAACATAAAACTCGTCTTAAGAGTTGATACTTTTCCCTACAACTATAATTATAGGCTGCAAACTCTTGCTTAATTCTATGAAATCGTTCCAGAGTGGTTTGGCTCAATAAATCAATGCTTTTGATGTGAACAACTAAACAATTTCTAGCAACTTTGATTGTCACCTTCCTTCTTTTGGAGCAGCTATAATTATAATCTTTCTTGTTTTTGGCAGTAATAGTGAATTAAGCAGCAATGAGGCGATACAATCACGAGAACCTGTCAAAACTTTTTTGTATTAGCTGCACAATATTTGCTTACTAAGAAAAAAACAAAAAAGGACAGCTGAAATTGAAGTGAATAATCAAGTTCACTATCCTACTGATTAAAATTTGTCCAGGAAAATATATATTCGTTGCTTAAATGAATTAGCTGTTTTAAAAAATTATTTTTTCTTATATATATTATAGATTCTGACAAAAAAATAAACTTCCGTAATGTTTTTATTCTAATGAGATACCAAACATCCATCTGTTTTACAAATCCATCTGTTTTTATATTTTTCGCTGAATTTGATAAAGATCACGTACCTTCAGATATTTCAGTGTTCACCAAGGTCTATTTTTTATACTTTCTTTGCAATGTCCCAATATTTTTTCGAGAAAACTAGGCCAATTCGCAAAAAATTTTCCTAACTTTCCTGGGTAAAGACTTTCGAAATAATGCGACAATGTGGGCTTGATTGATGTATTCCAATTCTTTAATAACAACTGCTGCTTCTGGTGTCAGACAAATTCATTCCAACTGTTTTCGGAAATAAGAACGAAGGAAATACTTAACCTTTCAACTGCGGAAATACGAAGTCCATGTCCCATGGTTTTAATAGATCATGCAAGTTTCGATCCTCTTCGTTCATCACAAATGATTTCACCAAAACTACTCCTGTGTTTGCAAATTATTGCAATCCATAGCACTTACACGCACTTCTATTCACTTTTAACTATGAACTACTAATGCAAGCGAAGCAATCTAACAGATGATTTGAAATTTTCGGGTTGATTGAACGCCAAATGCGTCATATTCAACGCGAAACGCATTCATATCAAAAGAAGGAAAATTTTAAACTTGTACATTTTCGGGCAACTGAAGTTTTTCCGGCAACAATTACCGTTCATTAAAACAATAAAAGTGTTTGGATTGATCTTGTGTAAGTTTCATCTTTTTTCAGAAAGTTTGTAAGACGAGACAATTACATCCACCATGCATAATGAACAATAAAGTGTTCGAATCAAATGATTTCCCAGTTTAAAGTAATTGGTTTGATTGAACGTTATTTTCAAATGCGTCAATGTTTACGCGTTTTCTTGAAATTGCTTGAATCAAACCATGATTTGGTTGAACTGAACGAAAATTATTCAAATCAAATGGATTTTAACAACCGCTCTTTTTGAATGCGGCACATGTTTGTTATGAACTCACGCTTTTCTCTGAGTGTACAAGAAGTATAATTTGTCATTTTAACTTCGTTATGATTCCATGACTGTACTGGAAGCTATAGGGCAAAGAGCATTATTTTCCTAAGCGAATTTTCTAAACTACCATAGCTAGCAGCTCCAACCGAATTTTTCAACCAAATTTATATCAAATAAGGCAAATCGAATGACCGAATCAGAATTGAAAGGGCTAAAAGCAGTTAGTTATTTTTCGAGATGGCACCACTGGTACAGAATCGCCCAAATTTCAAAATCACTTCCATCAGACCTGGTCCTATTTAATACCAATACATGCTGTAAATTTCAATTAATTCTGCTTATCGGGTCGTGAGTTCCCGTGAACAGAAGTTTTTGATGCTAAAAATATAGGTATTTTGGGAAAGGGTTCCCGTTCTTGCCCGTAGTAAAATGTTAAATGTTTTACTTTTGCTATGGAGATAAAGCATAAGATTTATATATGAGTGGCTTTTTTTCCAAAAAGCGAAAATTTTTCAGGAGAGTCGGTGATTTGAAGGTTTTCACTTTTATTGCCTGCCCTTGGTACAGGGTTACCAACATTAAAAGCAATACACATTTACAACTAAATATTACCAATATGTTCCGAAAGCTCTATAATGATTTGACAGCTATGTCAAAAGTTATCACAATTAAAAAATGTTCCAATTTTCCCGATCTCTTTTTAGGCACCTAGCGCACACATGGGGTTAAAAAAATTCCACAACATTATCCGATTCACATTTAAAATACGTTCGAAATTTAAAAAAACTCTAGCGCACCTGAACCGCTAGAAGCACTAATGTTCGAAGAACAGTAGAAGAATCGTGCAGACTTTGAGTGCATATTCTACCACACGAGCTGCTTATTACAGCCAAACTGTTTCAAACGCCACGTTTTACTTTGGTCTCAAGAATGCATTCTAACCCATATGGTGCCAAGGTTTCAGATATTACCAATGGCATGAATTTTAAAGTTTATGAGAGCAACACTTGTTAATTATATTCGTTATCAGTTGCTTATTTCACAAAAATTTTCAAAGCAGCATCTCATAAAACATCAATGAAGAAAATGCTCAGTACCTGCAACACTGTAACTGAATTTGGGGTTTGGGGCTGCGATCCGAAAATTTTGCAGAACTTTGGGAATTGAAACATTGGTTATTTATTTTCATTGTAATTATTTCCGGTATGAATACTAACTGTTAGCATTTATTGATACAAAAGTAGCACAACCGACTCGTGCTGGCAACCTTTGGCCAGTATCAAAGCCAAGAATATATCACATCTGCTTCATGTTTTTATATTACATTCGAAGTTATAGGAGTATAAAGAAATTAAGGGTTACCTGCAGCGAGTTTTTTCAAATAATCGAAAACTTAATATTTGCTGTTTATTGTCATTACAATATCTTTACCATTTGAAAATTCCACGATGAAACCGCTTAGTAAAGATATTGCAATTAAACACAAAACCAACAATAGCTGGCAACCCTATCGCGGCTTTTCAACCAAATTTGGCCTGAATAATGTCTATAATAGGTTCCATTAATTGTATGAAATTCGTATTGATTTCATGGCTGCACTGGAAGTTATAGGGCAAAAAGTTTTATTTTTCTGAGCGAATTTTCAAAACCAAAGATACAAAAATTACCATAGCTGGCAGCACTAATCGAATTTTTCAACCAAATTTCTATCAAACAGAGTTTAGAGTAAGGTTCAGCTACTGTGTCAATTTCATGAAAATCTAGTAACTTATTCACATTTCATAGGGCAAAAAGCAGTTTTTCTTCTTCGTAATTTTTCAAGATGGCACCACTGGCACAGAGTTGCCCACAATTCAAAATCGCTTCTATCAGATCTGGTCCTACTTAAGTCCAATGCATTCTGTAGATTTCACTTGTATCTGATTACACTGTGCAACATGACTTTTTGCCGAAGAACGAAATGTATTTTTTCGGTATCTATCATGTGTATGTATCATCAGAAAAATAATAAAAACTTTCGGAACCGTCGAGTTTTTGTGTAATTACACTTGATAAAAAAAATATGTGGACACCCCGAAGAACAGCAAAATTTATAATAAAAAAAACCGTTATGGCAAAAAAATTTACGAACAAAGTTTGCTTAACATCTTAACAATTTTATTCATAAAAAAATTTTACCAACCATCCAAAAATAAAACATTTCGTAGAACAAAAACAAAAGCAAACCCCCCAAAAATCACTAAAAATACCTCAAAAAACTTGCAATTTCTTCACAAAAAGTGGTTTTTGAGTAGATCATTGGATTTATTTTTATTTTAAAATCTTCCTCAGCTAAAATTGCTTCAAATGAAGGTATTTTATAAGGAAATCGGGGCTATTTTGATAAATTTTTTGCCCATTCCCTCTAAATGATCCAATTGGGTCTTTTAGAGCATTTCCTTTGAAATTTTTGCTTTTGCATTGTGCTGATGAGATTCGTGCCCCATCAAATTTCAAAAACGTTTTCTAGGATAATCAAGTCGCCAGTATAATCAAGTCGCTAAGCAATTTTCAGCAAAGTCTCGTGAGGCTTATGATACTTACATTAGGTCAACCGGCGAAAATATAGTCCGTGACCCGAAAAAATTCTTCGATTTTGTTAATGTGAAGCGAAAAACTACTGGCTATCCATCGTCAATGTTTCTGAATAACACAACGTCTTCTTCCCCTAAAGAGATATGTGACCTATTCGCAGATAGTTTCCAAAAAGTTTTTAGTGCACCAGACCTAACAAACTCACACCTTTCTTCCTCCGATTCAACTCAAACGGCTTTTGTCAACCATTTAGAAATCTCCCGCGATGAAATACGTAAAACTATTTTGGAACTCAACTGCAACAAAGGTCCTGGGCCCGATCTTCTTCCTCCGATCTTTTTATGCAAGTGTGTAGAGCAGCTTATAACTCCTTTGCATATTTTTTTTAATAGATCACTTTCGTCAGGAGTTTTTCCATCCAGTTGGAAGCTTTCTTATGTCACACCCATATTCAAGAATAGTGACCGACGTTGTATTGAAAATTATAGGGGCATTGCCATTTTATCTTCTATTCCAAAACTTTTCGAAAAGATAGTATACGACAAATTGTCTCCGCTAGTTGATTCCCGTCTGAACGAGCAACAACATGGCTTTAGAAAAGGTCGCTCAACCACCACGAATTTGACAATCCTAATCTCAGACGTCCTACGAAAAATGGAAAAAGGTTACCAAATTGACGCAGTCTACACAGACTTCAGTAAGGCATTTGACAGAGTTGACCATTCTACCTTAATTCTTAAGCTACAGAAATTCGGTATTACCGGGTTTCTACTCAGCTGGCTGACTTCCTACCTTTGCGATCGAACACAATGTATAAAATTTCAAGGATTTTTATCGAAAAACGTTAGTGCTACCTCTGGTGTACCCCAAGGTAGCCATCTTGGTCCACTTCTCTTCAATATATTTATTTCCGACCTATCTGACGTCCTAGCAGGCATACCTCATTTACTCTATGCAGACGACCTCAAACTTTATCTGACCATTGAATCCAAATCGGATGCCCTCTTTCTCCAATCGAAACTTGATTCCCTTGATCATTGGTGCAATGTAAACAAGCTCTCTCTCAACATTAATAAATGCCAGGTTATTAGTTTTTCCAGAAAATGCACGGTCACACACAATACGTACTTCCTCGGTAATAATGTGCTAACTCGAGTAGATAACATTGTTGACCTCGGTGTTATCTTAGATGAAAAACTCCGCTTCACTTTACACTACGATAAAATACTTTCTCGTGCAAACAAACAACTTGGCTTCATCAAAAGACGAGCCAAAGAATTTCGTAGTCTGTGGGTCACAAGATCTTTATACACTTCACTCGTACGTCCTATTCTCGAATACGCTTGCATTAGCTGGAATCCTGCTTTTGAAACCCACAGTGACAGACTCGAGTCAATACAAAAGCAATTTTTACTTTTCGCCTTGCGAGAGCTATACAACCCTTATGACTTTAATAGCCTACCCCCTTATGAGTTTCGACTGGGTCATTTAAACCTATCGACACTAGCCTCCAGAAGAATGGTGATATCGGCCTGTTTCACATTCGACGTCATTAGAGGCGCTATTAATGTAGAATTCCTGAATAACAAAATATTGATAAATATCCCTGTGAGGAACACCAGGTCCAATCGTTTCCTAAAAGAATATTCTCATTCGACCACATATGGAGCTAATGAGCCAGTAAATAGATGCTGCAGAGTATTCAATAGAATAAGCAATTTATATTCCCCTACGATTTCCAAATCATCCTTCAAGTCCTCTCTTTCCCATGCCATCCGTACCCTTAACCTTAAGCTATAGCTTTTATGTCAATGTTTATTTATTGATTGCTATTTATTAATTTATTTGTTACTCTTTTTTAATTTGCTTGTTTTTTACTTATTTAACTTGTTTGTTTTTACTTTTTCCTTTACTTTACTTTTCCATTTTTTATTTTAATTTGATGTCCTTTTTTTTTTAGTATGTGATTTTGTACCTTGCTTGGTGAATGAATAAAAAAAAATAAAATAAATTGTGTAAGGGTTACCAGGCGTGTCCGTTGTACTATATCAAATGTTTTTTTTTTTTGCATATGTAAACAAAGCACAAGATTTACATATGAGTGGCTTTTTTTTTAAGAAGCGCCATTTTTTCATGAAAGACGATGATTTGAAGGTTTTCACTTTCAGTGCCTGCTCTAGCTACAGGGTTGCTAGCACACTCATTAAAAGCTCCACAAATCTACAATATACAATAAAAATAATACCAACATGTACTGAAAATTTCGTAAAAGCTATCGCAATTTAAAATTTTTCAAATTTTCCCGGTCTCTTTTTAGGCACCTTGCGCACACATGGGGTAAAAAAATTCCAAAACACTATTTCACATTTAAAGCACGTTCGAAATTTATTTCCTAAACTTTTTTTTTGCAAAAACTATTTGTGTACGGAATAATAGGTATATTAAAAGTATCACTAAAATGGCCGCCGGCGCCAAAGGGTTAAAGATTATTAACTTTTTCAGAGACCTGGCACTATTCTGCATATACACCAATGTATCCTGAAAGTTCCAGCTCAATCGGATGGCGCGTTCTCGAGATTAGCTCACTGAAATTTTTTTATGATATATATATATAAATATATATATATATATATATATATATATATATATATATATATATATATATATATATATATATATATATATATATATATATATATGTATATATATATATATATATATATATGTATATATATATATATATATATATATATATATATATATATATATATATATATATTTATATATGTATATATATACATATATATATGTATATATATATATATATACATGTATATATATATATATATATTTATATATATATATATATATATATATATATATATATATATATATATATATATATATATATACATATATATATATATATATATATATATATATATATATATATATATATATATATATATATATATATATATATATATATATATATATATATATATATATATATATATATATATATATATATATATATATATATATATATATATATATATGGAAATATGAATTTTTGGCCGAATCGATTTTAATACTAATGTTCTTCGAACATTAGTAAAAAGTAAAAGTGAACAGACGGTTTTATGCAGAGCTTTAACAGGCCATATTCCGTACTTAATGTACCTTCGTAGGCTGGACAAGGAGTCAAACGGCAATTGTTGATGCTGCAAAGAAGTAACTGAGATTGCAGAGCATCTTGTTGCACACTGTCCAGCACCAGGTGAATGAAGTTTAGGTCTCCTTGGTTCTGTTCTTCCCTCTATCTGGGACATTAAAAACGCCCAGTCCAGGGGCATATCGAAGTACATAAAGAGTCTGAATATCATATAATATATAGGAGTGAAGAAGCACAATCGACCCAGGAAGTCGCAGTGTTGGAGATCATCTGGACCCGCTCCATGCGCTCATTCATTTAAGATCTTTTGTGTCTGGTTGAAAGTGAGATATAAAAAAGTTACTTGATTTTCTCTAATATACTGTTTTTACCCCCATAATTTGAGATTTATCCGTGGTAGTCAGCTTTTGCATATTCTTACGAGCTCTCCAGATTTTGCCTTTCGTAGTAATTTTGCCCGTTAAACGTTATTTGATTCCTACTCATCGGCAAATTCATTCGTAACTTTACTTATTCAGCAAGAAAATCCCGATTTTTTCTGAAACAAGCTATGCTAAATTCTACCAGATTAAAGTTAGTAGCAGGCAGCCTTGTGGGTGATATTGTCACTTAAAACTTTTGAGACAGTCTATCTGGACTTTTCGCAGGATATCTGCATGTGCTGCGCTCTCTTTAGGGTTGCGCTCTTCATCGCCATAGTATTCGAAGTTACTCTACTCTGACCTGGAAGAATTTTCCAGGTCAGAGTAGAGTAACTTCTCTACCCTTCGATGTCACCCCGCTCTTTTAACACTGAGGATATAGAAGTTACCGCTCTTCCCGAATTTAGATCTTATATTCCCGTTCAATTTGTTTCCTCCCTTTAGTTACCTTTATCGTGGGTTTCTTATTCCGGGTTTGTTTCCGTATCCATTTAAAGCCTCGGCCAGGTTTTTCTGTCGTAGAGAGCTCATTGAGTTTCTAAGGCATTTCCTCTTCTCTCTTTTATTAAAAGTATAATAGCTATGTAATTTTTGTATTCAGCGTTGAACTGAAGGTTGTACAGACTTTAAACATTGTTTATAAAGAATCGGATATAATACTGACCCTGGACGGGAAAACATTTTGATTTACCCGCTGTCGTTAAGTTTCTTTTTAAGATTGAACGCATGGATAACTAATTTTTAAGCTATTGGCTACATTTTGAATCCTCGATTTGTCCAATAAATCACGTTAAATATTGTCTTTAGCAACCTGTTTGTGAATAATTTGCATCTAGACTAGCAGGAGATTTTTATTTTTATGTAAATTATTACACATACTTTATCTGAAATACATCATGTCAATTAGCTTTGAATTAGCTTTAAAGAAACGAAACAAAGAAACCCCTCTTTTTTAATGACGCAACTCGTTCGGCTATCTCAACCGACCATCAAATATTTTGCTCGTATTTCAATCCGCACAGAGTTTTTCTGAAAACATTTTAAATTTATTACGATTTATCTTATTCTACCACCAAACTATTCTCAGTACAAATGTATTTACCGTATAAATAATAATTCAATTCCGGCAACATTGAATAGAAAAATTATAAGCTCTTGCAAGAACCTTCACTTTTTCACGTTTGATCAAAGTCACGCCTACTAAATTGTCTGCTAATCGTGCATTCCGTTCAGGCGTTCAATGTTTGCAGTAGAGCATTTACGGACCATCAATCTAAAGAACCAAACAAGATACTAGATACATACGAGTATATCATATGTAACCTGCAACAAGTTTGCTGGTTTTCAATTTACCGTACCCCGGACAATACACCGACTTGAATTATTTTCCGCAGTAAGCATTAAGGTGCTACATTTGGTAACCTTCGCGTTAACAGTTTCACTTTTTCAGTTAAAGTGTCTGAAGTTCCTTTAGATGCTATCATGCATGCCGCATTGGTCGCAGATATGGATTTCGTGCAGCAATAACGTGTGAATTAAGAAAAATAACAAGCAGCTCTTGTGCGACGGCTCGATTGCAGAAACAAAGCTATTATTGAAGCGTTATAGTTAAAAAATCACACTGGCATAAAGTCAGCCTTCGTGCTTGACTGAGATGTAGCATAGAATCGACCTGTTGTAATGCGTCTCATTTTCAGTTCAAACTGGGTTGTGTGAAAATATTTTGTAAATAGATAATTTGTGAAATCAAAAAAGTTCATATGGCAAGCTGAAATTCCAAAGAAGGTCGAATTCACTTGTTTTAGGCTTTATAGCTTCTCACAGGAAACGGTGAACTTGGGCTCAGTTTCCAAGTAGTCTACAGGCGGAAGTCAGATTTTCGTTAATAAGATTGTATTCTCGGATTTTGAAGTGAATGCATTAGCTCCAAGAGAGGACATGTTCAGCAACCGTGGATAGAATTGCCTATAATTAAGACGTCTTCGAAGTTGCTTGCTCGACAGCAGCAATCGTGAATAAATTGATACAAATATGCTTCCTAATTTGAATGGAACTATTTAATCGAACTGACTGCTTAACACACACTCCACTACACTTCTCTATGCATTTTTTTGTGTAGCACATCCACGTGCTACAATCTACTGAAATTAGGTTATTCTACTGAAAGCTCAGCATGTGAACACCTCCAATAAAACCAATTGGCAGCACAATCAACAAAGCGATTTCATCAGCGGAAATGACAGAAATTCCCATACTATCTACAGTACTGGTCATTTTATTCATATATTCCTCATCACTCCTAATATTTCAAACAACAAGAAATTAATTCGCACTTGCGCTGGCTACCTCTTCGCTTACTTTTCAAATGATAATAAATCATTTGTTTCCGAAACAACTGAAAAAACACGCCAAATCACATTCCAGTCTGTTGTTTCTCAATTAAGTAAATAATGAAGTGAAATATTGCTGAGTATTAAGAAAGGTGATTGTTATGACGGCTCGGACTGAGCTAAAATATGTAGATTTTGAAGACAATAGAAAGATGCAATCATTTGATTCGTAGTTTGGAAAAAAAAATTGAAATGATTAACATAATGCTTGGTTTATTGGCTTACGTATTGAATTTATTTTTTTGGATTATCAAACTGAGTCTGCCTAGCCAGATTTAGCGTAAACTAGCTTGTTTGCTTCACACCAATCTTCCAGTATGTAGACATTAGGCTGAAGAATGTAGCAGTCGTCGGTCGATCCAACTCTCGAAAAAAGTTTGAGCACATATGCAAAACAAATATATTCACAGGATATGAAAGGAGAAAGGAAATTTACGTGAAATAGAAACAAAAGCGAATCAAGAATGAAGCTTAGAGGAACAGTAATGCAGTGTCTGAAAGAAGCAGAAAAATAAAAATTATATGAAACAAGAACGGCCAGAGATATAGAATTCGAAACATTGATTAACTTATCTATTGATTTGAGCCCTTGGTTGCGTAGCTTGAGAAGTTAAAAAAGCAATAACACAAAGGTTAGATTTGGCTGAGCTCGATAAGGGGCTATATTTACGCATACACCTATTGGCCCCTAGAGATGTCACATAAGAATATGTGGATCTTAAAAGATTCAGTCCGAGTAACCATCGAAGACCACAGACGTCTCTGCGAAGGATATCGCTCAACTTCTGCTCTTTCGCATGCGTGAGGTTCACTAGCTGGAGCTCATCGAAGTAGCGCTGTCTATTTTTTTTAGCACCGGACACTAGCACAAGCAATGTTGAATCTCCCTGTTCTTAACACTTCCTGCAGTTATCACCAGTTAAGTTTACAGTTTCCTCTCCGCTATAAGACAGTACCGACGAACTGTGTGCGGTCTGTCCGAGTTAATGTAAAGGGACATTTAAGAGCTGCAAAAATGTGTGTGCCCACAAGTTTATATTAACCTGCAAGCCTGAGTTACTCACTATCTTCACACTGCAACCTGCATCATTTTGGAGTCGACCCAGCCTTAAGTGTATGCATGAAAATTGGGAACTCTGATGATCCAACAAAGTAAAAACTGTCTCCATGCTTGGCTGATACATTCACTTTCTTATTTCCATCAACGCTCATATCGTCGCGGGCTCAGTAAGTTTTGACCCTTCTGTCTTTGCCTAGCCTGTTCATGATCTGTTCAGTGAATGAACGTAGCATCTGTTGTGTCTTTTACGTGCTATATTTCTGCGGCTTTTCGCATAGTTAAGACCACTGCCTGACAAATATTACAATGGTAGGGAAACCTAAAAGCTTCTTGTTTACAACCAACTCCTGCAGCTATTTTGAATCCTTCGGTGTATTTGCTAGACTGTGCCCATTTGCTGATTGTGATATGCCCATTTGCTGATTGTGATATGCCCATTTGCTGATTTCATTCTTGCCCATCTCCTACGGTCACTTGATGTCTTTGTTTCAAGCAAAGAGTAGATACCAAATAAACAGTGCATCTTACATATTTTTGTCCAATACTGCTGTTTCCAAAGAGCCTTCACACTTAGTGCCCCGATTTTTTCTGACAAAGGGGTCAAGCAAAAGATGATTAAGCAGGTCGTTGAACGCAAATGAAGGAGTCATGATTAAGTCACCTGTTGTAAAGAGAGCTGTCAATCACTGAGCTCTGTTCGCTATTTCAGCAAAGTTAGATTTATCCGTTGCTGGTCACTAGCAACCTTGATATTGCCGTGTAGATCTAGTTTGTTGCAGCAGAGCTGTGGTGGCCCTACATTTGACTCAGTATTTTCTTACTGGCGTTAATCGCGTTGCTTGCACTCTCAATTTTAGGTGCTTGAGCATGTTACTTATCTAACTACATTAAACAGGATTTGTGTTGTTTACTCGAATATCTTAATAATGGCTGTTGAATGCATATTATTTAAGGTGGCTTCATCGCCGAAAAAAGCCCTCAAAGTGTACGCTTTATAATAAAATAGCTTTTCTATTTCAAGAACTATCCTATGGAGTGCCACTTCCGCAGATTCGCTTTTCATGCACGCGTTTTGGGTTTTTGGTTGACTGTGAGACCCCAGTCTCTCTTCAATGTGACGATCTAAATGTCTTTCGAATGTTTGAGGAGGGAAATGTCTTTCGGATACGCATAGTTGTATTTAACTACTTTGGGTATAAAGATAAGTTGAACGGATTTTCAGGTTGCAAGTACATGACCAAGCATTTTTGCTAAATGATGTACGCCATAATATGGTGAGCATTGTTGTTCTCTGAAGCATAACTGGCCGATTTCCCATCCAGACCCGGGAGTTTGAAGGTATCGATGGTCCAGGTGTCGATAGTCTGCATCATAAAGTCAGATACCTGCCTTCCAGTGGGTATGAAGGTAGAGTAAGTCAAACAGCCCAGAATGTGAGTATTTACGAGGATTTGCAACATTTCCGAGCTGTAACTTGTCAATCGCCTATCTGGCTTGCATAATAGGCTTGGCGTGACATGGTTTCAGTCGATAATTCCCTAATAAGGGTTATTTCAATAAGGTTATCAAAGCAGAGAATAATTGATACGGGAAACTCGATCGTTTTGCGGAATAAACCTCCGAAAGCAGAATCAAAGTAGAATTGTTTTTGTGGGATGATTAAAATTGAAAAGTTTTTTGACTAAGTGGTTTCAAAAGTATGCACTGATTCTCATCAGACAACAGCGCACAGTGCCTACTTGACTGATGTGACCACTTGCAGTTGGAATTGAAATATTTATTTACGTTAGTTGCGATAAATTCTAACATCCGCGACTTATATCCACCAATATCATATACTTATAAAGGTTATTTTAGTATGCACTGTGTGCTGGTGTCTGATGAGAATCAGTGCATACTTTCGAAACCACTTAGTCAAAAAAAATTTCAATTTTAATCATCCCACAAAAACAATTCTACTTTAATTCCCTAATCTCGCTGTTTTTGAAAAAGCCACAGTTTTGGAGCATTTTTCTTCCAGAAACTATTGTTTATTTATTCACCAGATAAGGTACAAAAATCACATATAAAATATCAAATTAAAGTAAAATTGAAAAGTAAAAGTCAGTAAAAACAAACAAGTTAAATAACTAACAAACAAATTAAAAAATAAACAATTAGATTAATAAATAATAATCAATAAATAAAACATTGACATAAAAGCTCCACCAAGCTCTCGTATTTCTGCTTTATGGGGTCTTCGAAGGTCCTTTTGTTCGTCAAAATATTCTTTGAAATCAGTTACTTTGGCTTATTTCAAAAGTTACCGTTCTTGTCTTCTGTGACGACGCAGATACCTGTTTGACCAGTGTGGCTTGAGGTTGCGCTAAGAGCGGACTGCAGAGCAGGCAAATTTTAAAACTTTTCACAGTATACTCATAAGTGAATTTACTGCTACCTCTAGGGTCTCTTCCAGAGCCAATCCTGGGGAAAGAACCTAATCAATTCACAGCTACCTGTTTGAAAGTCTTTCAGTTTGTGTTCATGCGACTACGTAATGAGTGAGAAATGTTAGATTGAGCTAAATGTCACAGTGAAACTTATGTATCTATAGTCAGAGGATGATAGTCCTTATCAGTTGTTCCGATATCAGTTGTTCGTTTGACCCCTTGCATATGTTGATGTTTGGCACGTTTTTCCTAAGACGTCCGCTATCGGTGAGGATATTTTCCTTATTTGCTAAGAGCTGCTAAGAGTAAGCTATCATTAATTGAAAAAAAACTTAGTAGATTAGAACTCCGTTAATGTCCTTATTGGCCCAACATTTTCGTGATGCGCATTGGTTTTCATTCCTATGTGCAGTTATTTTCCTTTCGGAGCAACTCCGTCGGTTTTGTCCTCTCCTTTGGCGGATCATGCAGGCAATGGTACCTCCTCTTGATACATTGCAACGGTTAGATCATCAAAGTGAACATAATTTTTCTGCCTGAATTCGGACAGAATATAAATATGAATTTCCTTTCTTATTTGGGCTACAGCTAACGGCAAGAAAATGTTGATACTTCTTGACCTTAGTTTACTAACCCGACCTTTCACAGAGATCTAAGATTCCGGAACTAGTGCCAAGCAGATTTCCAATTGTATCAAATTGTATCATTCATTGTATCAAATACATATGTGGTAGGCCACAATTTTCGAAACTTTGATTATATTTAAAAAAAAAACAAACCACCAGCGCATAACGTTAATGATGAGACATGGTATACAAAGCGATGCTGTCATTCAATGTTTATACAATAAGTGAGCTGTAACGAAAATAAATAAAAAACATTTGTAATTTTTTTAATTCATGCAAATGGTAACCCTGAAAACCTTTCTTTACTATCAAAGCGGCTCATGACTTTCAATATATGTACAGTCTGTCAAGAATGAGTTTACACATAGGGAAAAAATTCAATTTTTGATCTTTCTAATTATAAAATACTACTTTTTATCTATGTAAATGAATTTTTTTCTTAGTTATAGTTATTTACATTATTTCCAACCGATATATACAAAAAAAGTACAACTTCAATGCAAAAAAAGAACCAAAATAGCAACGAAAACAATTATTACAATTCTTGAAGTGTCAAGAAACTCTTTACACAACGGTTTTTGTTTGCATTACTGCAACGATGCGGTAAATTTACCGTTATTTTTGCTCAGTATTGTAAAGTTCTATGAATTTGATCATTAGTGTGTGATTACTTTTTGGCTAGTATGCATAAATAAGTGAGATATTATGTTTTGAAATGCCAGGCAAAAGATTATCCTTTGAGTTGATTTAGATGATATACTATTTTCACCAATTAGGTAAAAGTGCGCAGGAACTGTCGGAAATGCTTTGTGTAGGCCGAGAGGCAGTCTATAACGTTATAAATCTTGCTGATAATGAGGATATATTGGAGCCAAAGTGTAGAGGTGGCCCAAAACCAAAAATATCTAAACGTATAGAGCGCCTTATGATAAGGAAACTTGATAAAAACTCCTGGATTTCGACCAGAACATTTGCTAGGGAGCTCAAGGAAGAGTGTGATGTTGCTGTTTCCCATGAAACAGTACGACAGGCCATCCTACCAAATAAGTTCTCATCAAGAGCTGCACGAAAGAAACCACTGCTTTCTGCACTAAACATCGAAAAGCGTTTTTCCTTCGCTATGATGCACCTTTCTCAACCCGTTGACTTTTAAGACGACGTCATATTCTGCGATGAGATGAAAATTATGTTGTACTGCAATGATGATCGCAATGAAAATCGAAATATAATTCCGACTGTAAAATTTGGTAAGTTATCCGTTATGATTTGCTTCTCAAGCAGAGGATTAGGAGACTTGGCATTCATCGAGTCAACCATGGACTCCCAACAATATTTGCATATCCTTAAAACATATTTGGCAAGCAGTGCGGAGAAATTCGGGTTTGTGCATAACAACAAATCAAATTTTAAGTTTTACCAGGACAACGATCCCAAACATAAGGCGCACATGGTGCGAATGTGGCTCTCATACAACTGTGGAAAAGTGATGGATACGCCAGCCCAGAGTCCTGACTTAAATTCCATCGAGAGTTTATGGGCCTACTTAAAAAAACAAGTCGCTAAAAGGCAACTCAAAAAACGAACTGCCTTAAAAACTGCGATTCTCGAAGAATGGCAAAAAATACCAACCACGTATGACCTGCAAAAGTTGATTCATTCAATGAAAAATCGGTTGCAATGCATGGTGGATGCCAAAGGTGGCCATACCAAATATTAAATATACCAAATAATTTTAAATATCCTGAAAATATGTAAATATTGAATACAATAGTAATTTGTGTAAAGAGTTCCTTGACACTTTAAGAGTTGCAACAATTGTTTTCACTGGTCTTTTCGTTCTTTTTTTGCATTGAAGTTGTACTTTCTTTTGTATATATCGATTAGAAATAATGTAAATAACTATGATTAAGAAAAAAAAACGCATTTACATAAATAAAAAGTAGTATTTTATTATTAGAAAGATCAAAAACTGATTTTTTTTCATTTGTGTAAACTCATTCTTGACAGACTGTAGGTCGGTTGCAATAGGAAGCACGTTTGCAGCGAAATTTTGCATGTTTCATATTGTACTTTTCCCAGTCAAATTAAAAAGCTCAATGGTTCAGGGTTGCTTTTAGCCCGAAAAACCTGCTATTTGATAAATATTAGTGTTTCTGCATATCATTCGTCATAATATATGCACTTGCAGGTCCCAGTGATTGGGTTTTTCTACCCACATCGGGCAAATATTAATCTCATTTAAAAACACAATGCCCCTACTCATTGGATCTTTACAAAAGGATAGCTCATAACGAATTTATGTTTAAATGCATCCATATATAACCATAATTTAATCAGCAAATAAATTACTTTGAGTGGATTGAAATGTCACAAAAAAGTATCACAGTCTGTAAGCCCTCTAAAGTGCAAACATGATCTGCTTCCTTTCAAACATATTAAAATGATGTATCTGCAACAAATATCAAGCTATGCACTTTGCAAAACCTCACCAAAGGTAAACAAATGCAATAAAAACTATGCCACAACATTAGCATAGCCAGTTGTTTACCGATCTATTTATTGGCTAACACGTGAGTAATATAGTGGACGACCTTTCCTTTTACTCAGATTATTTCCATTAAGCCGAGCCTCCACTTCGTAACCGGTTACGTAGTTTCTTAGCCCACAATCATTAACATCACCGACAAATTAATAAGTCCATAGCAAAAATACATTCATATAATCACTGCACCAGTTTTTTCTGCTCTGATATTTTTCACATTTCTTGCATTTATTGATCTAAAAACATTTGAAACATTCGGGACCGTTGATCGTTCAATAAACGACCTTTTTATTGAGAGGCTCATCACATTAAACTTATATCTAAACCAAGACACACCATTTGGGTGTGTCATAAACAAGCATTTCATTAAATATGGAAATATGATTTTTTTTACTGGGTCGAAGGCCGGATTTTGTGTTGTTTGTGATTCGTTTGAAATTTCCAAATCATCTGCTGTTTATTACTTTCGAATTGCAGTTTGATTCGGTGTAAGATTTTTTCATGCCGCTCGTTGATCCTTTGTCACGTAACCAGTGGCCATTTATTTGTTTATGATGAAACTTTAATTGATTTACAAAAAATTCAAATGTGTTTTTCGCTGTGATTGATCTTCTACTCAATTTTTAATGCTCATTGCTTAACATACAAATTTACTTTGCTAAAAAAAAATGTTATCTGCTATGATTGATATTTTATTTGAAAGCCACCATATACTATTTGAAGTTTTTATTTTTTGCGGACTTCGAAACTGAATAGAATTAAATACAAAATTTTTAGCACCACACGCAGATGCACTTATGTCAGATGCATGAAAAATACTTTCTTGAATCTTCCAATTTCCTCACTCATCGACCTTGACACATATTTTTTGGAATCTTTCAAATCAACAAATAACCAATAACAAAGACTACCAATATAACATACGCCAATAATTTGCAAATTTCTGAAAGTTGTATATATCTTTTGTCGTATGCGAATGACGGAACTGGTACAAGGTGTAACACTGCACCCCAGTCAACCTCAACGGCACACTTTATCCCACTGACACAGTACCTAGTGTAGCTAAACTAAAGCATATCCATTCATTTCGTTCTTATGCAACCATGCAACCAGCTTTGACTCATGCATTCATTTCCTTGAAGTAAAAGTAGTTGCGAACAATGTCTGTCACATTTGCAAGAATTATTCATGACAGAAATATGTGCATTGCAAGATAACGGCGCCAATTGCATCTATCGACGTTTGCAGCCGCCAAAGAGTGTATTGACGAAATGATTTACGACGGCAGACTCATGTGCGTTAGATTTGATGGGAAAATATTTCTGACTCGCACCAACTGGTTGGTGCTCGGATAATATGGCTCTAAAAAAGTAATTACAATCCTGTCGATCCAGGTACGAAAAAAAGTAACATGATAATTCTTCGCTTTCTTGGGATAATTGTCGGTAAAGTCTAATTGTGAATAAAAAGTAAAGTAATCCCACGACAATCCTCGTACGGGTCTAGAGGACATTGTGAATAATAATCATTAAATATGTGCTGCGATGCCTTATTTTTGGAGACTGTACGATCAGTGACAGTTCTTAAAATATTGCGCCACCAAAACAACATTTTGAACGTTGTATGTGCTGTGGAAATCAAAATGCATGATACACTCACTTTAATAGCGTGACAAATTAATATGCTCTAGCTAAAACCTGTCTGTAAATTACAATTTTGCAAGAACTCCACTTAATCGAATCCATCTGTTCCAACTGGTTTCATAGACTATTTTGAAGGGCAAAGCAAACTATGCACTAAAGGATATCTCAAAAGTAACCTGTTCATATCATGGGCGTGTGCAGGAAATTGAAATATAGGTGGCAAACACCTAAATTCCGCTAAGGGTATTATTTCGCTGTGAAATACGTACTGTGAAGGCACACGTCGACCATATAACCTGCTAGAAATTGGAGCGAAAAATGTTATAGCTCGAAGCAGAAGGTGTATACTAGATAGCTCCGAGTGCAATCAATGAATTTATCCATTAATATTAGAGGCACTTTATATATACGAGATTTGTTCGAAAAAAGGTGACTTTTAAAATTTCGCGGGCTATGTACATTCGATTGTTTTTTTGTTATGTTGGTGTACACGGCCCCAATATAAGTTGACAATATCAGCCATTTGGCATTTTAGTTTGTTTTTGACAGATATAAAGTTTAGAAGTGTTTTGGTGTGCTTGGTGTTTTTTGCTCTCGAAAAAGATGGATGAAAGAATCTTTATTAAATTTTGCGTGAAAAATAAAATGAAATGCACTTGAGATGTTGACTGTAATATTTGGCAAGTCTACCATGAGCAAAGATAAAATGTTTATAATTGGTACAAGCTCTTCACAGAAAGCTCAAAAATGTTAATGACGATGTTTGCCCTGGACGCACCAGCACGTCAACAGCTGATGAAAACGTTGAAACAGTGACGAAAATTGTTATGGAGAATCGTCGAATCACTATTAATGAAGTTGTAGATGATGTCAGCATCTAGGTTGGCTCATGCCATGATATTTTTTTAGATGTGAACGTATGTCAGCGAATTTTCTTCCGAAATTGCATCGCGCAGGAGCTGTTGTAACGACGATCTAGGTTTGTTCAAAAAGGTCATAGCTTATGCCGAAACATGGTTATATTGTTCTGACGTTGAAACCGAGACCCAATAATCGTAATGAAACTGGTCAGAAAAGTCAAGATCGAAAAAAGCACGCCAAGCTCAGGCAATTGTGAAGCTTTTGCTCGCTGTTTTTTTTCGATCGCAATAGCGTGGTGCATCATGAGCTCTTGCCAAAAGGACGTAAAGTCAATAAGGAATATTATTTTGAAGTTATGCACCGTTTGCGTAAAGCGATACGAAGAAAACGACTGGATTTGTGGAAAATCAATTCATGGCCTTTGCATCACAATAATGCACTTGCTCACATATTGTTGTTTGCTCGTCATTTTTTCGCCAAAAACAATACCGGTATCATGTCTCAGTCAACATATTCACCAAACTTGGCCACCTGCAACTTTTTCCTGTTCCCAAAACTGGAAATAGCCATTAAAAGGCGGAGGTTTGTCACGATTGAGGAGAAGTGCTTTGAAGATTGAAAAAAGTGCTGGTATAAGCGTGTCATATCCTAGGGGGATTACTTTGAAGGGCAAAAAATAGTTATTGACGAATAAATACATTGTTACGGGGTAATATAGGCACGTAACCACTCACGCAGTTACAAAAGCAAAAAAAAAGAAGATTTATATCGCGTGGTCGCCACTTAGCTCAGTGGGCTACCAATGTAACCACCCCTGGTTGGGCCATAGGTAAACAAATTAACCATCTTGTGTGATGTACCTGGCGTGTAACGAAAAAAATGTGTTTTAAATCTTTGAAGAGAACTTTCAACACGATCGGCACACGACTTTATACACTTCGCGAACAGTCAATGAAGTAACAATGCAGCGATGGGATATTGCCGAGGATTGCGAACAACTCGACAGAACTGGTTGGACTAGTTCGTCTTGTCAAATAGTTGAATTGGTTGGCGTCCATACCTTCGAATTTGAGAAATTTCGTAGATTGTAATCGCAATTTTAGTAGGATGAATTCGGTTAAGGCATACCATCTGTAAAGGAGATCCTTAGTACAGAAACGTTTGACAAGAACGAGAAGAATGATGTGGAAATAAGGAAAAGTAGTTACAAAAACATACCGTCGATCGAGTCGGAATGAGACGACGTGTTCCTCATTAGTCGATTAAACCCGAAAATCAGAGCGAAGTTATGCATGGAGCAAGCTACGAAACAGTAGATAATCAAACGATTAGCTAAACCACTAAGAAACCACTCGACAGTTTACCTGTGTTTACAGTTTACCAGTTTACCTGTGTTGGTTTGTCATTCCTTAAAAACGAAGACTCGCTCCAAGTCCAAGATAGGCTCGGCGAAAAGACGTGCTAATCGAAAGCCACAATGAAGCAGCGCATCAATTCCCATCGTAGTTTACGTCCTGTAAAATGCGAAGCAATACAAGTCATTGGAATGAAATGTAGCTACTCCGATAGCCACATCTTGTCATCGAACGACAATCTGAAACAAAAGAATTTGACACCAAGTATTTGAACTTAATACAGAGAACGACAAGTAAATCACCTAACTGTTGATCTTCGAGCCAAAAGATTGCCCTTCAGCTAGCACAAACTCAGGCCACACTAAAATGCCAAGCAATACGAGTCATTCAAGCGAATGTGTACTGCGAGTCCTCTTTTTGATGACAATACAACGACAATCTGTCAATGGACCTTGAAAGTTACAAACATCAAATCATATATTGGACGCTGTCAGTCTGCACAATCTACAGATTAGCTGCGTTCAGTTATGACGCAATGCCCTAGCGAAAACCACTAAAACTGGGTTTGGGCCCGAGACGGCACCATGTCGTTGAGCTATATGCACGGGAAAATTTAAAGAAGCGGTTCTTAAAAGTTTTCGAGTGGAAGTGTACGGGATGCTCTTGATAATTCTAAAAGTGACTGGCAATTTTAGAATTATCGCAATATCTATTCAGGTGCTCTATTTAGGTAGAAGCAGGCAGATCGGGGCTCGAGGCCCGGGTTATTGATGACGTGACTGGCAAGCAAATTGGACAAACGAATTCGAAATTCTCTGCAGACCGTGAGATAACGACACGAATCTGAGCTACGTCTTGGAAGGGAATCGGAGCCGACTCTTGTTTTGTTCAGTGGTCAGTGGATATTTTAGATAGTAATATAAGTATTATTTTCTTCACGCAAACTAAATTTGGAATGATTAAGTCGAGAAACTACACAATATCCGGTGAGCCGAGTCTTGTTCGCGGCTCTGTGGCGCCTACGACCCGTTTTCGGTGGGCTAAACCGGGACCCAAGAGGATCCTCAACTGGACATCTTCCCAACACCGGAAGGGTAACAGCATATTTTTTGAGAAAATAAAAATTCAACTTATTTTTGAGCCATCTAGTACCGACAAAAAGTGATGCAATATGATGGACGATTTTCAAATTATCTACTAAATTACGAAATCTTTAAAAATGTAGCTCATAGCGTAGTTTGATACTTTCAACAATAATTTTTAATATGGTTCCCACGAAATTTTGAGTTTTAGACCTCAATCGACTACCCGCTGAAATTTTTTACCCGAAAATGAGTCGAGAAAAAGTCATGCACTACTTGGTGGAATTAAATTTTTCGAACCTACATTTTCAGATCTGAAATAATGAATTCATGACAAATTGGTGATTGTTTCTCAATCAAAAGATTATATTAAAGAGCAGAAATAATTCATCATCATCCCTGAACCCTGGTTGTAGCGCCGATGATGCCGATGAATCATCGGCGCTACAACCAGGGTTCGATACTGGCCTCCGTCAACAATTTTTCCGTCGGACCCGATCGCGAGCCGACGTCATCCAGAAATAATTACAGTACAATAATGAAACCGAAGTTATCTTTAGCTTTGGAGACACCTTTGTTTTTAAAATCGATCAACAAGATCCTCTTTGACTTCCAAAAAATCACCGCCATAGTTTTTCCAGCAGACGGTGACACCTTGAGCTTTTTGGGTGTTGTGCCTTTTTTGTGCCACTGTATAGTCTTGTTCGAAGTTTGGTTCGTAACGATGAATCCAAGTCTCATTTCAGTAGCGATTTGATTCAATACTCCATCGTCGTCTCCACTACAGAGGTCCAACAATACGCAACCGCACTCTACACGAAGTTTATTTTTTTTTTGGCGGCAAGATCATTCTCGGCACCTACCTTGCGCTGATCTTATTAATGCCAAGATGATCGTGAAGAATTTTCGAATGGTTGTAACTGATACTGCATCTATTTTTGTGAGCTGGTTTTTCTTTAGTTTAGCATTTTCCAATATCACTTTTTCGAATTTTTGAACAATTTCTGGAGAGGTCACTTGAATTGGCTGTCCTGGTGGTGAGTCTTCTTCAAGTGAGTCCCTACCTGTTTAAAAAGACTGTGTCACTTACTTGTAAATCATGTTTTTGTCTGAACAAGAGACACCGTAAATCGATGTCTTCTCTTCCGTTGTGCTTTGAGTCGACTTTCCTGAATGTTTTTGAGTGAGTTTTGCAGCATGGCGGTACTGGATTTTTTCTCATATTCTACACTTTATTCCAAATTGAGTTGTTTGGTCGGCGATAGCTCAAAAACTAATCATTGGATAAAAATAAAACTTGCTATTTATACTTATAATGAAAATCTAATTCAACTGGTTAAAACTTTAAGTGATGTGATAAGTTGTCCCATATCTGATAGCGATATTGATTACATTCATCAAGTTTCGCCCTTTGTTCATACTCCCAATAATCCAAAAACTATTATTGTGCGATTCCTGTCGAAGCTTAAGAAGGACAACTTTGTCGCATTTGCTAAAAAGCAATCAAATCTAAACACAACACAGCTTAATTTCACCGACAACAGAAAAGTTTTTGTCAATGACCACCTCAGTTCCTTCAACAAACATTTATTGAAGCTGACTAAGTCAATCGCTAAAGATCATAATTTTTAATTCACTTGGATCAAATCGGCAAAAATATTTACGCGTAAATCTGAAACATCTCCAATAATTTATATAAAGCCGGAAAGTGATCTTAAAAAAATTGTTTAAATCCCAGAACTTTTTAGTAAAGGGAACGAACGATCTCATTGATATTTAACTCAAGGGAATTAAAATTTATTATCAAAATGTCCGAGGAATCAAATCAAAACTTCTGAACTTATATAATGAACTAATTATCTGCGATTACGATTTACTAGTTTTTACGGAAACGTGGCTTAACGATAGTGTCTTGAATTCAGAATTCTGCTGTGGTCAAAACTATAAGATCTACAGACGTGACAGAATCGACCCAAACAAAACGTCCGGAGGGGGTGTTCTTATCTTCGTGAAATCGTCTCTAAACTCCAAGGCTCGATCAACTTGGAGATCTACCGCTGAGGACATATGGATATCCATACAGCAGGACTCTATTAAATTGCATGTTTGTTGTGTATACATTGCTCCATCTTCTAATCATGAAATATACGAAGAACATTTTGAAAAGTTATGTGAACACTGAAATTTTTGAATGATAATTTTTTAATTATTGGTGATTATAATTTACCTGGTATAGGCTGGGAATCCAGTTTTGATCATTATTTTCCTTCGATAGGCAGACATCGCAATACAATTTATTTTGATTTGATCAACACGCTAAATATGTGTTCTCTAAAGAAATTTAACAGTATAAAAAATCCGAGTAATAATATATTGGATCTGGTTTTGAGTACAATTACATGTAAAGTCAGCGTTTGTGACTATAATCTTTTAAAAGTTGACTCTCACCATCCTCCTCTTGAAATACTTCCTAATATCAATTTCGATGAAAAACTGCCACTTAAATACGTACATATCTATGTACAACTTCAATGAATGCAATTATGCAGATCTTATTGTAAAACTTTCTGCTGTTAACTGGAAAACGAAACTTGGAAGTTATAATGTAAATGAGAATGTAGATACTTTTTATAAAATTATTTTCAATTTGATAAAGTTATTTGTACCTATGAAAATAGCAAATAAGAATAAATATCCAGTTTGGTTTTCTAAGTCACTGCAAAAGATGATAAAAGAAAAGAACAATTTTCATCAAAAATGGAAATCTTATAGAATGCTTTCTGATTATCAATCCTTTTCTATACTGCGGGCTAGAGTAAAACTAAAAATTAAACTAGATGAAATGCGTTTTGTAAGACGTATGGTGTGCAATATCAAACGTGATCCTAATAACTTTTGGAAATTTATAAAAATATTTAGAAAGAATAATGCCGATTTACCCAGCACAATGTACTATAGCAAATCCGAAGTGCATACTGGTCAAGAAGTATGTAACATTTTTGCAGATTACTTTGATTTAGTTTTCTCTAATAATAGATAGTACATCGAGTCTAATGTACCTCTCAATGCTGTAGATAATGTAATGAACCTGAATAAAATTCATATAGATTCAGCGAAAATACTACGGCATCTTAAAACTTTTATCATTAATAAAGGGCTTAGACCTGATCAGATTACTGCAAAGTTTATCCGTTTTTGTGCATATTATTTAACGGAACCGCTCTATATTTTATTCAACCAATCACTTGAAATGCATGTGTTTCCTGATGCATGGAAAATCTCACACGTCGTACCAATTTTCAAATCCAGTGATATCCATGACATTTCTAACTATAGGCTCATCCCTATTCTATCTACTTTCGGTAGAATTTTTGAGGCATTAGTTATTGAGGAAATTAAGTCTGATGTTTATAATTTGATAATTCATGAGCAGCATGGTTTTTGTCCAAAAAAGTCAACTTTTACTAATTGGGTAACTTTTTCGTAGCTATTAAGCTCTAATATGGATAAGAAACATCAAGTCGACGTTATTTACACCGACTTCAGCAAAGCCTTTGATCGGGTCAGTTATCCATTGTTAATCAGTAAACTACGAAGAACTGGTATTCATGGCTCACTTCTGAGGTGGGTTGAATCATATATATCAAATCGATCTCAGTTGGTTCGATGTAATGGCTACTTATCTCGTTCGATCTCAGTCACATCCGGAGTTCCACAAGGTTCACATTTAGGTCCAATTTTATTTACACTTTTTGTCAACGACATTACAAAATGCTTCAACACTTTTAATGCGCTTCTATACGCGGACGATCTGAAATTCTTCAAAGTAATCAAAAGTGCAGAAGATTGTACCCAACTTCAAAAAGACTTAGATAGTTTACATTACTATTACAAGTTAAATGAACTGTCACTCAACGTCGAAAAATGCTATGCTGTAAGTTACAGTCATAACAAACATACAATTGGCAACAAATATTATGTAGAAAATTCTGTACTGAAGAAAAATACCTTGCAAAAGGATTTAGGAATGCACTTTGACTCCAAACTGATGCTTAGTTCTCATATTGAGATAATTTTGAGGCAATCATACAGGACCTGAGGTTTTGTTTTACAAAATTCTAGGAACTTCACTAATCCGCAAACTTGTATATCCCTTTTTAACACTCTAGTTCGACCTAAACTTGAATATGCATGCACTGTCTGGAACCCGTGCTACAGAAAGTACATAGATATGATGGAAATATTGCAACGCAAATTTGTTCTTTCTTATGTAAAAAA
Source organism: Nemotelus nigrinus (assembly GCA_947369275.1). Lineage (NCBI taxonomy): Eukaryota > Metazoa > Arthropoda > Insecta > Diptera > Stratiomyidae > Nemotelus > Nemotelus nigrinus. The sequence goes on from OX376375.1 coordinate 78,514,114, forward strand.
TATATGATATCTTTACCTAATTATAAGTCGAGACTGAAATACTTCAGTATGATACCACTTGAAGATAGAAGGACAGTAATGGATATGATCTTTCTTTTCAAAATTTTCAATAATGAAATATACTCTTCATCATTATATCATATTTCAATCTTTCAACAAATCATGTGTACACAAGACTCAATACATTATTTTATTTGCCTTTTTCTAATACGAAGAATTACTCCAATTCGCCAACGAACAGATTAATGTCACAATACAACTCGAAGTTTTCTCATATTGACCTATTTCAACTTTCAAAAACTAAATTTAAGAAAGTAGTTATAGATACTATTATCAACTAAGCACTCTTGTTAAATAACCTGTTCTGCTTTGATAATTAAGTGGGAACCTATCAATGGCATTATCTTAAATGCTGTTGGTTTTCTAAATAAAAAATTAATAAATAAATAAATTATGAGTCTCTGAAATTATAATGTTTTATTAAACTACCCTCCCTCATCATTCCGCGAACTTAACAACCGACCCTGGTATAAGCTTTTTTACTAATGTTCGAAGAACATTAGTATTAAAATCGATTCGGCCAAAAATTCATATTTCCATATATATATATATATATATATATCATCAAAAAATTTCAGTGAGATAATCTCGAAAACGCGCCATCCGATTGAGCTGAAACTTTCAGGATACATTGGTGTATATGCAGAATAGGTCCAGGTCTCACTAAATGTCAGTTATTGTTAACCTTTTGGCGCCGGCGGCCATTTAAGTGATATTTTTAATATACCTATTATTTCGTACACAAATGATTTTCGCAAAAATAAAGTTAACAATATAAATTTCTAACGTGTTTTACATATGAATCGGATAATGTTTTGGAATTTTTTCAACCCTATGTGTGCGCTGGGTGCCTAAAAAGAGGACGGGAAAATTTGAAAATTTTTAAATTTCGATAACTTTTGACAGAGCTATTCAATCATTACGAAACTTTCAGAACATATTGATATTAATTAGTTGTAGATTTGTGTAGCTTTTCATGAGCGTGCTGGTAACCCTGTAGCTAGGGCAGGCACTGAAAGTGAAAACCTCCAAATCATCGTCTCTCTTGAAAAAATGCCGTCTCTTCAAAAAAAGCCACTCATATGTAAATCTTGTGCTTTGTTTACATAACCAAAAAAAAAAAAGATATGGTATAACGGGCACGCCTGGTAACCCTTGCCCAATTTACCTATATTTTTAGCATCAAAAACTTCTGTTCACGGAAACTCACGATCCGATGGGCAGAATTATTTGAAATTCACAAAATGTATTGGCCTTAAATAAGACCAGGTCTGATAGAAGTGATTTTGAAATGCGGGTGATTCTGTGCCAGTGGTGCCATCTTGAAAAACCACTAAAAAAGATAACTGTTTTTAGCCTTATAAATTCTGATTGAATCGTTCGATTTTGACGAAACTCACACAATTGCTGGACCTTATTTTAAGCCACGTTTGGTAGAAATTTGGTCGAAAAATTCGGTTGGAGCTGCCAGCTATGATAATTTTGGTGTCTTCATTTTGAAAAAACAAAAAAAATTTAGAAGTGAAAACATTAAAACCATCGAATATTCAAAAAAATGTCCGTTTCTTACAATAAAACCAATCTGTATATAAATCTTATGTTTTATCTACACGTTCAAAATAAAACTTTGGAAATTTCATGTCAGACAAGAACGGTAACCCTCTCTCAGTTAACCTATATTTTTAGCATCAAAAACTTCTGTTCACGGAAACTCACGAACCAATAATCAGATACAGCTAAAATTTACAGAATGCATTGGACTTAAGTAAGGCCAGATTTGATAGAAGCGATTTTGAATTGTGGGCAAGTCTGTGCCAGTGGTGCCATCTTGAAAAATTACAAAGAAAAAAAACTGCTTTTTGCCCTATGAAATGTGAATAAGTTACCAGATTTTCATGAAATTGACACAGTAGCTAAACCTAACTTTAATCTCTGTTTGGTGGAAATTTGGTTGAAAAATTTGATTGGTGCTGCCAGCTGTGGTAATTTTTGTGTCTTTGGTTTTGAAAATTCGCTCAGGAAAATAAAACTTTTTGCACTATAACTTCCAGTGCAGTCATGAAATCAATACAAATTTCATATAATTATTTAAACCTGTCATAAACATTATTCAGGCCTAATTTGGTTGAAAAGCCACGATAGGGTTGCCAGCTATTGTTGGTTTTGTGTTTAATTGCAATATCTTTATTAAGCGGTTTTATCGTAGAATTTTCAAATGGTAATGATATTGTAGTGACAATAAACAGCAAATATTGAGTTTTCGATTATTTGAAAAAACTTACTGCAGGTAACCCTAAATTTCTTTATACTCCTATAACTTCGAATATAATTAAACAACGTGAAGCAGATGTGATATATTCTTGGCTTTGATACTGGCAGAAGGTTACCAGCACGAGTTGGTTGTGCTACTTTTGTATCAATAAATGCTTACAGTTAGTATTCATACCGGAAACATTTACAATGAAAATAAATAACCAATGTTTCAATTCCCAAAGTTCTGCAAATTTTTCGGATCGCAGCCCCAAACACCAACTTCAGTTACAGTGCTGCAGGCACTGAGCATTTTCTTCATTGATGTTATATGAGATGTTGCTTTCAAAATTTTGTGAAATAAGCAACTGATAACGAATATAATTAACCCGTGTTTTGCTCTCATAAACGTTGAAATTCATGCCAGTGGTAATATCTGAAACCTTCCACCATATGAGTTATAATGCATTCTTAAGACGAAAGTAAAACGTGGCATTTGAAACAGTTTGGCCGTAATAAGCAGCACATGTGGTGGAATATGCACTCAAAACCTGCACGATTCTTCTACTGTTCTTCGAACATTAGTGTTTCTAGCGGTTCAGGTGCGCTAGAGTTTTTTTTTAAATTCAAATGAGATGTATTCATGATTTCTGGTTTTTTAGTTTTATAACATCCACTCTTTGGATTCATCTGTAAAAACTTATCGAAACAACTCAACAACAAACAATCACTTTTTTCATTGTGTGCTCTTAAATATTTTTCTTGTTTTTCAAAAATCAATAATAATAGAACTACTATAACGGCTCTTTATACTCGTATGCAAATTACCAGTTATTATGGCCTCTTATTTGACCGATATATTTGTTAGACATACTACAATTATTTGGAACAGCAACTGACTAACCTACTCTGAATGATCACCTGGACAAATGGCCAGATGTATGATTAGACAGACGGTCTGAATTACTTTTCGTATTACATCAGCGGTCACCAGATTCTTTCGCCAGGCATTCATTACATAACCAAATGTACAGATAGGAGTACATCCAGACAGCATGCTGGGTGATTTCAAGATACATATCATGAACAAAAAACAACAGTAACATTATCGTAATTACTGCTTTTAACAGCAGCTCGATGCATTATTTTTGTTTCCATGCTGGTGTTGTTGCTCAGCTCTCTAGAAGTGAAGCGAAAATGTTGCAAGGAAACGTTGAAGCTAAAGTTGGCTAGCTTTAAATCAATTGAGTTGATCGTGCAAGTGGGCGAATAAGAGGAAATTAAGTGCTGTTAATCAGATTATAAACTGATGAGTTTAATAGATTGATGAATTACGCTAATATTTGTGGTAATAAGTGAATGACGATGGTGATTTTTTTGTAGAACTTAATTTTAAACCACTGCAGCTGTAACGAAGATAAGCTTCGTATTCGTATTTGCTGTGGACCTTTGTTAGATATGTAGCAAATCAGTTACTAATAGAACAACACTTTGCCGAGAAATCATTGAAACCAAGGACTTGGTAGTCTTCCGACAACTATACTGATCATCAATCCAATGATTTTAATTGTATTAATTCAGTTTTGTGAATGCAGATGTCCAACCCCATTACGTTCAAAGGTCATGAAGTGCTATCAGTTATGATGCGCAAGCATTAACACTAATTTAATTTACAGCTGATATTTCTTGCCGCCATTTCATTTACACGTGTCGATTTGCGATCCTGTGTACAGCCACACATTTTCTTCTTACTTCCAAAACCAATCCAATTAAATATACATCACTCACTTCACTGTACTACATGAAAAGAGGCTCTCATAACTTCAATTAAATTAAGATAACAGGCCAAGGTCGCAGTCGTTTTAATCTGTACCAATAAGCAATGGTATGATGCGATTTTATAATTAGGCACTAATCCATTTATCTACGTTCCTGGCAATAATCGTAACTGTGTAAAATTGAAACTAATTAAGCTAACAATGCTAACTAGGAAGTTTCATAATTGTAATTTCGTAAGTGTTCTCATAAATATGAACGATTTAGCAATGAAAATAAGTTTTATGATGGACATGATTAAAAGTTGGCGAAGAGATTGGAGCTTTTACGCAGAATATAGGAACCAAAATTGGCCTGTGCAGAATAGGTATGCTCCACTGCTTTAGTGTCTATGTTGCACATGCGTACAGTAATAAAGAGTAAATTAATATTTTGCAGAGGTTTAGTTTACTGTTTCTATAGACCTTTTTTGACTTGAATATGGGGACGACCACGTAAAGCTACTTAGTGTCAGCCGTAATGATTCTGTGGATTTTGGGACGCTACCGCATATATATTTTCTGAAAAGAGTTCCTAAGTATACGAATCGTATGATAGCAAATTTATACTAGCTTATGGCTATATTTCATGTGTTTGGAGTCGTTTTTTTTTGCGTTTGGGTGGTAAATTTAGTTTTTTCCTCATTGATCGCAAGCACTTCCTTATCATGTGTTGATTTTTTTCGATAGCCTATTCCACATATATTATTGATACCATAATACATACAGCGCCTACATAAACCAGCAGTTGTGTGAATTTTCCGAGTAACGTACGTCCAATGTCAACTAAAGTAGCCTTCTTCATGATGAATTCTTGCATTAATGGCTGGTGCTGGCAACCATTTGGTAGCACCATAGTCAAAAGTATATCAGCTCTGCTTCATGTTGAGATCAACTCACCCTGTGAAGGATTTCTATTCGATTCGATGATTGCCTTAGTTGTTGTAGGTGTAAAAAGAATTTTAGGGTTACCAAATGAAAAACTTTTACGATTTACAAAATTCAAATACTTGTTGTTTATTGTCACTTAAGCAAACTTGATGAATAGCGCCCAACGTGGTGTAAGTAATTGTACGAAGGTGCCTTTTACACTGCCATAAGGGTATGTATGTTTCGTAACGTGTGTTATTTTATATCTTTTATTCAGCTGTTTATTATATGAACGGTCAGTTTCTAGTTAAATGAAGCACTTGACTTTACTATTTTAATATTTTTACGTAACTAAAATTTTAAAAAATGTTTGAAAACGTGTTCGTTTTAAGCTTGATTGGTTTTTTTTTTTTACTTTTTGAATTTATTTTATGCTCTTAATTTAATACCGTTGGAACAAAACATTTGCTGCACTTAAATGCAGATTAAATTCGACAAACGAGTCACTAGCTTAAATTTCAACTAGAAAAGGATGACAATAATTTAGTCAAATAATTTGGTAAAATTTTGTCTGGCATCAAAAAATTCATTTTCGCCATAAAATCAAATTAAATAAATTCTACTAAAATATCGATCAGGGAGTCGATAGTCGAAACAGCGTCTATCAAAGTATGTGGGGAAAATATATTATCATTAGCCCGAAAATAGCAAATTAGTACTTGAATTTTTTCAAATAGCAAACAGTCAGCTCGCAAAACATATTTGGAGCCTAGTACAAAAAACACCAAAATTGTAATGGAAAAACAGTTGAATCCAAGCAATGGTTGAAATTGGACTTTCTTGGAAAACAATTGGAATTGTCACTGAAGTAATTCCGACTGTGCTATTATTTATTATATTTAAATAGTAAGTTTTTTTAGTAGTAATGTATAATGATGGAAATAAATTAAATGTTTGTTAATACCGAAAATAAATTAAATTTAATAATCGCTAATTTGGCAAAAGCTTATTTAGACTTCCAATCGGGCCCCTAATGTTTTCATTTTCAAGTGTTAAGGTAAGCTCACTAAAGTCCTGATAGAAATTTATAGATTCAAAAATTCCTAGATAACTGTTTCATATTATCAACTATGTTTCTTCTATACTTTCTGTCTGTTCATCTTTGGGGCAGCTCTCAAGAAACAAAACGAAACTTTGATCTTCGTTCCCATTCGAAAATTTTATGAAAGCATTTTTTGTAACAAAATGGCAAAATATACATAAATGGCCGTAGTTGACAACCCTATCTTAATTTTTCTACCAAATTCCGTTTACATGGGCTTCAACTCCAGGCTCACTCATATTATCAGGGTTTGCGGTATTCATGACTGGTAGATTGAGTGTCAGCATCTTTCAGGCTTGATTTTTTGCATATACATTTTTATCAATCTCAGAAGCTTCAGTAAAACTCAGAGTCTAATCAATATTTTTATAAAAACATTATGGTCAAAACTATCATCAGCTTATCAGATTCACTAGTTTGCTTAAGCCCACTAAGTTTGATATAACCATCTTCTGTAATATTTTACTACAAACGCTTTGGGCCGCCAATTACAAGTCAATATTCAAATTGACATTAAATATTTCTTTTAAAAAGAATTTGGGAGATATAAAATTTCATTATTTTAAAAAAGTGTAATTTAAATTTGTAAAAAGATAACTTAACATCAAGATACATAAAAAAAATTAGTAGGTATATATTCTTTCGCAATTCTACGCGCCCAATTAAGCATTTCTTTTGACCTTCTTTCATGCGAATAATTTTTCAACTAATTAACAAGACATCACATCAATTTAATTCAAATGAGCACTACATTAAAAATCTGCTTGTGACATTGCAAATTAAAATTTTGCATAATATCCGTTACTTCAAGCCTTATAGTAAAACGAACTTGGTGCTTGTAAGCAAATGAATGTAATTTTCATTTCAGGCGGCTAGAAATCATTATGCATGAAGTCCGAATGCAAAAACTACTACTTGGCTAAAAACTGTTCAAAAACTCACTCACGACTTTGACTAATATCCAATTGATATTATTAGTTAGTTTGTTTTGGTGTGATTTTCGATTTGCATTATCTCTGCCTAAATACATTTTTTCTATGATCAATTTCACATTGCCTGGGGCCACGTGTATAGTGTTAAGAGCTTAAATGATACGTGATAGTGTTTCGAATATCTCTGTTAAACGTGATCATTTGTTAAATGTGAATCCATACTGAATGCAAGTCCAAATTATTTGAGTCTTCTGCAAAAATATTTGGGCTGCTCTTAAGTTTCTCAGGTTTATTTGTCAAGAGCGAAAGTATCTTTTTAGATACTCTTCTTTACGGTGAACTTCTCTACATGGCAAGCTTATTCGTTTTTGTGCGATGGTGTTTATGATATAAATTTTGTGAGTTTTGTGATTCAGTAAATTTCATCTGGCCCGCGCTGGTATGAAAGTTGATATCGTACGCCCAAAATCCGACTATCTTGCTTTGGACAGTTTTCATGTAAAAATTAGCATTTAATACTGACACTGTAGAGTTTGTATTTCTTCGGTTTTTGGTAATTTGAGCTTTTGGGGTGTGACCATTGGCTTGAAGTCGAAAAAAGATAAATTTTTGATTATGGCTTTTAGTCAAAAGTTTATTCGCACAAACATAATTCAAAAGCGAAAGCTTGACTGCATTGACAGTATTAGGAAGATAATTGAAAAGCATAGACTGTGAAAAAAAAATCAAATTCGTTCAAAAATATCTTGAAAATCTTATAAGACTTAATTTAATTACTGAATTTATTTATTTTTTTTATTTGAGCTATAAGGAATATAGCTTCAACTTTCATATGGAGTTACTCTAATAGTCCCTCAGAACTCGTATTCATTTAAACTGTACTGAATTTTTTTCACGATTAAAATCGGTCCGAAAATTCACAAATCGTATTTGTTTGAGTGCATATTTACGCTCAGTATAAAAAGACATGTTGACTCCTGACAGCCTTGCCGGAATAATTTGAATTTCCAAAAGTCAAAGAGCTCAGGATTCACAATTATGAAAATTTCCATACAAAATACATGCAGCTTAGACATGATTTCATTTACATAATTATTTGATAAAACGTGGACAAGAAGGCCACATTGAATTTAAATCACTAAAATAGAAAAATCCCATGACAACTTTTAATATTACAGCCGATAAGTTTAAGATGTGTTATGTTAGATGCACCCTGATACACATATTCACTAATTGCTTCGGATTTGAGTTAATGTCAACATTAGTACGTTCATAGAATGTCAACACTTCATGGATCAAATATCGTCTTGCTGGACTTTGTATTTGAAATGTACAAGCCTATCTATTTACGTAGTATCATCACTTTTTAAACAAATTTTATTAGTTCTTCAGAAAGTTCCTATAAATTAATTTAAATGATCAATAAAAATTCAGACGTGATTTCGGGAAAAAAAGTGTTTCATTCTTCTGGTATAAAATCTGTTAGAATTTTAATTTACTTCAAGTATCGCGGTACCAAAAGCCGTTGAGTATATTCTGCATGAACAGGTTGCATAACATTGCGTCAATGATTAACATATCTTTAAGTGACCCCAACGTGATCCAATTACATCTGAGTGGCATTGTAAGGTCCAACTCCTGACTTAAAACTTGGAGAGCAGTCTGGTTAATTTTCTAGGTTTAAAGAACTAAGGGCTTTAAACAATAGAAGACAGTACTCTACCAAGTACGCCACTAGCTTTTTATCAGCATAATAACACTGAGGAAAAAAATAGCACCAGAAACCGTATTTTATATACTTCTGGGCCGTGTATAAAGTTGATTTCGGAGTTGTAATAAATTATAGACCCATACACCATAATATATGGCGAAAAGTTGATAAAAGTATGCGTTATGTATTATAGTCATGTATTGAAGCTGTTAACGGCATGTATTGTAGCCTTAATAAAAAACAAAAAAAAACAGCAAAATTATCCCTGTTACAACCAATTTCAAATTTCAACGATAAGAGTTGTTGGAATTTTTTATATTCCTTTCTGGAATGTTAATTCAACATTTTTACTCTATGAACCGCTTCAATCCAGAACTAAACCCATGACTCCAGACTCCATGAGTTGATGCTCTACTCAGTACGCTAAAAATAGTTTTTCAAATTTTAAAGCTATTTAATGTCCTTTAATTATATATGCCGTGACTATAGTCATGCCCCTTGCAACTATATTTTATAGCTCAAGGTACTATGTACATAGTTCATGTGACCATAAATGCTGTGTTACTTTACACAGGACTACGCGTTGGGTAGATTTCTTTCAGTGAATAGTGTAAGAAATAAAAAAAAATTTTTCCACAGAGCTACTGTATAGGTGGTCCAAAGTTTAACAGTTTTCAAAATATGCTTCCTGCCTTAATATTTGCCCTCTTCCTCCCTACTTTTCTGATCAAGTGTGTTAAAAAACTGATCTCACCTGTTCTTATTATATTCCATAATTTTCTCTCCTCTGGACTATTTCCATCGTATTGGAAATCTCCTTATATTACACTAATATATAAGTGTGGCGATACACGTTTTACTCAAAATTGCGGAGGTATTGCAATTATCAAACTATTTGAAAAAATCATCAACTGCAAACTCTCTCCTCTGGTCGACGCTCGACTGAACGAGCAGCATCATGGATTTAGGATAGATCGTTTTACTACCACTAGTTTTATGGGGCTTATTGCTGATGTATTATGCAAAATTGAGAGAGATGATCAAATTGACGCAGCCTATACAGATTTCAGCAAAGCATTCGACCGAGTTGATCACTCCATTTTGATCTTCATGGTGCAGCAGTTCGGAATTGCAGGATCTTTACTAAATTGGCCTGGCTCCTACCACCACGATTGTTTTCAATTCGTGAAACTCCAAGGTTTTATTTCTGAGAAAGTAGATAATAAATCTGGTGTACCTCAAGGAAGTCATCTTGGCCCTCTTTTTTTTAAATTTTTGTATATCGGACCTATCGGAGGTTTTATCAAACATTCCTCATTTACTATGTGCAGACGATCTCAAAGTTGATCATGTCATCAGGTCACCATCTGACGCTTCCTTTTTTCAGCCAAAACTGAACTCTTTAGACCATTGGTGTTCCGCGAACGAACTCCCTCTTAACATTGCTAAGTGTCACGCAATTAGCTTCTCACACAAAATTACACGCGTTCATTATACGTTCCGCCTCAGCAACACGACACTCAGTAAGGTGGACAACATACCCATTAGATCTCGGTGCCAACCTGGATGAAAAGCTTCGCTCCAATCTTCTTTACGATAGAGTGCTTTCCCGAGTACATAAACAACGTGGCTTCATTAAACAATCAGCAAAGAGGGTTTAAGAATTTCTAAGTTACTAAATCCTTATATATTTCACTCTTGCATCCTCTTCTTGAATGTGCATGAACTATATGGAACCGGGCTTTTGAAATGCACAGCCAAAGATTTTAGTCTGTTCAGAAGCAGTTTTTACTTTTCGCTCTGAGAGAACTTCTTACCCCTTTCGTCGAGAAGATTAATGTTGATCAGCCCGCTTCTGCTTCGATATTATCAAAGACGTGGTTAATGTCGTCTACTTAAAGGACAAGTTTGAGCTTAATCAGCTCTTGAGAGTCAGAAGATCCCGACGATTGCTTATTTTTATTACGAAAAATATTTTATTCTTGTTTGTTTGTATGTTTATTAATTTGGTTAATTTAATTTAATTCGATTTTGTTTTATGAACCTTGTTTGGTGATTGAAATTAATTAATTAATAAATAATATACTAGTCGCCATGTTTGGCCAGATTTGTTTTAAAAAGCTTTAAAAAAAGCTGAAGACACATCAAAAGTAGTATCTGTTCATGTCAACTGGAAGAAGCAGCATTAGTGGCAGAAAAATGGGTTAATAGTACCACAGCAAATGTTCAATCAATGTATATCATTTCTGAGCATTTGCGGAAGTCTCATTTTGGAATCTTTTCATTGGGAAACTTTAACAAATACTTCAGAATTGGTGGTGTTCAAAATCTGCATGCGACAAATTACCTATAAATATGTTATTTATATATTCAACAGCATCTAAAATTTCCATATCTTTACTTTGCTTGTTGATTCGATGTCATCCGTTTCTAACTAAAACAATCTAAAATCTCTCAAATCAAATTATTCTTTCGTGCTTGAAAGAGTAAAACCCTGCATACTGACATCTGTTAAAGATTCACGTCAATCACGCTGTCATTTATTTAATTAAAGGTTTGGCATTTTAGAATATGGATCGTTTAACAGCCGAACATTGGGTGCTGGAACAACAAGCTGTTGATGCTGATTTTTCGAGAAAAAAAATTCTTCAGTGATGCCCATTTCTCGCTTTGTGGATACGCTAATAAGCAGAACTGTAGAATATGGGGTTCGAAAAATTCACAAGTGATCGTAGACGGGCCAGTACATCCGGAAAGAGTCACTGTGTGGTGCGCATTTTGTTCTGGTGGCGTTATTGACCCGTATTTTTTGAGAACGATCAAGGACGAGACATCACCGTCAATTCTGAGCGCTATGGCTGCATGTTAACCAATTATTTTTGGACGAAAATCGAAGATTATGTTCATGACGGTATATGGTTTCAGCAAGATGGGGCAAACAGTCACGTAACACAGGCAAATCGAGCTCTTTTGCAAGAGAAATTTTCTGGACGTGTAACTGTGCGATTGGTTTATGTGGATTGGCTTCCAATATCCTGCGATTTAACGCCTCTGGATTCCTTTTTGTAGAAGTACGCGAAATATCGTGTTTATGCGAACAATCCCCAAACTCTGGATGAATTGAGAGCCAATCCTCGCGAAGTCAATGCCGAGATATTGCCCGAAATGTGCCGGAAGGTAATTGAAAATGACCTCAAAAGGATTGAGTCCTGTAAAAAATCCCGTAGAGGGCATTTACAATCAAATAAAAATTACATCACTTTTCGAATATTTTGTGTGTTGTTTTAAGTTTGCTTTCTCAAGCATGAAATGGATAACCCTTTACTTACCTACGCACATATAGGCTTTTATCCAAACTTCGCAATGTGTGTAATAGAAAAAAAAAATTGAGAAATTGTATCGATTTAGAATTCATGCTCTACCACTTTGATCTGACGACTGCAGCAAGCCATAAAGTTAAAAGTTCAGGGTTGCTACTCGCATTATTTTCGAAATTTTGAAAAATCAAAACCATCTCGGGGCTGCTATCTCGAAAGCAAAATTGAAAATTCTAAGATTTGCTAATTGATTACATATACAATTTTATGGTAGCATTTTTTAGTAAAAAAGGATGAAATTTACCATAGCTGATAGTCCAATCATAATTTGTCAACCGAAATTCCTCCAAATTTAGCTTTCACTAATGTCCATCTTATATGTGAATTTCATTACAATTTGATAACTACATCGGAAGCTATACCGCAACTAACTTTAACTTTTCTTACTGCCACAGATATGCCAGTATAAGCATTGAACTTTTATCAGACTTAGTCCTACTAAAGGCCAAAATGTTCGGTCAATTTCAATTAAATTTTATTATCGTGTTGTAAATTCCTCCGTTTGGTGAAGGGTAACCGTTCCTGTTCGATGACGAATTTAGGAAATTTTAATTTGACTGTGTGAACACAACATAAAATTTATCACCCGCTTGCATGTCACCATAAAAAGTAGAAATTCTCATTAGGTTCGACAATGTAAAAGATTTCAATTTTTTTCTGCGGTAGCTACAGGGTACGCATAAACCAAAACTGATGCAAACGTCTTTTTGATGTTTGTTTGTAAGTCCTGTATATTTCCATATGAGAGGAAACCTGTAAAGAGTTATCGCAATCCAAAATTTTAAAACTGTTCTTTCCCTACATTTAGGCCTTTGTGATAAATTTACATCGTCTGTACTGGGTGTATACTTAATAAGAAATTATTTTTCCCCCTTTGGGTGAAAATTTGAAGTTGAAAAGACTATACAATCCTGAGGAAAAACTTCTAGTATTTTGCAGTGTGATTTTCTTCGAAAATCATTAAATATCACTTTTAAATTATGTTTCAATTTTAAATTAAACTTTAAATTGTCTGCGTTATCATACCAAACACTATTCACGCATTCGATAATAGTAAAATCTTGTTTATTATAAATTTCTTTTCAATTGGTTTTGTTACTGCAAAGTAATTTTATATCATTTCACTTATTACCAAACGCATCATTTCAACCCAAACAATAAAAATCAACGTATAACCTTTTAATCCCCGGAAATACCCCTAGATTTGCTTTTGCTTTGATTTATAGAAAGTGATTGGGGTGCTAAATTCGCTTTCTTATTATTAATACCTCAATAGAAATTCGCAAAGCTTTCGCTGCATCTATATATTAGGTCGCAGAGATCCATAAACGTTAGACGTACTTAGTGTATCGTGATATTGTTATTGATTATTAATTATGTAACATTACGTTGTATTGTTTGCCACGTAAAAATATATGAGATGTTTATGGTCTGACTGTGCGTGACTTTGCTTCTTTAAAGTGCAAGAAATATATAACTATTATCATCTTGAAGCTTTGTTGAAAAAAATATCAATGTGACGTATATTTATAATAGGTATGTTTCCGTACTACAATTAATTGCGATTAACCCTCCGAGAACACACCTATTTTTTCGATCATCGAGAACAATTGGGGTCAAATTGACCCCAACCACTTTCGAACGTCTATAGAATGGCCGCCACTGAAGATTTTCATTTGAAAAAAATTGAAAGTATTATTTGAGACCTCTTTTAGTAGTTTTCATACATTAAAAGTGCCTTAAATGTCCTGAACAGTTTTGTCGAAAATCAGCTTTTTTACAAAAAAAATCGTAACTTATTTCATTTCCAATATTTTTGGCTAAAAATTTAAGTGGATGCTCTCAAGATATGACGAAATTATAAAAAAATTAGCCCTATAGTGGCTCTTGAAAAATAGGTATTTATTTTGCATATTTACGGTGGCGATTGGGAAGATTTTAAAATTTGCATATTTAAAAAAAATCGTAACTTTGTCAATTTTTAATATTTTGAGCTGAAAATGTAAATGGATACTACCCAGACAAAGTTAAGTAAAGTACATAAAGGGTTGCGAAAAAGGTATAATCTTCAGAATAATCAGATTTTGATTGCTCCGAGACATGGTCGTCTTCGGAGGAATCAATGTCGCCAAAATTGTTATAATTGTCTTGAGCTAACAAATTATTGCGTACACTAGAACGCAGATTATACGCTTTATTGCTAAAAACAACAAAAATAAAACACTTGCAAACTTATTTTTTGGCTTTTTTAAATTAATCTGTCTGTTTAAATTAATCTGTCGATTTATAAGGTAAAAAAAAAAATTGAGTTTTTACCTCAAAATTGACGTCGAGTACAGATGGGGTGTATTTGACCCCTTGATCTGCTTCAAAGGCTTCTCAACGTCGACTAACTATTTGGGACTGGAAGCGAACGGTGTAAACTTTTAGTCAAGACACAGAAATATATTCAGGAGCCTATAGTACTCCTCTTTTCCTGCAAGCCTAAGCGCTGTGATCGGTCAAAAAGGTCTCTGGGGTCAATTTGACCCCCTGTGTTCTCGGAGGGTTAATTGCAATTAATTGCAAAGAAGCCGTTCCCGTACGCCGTTTTACTGAAAACTGAACATTTTTCCTCTTTCAGTAAATTTCAGTAGGGTCTGAGCTACTGGAAAATACTGAAAAGTTTCAAACGGTGTGGCGCGAGTAAATATTTTCAAATGTGCGCGGCAAGCAACATATTTTTTGCCTGATGTTGTTATGAAGGTCGAATATTTTTGTGGCGATAATTTATCACCGTTTACGATGACTTTATAATCACTATTGTTGTCCCAAAAAACCGAAAACTGACAAATTTGGCTGTCAATTTACAGGATATGCAATGAGAGCTTTTTCACACTTTTCATGAATTTCCCCACCACATGATTCAGGAAAATTCAGTAAAATTCAGTGACTGAAATTACGGGAACATACCTAATTTCTTATGGGGCTACTGCCTAGCTTATGCTTAATTTTTCCCCTTTTCCACCTATATTATGCTTTGTCGATCTACACTAAACTCAGAGGCTTTGTTAAATTGAAAAAGTTAATAATTTTTTTTTCTAAAATTCTGAATTAAATGCGAACTACAGTGAAAATTCCGAAAAAGAAGAGAAGCAAGAAAACAGAGAAGAAAAGTTTACCCGAAGAGGAGTTTACGGTATCAGGAGACAGTGCGTGGGCTAAAAGTGGATACAAATCGTTGACAGGTTTTTTCACTGTAATTGGAAAATATTTAAGCAAAATTTTTAAACAAAAACGTACAAATAGTGGGAAATTATAACGAAAAAGTTAAACCACATTTGGTACGAGAGTGAACATGCTGATGCTTGTTCTGCGTGCAAATCCTGTGAAATTAGGAAGAAAAAGTTAAACCACGTAAATTTTGGCATTTGATACAAGAGTGAGCATGCTGTTTTACAAATTATGAAGGTTCTTCTGGTGGTATGGAAGTTCAAGAAGTGTTGGAGATTTTTAAAAATTCCATTCACATGCACCATGCAAAATACGCTCACAACATGGGTGAAGGAGACTCAAGAAACTTTAGTAATATTATTGAGGGGAGACCGTATGGAGATTTAGAAATTGAAGAACTTGAGTGTGTTTTACACGTAGGAAAGTGGATGAATCCGCGGATGCGGATGTTCCTCAAGAAAGTCAAAAAGATACTTACGGGAATAAGAAAGCTTAGAAAGGCTGAAGAACAGAAAAAACAAGAGGAAGCGAAAAAACAAACAAGCGCAAATGAAGAAGAGAACACCGGCACATAAAAAAAGAAAAGTCAAACCGTTGATGCTGCCGCCTCCCAAAACTGCGGATTTAACCGCAAAATTAATGAAAAAACCCTTAGCGCATCAGGACCGCTAGAAACTAATGTTCGAAGAACAGTAGAGGACTTGTGCAGATTTTGAGTGTGTATTCTACCACTAGCTACTTTTCCTACTTAAGACTAATACACCCTAAGTAATAATAAGCTTATTTGATTTAATTTCGATGACTTCGTCGAAAGTTACAGCGATAGAAAGGTGTTTGGGGTTGCCATCCCAAAATGTCCGGACCTTAGAAAATTTTAACAATGTTTACTAATTTTCATTGCAAATGTTCGCGATGTGAATACTTAATGCAAGCATTTATTGGTACGAAAATAACAAAAACGCTTCGTGCTGGCAGCCCTTTGCTAGCAACGGACCAAAAAATATTTCACATCGGCCTCACGCTAAAGTCAACCTGCTCCGCGAATTTCGTATTGATCCAATCACTGCATTGGAAGTTCTAGGGATACCAAGAAATTTAGGATTATCATTCGCGTAAGTTTTGACATTTTCTAGATCTTAATATTTGGTGTTCATTTTCACTATAAGATCACAATGATTAGAAAATTCAGTGATAAAAAAAGATACAAAAACAACCATAGCTGGCAACCCTATCATTGTTTTTGCAACTATATTTCTACCGAATATTGCCTATAATAAGTTCAATTTGCCATTTGAATTTCGTTATGATTCCATGACTGTACTCGAAGCTATAGGGCAAAGAGCTTTATTTTCCGGAGCGAATTTTCAAAGTTTAAGACACCAAAATTACCACAGCTGGCAGCTCCAACCGAAGTTTTCAACGAAATTTCTACCAAACGTGGCTTCAGGTAAGGTTCAGCTAATGTGTGAGTGTCGTCAAAATGGAATGACTGGATAAGAATTTATAGAACTAAAAGCAGTTATTTTTCTTAGTGATTTTTCAAGATGGCACCACTGGCACAGAATTGCCCACATTTCAAACTCGCTTTTATCAAACCTGGCCGTATTTAAGACCAATACATTCTATGAATTTCAACTGTATCTGATTATCGAGTCGTGAGTTCACGTGAACAGAAATTGTTGATGCTAAAAATATAGGTAAATTGGAGAAGGGTTACCGTTCTTGCCCGTTGTAAAATTTCGAATGTTTGGAAAAATAAAATTTCGAATGTGGCTATGTAGACACACCATAAGATTTATGTTTCCGCACAATAATTGCAATCCCGATTGGTGCAAAAATTTAAAGGCACATAGCGAAAACGCTTTATTCAAACACAAACCCGCCCTGAGCGCGGAGTAGGGAAGGAAAAATCGGTGACGGTTAATCGATTAGCCGGTTAAATCGATTCACCGATCGATTAATTTTCACCAGGTAATCGCTGTCAGCGGATTTTTTTAATATGGAAAATTTTGTTTTTTTCTGCTACGGATGTTGCCTTGCGCTACGGCTCTCCGCGTCGGCATTTTCTCCTCGCTGACTGACTCACTCCCTCTCGCTGTGGCGATTCTACTGGGCGCTTCGCTTGCCCAATTTTCGACGCCTAAGCGCACTGCTACCGTCTTCTCGTTCCCCCTCTCCGGTGTGGTTGGAACACGCCAACGCAAGCATTGTTAAAATACGAGTGTATTGTTTTAAATTTATGTCATTTGTGTGAAGTTCTGGTCTGCTTTTATCTGAATTCTCAAATCCGTCCACAAGCACACTGCGTTACCATCTTGCGCAAGTGCACTTCATTTCTACTCATAAGGACTCAAATAAGAAAAAGAGAATCAGCAACACCACAAGTGACAACGAAAATACTGATGACCCGCCTGCACAGGTACTATAGCGCATCTCACTTAACCTTATTGTAACCTCGTGAAACGTGAAATCTTTCCTTAGTATATTTCTAGTGCGCGCGCACTGGTAATGGTGGGAGCAGGAAAGACGCTGGAAGTGGCAACGCTGCGAGAGCTAGTTTAGATGGGCCGATGGACAAGTGTCTCGTTAGCACCATGTCCTTCTCAAGTAAGCACTCGTCTATTTTCTTCCGATAGCAACGCTCTTATCTGTCGATTTCTCGCGAGAGGTGAATTCGGTTGAAATCGTTTGCCTGATGGTTTCTGCTACAGTGGTTGTATTTTTGTTTAGGAGGTGGTCACTGGGACAAGAAAGTCACCAAAGCCTTACTGTTCATGATCGCATGTGACGACTTGCCATTAAAGACGCCGGAAAAGGAGTGCTTCGAGGCATTTTGCAAGGCAATGAAGCCTTTGCACTCCGTGTTTTCCAAACCTACGTGCACCAAAGCGATGAAACAGAAGTACCTGGAGCTGTGGGCTGACTACGGGCAAAAACTTTCCAATGCCAAGTCTATCGGGTTCAGACTAGACTTGTGGACGCATTCGGAGACCATGCAGTCATACCTGGGCGTAACTGCGCATTTCAGAGATGGTAAATTTACAACAATGACTTCTAGCGCAATTAATTTGTGTTACTCTGTTATTTGGGATTTAAATAGCGTTTGCTTGTTTCAAAAAAATTGCCGATTAGCCGATTAACCGGTTACAATTTTTCACTTCGAGGCTTTCGCCGGCGAATAGCCGATCGGTTAACGGTTAACCGTTCACCGGTGAATAAAATTAGTTTTTCAACCCTAGCGCGGTGGTGCAGGAGTTTTTGAAACCTGTATTCGAAAAATAGAAGAATGAAGACTTACTGAGACGTTGTTTGGGAAAGAATACTCTGAACAATAATGAATGTTATAATAAAACTCTTTGGCGATTGCTCCCAAACATTCGTTTTCTGATAAAGAAGTGGTAGAGATAGGCATCCAAATTTCTTTATGCATATCAAATGAAGGTCGTCTGACAATTTTGAGGATATTGCAAGTCATGGGATGTACCACAGGGCATGCTGCCTAAAATTATGCGCGAATTATTATGCGTGCAATGCTGCTAAAAAAGAAGGACGATTGGTTAAAAAAGACGCCCAACAACAGTTGGAAGTGAGGTATGAAGAGAATAGTTTATTATTATATGGACCAGTGATAGCGAATTAACATATTGTGTGCAGTAAAATTCGATTATTTAAAGATATTCTTGATTTAAATAAAAAATGACTTTACTAGTGTTTTCTCAAATGACCAACAGTTAATCTTCGGATTGGCTGATCCTATTTTAGTGAATTTTGATGTGTTTTATTTGTTAGTATATTCTCATTGATTTCAGTTCGTTAATCATTCAGAGATCAATCTGTTTATAATTCATCACAATTTGGGAAAAAAAAAAATATTTTTCTAACGAAAGAAAAAAAAAATTTTTCTATTGTCAGCACTCGAAAGTTCTGTTCACGAGAACTGACGACCGGATTATCCGATCATAATGAAATTTACAGGACATGTTGGTATTAGCTAGGACCAGGTCTGATAGAAGTGATTTTGAAATGCGGGCAACCCTGTGGCAGTGGTAAAATCTTGAAAAATCACTGCGAAAACTTCTTATAACTTCCGATTGAGCCATCAGAATCTAACAAAATTCACACAGTACTTGGATCTTACTTTATGTAACATTAACTAAAAATTTGGTTGAAAAATAAGAATAGAGCTGCCAGTTATGGTGATTTTTGTCTCATAAATCTTGCAAATTTGCTCAGCAAAATAAAGCTATTTTTCCCTATAGCTTCCGGTCCAGTGCAGAAATTAAAACGAAGTTCATGCAGTAAATGGACCTTTATGTGAAGTAAATGTCGTAGGAATTTCGTACCAAAATCATGAAAGGGCTGCCAGCTATGACAATTTTTATAATTTTGTGAAATTTCTTTACTGAGCGATGATGTCATTAGATTTGGAAATGGGAATGATGCTGCAATGAAAATTAACAACAAATATTAACGCTTTAAAAATTTAAAAAGTTTCGGGGGTTGTAACCCTAAAGCTCTTCTCACCCGTATGCCTTCCAGCGCAGTGATTCAATCGAAACGAAATTTACTGGTTGGGTTTAACTTAACGTGAAGCAGATTTGGTATATATTTTGCTCTGCTGTTGACACAGGGTATCCAGCATTAGCCATTTCCGTAAATATTGCACCAACAGATGCTTCAAATTACATGCTCATATGCAAAGCATTTGCAATGAAAGTAAGAAACTAGTTTTTAAATTTTCCGAGTTTTGAACATTTTTGGGATGGCAGCCTTAAACAACGTTTAACCGCTGAAACCTTCGATGAAATCCTGCGATGAGAACGCAATTCAAAGGATAAGTTGATTTAAGCCTGAGCTTTTTCTGGTAAACTTATTGCTGCTTCGTTGGGAAAGTGTTGCCAGCACTGAACATTTTCATAATTTGTGTCATAGTTGAGTTTTGTTGCTCGGGATAAGGAATGGTTGATATGATTCTACAAAAAAGTGTATTACGTCTTTCCACATTTTTTTTGTCACTCAAAGAAAATTTCTTCGAAAATTAGTTTTCTAGCGGTTCTGATGCGCTAGACTTTTTTTCAAATAAGCGACATTTTTGTTGTTAATCGGTTTTTCATAAAAAGTGATGAGTTGTCCTGTCCGACAGTTTTTTGCCTTTGTTTTGTATATTCTGTTTTCGATTAGCTATCGGCCATGGGAGGTGTTTTTTTGCCATCTGTTAATATTTTAAAACAATATAATATTCTAAAACATGCCACCTGTTAATATTTTAAAACATTTTAATTAAAATTTTTTTTTGGAGAATATATAAAATTAAAGCATTGGGATTGAAAAAGTTTCATGACTGTATTTAATATAGGGCCTGAGAAACAAAATTTTGAAAATGTGCTTTAAGTTGGCCTTCTCGGCGGTAATAGTACCTTAAATTTCATGTTTTCGCTTAATTATATTCAATGAATTTATATTCAATTGCGATGGAGCTATTTTGGATCTGTTGCATTTTTTTTCGTAGGAAACTGGTCTTCAGTGCAGCATCATTGTATCTTTAGAAAGGTTGAATTCAATTTCCATACTAGCTTATATCTAATACCCTTAGTAACTACGTAGTTCATCAGTATCTTGAGTTAAATAGTAATTTTGAATGAATACTTAGCATTTTTTTTTTAAATTTAAAAATTCAATGACAAGTAATATTTTGCTTCTGTTTTTGATAAAACTATTTGTACAGTGACGAGAATAATTTTTCATACAAAAATAAATTTTAAGGAAATGCTTATGTTTGCTTCATAGCTGAATGAAACATAACAAAAACAATAGCTTGGTATATTAATTTTAAAGAAAATAATGCGAATTGAATTCATTTCTGGTCCGGAAATTGCGAGAAAAACTATTCCTACACAGAAAATTAAAAAGTATTAAAAATATTAATTATATCTTTTTATCTAGGACTTTGTTTGTCTTCTCTTTTGTTTGAATCGATTCATTTTTTCTAACCGCGCATGTAATAACTCTACTAACTTTTGGCTTATTTTTGGGTCAGTTTTACACCGTTTTTTTCGGAGAGCCACTTTTAGCTCACTTTTGGTTTTTATCAGTCCATTCTTTTCCTATCAATATAGGTTAGATTCTTTGGTTGTTTTGGGTAGAGGATATTGTGCTATTACACACATCAAGAAGTTGTAAATAAAATAGACGAAATTCTTTAAAATTCTCCTCAATCTCCCATTTTTCGATTCGACCAACTGTTTGCACTCGATTTTAAAGCATTCTTTTAATGTAAAAAGCATTAATAACGTTTTTATTAAAGTTGACACCACTTGTGTTACACAGGCAAGACTTAGCTAAGAGAATTAAAAGGGGAACGCGTTGCTACGACATTTTAGTATAAATAAATGTATGCTTAGTAAAACTGATTACATATAATGAAATAGTCAGTTGTTACTGTCTTAGTCAATAGTTAGTGTTTAGATAGAATCTATGCTTTATATATCAATTTAAATAAAAGCTTTTCGCCATTTCTTTTCTTGATACCAGATGTAATTATACTTAAATTCAGTCTTTAGAGCTAAAATATCGTTATAGCTGTTAAGAGCTGTGAAATATACAGCTCGATTCACCTACCATTTGTATTTTTCTGTAAGAGTTTAATGTTTAAAAGTTAATATAAATAACTATTCTAAGATGAGTTAGCAATGTGAGTTAGTAAAAATAGATTGCGATTAGTTGTTAAAGTATATTTTTGTTGTTATTATATTAAAGATTTGAGTTGAACTTTTTATTTTTGGAAAAGTCCATGCGTGATGTTTTTAAAAGTAAGTGTAACTTACTCTCAAACCTTAAACGCAAATCTTTATGCACGTACTCCCACTTGCATCAATATTTGGAATATATTCAATTATATGAAGCTCTGATCCACAATTCATATGTTTCTATTTCGCCACTTTAAGCAACGTGAACTTGAATCAACGAGATTCTTCCAATTTATTTCCAATATTTTATTATCTAATAACTTTCGATTTTCAGTCAACATCAGTATTCATATTACTGTGGCCAAACCAAAACCTCAATAAGGACAAATTATATCTGTTCATTTCCATTTTGTGTCTAACCGTTTTTATTATGCTCCTCTTACGTAATCTAATTACATATACATTTACATATGCGTAATCAATGGATCTACAAAACTACGCACGATTTCCTAATATGCTCAAGTATAACTAGTGATTTATGTTAATTTGATCACCCGAACCTGATATTCCTCAAAAAATAAGCTTATTGGTTTTTCGCTTCGAATCTAATTGACTATTCATTTCATCAATTTACTACTTCATTCAAATTGGCGTCCGTGAAATTTATAGAATATATTATGCTTGAAAATGAGATGCATGATTACGTCATTGTATTGAATTTTCAATGCGAAAATTTGTTCACAGAGACATATGGAAATTTCCCTTGTTTTTAGAGTGAATGGGATTTAATAATAAGGAAGTACTTTCGCAGAATAAAATTCACACCTTGAAATAAATATGTTAAAATAAATGTATTAATGGTATACCCTTCAAATCATTCGCATTTACTTATAGATCTTTCCCCTTGAAATGGATTCAAGCTGAGCACTACGAAAGTGAAAAGCTTCTTACGGTCGCTCTAAGGTCACCGTAGTACGACAATAAAAAAACTTGAATTTTAACTAATTTTTTATTATTTTCTTATGGCTTTTCGTTTCAAACAATTTTGACTTTCATTCTTTTTGCTTACTTATTGTACTATTTTGCCAAGTCCTTAGGTTAGGAAGTGGTTCTTAATGCTTCTTAATAAGGCCGTGGGTGTTTCCCCAGGATGAGTATCCATAGCCGCTCTTGAGTCCAAGACCGAGTCCTGAGCTGTATCCAAGACCGTATGATGAGGTGGCGAGAGCTGGGGCAGCAGTGCTAACGGCAATAGCTGGAGCAGCAGTTCCTACGGCGAGGGACTTAGCACCCAAGAGTCCTGAGCTGTATCCAAGGGATGAGCCGTAAAGACCACTGCCATGTCCAAGAGTGGAACCGTATCCAAGACCGGAACCGTATCCAAGACCTGAGCTGTATCCAAGACCGGAGCTGTATCCAAGACCACTACCGTATCCAAGGGCTGATTTGTATCCAAGACCGGAGCTGTATCCAAGACCGGAGCTGTATCCAAGACCGGTGCCGTATCCAAGACCAAGGCCGGATTTGTATCCAAGACCAGTGCTGTATCCAAGACCAGAACCGTATCCGGATCCATATCCAAGACCGGATCCATATCCAAGACCAAGTGATGAGGTGGCGAGAGCTGGAGCAGCTGAGGCGTAGATTCCGGATCCATAACCGAGACCAGCGGTAAGTGGGGCAGCAGTTCCGTAAAGACCAGCGCTGTAACCACCGGCACCGATGGCGAGGCCTGAAGCAGCAGTGGCGACTGGGACTGGGACACGGTATGGCACTGGGACGGGGTTTTCGACTGGAACTGGGACGCGGTTTTCAACTGGAACTGGGACTGGACGGTCAACATTGACTGGGACTGGGTATGGGCGGTTTACGGTGACTGGAACTGGACGGTCAACAGTGACGGGTTGTGGGACTGGCACATTGACTTGGTATGGGACTGGGCGTTCAACTGGGACTGGGATTGGGCGGTCGACTGGTACGTTGACTTGGTATGGCACTGGACGGTCAACATTGTATGGGACTGGACGGTCGACTGGAACGTGGTATGGTTGTGGTACCTTGACTGGGTATGGACGGTCAACTTGAACTTGGACTGGGACTGGTACTCTGCGTTCTACAGTGTAGGGTTGTGGAACTGGAACATGAACTGGAACATGAACTGGGACTGGACGGTCAACAGTGTATGGGGTTGGGACTGGTACTTGAACTGGAACTTGGACAGTACGGGTGACTTCATAGGGTTGTGGAACTGGAACTTGGACGTGGTATGGGCGATCTACTGGAACATGAACTGGGTATGGGACCCTGCGTTCAACTGGGAAGGGTTGTGGAACTGGAACTTGAACATGTTGGACTTCACGAACTGGAACTGGGACTGGACGGTCAACAGTGTATGGTTGTGGTACTCCAACTTGGACAGGGACTGGTACTGGGCGGTTGACTGGAACTGGGACTGGGCGGTCAACGTTGAATGGGGTTGGAACTCCCTTAACCAAAGTGACGTGCTTGGTAATGTCAGTATGTCCTCCAATAACGGTACTAGCGCCGATGAGTGAAGCTCCTCCAAGAGCAGCACCGCTGTATCCAAGACCGGATCCAATTACGGCTCCTGATCCTAAGAGAGCACCGCTTCCGTATCCAAGTCCAGATTTCCATCCGGCTCCATAGCCGAGACCGGAACTGTAGCCAAGACCGGCACCATAGCCAAGACCGGAACCATAGCCAAGACCGGAACCTAAGCCAATACCGGAACCTAAGCCAACACCGCTACCGTAGGAAAGACCACTGCCGTAGCCAAGACCGGACTTCCATCCTGAGCCGTAGCCAAGACCAAGACCTGATTTCCATCCAGCTCCGTAACCAAGACCGGTTCCGTAGCCGATACCACTTCCGTAGCCGAGACCACTACCGTAGCCGAGAGCGGCTCCTTTCCATCCGCCGAGGGTGCTGTAGCCAAGACCGCTTCCGATGGCACCATGGCCCAAGCCAAGACCGCTTGAGTAGGTGGAAGCTCCGTTCCAAACTCCACCAAGGGAACCGGCACCAAGGTATCCGGCGTTCAAGCCACTGATACCATATCCATGACCAACATCAAGGAGACCACGCTTGTCGAGTTTTTTTGCGAGTGGTACACCCTTCTTTTCGCTGGCGGCGGCAGCTACCAGGAAAAGTGCTGTAAGGCACAACTGTAATAGAGTAAAAAAAAAACGTTAGATATTTTCAGCCAAAGCAGGACTACGAAATTCGTAGCAATGTATTCACATTAAATCAACATTTAATGACTCAAACGTAATGGCTCTCAAGGCAAAGTCTGTTTTCATCGAAATGCGTGCAAGATATCAACCAGCTTTTTCACTCCGCGCCAGTATAAGTTTATCACGATTTTTAAGTACAAACAGTGTTCGTTCACAATCACGTATAACATTTATTCACAGTGACGACGATTCAAAATTAATTCAAACACCGTAGTATCCGGTTCAAGTCTTGACTGTGGCGAAAAAATGCTGATGAGCAACCACAGTATACAATCCAGGATCACTGATTTGTTAAATATAACACCACTGCATAAAAAACTCGCGATATATTCCGTTTTTGATATTTATTGGGCTGTCTTCCGAATCGATTTAAGCTCCTTCGATGAAAACATTCACCAATGCGTTTTTTCTGATCGTTTGAAGTGTAATTAATCCAAAATACTCACGAAAAGTTTCATTTTCCTAAACTGAGTTAAACTCTATCCCAGGGACTACTGAAAAAGGATAAGAACCGAATGGATTCCACACCTTTGACTGGATGCTAAGTGTAGTCAGTCAATCGCTTTTATACTCGTTTCAAAATTTATTCAAAAAATTAAAAGTTTGGGGCATAAAAGACCTGAGCCACAAGATCACACTTGATGAACATCATCATCTCCTAAAAGGTGTCAATGTATTGGTATCAAATTTGGTTACCGCCTATGAGCTACATTTGATAGCCATGTGAAAAAAACTGCGGTGGACGATTTTCAGGTTTTTCAGTTATTGTTTCTGTGCGAGTTTTCGGCAGAAACATGTTTTTTTTTGTCGAATTGGTCACAACTTGCATACATAAAATACATAATGATGGACAGAAACAGTAATGCGATGATGGCACACCAAAATAGTAAAAAAAAATACATCGAAAATCGGAATAGATAAGCAGATAGTGTTCACTTTACTTTCATTTGCTCCATCGATTGATGATGGTGCCACCACAAGTATCGCAGTAGCGGACAGATCAAGTTTTATGCGTGGGATAATTTCATAGTAGCTGAATGTCCGAGACTTTTTGCCGGCTTCTATTAGCAAGATCATCTTGATTTTGTTCATGTAGTATGCTCGACCTCACCTTCATTTTTTTGAATGTGTGACGAAACCAGAAATATTTGACTATCATATATTAATTGGCGACTCTGAAAAAATGCTTCCCATACATAATTGTTCCAATTCCTGATTGTAGGAGGACTACGTGAGTGAATGAGATCGCAGGAAGAGTGTTCATAGGTTTGCGCTTGTATTTGATCAGTAGTTACTGAGTGAATAAAATTCGGGACACGGGCTATTGAATTCGATTATCTTTTGGTGCTGTTCGGATATTTTTCCAACTTTAGTAGCGCAGCATTTATTAAACTCTGACTCTACAAATCATGTTATGAATTTACAAAGAAGAAAAAACCAATAGGCCCAATCCGAAGATTTGGCATCATCATTCATTGTCATTGAGTGCAGCTTGAAAGTGATAGTCTGATTTAAATTTAGTTTTTCAGTTTGATGTGGTTCGTGATCTGGTTTGATTTTTTTTATGATTGACTGCATAATGTGAAGTAAATATGTCTGTTTTTGAAAAACTAAATCAACAAATCGATTTTTAAATGCTAACTCGTTTGAATGTGAAGTGCGCATTGACTTCGTTTGAAATGTAACTCAGTGGTGTTATCATATTTTCCGTAAAATCAACGAATGGACAACTGCAACAGCCATAAAAGCGGCAGCCAGCTGGTAGACGATCATAGTTTTGATCAGATTTTCAAGCAGCTGAATTGTCAGTGAAAAGTAGAGCTTTCATTAAATGTAAGCCAACTATCTCCTCAAAAGATTCGGCCAGTATCGTTCATAGGCACTCTTTCTTCTGCCCTTTCTTCAAACGCAAGAAAACCAAGTTTTGATGCTTGCATAGACCTGTACGTGCTCCTCGCTGTATTTTGCACGAGGTTTGTGTGTAGAAAACTTGTCCCCCCAAGGTTCGCCTCCATGAAGAGGGACCGGTTAAATTTCATTATAAAGATGATTCTATAGAATCAGACGCAAATCCTGTTCTACAGTTTCTTGCCGCTTCATTCTGAAGATTAGTCTCGCTGACCTTCGATTCTTGAATAAATTTATACTGTTTCTACCCTGGACACTTAAATTAAAAGCAGTCGAAAATGTAAATGAATGATGTGCAAATTGTTTAAAGGAGAAAGGTGTCGTCAGCCGGTTTGCTATCATTTGATAAAAAATTAACTTGTGCGAACAGTTATAATTTTTGGGCCACATAAAACAGCTGTAGTGCCTTCAAAGCATGCTTTTGACATACACTTATTTCAAAATATTTTTTCATTCGGAAATTTCAAGTCCTGCTTCCACGCACCAGAATTTATCTTATACTCAAGCAATAGGAGATTTATTGAAAAAGAACCCAAGCAAAGTAAACTTTCGCAAGCTGTTGTTTTTTGCATTGACCAAGCTAATAGATTCAAAACCGGATCAAATACTTGACCTTTTAAATAACTCACCACAAGAAAGAGTACCTACCATATAAAAGAAGAAAAAAATATGCGAATACATATTTATGCGGATAGTGTCTTGCTATCCGATTTGATCATCGAACATCAAGAACCAGCTCGCCAAACTTGTGAATATTTTAAAATCAATGAAACGAGTTCTTGGCTATTTGATTTGATAGGGCTGAACCGAACGGTGCTGCATGAATATTGTTTATAAGCGGATCCTGTGTCATTGCATAATGACAGTAGATGTATGGTACTGCCTGCTTAGAAATATCCATACTTGTGTGTTTGCCCCTATGTATCCAAAGATCATTACCTTAAGGCTAAATGCCCCCTCATACTTGAGGAAATTCAAAACAATTCAGAAGCGGATTTCAGTTGGATATTTAAGTGAAGTTTATTTATAGCCTAGCTTCGTTCTAGATCACAGACATTCCAAATGGCAGATGCACTTGTTTAACTGGTTTGAACTAAGCGATTTTTTTTTGTATGTATGTTTGCAACTGACGTACCGAAGAAGACTATCTTCTTTTAAAAACCCGTATTTCACTTTCGATATTGAATTTCTGAAGTACTTTATAACTAAAAGATTCAAAACTGCACGCTTAGCATGTGAACTAAATTGATTCTTGTTAGTGTACAATAAAGGATGTGGTCTGATCGTTTGTAATCTTTTTTTTCCGTAAACTTGAGTTCAAGTTAGATTTATGTATGTAGATGAAGCAAAATAACCGGTTCGAATTGCTATAATAATGTCATGTTAAAAAATTCATTAAACTTTTATACTCGTTTATCAAAGAAAGGGCTCATTTTCAAGGATCTGCTACTAGACAGCCTTAAAAGTAGCAAGCTGCCAAAATGTCACCTCATAGAAAACCATCAGCTCTACCACAGCGGTGTAAAACCAGGTCATAATGTGAGACTGCAAATCCCAATTAGCTTCTCGGGCTCTTTCGAAACTGTTAAGTTTCACTCAGTTCAATTTCCGCAGAAGAATAGTTACTGTAAATTTTCACAACAGGGGAAAAAGGACACCTCTTTGAGGTGTACCTGTGTTGACCCCCGTCACGAATAAGCATTCCCAAGGGAATAAGTCACATCTCTGTTTATGATATAACCTATACGCTACATGTCCACATTCAGTCCTGTGAATACTCCGCGATTGCATCAGTTTTATCATTAGGAATGCTACAAGCGTATATTCTTTAGGAAAGGCATTAGTCGAATCACTCAGTGAAGGCGTCAAAAGCTGTTTTAGCTGACTTCCGTTTAGTATAAGGTGAACGCAGTATCGCTTGAGTCTTTGTTGAAGTATTCAAAGATCCTTTTCAAAATCTTCAGCAAAACAGAGTTCAGACAAGTTTGGCTTGCGAATCTTTTTCTGCTTTAGGAATAAAGGCAAGTCTTACTGGCGGGAACATATGAAAAGTCTAATCACGTATTGTAAAGTTTCATCAGCTTTTTATGGACTGCTATACGTCAAGAATGCTAGCAGGACCCGGACGTTGGAACGACTCAATAGATTTTTTGGCCCACCTCAATTAGGAGTTCGAAGTTCAAAGAGATAGCGATGGACTGACGACTTGCTCTTCATCATGAGCCACGCATATAAGGTAGTTGGACTCCTCGGGAAAAGTGCATAAAGTGCATAACAAGAGGTCAAGTAAAGTACAGAGGTCAAATTGCGTTAGGCGTTAAAATCAATCCATAACTTTCGGCCTTGAGCTGAAAACCTTATGCACGATTTTAAACTCATTGAGATTTTCTACGTTGCCATAAAAATATTTCCAAGAGGACTCCTTTGGCTAGCGTAAGGCAGATATAAAAACCTCCAATTTTGTTTCAGACCTCCAATTTTGTTTAGACCAGACATAAAAACCTCCAGTTTTGTTTTAGACCAGTTGCTTTTGTAATGTGGTGATTTTGTGGGGCTACACTTCACTATGGAGATTTTTGTTTCGCTTTGGCTTTGGTTAGGTTACAAGCTGTGCTATCTAATAAGTTAAGAATTCCAGAAAGGTTTTTAGCCATTGAATCCAGAGTTTGGTTGTATACTATACACCCGTTAGAAATCTTTAGAGCGGATCTGGCCAGGGACTGATATTTGACCTATCCCGACCTTTTCCTGTTAATAAAGACTACCTTCTCAATTGAAATACTACCGCCCATATTAAATCCTTTCTACCTGTACTCAAAGAACGAATACTCCTGGAAAACCTCCAATTATGCAAAAGGTTGCTGTGACTAAGATAATGTCAGGAATTTTCTTCTAGATTGAGGCGAGGAAGATCAGTACGATGCCAACATTTGCGAAGGACATGTCGTAGGCTAAAATTATGTCTATAAGTACCTTAACTTGATAATGAGTGCTAGAGTCAGCTCTTAAAATAACAGCTTCACAAATCCTCGTGACTGTGACCATCAAGTCCTAAATGGTGTCGCAGGAAAGCATTGTGCCATGGTTGTATGCAATGTATTAACTAACAAACCAGTAAGATTTCCAATCTTTTCCCGCTGTAATAGCTGTGTTATCCTTGTCATAGATACTGTACAAAACAGAGAAATTAGTGATATGTTTTAGCAAAAATACAGACTTGTGGTTTCTCCAAGCTATCGGGTGCAATCAGCTCTTACTCATTGGCACGTAGCTCGCAAACTCCCTTGTTTACAAGCCATAGTTCTTAGACTAAAATAAATGTCCCATGCATCATGCCCAGCCCATGCCCCATGCAAAGTAAAAATAATTAAGGTAGTTTGTGCTGCTTTGTAATGGTGAAGATGGCTTTGAAATACTTTCATCAGCACCAATCAGAATCAGGGTTGAGACTAGGTCTTCTTTGGATGCTAAAACTGTCTGATCCGGTTCCTCTCTTTTTTTAGACAGAAGCAATAGACAGCTACTAAACCTAAGATAAGTTCCATCCACGGGAAGTGATTCAATATCTTATTCTTCTTCAAATGCCACCCCATTACTGAACTGGAAGATTTCTGCAATGGTTGAGCTCTTTGCTTTGGGCTTTGTATAATGGCCTCTGGATCTTTTATACAAACACAAGGTCTAACCTGTACTTAACCATTTTTTTCGGACCTCTAAGACCAATACTGCCTCTTCAATCAGAAGGGAAAGATTTTCTTACGCATTTTCAACTAGCTCTGCGATTCGAGCAGCTCTTTGACCATGGAAAAAGATGCTGATAATCTTTAGGAATTCCTCTTTTGCACAGCTGAACTTTGTTATCTCTTAGCAGTATGTTTAGAGATTAAACGAAGCAAGTGCTATCCAATAAAGCAAGTCGCCCATTGAAGCATTGAGCTTCCTTTTAACTTCGGAGGCTATCTTTCTAGTTCCCGAAGCACAAGTGAAGTAGTTGGTAATGGTAAAGCACCCCAAAAGACAGTGACACTAGAGGCGACACTACTTAATGATCAGGTCAACTCTGTCCACAAACGGGCTTCTGAGCTTTCTACTGGCCAAGCTGGGAGACCAGGTGTCCTTAATCTCTGTAAATAGAGATGTAATGAAAACAAAGCAGTGCTAGAAGCAAGAGGATATGACGCAGTCATCATATCTCCAATGATCCTAACAGGCTTAGAAGCGAAACAGACAATATTCTGCAAACTGGCTCATTCGCCATAACTCTGTTTCCCATGGTTTTTGCTGCTACCGACGGTGTAAGCTTTTTAGTCTCCCCTTCGATGATATAGAAAGGCACATGGAAATTGAATCTGGGGTTTAACTACTTTTCACTACGTTTTCACAGCCGGATATTAAAGTCTCCTTAATGAGCCCATGGCTAAGTCTGCAAGCATGGAGGTCTTACGAGGGCTGGTACAAGCACTCATGGGGACATGTGCTCAGAGCCAAACCGGGGCTAATCAGAGCTTCACCTCAACTGAACCAACGCCACCAGCTTAATGGCAACTAGACTAAAATCATGCTCAGGATTTTAACGGAGATGATTGTATCAACGTGGAGTCATTTACAAACAGATCTAACTCTCTCGTTACCACACCTGAAGATGACTAAGCTCGATATGACACAAATACCATCTTAAACGCAAGAGATCAAAATCGTGGAAAAAAATAGGATTCCAGGGACCAAAAAGGACAGTCGCAAATGATCAAGAGAATGATCAGCAGGCACTCTGACAGCTTCAGTTTCAAACGAAGCTTGAAATTTCAAAATACCTGACCTTCATGAATGTTTTCTCAAAAAAACGATGGCCAAAGTCAGGCTTAGCTTGCACCATACGAGTATCAGAAGCGTATACGACGCTTTACTCTTTCTATATTATGTTTTATCATTGCTGCTAATGCAAAGTAGCTAGAACTTTTTTTTCCTTGGTGGCTCTTCTTGCTTGCAATAAATTAAGCAATCAGTCGTATTAAGGGGACATATTTCCACATGGCAGAGTCTTTGCTGTACTTATACTAACCTCAACCATCAAAAAAGGGCACAGCATTCCAACCTTGATAAAAGTGAGTGCATTGGTGTGAGGCAACTAATATAACTATTAAAATTTGAGAATATCTAATTTTCGAGATCCTGAGATCAAAATTAAGGAGATCAGGCTTTTGAGATACCACTCTTGACGAAACTGTAGTATTTTGCTAGGTTTAACATAATTCAGAGACAAAATAGAGTTTTCATAGTGGACAAATTTTCTTAAGTGGTCAAATACTTTTTTGAGTGCACACAATATCCCCACACTGGGCGCTATTTTTTGAATTGTCTAAGCTCGCCAAAGAGCAGTTAAACTAGGAATCGATGAAATAAATAAACATAAATAGATATGAACTAGACCTTTCTAAAATACGAGCGCCCGAGAACAAAAGAACTATTATTCTATGCAGTTTTAAAAAGCACAATTTCGCTAAATTCCTTTTGTTCTAGTGTATTCTTGCAACATTTGTCAGTCAGGTCCGCAAAATATATATTCACTGAGCTGCGGTCATAAAGTGTGAGACAGTATAGTACTTAACGCCTTGGGCACTTTTGCGGAATTCTTACTTCAAAGGCTAGTTATTATATTTTGCATGCAGTATACTCGTGTTCCTTTTGGCTCTCAAAAGGTAATATTTTTTAAAGACCCAACCAAAATATGCTTATTTATGAAATAACTGCTGAAATCGAGAAGACATTTGAATTTTTGCAGCGAAGATGCGAAAGGCCTATGCAGCCAAAATTAGCAGGAGATACTATGAACCACATTTCATTAAAGCAAAATTATAGCAAAACTGTAATAATTTAAATTTTCGTAGAGTAAATATCCTATTAAAAAATGAATCGGGCAAGCATGTCCTTGAAAAAAACCCAGGGTTATTTATTGGTTCTGTTTCTTTTCTAATTTTCTTCTTTCTTCACAATTTCATAGTACGCATATAATGAAAGTGGCCACTGCAGCTAAAGAACTGAAAATATTTGAACTTCATTTAATCCGTTTACAGATTATTTTGAACATTAAGGAATTTATGTTTCAGCCTCCAATATTTCATAAAACCTCTAATTTGAAATCAAGAAAATTTGCCCAGAGTCATTGAATATTGTGGATTCGACTGACATACCATTATGTATACTGGAAAGAAATTTCAGGTTCATTAACCTCTTGGCTTTTCACAAACTTCTATCAGTGGAGTTTAAAGCCAATAAGGCACTAAAGATTAGGTGGATCTGCCTCTACTTCTTTCGAAGACAAACACCAAAAAGCAAACGAGCTTTCACAGCTATCGGCTAACAATTTATTTCAATCGCAGAAAATGTACTAACAATCTAATATTTATGAATACACAACCTTGCACATGAAAAATCATCGCTGCTTGAAATAACATTAAGTAACTTATAAGTCAACTGCCTCAAAACCTTAGAAATAAATAAAAACAGCAACTAAAATAGAACTTGAGTGAATGCGACGATAGCAAATTACTTTGACCGGTTTTCATTTCGAAATATTCAATTAAGAATAATTGACCTACTTGAAACTTGTATCGGAACTACTCAGCTTTGCATGGAGAAATAGATACACATGCTTGGTTTGATAAAACACCCTTCATTTACTTAAGTATGTAGATACATAGAAGCTCCAACTAGTATCCATTCCTACACATACCTGCTGCACCTAACCTTGGTACCAGAAGTAAAACGCATATGCTGATACTAGCTTGTTGGAATAAGATTAGCAGTATTCAACCACTGCACTACTACATATAATGCATCTGGATTTAATTACAGAAAGAAATTGAAAGTCAACATAATCAAGCAAAACTTAAACTGCTAATTATTAAACTGGGAACCGGAGAAAAAGGATGTTAAATCGGTGCAATTGCTCAGTATGGTACATTTTTCAAATGCGGCTTCTTCATATTGCCTTGCAATACCGAAATTCGAAGGCTTACGTAGTGGAAATGGTTATTTATGCATGCATATTGTGAATGTACCGTGCCAAAGCTATATGAAAGAAGACACTGAGATTTCATCAGAAAATTAAGACTTTGAATTTCACAAAACTAAAACTACATTTATCGAAGATCATCTAGTTTTAATCGATTTTAAAAAGATTTTTTGCACACTGCTGAGACGCCTGAAGAAAAAATATAACTACGTAAACCTTATAATATGAAAACATCAAAAATGACACGCGTCTCATAAATCACAAATCATAATCAGACATTTTAATAAAATTCAGTCTTGTTTATCGACATTATAAACTGGTGCTCGCATTTTCGTCAACACGCCAAACACTACGACAGCAACCTGTATGTTAAATTGCCCGAAAACGCTAAAGATGTTCAGCCATGTTCTAAATATGTTCCGTCCGGCACGTTAAAGTTCACTTGCTGAACTAGATTTTCCAAATTGAGAAAATTGCTCATAGTCAATGTCGAATGTTGCTTTAATTTAGTTTCTCTTCTAGTTGTTTTGATAGAGTAGATTCTTGACTTTTATTGATTTTTATTCTGTTAAGAACTTCCGTGTGGTTTCTTCTAAATTTGAATAGTAAATGTTATAGGCGAACGCAAGTGATGTTGCGTTGACCGGTTGATCTTTAGTTTAATGAATTCGTCTCTAGGAGTATGCATGAGCTCAGATCGGGGAATTTATGCTGCTAGTGTTACAGTCCACTAACTTCACTTTACTGTTACAGTATGCGGTTTATCAGCCTACATAGTAATTATTCCTAATGTATCTCTATAATGGGTTGAATGAGGGATACTATCAGATGTTAGTAACAACCATCAACTAATATTTATACTGCACTACAATACAAATCTGCTAGTAGCATCTGAATTTAGCTTATTGAATTTGCCCGGTTTTGCATGCTTAGTATTACAGATCGAGACGAATGTAGATTAATGGAGTGCTATCTGTCCATCCATTCATATTTACTGGGAGCCTCTAGTTTTCAAATAAGTTTACATTGGCTTGAAAACTCACACTTTATTCTTAATGAAACTTACGTTAGCGTCTACATTCCAAAAAAACATTCACCTTCGATCTTAGCTAGTTTTTAGTAGTGTTTGCCATACCCGAGCAATCTTTGTCTAACAGCAAATTAAGTTCATTTGATTCTTCTTTAATACAAACCCTGTGCTTTCTTTCGACCTTCAGTATGAGTGACGCTTCTTACCACATGTTATGATATTTATTGCTTCCGCTTATGAAAACGAACGACAGTATAGCAAGCACCAGTTTTGAGCAGGTCGATATTCGCTAATAGCACTAAAAAATAAAAATATAAGTTGCAAGGCCACGGTGAGTGATGGTTCAGATGACCTTAAGCGATTCGACATTCATTGGAAATGCGTCTGAATGGAATTGACAACCGTCGAAATGAACTGATCAGTAACTGGTTGATTTTTGGGTGTGAGAGTTTTTACTACCTATATATTAGCGGTAAATCAAGAAAGTATAAGGAAATGAATATACGACTATCGGAAAATTTAAGCAGTGTTGCAGGTTGTTGACGATGAGATGACGGTGATTTATTCAATCAAGGACTTTCTTCAAAAGTTTCCACTCACAAAAAGTTTATATAAAAATTAATGAAGATTCTGTGACTCAAATGTTTTCGAAGTATATAGCAAATTTTGTCTGTCTTACTCATTAGCCAATATACACTATATTTAAAAGCTATTGTAACATCGCATTCTACTATGTAACGGTTTAACCTAATAAACCTTACGGTAGCAACCATATGAACAGTCTTAATTTCTAGCCAGTTATTTGATATGAACAGGCTGATTCACTGGCCAATGAAGTTTTGCGCTGTCATTCACGCAAGAGAGTGTGTGCCACACCTGCTAGCGTAAAATGAACTCACCGCATCATTGAAATATTTCATGGAAAGTTTTCATGAGAGGATGAATCCCAAAAGGACCCCAGTAAGAGGAGATGAAAAAAATCGCTCAGATTTTTGGCCTGCAACAACACAAAGCTTTTGAACAGAGACACCGTTGAAAACCCATCAACAATTTTCAACGCAATTTTTATTCATTCATATTTAAACCAGTTTCTCATCTGCCTTTTTATAAAGCAATGCTTTCCACTAGAACAATTATCAAATTCGTCTGGAAATTTTAATTTTAATTCTACAAATCGACAAATTATTGACTTACTTTGAATAACTTTACCTAAAAAAGTTCGGAACGCGAGAACAGCATAATGAGAAGTTTACTCAAGGAAAACAAATAGACACCTCAGGGCAATAAACAACCTGGATCTGAAGAGCAGGTGAGCCGATTAACAGGAATCTTAGTGTCACGTTTCAAAGACTTGTGCCTGGGAAAACCCTTAAGGAAAAACGCTACCTTATGCTGAAATGGCGAGCTTACAGAGGCTAGAGGTCGCACTCGAAGGGCTTTTAACAACGCTAGCCGGCCTGGAAACGTTGAAGACTGGGATCGTTACAAGATGATTCATGGAGGGAAGTCTGTGAGAACATTGAAGGAAGTACAGAGGCTGCTTGAATCAGGAAAGTCCTATACGTGATTCCCGACATACCTATGTTTCTGCGAGGGCAAAACGGTTATTGGGTGGAGGAGTCGAGAGAATGTCTAGATATGCTACTGAAAATTCACTTCCTGGAATCAGCTTACACGGCACCGCGAGGTGACCAATTTTGAGCGACCAACCGCCTTTCCGAGCAGCTTATCGAGGAAGTTGTAGATAAAACGAAGATTGAATAAAATAGAGGCACCTTTTTACCTTACAAATCTACTGGGGTTGATAAGATATCGCTTATCATGCTTCAAAAAGCAGACAGAACCCTCATCTCCATCCCACAGCGTTTTTTTTACCGCATGCCTCCACCTCGGGGTGGTACCCGAGCAATGTACTTGAGCTGAGGTAATCTTGCTTCCGAAACCTGGCAGGTTGAATCATCATTCGGTGGAGGACTTTTGGCCAATTAGCTTAATATATTTTCTGCACAAAACACTAGAGAAGCTGCACATCAAGAGTTCGATTGATCTCACGAGACTCTATGTTGATCAAAATGCATAGAAATGCCTTTACAGCAAAAGGAATTCATATGGGAAGCCTTCTTGAACATTGAGGGGGCTTTCCACAATGTCACTGTTACGAGTATCATCGATACCTTGGTTCGATATGAAGCGGATAGCATCGGACTTGCTCAAAAACAAACAAATTGAAGCCACCTTTTTGGAGGCTGAAGCGGAGAGAATAGTCGGAACCTTTTTTTTTTTGGATCCTGTAAGTCAGCAAAATACTGGAAAACTTAAGGGCCAATGGGTAGCGTATGCCGACGACATTGTGGTACTTGTGAAGGGTGCGTACCCACAAACTTTGTCAAGCCCTATGCAATTGCCTAGGGCGAACCTGGCAAAAACCGAACTTGTACTTTTTGCATGGAAATACAAGATGATTAACAGGTGAATAACAGGCGAATAACAACAAGAATAACATTGGAACTTGTTGATCTTGTCAAATATTTGGGCCTTATACTAGACAGAAAACTGAGCTGGAGGGCTCATGTGAAGCTTCATATAGGTAAGGCTTGCGCAGCATTTTTCATGTGCAGATCTGCCGGCTCCAATACCTAAGGTCTTAAACCTAGAGCGGCCTGCAATATATTCACATATGTAGTGAGGCCGATTTTGGTGTATGAAGCGATCGTGTGGTGGAAGGCAGTGGAGAGTGAAAAGAACATCAAAGAGCTAACAAGACCGCAATTATTAATTTCCATATGTATTACGGGCGCTTTAAGAACCGCCCCAACGGCCGGTTTGGATTTATGCCCCTGGATAGATTTATCTTTAAAAGCGCAAGCTTAGTGGTAATACACGCTTAAAGTTCTGG
The DNA here is from genome assembly GCA_947369275.1 of Nemotelus nigrinus. Classification (NCBI taxonomy): domain Eukaryota; kingdom Metazoa; phylum Arthropoda; class Insecta; order Diptera; family Stratiomyidae; genus Nemotelus; species Nemotelus nigrinus. The sequence continues at coordinate 78,552,229 of OX376375.1, forward strand.
CATTTAGTATGATTCACATCTGTGGGGACACAACCATGTTCTTACAGAATGCCGCAGAAGATACGGGCTCGTCATCGAAGACACGGACCACATGAGCAAAATAATATATCTTTAATTTCCAGGTCAAGTTACCCACAAGAAGATACTGGAAGAAAAAGTGAGCTACTGCCAATGGTGGCATCTGTATTTACACGGACGAGTCAAAAACGGACGCAGGAGTTGGCTCGGTCGTCTTTTCTATGGATTTGAACCTTCACTAGTGGTGTAGACTGTCAGACCATGCTACTGTCTTCGGGTCTGAAGTATATGGTGTATGCATGACAGTTAAGTCCGACAGCAAGGCAGCCGTTCTCGCTCCTGCGTCTTACAGAGTTTCTTTACAAACTGTTAACGCTTGCAGAGTGGCTCTCAATGAAAAGGCAAGGCATATTCCTATCCGGATTATGTAGATGCCAGGACATAAGCAACAGGAAAGTGTGGTCATAGTGGGTCATAGGCAACGGAAAACCTGATGAATTGGCGAGGAACGGCTCAGGAGCTAGTAATAGCCCCTGCTTTACTGTACAATGATCAATTGCTGACACCACAAGCAAGCTAGATGCTGCCATATGGGCCAAACTAAAATCCGAATGGGAAAACAGGTTGGACTTCATAGTGGCCAGGACATTATGGCCATCACCTGATCGACGCAAAAGCAAGAAACTGCTTAAGCTCAGCAGAAACTGCTTGAGAGTGATGGTCGGCTTGCCCACAAGGCATTGCCTTACCGCATCTTCAAATAAATATGTGTTTATTTACCAAACAAGGCATCATACACAACAGCAACACATTAACAATTCAATATAACAACAAAATACATATTTTTCCAACACATTAGAAAACAAAATACATCACAACTTTATTTTAGTTACTTAACTTTAATATTTTTGTTTTAATTTAAGCTAGTTTGATGAGAATTTAAGTGGGATTAGGATGTTGATAGGGCCTTTAATAAGTTTGTTTTAAAAGTGTATTTAGAGATCCCCGAAGCGTAGTGCGAACAAAATGGGACTGATATCCAACAATTTATGCAAGTGGTGTGAGATGGAAGAGGACACCATCGAATACATTATCTGCGATTGTCCGGCACTAAATAATAAATTAAATAGTTAGCAGAGGTGGCTAGTACCGTCACGTTGAGTCAACTGATTCAGTTTCGCGAAGCGGTCAGTAGGCAGCTGTAACAAGCCAGCCGAAAGCAATTAATGGAACGTAGTAATACAAAACTGATTCTTACTCTAAGTAAAAGTAAGTGAAATACTTTGCTAACTGATCTAGGTCATAGTTGAAAGAAACTCTGGAAACTAAATGAAATATTCAAAAAAGTTTGACTAAAAATGCAAGTAATTACTAAGCGCTGTGCTTTCACTACTTTTCATTGGTTTTCATTTTATTCTCCCTTCACACTGGTGCTTTTTTTTAAAAAGCTGTCGGAATAACCTTTTCTTTTCTAGCAACCATCACCCTCAAAGCAGTCATTTCTGCTGCGTCAAGCTTCATACCTATTTATAGGTTAATCACAATACAGCGTTTTCCGCTGTGGCAAACGCAGCGTTCCACAGGGGGAGGCGTGAATGACGCAGTTGAATTTGGTGAATCACAATGCAGCGACAATGTCGCTATCAATGCAACCAAGGCACCAACCAAAATCATTTTTTTTTCTTTTGTATTGCTAAATCCTGTTGTACGAGGATTAGGTTGGCTTATCACAATACTCATCAGCCATCGCTTGTCTATTCCACCAGACCATTCAACCTAATTCAAACAGAGTTAATTCAACCTAGTGGTGATGCCAACCTATGGTAGGTATCACCACTAGCGGTGCGGCAAAATTAGAAATTTGGCAAATTTCGCCGCTGCCGCAAATTCCGCCGCAGCCATTGTGCGCGTTACCATACAAAAGAGTGCATTCTAGTTTTTGACAGCACTTCCCGCAGCCCACTGCGTTGGCCGCAGCGGAAAACGCTGTATTGTGATTAACCTATTATTCTGCAACGGTTTTGATTGTTGTCGAGTGATCTTACTGTGCTGTTTTCTAAGATGGTGTTGTTTTGTCTCAAGAGCTTAGTAGTCCAAGTCGCATTTTACTTTTCAAAATGTTCTGATAGGAGAGAAATGAAAAATAAAAAATAAAATGTTCTGAAAAAAGGAGAACCTTTAAACACCCTCTCAGCAAGCTACAAATCCAATTTAATCGTTGATTAATAGAGGTTTTATAAAAAATAAAAATACCCCTTACTCCACAGGGTGTCATGCTGGCATATTCTGACTTAACAAACGACTTGGAGTTAACAACAGACACTTCCGGAAATTTCCTTAAGGCAGTTTTGTTAGAATAGGAGGAACTCATTACCTTCCTTTGTCGAATGCTGAAACCTCCTGGGCTCAAGCAGGCAACCAGTGAAAAAAAGATATTGACTGTGATTTGGAGACTTGTCTTTGCGAAATTTCCATTACGTCCTAAGGAGCGTAAACATATTTGCTAACCATCAACTTTTGACAAATACACTGAACAGTAACAATATCAACATTAAAAAGACAAGACGAAAGGCGTTATTAGACGAATAGAATTACGAGTCCCAGTGCAAGCTCGGCAAGTCTAACGTCTGCTAGATTCAAACATAAATTTTTCAAATGGCCAAACAACAGAGAAAGTTTGTGGTAAATGCAGCGCGAACCATAAGAGTACCCGTTATTAAAGTTGAAATGCTTGAGTTATGCACATACAAAAACATAGTGATCAACACCGGACAGCTATGCGTGCCCAGAAAGTCAAAGGAGAATAGCAATAGCCCCAAAAAAAGTCTCTATTATGGATAATAAACCTACAGTGTTAGATAATATGGATAATAAGCCTGCAGTGTTTGGTGTATGCGATTCTAGTACACGTACTCCTTATTGCAGCCAACCTATATCAAAGGCCATACACTATTTTGATCACAAACCGCATTGAAACTCATAGGACGGAAAGATTTTCAGGGCTGCCATTTACATGCATTCCAAAGTTTTGAGAAGTTAATTGTATTCATTATTGGATACTCAGCTTTCAAAACTCTGAAATCAGCATCTCCTACAACGTAAATGATGAAAATGCTCAAAGCTAGCAGCACTTTGCCAGCACTGAGACCAAAATTCTACGATAACTGCTTCATGTTTAAATCAGCCTACCCTGTGAATGTCTCTGTCATAAGATGACTTCATCGAAAATTACTGGGAGAGAAAGACATTTTGGGTCCCCATTCGAACGCTTTCCAGGTATTGGAAAACTGAATCATTAGTTTCCCATTTTCTTTGTAAATGTTAGCCATATGAATATCTAATAGAAGCATCTGTTGGTACAAAAATAACAAAAAAATCCAAAACTTTACAAATCTGCTTCGTGTTGTGGTCAACCCACGCTGTGAATTTTGTTTTGGTCCACCAATTGCATTAGAAGCTATAGGGGTGAAAAGAAAACTATAGGGGTAAAAAGAAAACTAGGGCTACCACCCGCAAAGGCTTTCAAATTTTTGAAATCTTATTTTTTTTTTGCTGACTACCACTACAAGATTATAAGCACTTGAAAAGTCAGTGGTAACAAAGCTTAGTAAAGATATGACAAAAATTACAAAAACTACTATAGCAGGCAACACTATCATGGTTTTTTAACCAAACTTCCACCAAACGCAGTCTAGACATCAAAATTCACTAAAACACAAAGCCGCCAAAAGGTTAAAGATACCTTAATTATAACAAATTATGGACCTCTTCCTTATATACATCTACGTCCTTCGAAAATTTCAGCTCAGTTGAACCTACCAGAGATTATCAAATACCTCATACGAATTTCAAAATGATATGACTATTCTGTTTTTTTAGGCACTAAGGCGCCACATCGGGTTAAAAATGCTCAAACCCTACCATATTCAGTTTGAAACACGATCATAATTCATTTTCCAGGTTAAGTGTGCTAAAACTCATTTGCTGATAGAATTAGAGTTATATATATATATATATATATATATATATATATATATATATATATATATATATATATATATATATATATATATATATATATATATATATATATATATATTCTGGGCAACGTGGTCTCCATACTTATGTTTTTTAAAAACCGGAGTAAAAATGGGTGCGAAAGAATCGAATTCACGCGAAAACTGCTTGCATTTGGTTACACTTTCGTTACAATTTGAATTATTATGCTAACATCATGTCATAAGCAAACCACTGCTTAATTAATTAGTGTTTGATCAATTCAATCAAAAATCAATTGAATAAAGAAAAGAAACATGATAAATTTAGCTATTCAAACTTCCAAAAAGATCTGAAAGAATTTTTAGTAAGCACTATGAGATTCAGAAGCTTAGGATCCTACTCTATTAGGATGCTTTCGAAAGTAATTAAATCAAATACTCAAGACCAAAAAAACTACTTGTGCAATATTGTTTACACATTAGTCCATAAGACTTTCTTACACTAATTCAGATGACTTAGTATCAAAACAACAAAATTAAAATCTTTTAAAATTAATTCGCCAAAGAAAAAGAGTTCCTATCCCCTTCGAAGCGCACAGGGGACTATTCAAATCATTTTGATCGCATGCTAAGTTTTATCGTGTTTTGACAATAATATTACCAATACCCATTAAAATTTACCATTTTTTAAATCTCCCACTGCTAAGTTTATGCTGCCAAGCGATAAAGTTTTGGATGTGCCTATGGTTCAATGTGACGTAAAGTTACTTCGGATAGATTTGGTTGTAACCAGGCCTCACGCCGAGTGCTACCTCGCAGTGACTATAGTTTTTCAAGTCCAGTGATTTATTGACTTCGTCATTTCCAATAATCGTTTCGATATCGATGTCACTCAGGCACATCGCATTACATGCACTGTTCGCATTTTTTCGAAATAAAAAAAAAATCTAAACCATCAGCAAAACGTGTTCGGTCCAGCGGAACTTCCAAATACTATATATCTAGTTATTACATAATTCAAATCGTAGGCCGATTTACAATAAATTTTACTGTCGCTTTTATTTCAGTGCCGTGAATATTGATAACAACGTTCCATTTCACTATTTCAGTATCAGCGCTGTACCTCGGAGTCCGGTTTGTGTGTGGTATGATGTTATTGTTCTGCTTTTTTGAGCTCAAACGACATATCTTGTTGGCATTCAGATGATTTGGTTTTTAGCCTTGAAGAAGATCTAGTATATTTTTAATTTCATATAAGCACGTTTGGTGACTATTTAAGATATTTATCATATGAAGGATTGCTGGAGCTAAGAAAATAAACGGAACTAGCAGTCTGCATTAATTTGAACGACGCAAAACGCTGGATTGGCTCTTATTAATCGATTGGCCTAACCATGCCATGCGTTGCACTTACTTGGGCTTGTTTTTAAGGGAACTATCTTAAAATGTGGCACGGTTGTCGTGACAGTAAGTCATGAACTCGAAATGACATGATCAAAGAGTTCGATATCAATAATGTTCTTAGGAGCTAAATGTGAAATATGCAGATCTAATTTGAACTCATGCTCCATTTTCATACTACCTCATTTGAATTAATTAAATTTATATGGTGTGTCTGTATATTTTACCGTTCTTGCGGAATATTAGCTAACAAAAAATTTATTCAACCAGCTGCTTAGCAACACGGCCCTTTCGCTGCTATCTAAGTCTCAAAACCTCTTCATTTCAGATACGGATCTAGTTTCGCGACTTGATTCTGACTAAGAAGATGTTACCGAAACTACAAAAAAAATCATACAATGACGTATCCGAACTTGAATTCTAGATCCGGTTCCTAAATAGTCTTTTGACATTTTTTTTCGCGAAATTTCAAAACGTTCAAAAAACTGGATTCAATAAAATCAAGATATATTTCTGCTCGGAAAACGCTTCGAACACGAATGAGATTGTACTGTATTTGCATAGAATGAAGGTCTAATGGCGATCACATCAATTAAATACAAACTTTGTCGAATATTGTATACTGTTAAGATTTCTTCTACAAATGAGTCGGAAAAACCTGTCATAGCTTTTGTCTTTTTCCGCGAATACAACCGCAAACTTAAGTGTGTTGATTATTGCTTTATGTCGCTGAACAAATTTGGGGCTTTCAAATAAAATCTGAGACGAGAGAATGATTTCATGCATTTCGTGTTAATACTCTGAGCTTGACAGTCTTATGATGAGCTGTTTGAAAAAATATTGAAAATCATCTGAAAGGAAATGTTGACTGTTGTAAATGTGTCCAAGGCACTCAGTAATAACCGCAGTTTTAAATTTTCTATTAATTTCGCTTCCATATTCAGAAAATATATTTCGACATCTGCACCACATGCCAATTTCAGATCGAATCAGCAACATAAATTTACTCTACAACTTGAATTAGTATGTTATAATCCATAGCATTCATTTTTTCAGTGGTCTGCATAACCTTCACGAAAAAAAACAGCAGCAAAAAGCTTATATCTAAAAACGAAATGTTTTTGGACAATTAATTTATAGCAGCGAGTGATTTTTGAAAAGTAGAAAGCAGTCATTCATGCAATGCAAAAAATAGTTTATGACTCGTCGGCTGCAAATGCATATTTGACCATTTTTTCGACTTGTAAAAGAAGCATAAGTGTCAATTCACCATTTTAATGTGATTTTTCTAAATTCATTGGTAAACATAGAAAAAAATAGGAAAGCTTTGGAAAAAGTTCAAAAAATATCAAAGAATTTCGAACCTTGCAGGTCTCTGTAATTTCTTTCAAGTTGAAAAGTTACTTGCGGAAAACTTATTGCCGACATAATTTGTGTTCGGTCTCTGCATAGCCGGGAGCTAGTTCAGTCGAGAAAATCGAGCAGTCGTTGCTTACATTTGTGGTTCCTGTTTCGAATCCAACAATGATAGCAAAATGGGCTTTGAGTTTACCTAGCTATGAGTTCCTGAGTCGTATAAAAGGTGAAGTTAGTGTTGAACCTAATCATTCCACATTCTTACACATTACCCTTGAATGAACTCGCTGGTAACTTCTATGCACCGAAACTCGAAACGAGTTGCAGCAGAATAAGTTAATTCGACATAATCAGAGTACTATAGACTTTTGAAATTGTTGGTACAACTTTATTATGGCTAGTACTACGGTAAAACCTGTGAAAATTGGCCACTGGCAGTTCCGGAAATTTTGGCCAACTTTTACAGGGGCCAACTTTTACAGATGGCCAACTTATGAGGGACTACTTAAGCAAATCTTTATCTCAAATGATTTGTTTATGTTAATGGACGGATGAATTATACGTAGCGTCTTACCTTTTCTGGGAGCGAATTCACCCCATTTTATAATGACCCCCCCCCAGCCGCGTAGAGTTGGCAATGCGGCACACCAGTATACGTCTCGGTCGGATTAAAGAGTTCTTCGCTAATGCGGACGAAGGACCTTCACGGTCATTTCTAGTAGGGATGAGGCGTATATACTGGAACAGGTATATGGAACAGGTATTTTTTTGGAACAGCCAGTACCTAGTACGAAATTCAAAAATACTAGGTACGAGTATTTTGGTGGACTATACATGTAATCAAGAATTTACACAATAAATTTCGTCCATTTAAATCATTTCAATCAAACAGTGACGTAATAGTATCCTAATATTAATATAAACTCGTATTTCATACTTGCAATTGCTTTCATACTCACGAGTATGTATATGCAATTGCTTTCATACTCACGAGTATATACTCGTATCGAGTATTTTGGAACTTGCAAGTATTTTCGAATCCCATATTTTTGTATAGAGTATTTTCGTGCTTGCGAGTATTTTGGGACTTTAGGTTTAGGTTTTTAGGGCAAAAGTAGCTGAAATCGGATAAAATCGGCCAAGTTTGAGTTAGAGTTGTTTGGGGCATAACTGGCCAAGACCTATTGCTGTGGTACAAAAATTTAGGTTTTGTAAGGGAGAAAGGGTTTTTTGGCCATAGTTTGGCAAAAACTGCCTTTACAGCGCTTTCGATGATTGAAAGTGGTCGGGAAGTATATTATTAGATCGGCTAATTTTGGGTTAGTGTGGTTTGGGACATAACGAGCCAAGACCTATTGCTGTGATACAAAAATTTCGGTTTTGTAGGGGAGTTAGGGGTTTTTCGGCCATAGTTTGGCAAAAACTGCCTTTACAGCGCTTTCGATGATTGAAAGTGATCGGGGAGTTCAATAGTGATATTTTAAGGGCGAATAAATTTTTTTATAGGGAAAATTAGACAAAAACGTCCATTTTTTGCAAAAAAATGTTTTTTTTGGTCTAGCATGAATTTGAGGATCTTTCTGAGTTGTTCCCATACAAATATGGGAAAAGCAGCCTAGTTTCTAAGATACGGTAAAATGAAATCCGCCGGGAAAACTGAAAGTAACACTAAAAATGTTTAGATCCTTTTTCTCTCCTCGTGACTGCACTCCAACCCTACCGGGGTTGTGACTCATGTCCAGCTTTACCGAAAAGGTTGGACCCCTAGTGGGTACATGTTTAATAGACGTTTTATCATTTCTTAATTAAATTTTCGACAAATTCATGCTTCAGTGAGGCGAAGTGGAAAACCGACTGTTTTAGATTAGCCAGGAAAAGTTTGGTATCAGGCATCGATCGATGAAAAGTCATATAGATGGCAACAGGATTAGTTGGTCCTATCATAGTAAATTTTTCGACACTGGTAGTTTGAACGAATACAGGAGGTGTTTTGTGTATATATTAAAATGAAAATCAAATTGAATTGATTGAATTTGCTTGTTTTCCCTTAGATGGCTCCTAGATTGGAGAAACACTTGCCAAATAAGTGACCGACCACTGGATAGTTACGGACAAGCTGCACGGACTAATGGCTCGTATCCTTTCACGGTCAACTGCACCATCACCATTCTAGTCTGGGAAATTTGTCTCTGTTGGATGGGGGAGGGCATATCATACCGTTTCATTACATTACTGCAAATCGCATGTACTTGTGTGTATATATGTACATACTTGCCAAGCAAAATATAACTTAACTTATTCAATATTCAACAGCTATGAACAAAAAGTTGCCTATTGCCAATTCTCAAGCGCAATGAAATATTATTAATTTCCAAAATATCTTAGAAATTGGCTTCAAAGTCACAAACTTTCTTCTTCATTTGTTTCTTTCTTAATATTCTATATATCTTAGTATATTCTGTATCTTAGCACTTAGCTGGTGATGAGCAGCGCAACTTAGTTGGTGAAAATTTTTCCATGGCGTTACTTCTTTTTTTTCACGTAAGATTGTTGAGGCGTAGCTTGTCGATGTTATTCGATATATTTGTAACAGACCCATTTGTAACCAGCAGTGAAGTATCCATGAAGCAATGCACGTAATTCGCCAAACATCATTCTGTTTTCCTTTCCATTTTATTGCTAGGCCCATCAACGCTTTTATCACTGCAGATTTCATTGACTTCGTAATCTGCGCATTGACCTGAGCCTTTTGTTTTCTAACTATGAAAATATTTGAAGTTTTGTGTTTTCTTTGTTTTCGTAGGCGAGCAAAAACTACCGGAACAGCCCCATGTGTTTTGAAAAATTGCCTCTGGCCACTACCCCTGCACATTGTCGGCATCTCAGGTAACAATTGACTTATGGACAACTGCTCCGGATTGAGAAAGAAAACTATATCTGTGAAGAAAACACACCGCCCACCTGACTCCATGCTCAACCTTGTCACGACATCCGAACGGCTCCGCATAGCAAAAACAATAGGGGCCCTATTCTGAGAGTCACCTCACGTGACGAATGAGATGACTCTCATGATTTCGTATTCTGAGAGTCACGTGAGGTGTTGTCATTTCACCTCAAGTGGCGTTTTCGATCTGTTGGCTATTCTGAGAGTCACGTGAAGTGACGAGCGTCACGTGAGAAGAGATTTTTAGTCATTCGATAATATCAAGTGACTGCGAACAAGAGTGTACTAGAAATTGAGATTTTACCAAGGCGAAGAAGAAATTTGACGAATTTTAGATCAATTATGGAAAAAAAGTACATTTTATGCTGAAGATAATTATATATTTTAATTTGAATCATGCGGCTAAACTCGAATACGTATTCTACATAGTCGTTACACGATTTTGCCGATAGATGTTTGGCTAGTACGTTTGTGTTTCTGTGGTTTTGTGTTAATTTTTGGGGTGTTTTATGTTTTTGGTGTATTTCATTATGTGTCCTTTAGTGTCTCCTTGTGTATATTAATGTCTTTGTGTATTTCGCTAAAATTTTTGGTTTTAATTATTAGGCTAAAAGTAACCAACAATCGGCAATTCGAATGCGTTGTTGAATTGATGGAGAGTAATCCAAACTTGGCCAAGGGGCACTTTCCAAATAACTTTCCAAACGATCGCGTTTTAGAACTTGACATTAAAACCTGGTTCGAAAAGGAGTACACATTTTTGCACCAAATGATGAACGTTAGTATACCGCGCATAAGTTTGAATCTAATTTCACACGTATCAGAACCAGAAAAGAGGTAAAGTCCAATGTTCGCGAACCTAAGATTTGAAAAAAAAATCCTACTTACAGTAGAACGTGCATTTTTCCACACCAAATTTTACCAGATATGCGATCGTCTGAAGAGGTTACTAAGCTAAACTGGATACTACTACTATACTTTTTGCATATAGTTTTTTTATTACGTAAAAATACTCCTGAAAACCGGAATGAAACAAACATTCAAATATTCTTCATAAATACAGAACTTTCCGTAATTACGAAATGTACATACCCGAGTCTGACAGTCAACCTTTTATGTGCAGGCTACATGAGTCCTACCATTTATGACCCTACTCCTAATAAAACCGTTTTTCATATCCATCATTACATTTTCATCCTTACATATTTTAGGTCTGTTCCCGTACTAGGATTAATTGCAATTAATTGCAATGAAGCGTACTAAAACGGAGTACAAAAAACGGCTTCATTGCAATTAATCGCAATTAATTGTATTACGGGAACAGACCTTTAATCTTGCATATACCTGTTCCACTTGTACATACCCTCCTCTTATTTAATTTCACAAATCATTTGCTTACCCTTGGAAATTCCCTGTTTGCATTTTCTTGATTTCCAATTAAACTGAAATTTTGTTTAAAATATATTTTACTTCCTTCAAAATATGCCGCGCTCTAGTGTTTTGAAGGGAAGGAAATATTTTTTATGCATGCCAAAACATGCGGCGCTACCAAGCCGTCCCCCCATCTAAGTAGAGACCGCGCATGACACTGCTTAACTTCGACGATCGGACAAGAATCGGTCGATGTCAGTGTGCTATGGACGTGGTAGATTTCGAACGATGATAAATTTCAATTGGGTGATAAATTTCAAACGCTCAAGCGTTGCCATTTAAACGCAAATTCGTATTCACCTCACCTAAAGTCACGTCACGTGACTCTCAGAATACCGATTCGTAGGTGAAGTGACTTTCCAAGTGACGTGAGATCTTCTGTGAGATGACTCTCAGAATAGGGCCCCAGCTTTTCTTAACACCCGCAAGCAATTCTGGATCGGACAATTTTCAGCGTAAAGTTGGATGTAGTGGATTTGGGGTACAGGTCGTACTAAAAGTGAGGAGCCGGCAACTTTCGTTTGCAAAAAATAGTTGCCGATTGTTGCATTTTATTTGCATGAGAAATAGCATTGGTTGCAGTAGATAAAACAGTCTTTGTTTTCGTCTTCTTCTTCAAGCTCACTTGAGGCTATAGCATTGATCTCTCTGATGACTTCTTTAACACTATTTTCTAGAGAGTCACCTTTGGCTTCATGTACAACCATACCGTTGTATACTTTGCCAATTGGATCAATGGCAACAAAGTCGGCCTGCGTCTCTGGAGGTCAACTTGATGAAGCTTTTTGTCGACGTACCTCTTCTGAAATTTTTTTCAACGGGTGAATTATCAACAGGAATGACGGCTCGGTGAAAGCATTTTTGTATTGTTCTAGCCTCGATTTCATTCCACGCTGTATTCATTCATCTTTTTGCATTCAACCCTTTCAGATATTTTCAGCGCCTGATTGGCATTGATCGACTTCTAAAACCAATAATCAAAACATTTTGACCTGTAATTCACCTTAACATTTTGAATAATGCTCTGGTCTAGCGGTCGAACTTCTAAGGTATGGGTGGGTGAAAATTTTTTTATGGGAATGTTTAAATACTCCTTTATAGATATGTGACTTGAAGCGTTGTCGATCAAAAGAATAATTGGCTGATTTTTCGCCTTCATACTGTGATTAACAGAATCAAGCCAATTGTCAAAAATACGTGTAGGTATCCACGCATTTTTTTGTGGTGCTCCCATGTGAGCAACAAATTTTTGGCATCAATCTTGTTTTGACGGAAAACCCTTGGTCTAGCGGCATTCTCTATAACAAAACTCTTCACTTTTTCATCATTTACACTGCAACAAAATTAAATACTCAGCCATTCTTTTCCAAGCTTTCCGTGATAAAATATTTTTGTGATAAAACGTAAAACAAAATAAATATCAAAAAACTCTAGCGCACCTGAACCGCTAGAAACACTAATGTTCGAAGAACAGTAGAAGAATCGTGCAGGTTTTGAGTGCATATTCCACCACATGTGCTGCTTATTACGGCCAAACTGTTTCAAATGCCACGTTTTACTTTCGTCTTAAGAATGCATTATAACTCATATGGTGCAAGGTTTAAGATATTACCACTGGCATGAATTTCAACGTTTATGAGAGCAAAATACGGGTTAATTATATTCGTTATCAGTTGCTTATTTCACATAATTTTGAAAGCAGCATCTCATATAACATCAATGAAGAAAATGCTCAGTGCCTGCAGCACTGTAACTGAAGTTGGTGTTTGGGGCTGCGATCCGAAAAATTTGCAGAACTTTGCGAATTGTAACATCGGTTATTTATTTTCATTGTAAATGTTTCCGGCATGTATACTAACTGTAAGCATTTATTGATACAAAAGTAGCACAACCGACTCGTGCTGGCAACCTTTCGCCAGTATCAAATCCAAGAATATATCAAATCTGCTTCACGTTGTTTAATTGCATTCGAAGTTATAGGAGTATAAAGAAATTTAGGGTTACCTGCAGCGAGTTTTTTCAAATGATCGAAAGCTTAATATTTGCTGTTTATTGTCACTACAATATCATTACCATTTGAAAATTCTACGATAAAACCGCTTAATAAAGATATTGCAATTAAACACAAAACCAACAATAGCTGGCAGCCCTATCGTGTCTTTTCAACCAAATTTGGCCTGAATAATGTTTATGACAAGTTTCATTAATTGTATGAAATTCGTATTGATTTCATGACTGCACTGGAAGTTATAGTACAAAAAGTTTTATTTTCGTGAGCGAATTTTCAAAACCAAAGACACAAAAATTACCATAGCTGGTAGCACCAATCAAATTTTTCAACCAAATTTCCACCAAACAGAGACTAGAGTTAGGTTTAGCTTCTGTGTCAATTTCATGAAAATCTGGTAACTTATTCACATTTCATAGGGCAAAAAGCAGTTTTTTTTCTTTGTAATTTTTCAAGATGGCACCACTGGCACAGAGTTGCCCACAATTCAAAATCGCTTCTATCAAATCTGGTCTTACTTAAGTCCAATGCATTCTGTAAATTTTAGCTGTATCTGATTATTGGTTCGTGAGTTTCCGTGAACAGAAGTTTTTGATGCTAAAAATATAGGTTAACTGGGAGAGGGTTACCGTTCTTGTCCGACATGAAATTTCCAAAGTTTTATTTTGAACGTGTAGATAAAACATAAGATTTATATACAGATTGGTTTTATTGTAAAAAACGGACATTTTTTTGAATATTCGATGGTTTGAATGTTTTCACTTCCAAATTTTTTTTTTCAAAATGAAGACACCAAAATTATCATAGCTGGCAGCTCCAACCGAATTTTTCGACCAAATTTCTACCAAACGTGGCTTAGAGTAAGGTCCAGCAATTGTATGAGTTTCGTCAAAATCGAACGATTCAATCAGAATTTATAGGGCTAAAAACAGTTATCTTTTTTAGTGGTTTTTCAAGATGGCACCACTGGCACAGAATTTCCCGCATTTCAAAATCACTTCTATCAGACCTGGTCCTATTTAAGGTCAATACATGCTGTGAATTTCAAATAATTCTGCCCATCGGATCGTGAGTTTCCGTGAACAGAAGTTTTTGATGCTAAAAATATAGGTAAATTGGGCAAGGGTTGCCAGGCGTGCCCGTTATACCATATCTTTTTTTTTTTTGGTTATGTAAACAAAGCACAAGATTTACATATGAAAGGCTTATTTTTGAAGAAACGGCATTTTTTCAAGAGAGACGATGATTTGGAGGTTTTCACTTTCAGTGCCTGCCCTAGCTACAGGGTTGCCAGCACGCTCATTAAAAGCCACACAAATCTACAACTAAATAATATCAATATGTCCTGAAAATTTGGTAATGATTGAATAGCTCTGTCAAAAGTTATCGAAATTTAAAAATTTTCAAATTTTCCCGTCCTCTTTTTAGGCACCCAGCGCACACATAGGGTTAAAAAATTCCAAAGCATTATCCGATTCATATGTAAAACACGTTAGAAATTTATTTTATTAACTTTATTTTTGCGAAAATCATTTGTGCACGAAATAATAGGTATATTAAAAATATCACTTAAATGCCCGCCGGCGCGAAAAGGTTTACAATAACTGACATTTAAAGAGACTTGGACCTATTCTGCATATACACCAATGTATTCTGAAAGTTTCAGCTCAATCGAATGGCGCGTTCCCGAGATTATCTCACTGAAATTTTTTGTACATATATATATATATATAGAAATATGAATTTTTGGCCGAATCGATTTTAATACTAATGTTCTTCGAACATTAGTAATAAAACCGATAAAGGCCACCAAGCCAAAATAGTTGGGTTAAGAATATACAGTTAAAATAGCAAAATTTTTCTTTTTCAAGTCAAAAATAGCCAAGAAATTTAAGTGATATTGCATTATTTGTTACATATTTCATTCAAATTTCGTTTGATTGCACATTTAAAATGCTGGAAATTTCTGAATTTTCACAAATATATCAACCAAATGACCTTTCTTTGATTTTTTTGATATCATTCATCACATTTTTCATCTATTATATTTCACCTATTGCTTTTAACCTATGGTACATTTCAACGGTGAGCGAGCTATGTGCTCCATACTTAAGTGTAAGCTGCATTCATCAAATCATCAAAATTCACTGTCGTCCACCTACTAGTGCTTTAATTAAAGCAATTCAACCTGCAGATGCAGGCAGATGACTTTTCGGTCAGCTTGCTTAGAAATACGGTCAAGGTTGGACTCATGAGATTACGTTGACTATTTCCTAAAATCAGCTCGCTTTGTAAGCCATTTGCTTGGTAATAAAGCGAAAAATGGTGTAAACTGTAATCTGAGTGCTTGAACCTACTGGCGGCATGAAAATATTCATGAAAACTGGATCAAAATCGTCTTTCAAATCGAATTCGGAGCATCACTAACATTTTCATAAAGGTCAGTATCTGGCCGTGGACTTCACTTACAATCTCTCGTCTAGATCAAGCTTTCGAAATGTTTTTTTTTCTCGCTCGACTTGTTGATATTTTGATGATAAGTTATTTTTTTATACTAAAACAGTTTAAAGTGGTGCAATTAGTCGAATGATAGTTTTGCTTATTTTTCTATTGCATGAAAATTGTTGGATAACACAATAATCCATTAATTTCATTTAAATGATTGATCTTTGAATATTAATAGCCGTATAAAACATTAATTTCAATAGTACATACATACATACACAACAGTAGGAGATATGACAGTAATACATACTATCGAAGCAGGTTGAATTTGAAAGTAATAAATTTTTCACCCAAATCACTAAATAATATCAAATTTTAATGGATTTACTAGCGGTCGTACTATTTTTTACATTTATGTATGAAAAAATTCTGATACTTTTCATGTGTCGAGCGTAAGATAAGGTAAGATTTATCTTAGCAAGTTACTTCACGCTACGATGCATTCAGGTATTTCTTCGAAGCCTGGATCATAGCCTCAAAGTAAAGCATATAAAGAACAGATGCAGTATAATCATGAGAAATTGATTGATAAAGAAGAAGGCGAATTGTATCCTAGAACTTTTCAGATCAGTTATCTAAATGAGTCTCTTCATTGCTCCAGTTACTTTCAATGTGTTCTTGTTATGTTCCTTAGATTGTTCTTTAGAGCAAAGAGCAATTCCCACCCTCCCATGTTCAGTCCAACGGATGTTTAGTCCGCGACTTTTTCAGGATATGCACCAGCGGCGGCTGTACGTTTGGGATTAGTGAGGCTTAGTCTTACCATCTCTTTCCATTTAAAAATGAAAAACAAAACTATAAGCAATTCGATTATTTCTCGCAACTACAACATTTCATATATGCGAATCAAAATATCAAAACATTTTGGTTTGTTTTTAATATCGATTGCAAAGTAGAATTGAAGATATTATTACACATTTTGATTAACACCAAAATTTCTCAAATACGAAATTTATTTTTTTTTTTTTTTTATGCCTCCTTCACTCCACTCTCTCCATCACTCAATATGCACGGTCCGTGTGCATCACAAAATCATCACTAAGTAATTATTCCTAGTACTTCCCAGACAATTGGTGTATTGGTATAAGGGATAGTACCATCTTGCTTTTTATAGTTAGTACTTTAGGTCATATTGTGTACATTTTATTTGTCATCAAGACGTGCGTCCAGAGAAAAGTTTACAAAAAACCCTGGATTTCATTAGCAGTGTGCTCTTTCGATGTACATCTTTAGATTTTCTTTAAACTTTACTAAGTTTTCCGAATGTTTAACCGAATTAGGCAGTGCGTTAAAAAATTGTATTGCTTCCTGTACAGGGTCGGTCTTCATTCTTTCCGTCCTTGGAGTTTTCACTGATAAATTACCCGCATTTCTTGTTGGAATATTGGTGGACTCACCAACAGTTCGAAGGATGTTTGGCCATTTGAGCTGTTTCGTTAAAATCTTATAAATCAATTTACCTCGTTCAAGCAGTATAAGTTTGTTGATATTTAGAAGCCCAGTTCTAGCATATACCGCTGAAGTTGAGGTAAGTGTGGGCATTTTATGAATTGTTTTGATAGCTTTGGTCATAAGTCTTCCAATAAGCTCAATGTTGTGTTTGGAAGTCTGACTCCACAACAATACTCCATATGTGATTAAGGAAACAATGTACGCATGGTAAATGGTAAGCTTGGTTTGTAAAGGTATAAATTCAAACCTTTTTATTACTCCTATCATAGGTGCCACTTTGCATCTGATGTTGTTGATGTGGTTTGCCCATGCCATTTTATCATCTAGCACCAATCCTAGATATTTAATTGAATTTACATTTTCAAGCTGTACCCCGTTTATTTGGATGCGTAGGCTCACTGGACGTTTGTTCCTCTGCTGAAACACAATGTATTTAGTCTTATGGATGTTAAGAACTAGTTTACTTCGCTGAAGCCAGTTGAAATATGGTTCTAAATCTGCATTTATAGTGTTCTGTAGTGTCAATTCATCATTTCCGGAATAAAGAAGAAGGGTATCGTCCGCAAAGAGCACAATTTTGCAAGATAGCTGAATGTCCTGTATGCTGTTCACGTATAGCAGAAAAAGAAGCGGGCCGAGGATAGATCCTTGTGGTACACCGATATTTACTTCACATTCTCAGCTGACGTAATTAGAATTTTTGGTTACTATCCGCCTATTTATTAGGTAATTTCTGACTAGTAGCTTTATTTTATCCCCAAATCCATATTTACTTAATCGTTCTAATAAAATTCCATGGTCGATGGTGTCGAAAGCTTTTTGTAAGTCAACGAAGATAGCTGCGGCATGATTTCCCTTATTCAGCGTAGAGTTTATAAAGTGCACTGCATCCAAGGTTGCCGCTAACGTGCTACTTTGTTGTTGGAACCCATACTGAATTGGGGCTAAGATTGAATTTTCTTCTAAGAATTGTAATATTCTTGAATTTTTATTACCTTCTCAAATATTTTGCTCATAATACTGGTGACAGCAATGGGGCGGTAATTAGATGGATTTGCACGATCACCTCCTTTAAATACAGGAGTGATTCTTGTTAATTTAAGGCAATCAGGGAAGGAACCAGTTTTAAGGTGTTCATTGATGTTGACCGTTAATACATTTATTATGTAGTTCTTCAATAGTTTGATGTCTTCGGAAGTGATTGCATCGAGTCTTGGGGATACTCCAGCCTTTAAATTATCTATTATTTCAGATATTTCTTTCCGTGATGTAGTGCGTAAATGCATGGACGTTAAAGTATTCACTTTTATGTTGATATCTGAGCCATAAGTAGCTTGCTGCTGCTGTGTAAGATTAGTCCCGATAGTTGCGAAGTAATTATTTAGATGTTGAGTTACAAGAGAGGGATCATTTAACAGGGTTCCATTCACACATAGTTCATTTAAGCATGTCATATGCGTTGTATCCTTTGAAGTTGATGTCACTTCTTTAATTATTTTCCAATATTTCGCAATATTTCCAGCTGCGTTCTCGAATTTATTGGCAAAATAACGTTTCTTTGCCTCCTGTGTAATCTTATTTGACTCCCTGACTCCCTTTTTTTCATTAGATAATCTTGTTTTTTCATAGCACAATTTTGATTTGCCATGTATCTTTTGTAAGCAATCCTTTTGCGTTTAGCAGCATCAATAACTTTCTTAGTAATCCATGATTGCTGCCGAACTCTTACGTGTTTGGCTGATGTCGCTTTTTCTTTTGCTTTCGATATAATATCGATTAAACCTTCTATAGTAGCATTTGGCCTCATTTTTAATTCATCAATAACATATTTCACGAATTTCCTCTTATCAGTTGAATTGATGGCTATCATCCTGGGCTGTGCTTTTATATTTCCGCATTCAACGATCGATATTTTAATGATCTTGTGGTCTAACCCAGGCCAATCATTATCCTCGTATGATATTCGATCTAATAACTGTGGATGTTTTATTATCACATTATCTATCAAGGTCTTAGACGTTTGTGTTACTCTTGTTGGCTTGGTTGTATTTAAAATAACTCCATTATTGGCCACAATTATATCAGAGTATGCTTTCATTACTGTTGACGTGGCTAAAAGTTCGATGTTGGTATCGGCTATTGTAATTAATTTGTCATGTAGCGAGAGAAGTTCATCGATGTGGTGTAGAAAAAGGCTGTCGTCGTCATTAGGCGCTTTATAAAATGTTCCGATTTTAATTTTTTCCTTTTTTAGTTGTAGTTCCACTATAATAGAACTGTATTTTTCTGTCATCATGACCAGTCTAGACCGAATATGAGATTTTTTTATAAATATAGCTGCGCCTCCACCACGCCCTGATTGCCTGCAGCAGACATAGCCATCATATCCATTTGGCGTGTATAATGCCTCTTAATTTCGGTATATCCATACTTCGTTTAAAATTAATATATCAATATCATTCCTGGAAGAAAGGTAGACATTTATGTCATCGATCTTGTTCCGAATGCTTCTGATGTTTGCATATACAATATTTAAAGTCTCAGCTTTATTGATGGTACTTGAACTAATAACCATAATTAGTTTTTTTTGGTTTATCAAAATCAACTTTTTTAATTCTGGGCATTCGAAACTGTCAGCACGGTGCTGTGTATGTAGATGTTTTTTGATGGAGCATTTAACGCATTTTATTGATGTTGCGGTGCATGTACTGGTCCGATGGTTCCCGGCACACTTCGCACATGATTCTTCCTTTGATGGGCAGTCTGTTGTCTTATGGTTGTAGCCTTGGCATTTAAAGCATCGCATGATGCTATGATCTTCATCAACATAATAGGACCAAAAGCCAATATTTATATATTGGTTTACCAATCTTTCGAAAAGTTTTCCACCTACTTCAATAAAAGCAATCCATTTTTTCGATTTTAAAGTTTGCCTTGTGTAGACAACTTCAAATCTATCGTTGGTGTCAATCGAATGATTAAGGGTCAATATTTCATCCATTGATTCTTGCGTGGAATATTTTCTATCCAACCCCTTAATTATGAAGCGAGGCAATCTTTGCTTGGTCACTCGAACATCCTAATCCTTTCCCAGGGTTTCATGTACGTTTTTCAATAAAATATCAGTGTTTGCCTGGGTGTCCGACTTAATAAGAATGCCTCCATCACGCAGATGTTTAGTATACTGAACTGGGGTTTTTAATTTTACTGGCTTGATGTTGGATTTAATCGCCTCCATAGTAATACTCGCGTCCTGGTTCTTCTTAGGCTTGATTATTATCCCTTTATTGAATTTCTTCTTCTCTTCAACGTTGGCCGAATTAGTTTTAACAATTGCAGCATATGAAATAGGTGCAGTTTCTTTTGAGACTGTATTTGATAACTTATCGACTTTCGTTTTTAAGTCGAGCATCAATCTCATCGCTGAATCAATTTGAGATGCGATTCGGTCGTCACGGTTTTTTTTTAAAAGTGAGTCACATTTTTTACAAAACCATTTTACTTTATCACTAAGCTTCATAATTGCCTCATACGCCTTCGGTTCAATATTGACACACTGTGTGTGATACCATTTATCACCACAAAATCCCTTACATTGGAGACCTGGCATGGTATCAGTGACTACCTTTTTGCATTTTCCGCATTTGTCACCTGTACTAGCCATTTGGTTTTTATTTTGGCGGCTCTCCCCTACTAATTGAAACTTTGTTACCGAAATACTATTCGAACGCGAAAAACCCTTTTTCCCCAACTGGGGCGCAAGGGCGGCAGTCTTTGGGCGGCTTTTGCTCGCGAAGAAAAGAAAAATGGGTCGCGGGTGGGCGCCACTCGCTTCTATGCCAAAGACTGCCTCACTACCGTCACCCTGAAGCGAGAAGAGGAAGACGATATGAAGCCTTTTAACCGCTCGCGTCTCGAGTAAGAATTGACCTCCGAATTTTATTTTGACTTCGCGTCTTTTCACTTAGTCGCCCTTGCACTCTGTAGTTTAATTCACTTTTCTTTTATATATACAAAAACATCTATGATTTATTCTGCACGGATTTCAAAAATACAACCGCCGTTACTTCGCTCTACCCGGTCGGGTAGTATGTACTTAATATCTATACACTCTTTTGTTTTTAGGAATTCATACGCATCTAAAACTAAAACTAGCTAACCTGATTTTTCTATCTTGACGATGATGATTACTCGCTCGTTGGGGCCCGTTCGAATCCGCCATCAACGCAAATATACCAGGATCATACACTGCTTTCGTCCGCAATCCTTCTCCACGTCGCTACTTAGCTCGTTACCCTCGAGTATCACTTGTTCTTCCTTAGGATGCTCCGGTCCTCATACTTTCCATCTCACGCGAATTGCTGATGGTCAATCTTCACCTCGGCCACAATCGCTCGTTCAGGTTCAGTAATGTACCAAAAAGAGAATACAAATTTTTTCAATTAGCTCGTCAGCTATCCTTCGCACGTCTATCACCCTTACCGGTCAAAATCCAAGAGAGCTCCCTCTTCCATTTTTCAAATCAGTTGTCGATTCAATTTTCGTTTCCCGCTAAAGCGGCTTTTCGCAACCCGTTGTGGGTATTTGAACTCCAGGTGACTTTGGAAATTATTCCAGTCTTGGACTTTGGTACTACTTTTGTACCGCCTTTTAGTCCAAATATTGACCGAACTGTCATTTCCCACCCTGTTGTTGTCGTCGGTCGCGGTCGACTTGACGTTCGGGATCTTGCATCATATGTAAACAAATATTGACAGCTAGTGGATAGTTTAATTGTGTTTCTTGAGTCGTCTATAGTAGAAACTAGCATCAAATTTCCGCATTGACGTGAAAATGATTCAATTGGACGTCGACTGTCGCAAATTATATGATGTTGAAAACGGCACCCAAAAGCAACGATGGGAAGAACTCGGCATTCAGCGGCCTGGAGAATCTTCGACCCGTCTCCTTAGCATCCTCACATCGGCTGTCCCAAATCATCGTCTTTGCGGATCCATCGCTACCAATCACGATCGGGGACAATCCAACAGAATAATCTGGGATCCACGGTAAGTTCACTTATGTATTTCCCTGTAGTTACCTATACTCCTCGCGGTAGATCAGATACTGGTATCGTTCCAATCGGTGCCAACTGACGTGCGCCTACTGCTCGCGAGCCCCTTTCCCAAATCCTTGCGGTTGTCGGGTATTTTCCCTGCGTTGGTCGGTGGTGTTAATCCGTCCTACGATTCGCCGCCCTGCATCGAATAGTCCTCTACGCTACGGCCCTGATAATTAACTACTATCTAGAATCGGTGAGTCCCTCCTGGGCGACTAACTACCCTCTATCACTCTTACTTTCGAAGATTGGTAGAGGGTATATTTTTTTTTTTTTTTTTATTTATAATTTCGACGGGACGCGCTTAATGTCTATTGGTTCCGACCGTGACACCCCCCTCGCTTCAGAGGATTCCGCGGGAATTCTCGACAATCATCTTTAACGATCAATCCGATTAAGCAACTTTCCGTTCCACGGCAACCGTCAACTCGCTCGCTCGCGTATCCAACACCTACTCCTAGCTTGAATTTTACAACTCTCTACCTCGCATTTTCGTTCACGCTTACGGAATCAACCCACTCACTCAACTAATCGATGTACAAACAGAGCAACAGATCGATACAACTCACCTCCTTTCAAATACGACTTGAGCCCTATGCGTTTGTTTCTTAACTCTACAACCTGGCCTACATGCCTATAACGCTGTATCTTAGCGTCTTGGTCGGCGCTGAAATGTCTAGTTCTACGTTCAATAATGCAATTTTTTTTTAAAACGGAAATATCGATACAACTGTACGTCCAGCCTCTTTAATCCGCAGAAGATTCGTAATTCCATTTCAAATTGACTCAACTACCCATTTCTATAAGATCATTCTACTTTCCAAATGAGAAATTCTTCTGTGTATACTTGACAACTCCTGCTTGACTTCGTGCATGTGATATTTCGTGTTGTAGTTAGAACTTGGTGACGTATATTACCCCCACTACACTAATCCTGTTTGTACTCGGTTTTAGGACACCACACACACAGCCACTACCATGGATTGATGACACACAAATCGGCCAAAAAAAAACGAACTCGCAAAATAAAACAAGAATACCACGAAGCCCGCGGAATAACGCCGATCACCACCCACTTCCCGCCGAGAAATGAAATGGTAATTTTTTTCCAATCCACATATCCTAAAATTTTATATTGTAATGCATGCATTATTCCGAACTTTTTGAACACCTCAATTCTTTCGCAAATCCCACTCTCCTCTACGACATAAAGCTCTCTTTTTTTTTCTTAAATCGATGCCACCACCCCCACTAACCTATCGCGCTTATACTATTATATAACTATTACCACCACCTCTATCTACTAAGATGCTTACACTAAAGCTCCAACACCACTACCCTATCCTATTTACGAACTAATCCCACCACCCTACGAAAACGCACAACTTAGTTTCCCTAACTCAATTTCCATCCATATTATTGGAAATCTTCAGACTGTGACCAAGCCTAGATTTTACAGCTACTTCATCTATACCGTCCCCTGGGTTTCACTATCGTTTGCAATGTATAGCTTGAGATCTTTCGAATGCCAGTTACCCGCAGACTTCCCCTTCAAATCCACCAGATCAAAAGTCCATGCCGACGTTTTCTTCCTGATAATATAAGGACCGACGAACGCGGGAGCCAATTTTGCCGCGAAATTTTTAGTGGCGTCGGACAAGACGTAATTTTTCTTCCAGACCTTATCCCCGATCTGGAACGCCACCTCCCTACGACGCAAGTCATACCGCCCTTTACTAGACCTGGCCGCCTTGACCATCCTTCTCACCACTTCCTTCCGGATCGCTTCTAGAGTCTGTGCGTTTGATGTTGGCGAAAAATCTTTCTGCCCACCATCTGGAGGCTCGCCTTCCTCCCAGTAAGTGATCATCTCCCTTCCGAAGTTAAGGAAGTACGGTGAGAACCCTGTAACTTCATGTTTGTATGTACGAAGCGCGCACGCGATTTTTGCCAAGTATACATCCCAGGAGCGATGGTTGTCGGACACATAACATCGTAACATACACTTGATGTCCTGATTCCGACGCTCCGCCGGATTGGCCTGAGGGTGATATAGGGCGGTGTAGCTCACCCGCGTTCCATACCTCTCTATCGCCTGCCGAAACTGCTTGCCTGCAAATTGCACTCCATTGTCACATACTAGGATTTTCGGTACCCCGTAGACTAACAGAACATTTTCCTCCAGCAGACGGAAAACCGCCGCTGCCGACGCTGTTCTTACCGGTAGTAAAACGGAGAATTTCGTGACGTAGTCCAGTACCGTCAGAATATAGGTGTATCCACGCGTTGACCTAGGCAGTGGCCCTATTAGATCCACGCACACCATCTCCCAGGGAGATTTAGCCTCACCAGCCCTGGTAGACATCAATCCAACTGGAGCTTTTCGCTCAATTTTGCACGCCTGGCACACTTTACACCTTCGCACATAACTCCGGATATCCGACCGCATGCGAGGCCAATAAAAATTTTGCGCTACACGCGCTACCGTTCGTGCAATCCCCATGTGCCCTGCCTTCGGGTCATCGTGGCACCGATGAAGTATGGTTCCCCTCTCTGCTTTTGGCACAACTCTCTTCCACCCATGATCAACTCCCGCCACTCCTCGCCTGCCCGGACATTGTTTCCATAACCCGTTCCCCACGACCTTCCAATTTGAGAACTTGTCCGGATTCGCGCTTACTTCCGCCATCATCTTTGCAAACCAAGGCTCCGTTTCTTGAGAGGACAAAACACAATCTACTTGGGCGATCGCTCGAGATAGTGCGTCTGGTACTAGGTGCTCTTTCCCCTTTCGGTGTATAACCTCAAAATCGAATTGCTGAAACCTTACTGCCCATCTGGCCAATCTTCCCGTTGGATCTTTTAGATTATTCAACCATACCAGAGAATGATGGTCAGTTATGACCACGAAGCGTGTCCCCTCGATGTATGGTCGAAGCTTTTCAACAGCCCATAGCACCCCCAAACACTCCTTCTCAGTCGTAGAGTACTTCCTCTCCATTTTCGACAGCGCCCTGCTCAGATAGCATACCACTTTTTCTCCCAATGGGTGCGCCTGACTCAACACCGCTCCGATGCCTACGTCTGATGCGTCCGTCTGCACCTTGAACGGCAGGTCAAAGTCTGGACAGGCTAAGACTGGCGCTGTCGACAGTTTCTCTTTGCAGGACGTGAAAGCTTGCTCGCACTCTTCCGACCAGACAAATCTACGACCCTTCTTCAATAGGTCACTGAGAGGAGCCACC
Organism: Nemotelus nigrinus; assembly: GCA_947369275.1. Classification (NCBI taxonomy): domain Eukaryota; kingdom Metazoa; phylum Arthropoda; class Insecta; order Diptera; family Stratiomyidae; genus Nemotelus; species Nemotelus nigrinus. The sequence continues at coordinate 78,577,685 of OX376375.1, forward strand.
ATCGTCGCGTGACCCGGGATGAATTTTCGGTACCACGACACCATACCAAGAAGACGTCTAACCTGCTTCACCGTCGTGGGCCGCGGAAACTCCCTGATAGCCTGCACTTTCTCGGGATCTACGCTAAGTCCCTCCCTGTCCACCAGATACCCTAAATATTTAAGCTGCGACCGGCAAAACTGACATTTCTCTCGTGACACGCGTAAGCCCGCTTCTCTTAATCTAACAAAAACTTCCTGGAGAACCTCCATGTGCCTATTAAACGTTTCTGTCACTATAATTATATCGTCCAGATAGGTAAATACAAATGGTTCCAATTGCGGACCCAAAACGGTGTCGATAAGGCGCTGCCACGTCGCACCAGAATTATGGAGGCCGAACGGCATTCTCAAAAAATGAAATAACCCTCTACCCGGCACGGTGAATGCTGTGTACTGCCGGGATCCTTCAGCCATCGGCACTTGCCAATACGCTGACCTGACATCCAGCGTCGACAAAAATTTGGCGTTCCGTAATTTCTCCAAGGTGGTGGAAATATATGGCAACGGGTATGCATCTTTCTCCGATATAGCATTTAATTTGCGGAAGTCTACGCAGAAGCGATACGACCCGTCCTTCTTGCGAACGAGCAGTATTGGAGACGACCAGGGACTCGACGATGCTTCGACCACTCCATTTCTTAGCATTTCGTCCAGCTCTTCATTGATCTGCCTCTGAACTGCCGGAGATACCGGATAGTATCTTTGTTTGATGGGTGATGCCGTGGTCTTAATTACGTGTTCCACCGATTTCGCGCAGCCCAGACCGTCTCCCATTAATCTGAACTGCTCTTCCAACATATCCGTTAAGACCTTGGTTTCCTCATCTGATAATTGCGACCGTCCGCGCAGTGCGCCCCCGCTATTCAGCTCCACCGTCGCGACGAAACTCCACTGTTGACCCCTCATGTCTAATACCACGCCGAACTTCTGCCAGAAATCTACCCCTAGTATTACTTCGTGAGGTATCGACGGCACTATCAATGTCTCCAACCAATATTCACGATTATTCAAAGAAAATCTCAACCGCGCCTCACCAGCCACAGCGCAAGTCATCCCATTCGCCAGTCGAATTTCTCCAACTCCCTCTCGACCCAAAGTCGCCCCATTTCCTTCTAATTGAATCCAACCCTTCCCACCGACTATTGTCCTACTTGCTCCCGAATCTAGCAGACCATCCATGGTAATACCCTCAATCTCCACTCGTAGATGCGGGCGGCTATCCTGAACACTTCGCACCAGCGCGTACTCTACCACTGGTTGGGCTACTTCTTGCTGCGGCCTCTGTTCTGTGCTCGCTCGACCGCCTAGCGAGCACGTCGGTCGTTTCCCGAAGTTTCTCTGCTTGACCTAGCCCTCGATCCTTGACCTTGGCTCATACTTCGACAATCAGGACAAGCAGAGCGCATGACTCCCTGACGTCCACACCCGAAACAGCGACGAGGTTCCCGACAGTCCCTCGACATATGCCCTTCACGTTTACAATTCCAGCAGAGCATCTGATGCTGTGTTGTTACTGCCGCTACTGTATCCCCGTTCCTTGTGCCCATGTATGCCAGATCTGGCTCCAGACAACGTCTAGATCGTGTGCTCGGAGGCACGAACGCTGCTACCGAAGCTCTCGTCGCGTCCAGCGTTCGGCCCATTTGTACCAGTTCCGCAATCGAGGTCACCGTTTTCAAACTCAACTGCTGCTGGTAAAAAGGCGCTATATTACGACGTAGTATACGTAATTTCTCCACCTCTGAACAGTCCGTCTTCAAACGACTAAACAGGCGCTCCATTATAGCGACGTATACCCCAATCGATTCACCCTCTCCCTGCGTGCGTTTTCGAATTTCTTCCCACAGCCTGTCTTCATAATCGGAGGGCAGGAACTCTGCCTTGAGTTCGACCACTAGTTCATCCCAGGACGCTACCAAGTTTCGGTTAGCCCGAAACCATATCAATGCACGGGAGTCGAATAAGTCAACAGCCGCTCTGAATAACTGGGGTTTTGTGAGTCCCCTCGCTAGTCGTAGTTCCTCGACTCGTTCCAAGAAAGCGTTCACGGACCCTGACGCATCTCCGCTGAACTTCAGCCCCCATTTCGCTACCTCCGCAAGACTAGTTGTTCTTGTTTCCTGACGCACCACCGTGATTGGCATGTCCTCCTCAACATCTTGTTCGTCATCGCTCTCTTCCTCCGTCTTGGAAACAAAGGTCCCCATTGCGAGGATGAACCGTTTCCTGAGTTCCTTGACTCCCTCTATCTGTTCTGGCGTCGTGGCCCGCATACGTCCCAAACGACGAAAAGCAAACTCTACCTTGACACGAATCTTCAGATATTCAGACGCGATCCTGTCTCCCGATACCTTCGTCACCAACTCTTCAATCTCCGCCGCTTTCGCTACAAGCTCCGCATGATCCGTCTCATACTCGAACGGGTAAGCTGCCTCCACGTATGAGGTATCCAGCGCTGATTCTGACTTGAGAGTTGCTCTTAGCGTCTTTCGCATGCTCTCCACATTCTCCGCTGGGAATCCACGGATGGCGAGCTCATATATGAGCTCATCTTTGCTCAGTCGATCGACTAGAATCTTCATCACGATTTCCTAGAATACAAATCTACTCTACACCGCCTCGCGTTCAGTATATTTATGCTATTCCCTATAATGGACTTCCGATTGAAACTGCCAAACTAAATATTTTCTCCACCAAAGGCCTTCGCCACGTTCTACCGACCACCTATTAATCTTCCACAATATGGCCCCTGTCACTAAACCTGAAAAAGTTCACGCACCCTCCTAAATTCAGCTTTACCCGCACTTCACACACTTCTCACACTACATTCACCCTACGCTTTCACTCGGTTGCAAAATTCAAGCCTGAAAATAATATATCTATTTCGATATCTTCAGAACTCCAAAAAAATATATATATATATAATTCAATGTTGATGTTTTCTCAATAAAAATATACTGACTATTTGCTTCTTGAAATATATCCGACTACGATTTGCTCTGTTCACACTCTATGTAATAAATTTTTGTGGCGCATATATTCAAACGCTCCGCGGACTTTGAAAACCTTCCCACAATTTGGGACTGAGAAGCTACAATTTTCTTCCGTACCGTTAATAACCGCTATCCCGTTATTAGTGGCCCCACGTTGGGCGCCAATTTGTTACCGAAATACTATTCGAACGCGAAAAACCCTTTTTCCCCAACTGGGGCGCAAGGGCGGCAGTCTTTGGGCGGCTTTTGCTCGCGAAGAAAAGAAAAATGGGTCGCGGGTGGGCGCCACTCGCTTCTATGCCAAAGACTGCCTCACTACCGTCACCCTGAAGCGAGAAGAGGAAGACGATATGAAGCCTTTTAACCGCTCGCGTCTCGAGTAAGAATTGACCTCCGAATTTTATTTTGACTTCGCGTCTTTTCACTTAGTCGCCCTTGCACTCTGTAGTTTAATTCACTTTTCTTTTATATATACAAAAACATCTATGATTTATTCTGCACGGATTTCAAAAATACAACCGCCGTTACTTCGCTCTACCCGGTCGGGTAGTATGTACTTAATATCTATACACTCTTTTGTTTTTAGGAATTCATACGCATCTAAAACTAAAACTAGCTAACCTGATTTTTCTATCTTGACGATGATGATTACTCGCTCGTTGGGGCCCGTTCGAATCCGCCATCAACGCAAATATACCAGGATCATACACTGCTTTCGTCCGCAATCCTTCTCCACGTCGCTACTTAGCTCGTTACCCTCGAGTATCACTTGTTCTTCCTTAGGATGCTCCGGTCCTCATACTTTCCATCTCACGCGAATTGCTGATGGTCAATCTTCACCTCGGCCACAATCGCTCGTTCAGGTTCAGTAATGTACCAAAAAGAGAATACAAATTTTTTCAATTAGCTCGTCAGCTATCCTTCGCACGTCTATCACCCTTACCGGTCAAAATCCAAGAGAGCTCCCTCTTCCATTTTTCAAATCAGTTGTCGATTCAATTTTCGTTTCCCGCTAAAGCGGCTTTTCGCAACCCGTTGTGGGTATTTGAACTCCAGGTGACTTTGGAAATTATTCCAGTCTTGGACTTTGGTACTACTTTTGTACCGCCTTTTAGTCCAAATATTGACCGAACTGTCATTTCCCACCCTGTTGTTGTCGTCGGTCGCGGTCGACTTGACGTTCGGGATCTTGCATCATATGTAAACAAATATTGACAGCTAGTGGATAGTTTAATTGTGTTTCTTGAGTCGTCTATAGTAGAAACTAGCATCAAATTTCCGCATTGACGTGAAAATGATTCAATTGGACGTCGACTGTCGCAAATTATATGATGTTGAAAACGGCACCCAAAAGCAACGATGGGAAGAACTCGGCATTCAGCGGCCTGGAGAATCTTCGACCCGTCTCCTTAGCATCCTCACATCGGCTGTCCCAAATCATCGTCTTTGCGGATCCATCGCTACCAATCACGATCGGGGACAATCCAACAGAATAATCTGGGATCCACGGTAAGTTCACTTATGTATTTCCCTGTAGTTACCTATACTCCTCGCGGTAGATCAGATACTGGTATCGTTCCAATCGGTGCCAACTGACGTGCGCCTACTGCTCGCGAGCCCCTTTCCCAAATCCTTGCGGTTGTCGGGTATTTTCCCTGCGTTGGTCGGTGGTGTTAATCCGTCCTACGATTCGCCGCCCTGCATCGAATAGTCCTCTACGCTACGGCCCTGATAATTAACTACTATCTAGAATCGGTGAGTCCCTCCTGGGCGACTAACTACCCTCTATCACTCTTACTTTCGAAGATTGGTAGAGGGTATATTTTTTTTTTTTTTTTTATTTATAATTTCGACGGGACGCGCTTAATGTCTATTGGTTCCGACCGTGACAACTTGCCAAGTGAGCTTTGATTCGAGTTCGCTGAAAGCTAAAATCTTTCGTTAAAGTTTAGCACTGGCACACACCACTCATACACCCGTTCAAAAATAACAGCCACACAATTTTCACAAAAACAGTTAATAAAATTGAATTCAAAAATATATAAATGGCACGAAATAGGAAAAAGTCACCCAAATCCGGATTTTCGCCAATTATCAAAACACTAAATAATTCACAAACGGCAAAATTTTCTACGAAAAAGTGCTTTAAAGTGTTTGTTTTAAATTTTCAAAAATCAGCTGTTCCGACACACGTCTAATCACTTTGACAGTTCAGTCAAGCTTTTTCAATATATTATTACTTAAGCAATGCCTGTTTACTATTTTGTACCTATATTGGACTCATTTGATAATTGCTAAAGGTAAACTTACCAAAATTCGACCAGTTGTGCTTTGACCAAGTATAAGCTCGCCGCCCAATCTTTTACCTCTGTCCTAACAGTTCCCTTGAACTCTTGTTTGCTTTGTCGTGATGCTTTTTGTTTTTTCCGCTTTGAGTTGTTTGGTCTGAAATCAGTTTTAATATTTTTTTTTCAAGTTTAAGCATAAATTTTCACCTCAGTATCCCCTAGTCTCCCCTAGTCTGAGTTATCCGCCTAACGCGATATCGCGCCCAATGAGGGCTTGCTAAAATGAGAAAAATTTGCGTATCACGTATTGATCGATTGTTAATCAATTTTAGTTTATATCAAACATTGCTATCGATCGATAAAGTTTATAGGCCTTTATAAGCGATAATGTTTATAAGCCTATACAATTATGACGAGTGAAAATAAACCCTCGCACACTCGAATCACTAACGTTAAGAAATCAGGTCAGGCAAATTGATTTGAAAAGTAAAAAAAAAAATTCAAAAATTGTTGAAAACTATATTAGAGAATCTCTTGGAGAATATGAAAACATTACATTTTGTATTTGTAAAACACTCAACGGCATTTACATAAATTCAAAGTAGAAAAGTATATTGAGTTACACATAACAACTCGAAGCACAAAAATTATTTTATAACTTGAAACAATCATCAAATGAATCGATTTTTCTGAGCACGTAAAAGCCAACAGCAGCCAAAAATAATAATTTATAAATAAATAATAACAGATAATTGATCAATATTAGGAAAAGCAAAAGACCAAGTATCAAACCCTGCGAAACAGTTTATTTTTTCTTAAATTACGGTCAGTTTTTTTGCTTTTGTAAAGTTGTTAGGTTTGGCATGCGGTGTTATTGTTACTATTGTTTTTTTTTAAATTACCTAGTAACACTTTGGAAAAATGCAATAATGTTAGGATTTAGTTTATTTTAGGAGACGCTAGTGTCTTTATCCAAAGCAAAGCCAACGTCACAGCTTTGAGGAGATATAATAGGTAGTTTAGTCAAGAAAACAGCATTTTCTCTCAGGGTTGATGGTGCGTTAGAAGCGAATTTAGAATTATTGTCTTCTAGCAAAGTATATGGAATGGTTTTTTGTAGGGACACAATCATTATATTTAGGTTTTCAAGCTGAATCATATATGTAGGAATTATTACCTCCTTCTACCGTAATCTGTTACCTTGTGCTGCGATACTCGACTGTAGTCCATTTTGTACAAAATGTTTTCCTATTCACTACGATATTCAGTTCCACTTCCTTATACTGTAAATTAGCACTTGCATGCATACGATGTTTCAACTGCGCGTTATTATATATCATATCACATATTATTGCTTGATAAGTTGTCTATAAGACGCAGTGAAAGAGTTAAACTAATATATAAAAAAAACTTAAGCGCACGAGAACCGCTAGAAACACTAATGTTCGATGAACAGTAAAGGAACCGTGCAGATTTTGAGTGCATTGAAAGTCAAAGTCAAATACATGTCACTTATATTCATTACCGGTTGCTAATCTTACAAAACTTTGAAAATAAGATCTCCTGTAACATAAATGAAGCAAATTCTCAGTGCTTCCAAACTTTGCCAACACTACAACTAAAAGTCTACAACAATTTCTTCACGTCAAAATCAGTCAACCCTCTAAATCTCGTTTTCATCCGATAGCTTCACGAAGACGTTTGGGGCTGCAATCTGAACAATTTCCATACTTTGGAAAATTTAGAAATTTCTTACTTATTTCCATTACAGATGTTCACTATATGAATACCTAACGTCAACATTTATAGATACGAAAATAACAAAAACCACTCGTGCTGGCACCCCTTTTACAGCACCGAGTCCAAACATATCTTACATATACTCCACGTTGAAGCTAACCTACCCTATGAATTTCGTTTTGATGCGATAACTGCATTGGAAGCTATAATGATACAAAGAAATTTAAGGCTATCACCAGCAAAAGTTCTCGAATTTTTGAAATCCTAATATATGTTCTTTATTGCCACAATAAGATCATTAGCATATGAAAATTCAAAGATAATGTCGCTTAGTAAAGAAATGAGAAAAATTTACAAACAGCTGGTAACCCTATCATAATTTTTCAATCAAACTACTGTCAATTTTAACCTACAATAAGGCTCATTAACTAAATGAATTTCGTTTTGATTTCATAACTGCACCGGAAGCTATAGAGCACAAAGCTTTATTTTGCTTAGCGAATTTCCAGGATTCAAGACACTAAAACTATAATAGCTGGTAGCTACAACCTAATTTTCCAACCGAATTTCTAATGGATGTGGTTTAAAGTAAGGTCCCGCCACTGTGTGCATTTCGTTAAAGCTGGTGCCCGGATGGGTGTGATTTTTCAAGATGGCACCAGTGCCACAGGGCGGCGCACATTTCAAAATAATTTCTTCAAGTTAATGCAATTCTTCTTCTTAAGGCTAATGTAATCTGTGAATTTCTACCGAATCTGACTATTAAGTCGTCAGTTCTTGCGAACACAAAAATTCGAGTGCTTCAAATAGAGGTGTTTTTGTGATAAGTTACCGTTTTAATATTATCATCATCTTATTTTGACTCTCTAGACAAAGCATGAAGTTCATCAAAATATGCTTTTTTAAAATCAAAAATGTTTCAGGAGGGTCGTAGATTTGAAGGTTTTCTGTTTGCGTACCTGCCATAGGGTTGCCGACACATTCTTTAAAAACCACACACGAGTATTTCATGTGCCCATAATTGCGTCCTGAAAATTTTTTGATAATCTTCTGATTCTCTTGGAAGTTATCGTAATTTGAGATATCACAAATTTGCCTTACCTACTTTTAGGCACTTGGCGCCCATATAAAATTTCTAATTTCCAAAACAATATCATATTAAAGCTAAAAATATTACTAAATTCTCTTCTTGCACTTTGTTTTTTTTTTAAAATATTTTTTTTCCATAGAAATATTGCTCTCTACAGAAATAAAGGTTTCCACAGAAATATAGGGCTGATATCGGTTGGTGCTTTGAGGGTATTATTCGTGGGTAGAGTGGAAATTCGTAAGTGGAAATTCGCTAGTTCAGCTAGCTTAAGTAGCTCGATTGCATCTACAAGTTACATCTATATAAATTTATAAATTTAAAACTTCTATACATTTTCGTGAGACCAGCCTCGAATAGCCTAAAATCCAGCCTAAAATAGATTTTCTTCGATTAGATGCATATAAATCGTCTGATGCTAGACTTTAGATTTGCATACAATCATCGATACATAATAGCTTTCAACTTATCAGACTAATACATAACAAAAATGCCCATATAATCTTGAATATATGACCCAGCAATCGTATCATTAACCTTGATCCAGTTTATATGAAGAGATATATCAAGAAATGAAAGACTTGATGTTTCGTAAAAAAAAGCAATCAACAATACTTAGAAGAATGATGGCTAATATGGCATTGCTTAGACTTTTTGAAAAGTAAAGCATTAATATAGCCAAAGACAAATGCAATACAATAGACGAAAAGTTTATGTAATTATCGTAAAATGAATAAATCTGTTTGAGAAAGACATATAACTCTAAAGCATGTTATAATGTCCATCTATGGGTTTTTTTGCTCGCCAGCAATCAAGAAAAGCTGTTTAATATTCAAATGATATATTTATGTCAGCTTGATCGTATTTTAAAATTCATTCCGTTTTTAGATATGTATCAGTTTTGTTGAATAAACTTGTTAGAGTAGATAGTTTACAAAAAAATCAAAAATTGCTCAATTTGATTTGAATATGAACTTGTTCTAATAAAAATGTTCACTTAATGAGTTTATAACTAAACTTGTGGAAAATACTGAGTGATTTTGGTATAAGCGAAAGTCTAATGCAAAAATTATGATAAAAAGTGCAATAGTGCATTTTAGCCCTCAAGGTGGACTATGTGCCTAAACCAAGATCTAAAAAAATTGTAAAATTTCGAATTGCAATAACTTCTGATAGAGTAATCATAACTATATTTACAGCACACATTGATCTTTAAAGTTGTAGACCTAAATGGGTTTTTATGAATGTGATGGCAGCCCTATAGCAACAGGAAGTACTGGAAATCATCGACCCTCTCGACAACTCCTACTTTTAAAAAAATAAATAAAAATGCAATTAATACATATAAATTTTATGCTTTTTCTAGACAGTCAAATCGAAATTTTTCAAATTCTGCCTCGTACAAAAACGGTAGCCCTTCCCCAATTCACCTTTATTTTTACCATCCGATATTTGTGTTCACGGGAACAAACGACCCAAATATCAGATATAAATTAAATCTACAGAACGTCTCGCTCTTAAGCGGACATAGCACCTTCAAATTTTTCATAAATCGATTTTTGTTTTTTGATTGAATATGTTAGAATGAAGCTTTCGAAACATGATTTTAATTATATAAAATTGAAATTATAAAAAAAAACCCTAGCGCATCAGAACCGCTAGAAACACTAATGTTCGAAGAACAGTCGAGGATTTGTGCAGATTTTGAGTGTGTATTCTACCACTACTTACTTTTCCTACTTAAAACTAATACACCCTAAGTAATAAAAGAATCTGAGCTTATTTTAATTTCGGTGACTTCATTGAAAGTTGCAGCGGTAGAAAGGTCTTTGGGGCTGCCATCCGAAAAATGTCCAGAGCTAAGAAAATTTAAACAATGTTTACTTATTTTCATTGCAAATTTTTGTGACGAAAATACTTTATACAAGCATTTATTGGAACGAAAATAACAAAAAGGCCTAGTGCTAGAAGCCCTTAACTAGCACCGAAGCCAAAAATATGTCGCATCTGCCTTACGTTGAAGTCAACCTGCTCTGCGAATTTCGTATTGATCCGATGACTGCATTGGAAGTTAAAGGGATGCAAAGAAATTTAGGGTTACCATTCGCAAAAGATTTCAAATTTTCTAGATCTTAATATTTGGTGTTTATTTTCACTATAAGATCGCTACAATTTGAAAATTCTATGCTAAAACCGCTTACTAAAGGTATGCCAAAAAATACAAAAACAACCATAGCTGGCAACTCTATCATTTTATTGAACTAAAATTTCTACTGAATATTGCCTATAATAAGATTAATTTGCCATATGAATTTCGTTATGATACCATGACTGTACTCGAAGCTATAGGGCAAAGAGCTTTATTTTCCTTAACGAATTTTCAAAACTTAATGCACAAAAATTATCATACCTGGTAGCTCCAACCGATTTTTTCAATCAAATTTCTACCAAACGTGGCTTAAAGTAAGGTTCAGCTACTATGTGAATTTCGTCACAATCGAACAACTGAATAAGAATTTATAGGGCTAAAAGCAATTATCTTTTTTAGTGATTTTTCATGATGGCACCACTGGCATAAAATTGCCCGCATTTCAAAATCACTTCTACCAAACTTGGTCCTATTTAAGACCAATACATTCTGTCAATTTCAATTAATTTTGCTTATCGGATCGTGAGTTTCCGTGAACAGAAGTTTTTGATGCTAAAAATATAGGTAAATTGGCAAGGGTTACCAGGCGTGCCCGTTATACCATATCCAATTTTTTACTTTGGCTATATAAACAAAGCATAAGATTTCCATGTGAGTAGCTTTTTTTGAAGAAACGGCATTTTTTCAAGAGAGACGATGATTTGGAGGTTTTCACTTTCAGTGCCTGCGCTAGCTACAGGGTTGCCAATACGCTCAAAAGCACAAACTTACAACCAACTAAATAAAACCGATATGTTCTGAAAATTTCGTAATGATTGAATAGCTCTGTCAAAAGTTATCGTAATTTAAAAATTTTCAAATTTTCCCGTTCTCTTTTTAGGCACCTAGCGCACACATCGGGTTAAAAAATTCAAAAAATATTATCTGATTCGCATTCAGAACACGTTCAAAATTTATTTCGTCAACTTTATTGTTGTAAAAATTATTTGTGAACGGAATAATAGATATATTAAAAATATCAATAAAATGGCCGCCGGTGCCAAAGGGTTTAAAATAATTGACTTTTAGTGAGACTTGGACCTATTCTGCATATACACCAATGTATCCTGAAAATTTCAGCTCAATCGGATGGCGCGTTCCTGAGAAATAGTCACTGAATTTTTTTGAGGATATATATATATATATATATATATATATATATATATATATATATATATATATATATATATTTATATTTATATATATGGAAATATGAATTTTCGGCCAACGATAGCAAAAAGTACCATGTACATGTTTTTAAGTAAGAAAAGTATTGTAAACTGCCTCTTGCAGGGCATTTTATGGTCACATGCTTTTCATCAATACACCCTATACAATTGAGGGATCCCCACCCATCGCTCCTCAAAACCCCTTCGCAGAGATTTCCCATATCTGTCTATTATGTTCAGGTATGTAAATTGGTTGTAATTTTGCCCATATTACATCACAAATATCTCTTCCGCTTAGTTGCCGACGGTTGAAAACCCCACTCTGTAACTACGACCGATTGTTACATATGAATTCCCAGGGGCGGAAAACATAAAAAATATTTTTTGATAATTGCATAAAGTTTGAATAACTTGCATCAAATTTCAACTCTTATAGGTTATTTTCTAAAGGTACAGTGAAGATATCGTATGATTGGCAAACGTTCTTCAGGAGAAATAGTGAGCCTATAGTTCGTGTTTAGTTTTCATATATCTTCTATGATTACTTGCAACAGTTCGTCAAAAGAATTTTTCGTCATACGAAAATATTTATAAAAGTGTTGTGAATCCTTTCAAATATCTTCATAGAGAGTTGGAAATTCTCCCTGATCATCATGCAAACATAAAAACATCATGATATCATGAATCCATACAATTCGTCCGTAAAATTAATTAATTGCATTATATTTATTTCAACATTTGCCTTTATTTAATCTTTATAGAATCATATTCACACAAGGCAAGTAATAAAAGAGCCCTTTTACGAATATTGAAACAATCGCAAATATTTTCAATTTTTTGTACATTTTATTTGGTCCGCAACTTGATTTTAAATGAACCGTACTGGTGTGAAAAGCATGTGCCATATTTTTTCTGTATCAATTACCGCCGGTATACCGTACCGCATACCGCACTGGTGTTAATCAGCCTTAAATTAGGAGCTAGCTTCTCATCAATATTCCTCATTGGTAGGTCCGCTTCTGTGTCTGGAGGATATCTTCTCGACAGCTAAACGTTTCATTCCAAAATCGTATTTTGCACGTTTTACTGGGTTACAATTGGATCTAACTACTTTTCAAAATCGAAATCAGATACACTGATCTTAGATGGATTCAATTCCAACCTATATGAAAAATGAATAAATTAAGCATAAAATACCGAAGATAACTCTTCTACAAGCTCTTCTCACAAGCATCCACAAATCCGATATCGCAGTATATCAAAAACTACGCAATCGAAATCACATTACATCAACCTTATTAATAATATTCTTGTAGGAAAACTGGATTATTGTTTCACGTAACACACATAACTCGAAATTGTATGTCTTCACTGGCTTGTGCGCTTCAGAAAGCCAGTTATTCGTAAACCAATAATGCTCATAAAGCAATAGACAGCGCTGCGATCAAAAGATTATGCACCACAGTGGTTAAATTTCAAAACAAGCAAAACTATGCACAGGTTATTCGCTGTTGATTCAAATATGATGTATCCAATTGGGGAACTGCATAGCATTGATTATATGCCTACAAACGTCAATTTTCATTCATTCGTTTTCACACTGAACTATGCGAAACATGACATCTGGCTGGCAGTTACATATGGCTTTAAATCAACATAATTATTGTTTGGGTCTGAGACACAGTGTCTCATGTTTTCGTCTTCATTTCGTCGGATTTGTGAATGGATACATATGTAATATGAAGAATGAATATGTTTCCGCGTGAATCTTATTTATTGAATAGGACGGTTTTCGCGCTTTATATTTAATCATTTGCTTAATGCAAAGCTAGCGTGCCGAGAAATGATTGTACAAATATTACTACCGAACTGATACATATAAGGGATGATCCGAAATTGAGGAATATATTCTTCAAAAGTCCCAAGAAAAAGCCTTTTATGGAAGAGCTGTAAATTTTGAAACTCAGTCATGCCTAAGACCTATAACATTTTTTATTTTCTTCCATGCGCTTTTGAGGAAGAAAACACTTGACAAATTGTCGATCAGTCAGAATTATTTTAGTATTTGTTGGTAGCATAACGACACGAAAAATGAAAACTAGGCTTTCAGTCCCGTTTCATATCTTTATTCAGCCCAGTAAAAGTTATTATCTAGACTCCCTTCCAAGTAACAACAATACTTATAGTCCATTTCATTTGAACAGCATAAATTCTAGGCCAGATATTATATACAAAACAAAGCCCAGTCTGCGAAAAAAAAAATGCAAATGGAATTTTTTTAAATCATAAGTCCATTCCGAAATCGTGCACGTAAAAAAATGCTAAAGGACCATAGTCACAAAAATCAGTTTTCCTTAAATATCTCACTGAATGTTGGTTTTGCGTGAATTATAGTTCAATGTTTAGAGTTGTATAAAGTAGTTGAAAGTTAAAATCTCTCTAAGAAAGATAAAATCTGCACAAAAGAGTCCCATAAGAAATCCGGTCGGGACCGACAGCGAAACTAAGAAAATCTCGACGTTATACGTTAGCGGCTAGCTGATGATCGATTAAAATCTCAATTAAGTTATTAAACGTATTGTGCACATAACATACTTCCACCACAAGCCCAATGGACTGGCACGCTGAGCTTTTTAACGAGTCATTCAGTTAGTGGGTTTTCAAACGAGAATTCCTGGTGTCTCTGGACACAATATAAACCTACTAGATCCATTTGTATTCTGTCCAACATTTTCTTTCTTTTCGTGATTCTGTGGAGCATTTTCTACGTGAATGCTTACCTTAGGTGCGTATCAGGTTCCAGTGTCACTATTGGAAAATTGCGTGTATGCAGAAAATTCCTCTTTTCCTCTACGGATGATCCTGTACTTCGTTAATTGATCCGGGAAACCCTGGTAAGCTGGAAGAAAGAGTACAATACCTTGTTCTGGCTCGAGTCCCAAGAGGTGCAAAGCACCTCTACCTTAACTAACTTAAGCCACTTAGATTGGAAAAAATACAGCAAATTGAATTTTCAAAAATTGTGCCTTGTAATCTGTGTAATTAAAAGTGCTAAAAATCGTAAAGCCCCTTGCGATGATTGCATTCCAGGAAAGCGATTTTAATCATTACATTTGTTTTTAATGCCTGCCTGAAATTGTGCTACTCAAAAACTTATCCAGGAAAGCGATATTAATCATTACATTTGTTTTTAATGCCTGCCTGAAATTGTGCTACTACCCAGGAGCGTGGAAAATATCTATATATAATTAAAATTAATATAATTATAAATATAATTAAAATTAATAAGGTATGATCGTGAAAGAAAGTTAATTGTTCTATTAAAGGTGATACACTGTCCTGTAAACCTAAGTTGGCTCATGTTGCCATTTATTTTCTAATAAAAGAAACAATCTTTAGCTTAAATCCAGTCCACTAATCTGCCATATTAGAGATTAGTTAGTTGATAATGGAAGGTCTGAGTAACTATGTTCACTTGGGGTAGTATTTTGGTATCATTCAATTGAAGATGAAAATGATAAATAAAAAATAAAAAATAAATAATTCCCAGTACTGAGATGGTTGATACAATATTTCATGCAGTATATGAATCTGGATAATGGGAGTAACGTCGAGGTATACCTGCTAATCCTAGAAAATATTGTGGAAAAAATGTAAGATTTACTCCTACGAATATAATTACGAATTGAGTTTTTAATTAGTTAGGGTTTATCGTTAATCCAGTAAATAATGGGTATCAATGAACAAAGCCTCCTATAATAGCAAATAGGGCTCCTATTTAAATTATCGCCTAATCAGCTTACTTCTCACGTTAAGTAAAGTTTTGGAGAGAATTATATTATTGCGAATTCAAATATTTTGCGAAACACGGAAAGCCATACCCAATTTTCAGTTCGGATTCAGGCAAAAGTATTCTCCTATCACCAATTGCATAGGGTTTCACAAAAAATAATTTAACGAAAAAAAGTCAGTGGGTTTTGTGACTCTGGATATAAAAAAGCTTTTGATACTGTTTGGCACCGTGGACTTACATATCTATAAAGTCCAGCTTTTTTCATTACTCTATTTCCTCACCAAACTCAATGACTCTTTTCTTTCTCCTCTGATTTTCCCATATTCGCGTTTGTTCCACAAGGAGTAGTTCTAGGTTTCACGCTTTTCAACATATACACTGTTGACATTCTAATAGATTCTATGTGCAATATAGCAACTTTTGCAGATGATACTTGCATATTTGCTAGTGACTATCACCCTGATAAAATTAAGACAATTCTTGAAAATAAAATTAATATACTTGATCAGTGCTGCTTTAAGTGGCAGATAAAAATTACATCTGCAAAAACGAGAGCCATCTTCTTTGCTCGAAAAAGGAAGAATAATAATATCCGAAGCGGCCCTCTTAACTTCTTGGGGCAAGATATTCCCTACAACAAAGTTATGAAGTATTTCGGTTTGACTTTTGATAGGAAGCTCTAATTTAAAAATCACGTTACCAAAGTCTGCAACAAAATTTTCATGTCCATTAAAACTTTATGCCCACTAATAAACAAAAACTCTTTTCTCTCAAGGAGCAACAAATTACTCATTTGTAGAGCTGGGATACAACCACTCATTTCATGTAGGTCTCCTGTTTGGAGTTGTTGCACCGCGTCCCATATTAAGAAGCTTCAGATAATGCAGAACAAATGCCTGAAAGTTATAATAAACAAGCCCTGGCTCCGCATTGCCAACGCGCTTACAGTTGATGAACTGGCTGAAAGAAGATCTATTACTTTTCACAGCAACATTTTATATACAGGGTGTTTTTTTTAGAGGCATATAACTTTAAGCTGGGAGCACTTTTTAATGCTACTTATGGTGTGACAGCTGTCATGCGTTTTATGGTTAGTTTGGTTTGCCATTTCATCATGAATAGGTTGCCGCCTGAGCAACGTCTGCAAATTGTGCAGATTTATTCCGAAAAAAATGGTTCTGTTCGAGAAACTCATCGCGCACTACGTCAATTTTATGGCCGACATAATCGTCCATCAGAACAATTAATTCGATTAACCATGGATCGTTTCCGCACCAAATCAACTCTCACTGATAATACGCATCCATCCAGACGTCGTCCAGTGCGTAATGCAGAAACCATAGCAACTGTAGAGCGTAGTATCGATGAAGACCCAAGTGAGACCATTCGACATCATGCTCAACAATTAAACCTGTGCCCATCCACATTTTGGAAAATTTTACGGAAGGATCTTCGTTTGCGGACTTACAAAATCCAACTCTTGTAGGAATTGAAGCCGAACAACCACCGGGGATGGCATAGATTCGGTGTATGGGCCTAATAACAAATTGCTGCAAATCCCGAATTTCATAAGAAAATTTTTTTTAGCGATGAGGCTCATTTCTGATTGAATGGCCACGTCAATAAACAAAACTGCCGCATTTGGAGTGATGAGCAACCACAGGCGGTTGTCCAAACACCATTATATCCGTAGAAAGTCACTGTTTGGTGTGCTTTATGGGCTTTATGGTCGAGCTTTGGAGACGATATACGTTGTCTATGCTGTTTTATAGACAAAAAGGGAACCATGAACACAAATCAATAACCTTTATGAGTAAATTATGACGATGGATATATGTCGAAGATGCTAAAATTGCCACAGCTAACGTAAATAAAAATTAATGATTTCCAACTTCAAGTGGTCACATCAGTCAAGTATGCACTGTGAGCTGGTGTCTGATGAGAATCAGTGCATACTTTTGAAACCACTTTGTCAAAAACAAAAATTTTTCAATAAACATTTTTCAATTTTAATCATCCCGCAAAAACAATTCCACTTTGGTCCATATGTCTTCAAAAATGCTGCTGGGAATAACATTACATGATCAATGACCTTCTCGTTCCGGAATTGATCCGCCGTAATGCAGCGGACCTCTGGTTTCAGCCATGCCATACAGCTCGTACAGCCATCGACTTTTTGAAAGAAGCATTTGATGAGCGCATAATTTCTCGTTTTGGACCTGTGAACTGACATGCAACATTTTGTGATTTAACACCGCTGGACTATTTCTTGTGGGGATACGATACGTTAAATCACTCGTCTGCGCCGACAAGCCCAAGACGCCTGATCATTTGGAAGACAACATTCGCCGCGTTATTGGCGGGATACGGCCCAACTTATTGGTTAGAGTAGTCGAAAATAGGACCTCTCGTTGCCCGAAATCATATTCAAATAAAAATGGCAGAGAACTATCTTTCCAATAAAACCAATTTCATGGCAATCAAAACAATTTATTCGTATTTTATTTCATTTCAAAGTTCTATACCTCTAAAAAAAAACACGCTGTATAAACAACCCTCTTCCTGTATCGATCTCATCAGACTCTCTTAGGCAAATTTGGGTCTTATGATCAGTAGCGCTTAAGTCGATTTATATAGTACATTTAAGCATCTTCATATGCAAAGCTTTTGTTTTCCTTTGAAAATTCTCCTTGTGAAATTACTCCATGATTTATTAAAAATTAAACACATCACGAATTATATTTAGATAATTGTAGTATGTAAAGACACTAGTCTGTGTCACTTAAATGTTAAACTAGTATCAACAAATATTTATTTTCTAAATTACAAATTTTGTTCCAATTTTCGAGTATCCGACTGACTCAGTTCACCAAAGTATCTGTCTTATATCTGATCGAACTTTTCATTACCAACTTTTTGAAAGGAAGGAGTAATTTTGAAAAAATGCTTCCAAGATTTATATTATACGCTAGAAAAAAATAATCTTTCTCATGATATTTTAAAAGATGGTGATCTGGAACTGATGATTAATTCGCGGTTCAAAATTACAAACAATTCTTATTAATATTTTCTGTTCATTGTATTTATTACTACATTATTTATAAATAGCGTTCTCATAACTTCACAATTATCTTTAATCAAAAATAAATATTACTTTAACTCCTCACTACTTTCACTTTATATTTTAGATTTTTTGTTGGAACAGTTTTGCAGTTTCAAATCTACCGTGCGATATGTCGTGCAACTCGCCAATATGATCCGGATGATGTCTCGAAACCACTTCACAAATGTGACTTTTATAAACGTCCTGAAGCTGGAAATATGTTACGGTACATTTTTCGATTTCCTTGCATTGTTTCTAGTAACTAGCATTGTTTTATTTTATTCAGCCGACTGATGGAAAAAGGCGCATCTGAACCCTGGCAGCAAGTGCTCTCTGATGTAACTGGCGAAGGACGTCTCAATGGCCAAGCTTTAAGAGAGTACTTTAGGCCTTTGGAAGAATGGCTTCGAAGTGAGAATTTACGCAACCAGGAATTCGTTGGCTGGAACTACGATGGAGACTACTGTAAACATAGTATTGAAACAGCTAATCTTAAAGTTTCTGGCGGATATTATAACACCGGAACAAAAACCATTTCCAAACTCAGTATTTATTTGATAGTTATGTTATTAGCTGCACTTGTTCATTTGTTATAATTCGTTCAATAAATGTTTTTAATGTTCTGAAGTTCAGTTCATGTGTTTTTGCTGCAAATGAGGTTTTCATTGAAGAACAGTGCAAACTCAATGAGTAGATCTATAAAGACGATTTATGAAGCGTCCGACAGGGAATGTCAATAGCAAGAAGTAGTGAAGCTTGGGCACTTACCGTTGAACTTGATCCATCTAACACCGCTGTCTGAACTTGAAAAATTCAATGTGATCATGTTTCACCGTAGAATACACTTTTCCCCAGTTAAACACATATTAACACTGATATACATATGAATGGCTTGAAAAAGGTGGGCTCGACGACATTAACACTGTCTCTGATCGTTCTAATCTCATACACAGAATCGTTAAGCGCATACGCAATTCACTTGCATCAGCTCCACACACAATATTAACCAATCTATACCATATTCTTTAATCTATATGACAGTCAGTTACTGAGTTAGTACTGCGAGTACTTCGAATCAAGTCAACAACTCAATTAAATTGTATTTGATTGAATCAGAGAGATATGTACCTACTTAGCAATCGGTATGACGACGGAGACAAATTTAAGGTCTCGTTAAGGACATACGCGTAGCTCGTCAATTTGATTTTATCATTGCTTCTGGAAACCTGTCTCTCATGTCGAATCAGTTGAAAGTTTGTTTTGTGGGTGTTCAGATCAAATCAGATTCAATTAGCTAATCAGATACTAAGTATTTTAAAAGGGAGCCAGAGATGGCAATAATGATCTGGATTACGGTAATCGGCATTGTCGTCGGAAGTGCGAGTTTATATGATGCGAATCGTAGTGTTGTTAATAGTACGGACCATGTGTGCTCACGCGAAGAAACATATACGGAACAGATACGTGTACCGGTTAGACAGGAGGTTAAAGTTAGATCGTCTACTTGGTGTCTGGAAATACCGCCCAGGTGCTCGGACTACAAGACAGAGATGCGTGAAGTGGTGAAGTTGCAGGCAAGTGATCTTACATTTTCGTCACGTTCCATGAAAGGATAAAATTGAATGGATTAGTAAATGTGAAAGGAAAAATCACATAGTGATGTAACTTTCACCCGATTATACAATTCATCCACGCAAGCTCTGCGTTTTTATGTTGGATACAAATTCAAACTGATTCGCAAATTCTACTGAGAATTTTCTTATTGAGTAGTTTACCTCATATTTTATTTTTAAAAAGAAGATTGATATTCATGAGAATCTCAGGTATGATAAGCTGGCTTCAAGATAAATTAACACCAGGCTAATAGGCATCATTCTATATTGTCGTGCTATCGGCTCTCACCATTGGTTTTTCCTGCCAGTATTTTACAAAAATAAAACGATTCAAACGTTGATAGAGAGATATTAGGATTCGATCTTCGACATCAGCTTCACCAATTTTACTGTTTCAATTTTTTTCTTCAACTTTGCCTACAAAATTCTTGGATTGGTAAATATACATCACTTGCTGCGGAAATCATGAGAATTTATATTTGGGTACAATGATTAGTACTCAATGTGTAATTTTAGCTTAATTCCGAAACAAAAGTAATTGTTTATTTCATTTTGAGCTACTGTAGTTGTCATAGGTTTGTTCTCACAATTACTTTACGTTGCTTTGAAATGATTCAACGATTTCAAATAATTTAGGTTCATAACGAAAAATTGCTAAAAAAAACAAAACCTTTTCGAAAATTCCCAGCCTAGAAGTAATTATTTTCCAAAACGGAGGAGTTCAAAATTCATCTTGTAAAACGCAAACTAGAAACAACTTTCAATAGTATCTGCTACCAAATGACAAAGGACCCTGATAACTTCGTAGCTTTATTTAAATTTACGTTCACGAAAGAATTGAGTGGGCATAGCAATGAAGATTTTTGACTAAATAGTGTTCTGATTAGATCTTTCGGAAAACAAATTCACCGTCGACATTTTTGTCTGATTCTTGCTTCACTTCCACGCAGTTAAATTCTAACCTCTCAAATAATTCTTAAGCCGAAATTACACTCTGCCCGAACGAGCTTCGTCGAGCATCTTGGGAAATTACTCCCCAGATTCGATAATTTCGACGTTCGATTTTTTGTTTGGATTACCAGAATGCTCGTTAACTAAGAACCAATTTGTAGCAAATCAAACTATCCTACATAGCATCTTCGGATGATTTCATTTGCTGAACTGAAACTTAACTCAACAAGAGCATCTTCAGCGATGAAATCTTTCCTCAGTAAAATGTTTTCAGTTCGGATCGTGGTCTTCCACTGTCAGACAAAACATATACTGGAACGGTTCTTCTAATTGTTAATAAATCCCTTACAGAAAATATTTCCTCAAATTTTGTTGTGATGTATCCTGCTGAATGTATCAGCCTATTCATGTATCGGTATCTGTGTATGAGTTCTTTTTTATGAGCAATCCAATTTCATCCTTACACATTTTCTAGATTCTCATGTGAGTATTTGTGGTGATGTCATCCTACTGTCAATAATTTGGGATAAATATTTTTGGTGCATTGCCTTTACTGATGTCTTCTCTTTCTTTTCCTCGTGTTCCTTTTGCAGTACTGATGGTTGCATGCTGGACATTATTATATCAAATCTTTCTTCTAATTGGGAATGTCTTTTCTATTTCTTACACATTAATGTTTCTTCTGACCCTAACTATCGCCCCCTAAATGTGAGCGTTACTAAGATATGTCGCATCAAAATTAAAAGGCTGTTAGACCAAGTTTAAACTTTTTTAGAGCTGACAACGATATACATAAATGGGGCACTCCTGTTCTTCTATTCTTTCCTTCATTTGCTTATAATCAAAGACACTCCCGTAATTATTCTCCATTGTAACAGCCCTTTTTGAGAATTGGTAGCTGTTAGCACAGCTCTTCGTCCTAAAGATTAGGCACGTGATGACCTCTTTCGTTTTGCATCTCAGGGAGCACGTCAACGTTATTGCTGGTTAATTTTACCAGCCAAACGCAGCTACTTTGCTAAAAATAAGTCACTATTCCTCTTCAAAAACCCAAAGTATTTTAGGTCCTGCATTTGCTCCCTTAAAACTAAAAAACATTACATTCCCACCGTGATATTTGATGGCAAAAATCTTCTTGTGCCCTTAAAATGTGGACTATGTTTGCTACATTCTTTTCTTCCACGTTTGTGATGACACCTCTAACGGATATAGCTTACATGCAGCTCCTTTCATTACTACTCTTTTGATGAATCTCCTTTTGGTGAACCCTATCGAAGTGGAAACTAGGATGTTTTTGAATTGCAGATGACCAATTTTACCAGGGACTGTTTAGTACAATTTCAAATGTACAACACTGCTAAATCAAGAGTCACTCTACTTCCAATAATTTAATCGAGTTTGTTGATTTAATGTTTTCTGTTTTTGACAATGGCAATTAAGTTTACGTAATATATACTGATTTTTGAAAAGCTATCAGCAAGGTCGGCTATTACACCCTGCTTGATAAGCTTAACTAGTTTTGCATATTCTTACCTCTCCATTTCATAACACATCCTCAATCGTACCTGTAAAGTTGCGCGAAGTCGTTGTTCTTCCCCACCTTTTTATCGCCCCTCTGGTGTCCGACAAGGGTCCAATCTTGGACCTCTATTATTGCGTATTTATGTAAATGACCTGCCTTCTGTATTTTCATCCTCCTTTATTCGGAAGTTCTTAAGCTACTTTGTGAAATCTAGTCTATCAACGACCGGGTTTTATTGCAATCAGATCGCATAGCCTTAAATAAATGTTCTAATTCATGTTGTCCCTCTTAATGTATTCAAATATTCAATAATGTCCTTTTCTATTAAGTCAATAATTTTTGAGTATTTCCTATCAGGTAGTATTTTGCTGTCGTGGATCAGCATTAAGATCTTGGTATTGTGCCCAATGTCAGGCTGAAGTTTGATATTCATGTACATATTTTATATTAAATTGAACTTTTGCAGTATTCGCGGAATAAGAAAGATTTTTTTTTTCGGTCTCCAGTCACTTCTCCATTCACGAACCCGCAAATTTGGCACTAAGTGAAACTAAAGTCGTTTTTGATACTGATATCAACCAGTATCACGTACCTGGTTATCAGTTAGTGTCCCGCTTCTCCCCCCAAAGAGGGATTGCAATTTATGTGCGTAATGATGTGCCGTTTACCACACTTAGCCAATATACTTCTGCTAACCCAGAGTTTAATTATCTCTGGATTAGATTCAAATTTTCCAAGCACATCATCTTCTTTTGTTTTTTATACCGCAGCCCTGGCATGTCTGATGCAGATGCTGTTCGTTCCTTCGAAGCACTGTCTTCTGACATTGACAAATTGCTAGAGACATCCCTTTCATCTGAAATCATCCTCGCTGGTGATTTCAACGTGCATAACGTCCAGTGGCTCAGACACTCCTCCACCACAAGTCCAGCGGGCAGGCATGTTGAGCTTTTTAGCGAGTCGTTCAATTTGGAGCAGCTAGTAGATTGTGCAACAAGAATTCCCGATATATCTGGGCACAATGCAAATCTTTTAGATTTATTTCTAACTTCACACCCAGATAAATATTTGATCTCAGTTTCTGCGCCTCTTGGCAACTCCAACCACAATTTGATCTCGACCCAATTTAGCATCTCTTCTCTGATTAACACTAATCAGTTTCCTACCAAACAACTGGTCTGGCATTTTGTCAAGGCTGACTGAACTGCGCTAAAAACATTATCAGAGAGGTCGATTGGTCCGATTACTTTGCAACAAAGAACGTGGAATATATAGCTTCCACCATAACTGACATCATATGGTATAGAATGTACACTTTTATTCCGCATGCCTTCAAGAACACTAAGCCAACCACCACCTCATGGTTTAGTTACGAATGCCAAGAGGCTATTCACACTAAGGAGGTGGCATTGAAAAATCACAAGCTATCTCCGTCTGAGGAATCAAAAATCCTTTACAAGACCGCTCGCAATACCTGTACATCCACTATTAGAAGAGTAAAATTCCAGTTTGACGAAAATATTAAACAGAAGGTCCTTGCAAACCAAAAAGGAAGCAAAGGCTTCTGGTCACTTGTGAAAAGGATTAAGAACAACTTCTCCAGTTCCTCTGTGCCACCTCTTCTTCATGGTGATAACGTATTTACTGAGTCACTGGACAAAGCTAATCTTTTTGCTGAGATTTTTGCTACAATCTCTTACTTGCCACCTTCATCTCTGAGTCCTCCTACTCCCCCAATGTGCGTTTTCAAGCAAGGGCCTCTATTTTTCCGCACAAGAGAGGTATTGAAAATACTCGCCAAGCTTGACGTTTCCAAATCTGCTGGTCCTGATGCTATTTCGCCCCTCGTACTACAGTGCTGCGCCTCCGCCTTGGCTGAACCTCTGCGCTAACTATTCTACCTGTCATATTCGACTGGAATATTTCCTTCCGCATGGAAGCGTTCAGTCCATACCTAATGTGATTCCTCTAACTATCGACCTATTGCAATCGTTTTGGTTCTGTCTAAGGTATTCGAATCTCTCATGAATTCAAAATTACTGAAGTTGAACCATGAGTTGAACCATCTTATCAACGACCGCCAGTATGGTTTCCGTTCTGGGCGCTCCACGGGGGACTTACTTACATTTCTCACCGAGAGATGGAACCGTTGTCTCCATAATTTTGGTGAAGCAATGGTCGTATCTCTTGATATTTCGAAGGCCTTTGACAGAGTCTGGCACCCTGCCCTATTAGCCAAGCTTCGTGCATTTGGTCATCAGCCCGTCCTTGTCAAGTGGATTGAAAGTTTTCTCGTAGACTGTTTCTTTCAAATTGTTCTAGATGGACACAAATCTTGTGTCTACACCGCCAATGCCGGGGTTTCGCAAGGTACTGTTCTTTCACCAACTCTCTTTCTTTTATTTATAAATGACCTCCTTTCCTACACTTTGAATCCGATTCATAGTTTTGCATATGACAGCACCCTTGACTACGAATACTCTTTTGACAGAGTAGCTGACTCTCGTGGAAATGCTACTACTGTTAGTAGAGATCGCATG
Source organism: Nemotelus nigrinus (assembly GCA_947369275.1). Classification (NCBI taxonomy): domain Eukaryota; kingdom Metazoa; phylum Arthropoda; class Insecta; order Diptera; family Stratiomyidae; genus Nemotelus; species Nemotelus nigrinus. Next base: position 78,602,713 of record OX376375.1, read on the forward strand.
TTTGCATCGCTAAACAGGGACCTATTAAACATTATCGCTTGGGGCTCAGCTAACCGTGTTGTGTTTAATCCGTCCAAAACCCAATGCTGTCGTCTTTCGCTCAAGTCTTATCCTCCTCCTACAAGCCACACTATTGCCGTCGATGGTGTGAGTATTTCCGAATCACCTTCGCTGAACCTATTAAGATTTAACATCTCCAGCAAACTAAGCTGGACCAGCCATATTTTTCAAGTTGCGAAAAATGCCATGAAATGCTTAGGATTCCTTTAGAGAGACAAGAAATACTTTACACTATGAGACATAGCGCACATCTACAAGACTCTCGTAAGACCAGGACTCAAGTATAAATCCCATATATGGGCTGGGGCAGGCCGCACTGCTTTAGCGGAACTAGACAAAGTCCAACGCAAAGCTTTCAAGCTAAACTATTACGTCACGTATTGAATCCCTTGAGCACCGACGTAATGTAGGTTGCCTTTCGCTTCTCTTCTGATCTAATGAAATATCAAGTCTGTTCCCTTGTAGAGCACTTCCTATGCGCACCACCCGAGCCTCCCAACGCGCTCACTCTCATACCCTTTCGATCAGTGCCAGTCGTACCGTCAAATTTCATGATTCTTTCTTATCTAGGACAATGCGATTATGAAACAGTCTACCATCTACTGTTTTCCCCACCAACTATGAGCCACAATTGTTCAAGCGAATCGTGCATTGCTATCTCCTGCAAACTCAACCCTACCTTTCTCCCCTTCCTTAAATTTCCTTCCGCCAAGGCTGGGCTATAGCATAATAGGGCATCCCCTGAGCCTTGGCATCATCATAGAAAAAAAAAGGTATCGCTCTCTTCTGCAAACGTGTGCTTTTTGGTGACGTTTTTTTTCTGTTTTTGGCATAGTGTTGACATTTTACCAGTTTCAGGTGCCAGGGGTTGCAGCTACTACGTTTATTCACAAATTTACAATCAATGCATATAAGTGTGGAGTGATCATTTTCACGACACACTTTAACCCTGATTTAACTCAGGTACCCATTCAGAGCTAGGTGAACTCAAAGCTCGGTGCACAGCCTTGGATTTGATCCAGTTGCATCACATACTAGGAGCAAGTGCTCTATACACTGCACTACACGAGCTTCAATAAACAGTACATCAATTTAATTATTTTCAATTGCAAAACTATTAGTTAATTCACAATTAACACATCAAGCTCCATTTCCCATTCAAAATATTTCATGCATATACGAGCATTTCTCATCCTCGAAACTATTTAATTTAGCACATACGCTAGTTTTCAAAGCCGAAAAGCCGCTTTGATGATCCACAACTATTTTCTTCCTCAACGCATCGTGCTTCCTATTAGCTTTTCATCAAGTCTCAAGTCTGTATGTAACTCATTCGGGATGACCATTACAAAACCGATAATAAATTTACAAAAAAATGTACGTTCACTTAACATGAAAATACCTTTTGCATACCTGAAATGTATTTCCGCAAATCAAAAGTAATTTGATTGCCATGTTGTGCAAAGAACTGGATCACTATGAATTCCGCCCTGCAAAATATTGAACTTTCACTCCTGCAAACTACTCAGCGTGCAGGCATGCTCCTAATCGTGCAAAGAAACCGACGTGCGTTCAATAAACTAGAAAAACTTGACCACCTCAAAGACATAGACAGATGAAATCCTACCGGAAAACCCATTTTTCGCTCATTTCTCGATCAAACTGTGAAAATAACGAATAAATCACTCTCAACCTGTATTAGAATTGCCGGTGTGCGCAAGGTAAATGCATGAGTGCATCTGAAACTCAAACTGGATTCGGACGTTTTGTTTGACTTTTGCGATCAATTGTGCTGAATTGTTTTACGAGTAGTTAGCGCAAAATGATATTGCATAATAGGATACGGAGATTGAGTTGAAACTAGTGTGGCTGGAGCTGAACTGATTCGCCGGTCACCGTAGCCAAGATTAAACTAATCGCACGCATGTTCATACATATATGTATGTATCGAAAGTGGTTTTCCAGGCTTGAAAATTGTGTGCCGATAAGAAATGTGTGTATACCTACCCACAAATTACGGAAATGTGTGCCAAAGATGAGGAAATCGGACCGATTTGGATTAAATTATTTAGGTTACATAATGCGATCGGAATTTTATTATGATTCGTTTGAGTATGGTTTTGGGACATCTATTTTAGATACTTCATGAATAAATTTGTGTTTGCTAGCTTGAGCCTCTTCATTTACATAATCTATGGAAAAGAAATGCATAAATAAGTTCACATCGAATTTTTCTACCCACTGATCTCGTAAATCATAATATTATAATGCAATTTAGTAAAAAATTGACAGTGAAGATCGCAAAGAAATATTGATGCTGTCGACACCATAGGCGCGCCGTAGAGGGGCCAGGAAAGGCCGGGAATATTTTGAAAGTAAAGTATAAATTGAAATATATTTAGCTTCTAAACGAAAAAATAGTCTTATATTTCTAATTATTTCCATTCTATTCCCGTATAATTCATACAGGCGTTCATTTCTTAGCGGTAATAAATAATTCATGTGTAGTTCATACCTACCATTCACATTATATGCATGTAGTAGTAGCTGACACGTATTCACAGACACGAAGTTTATTTGATAATGCAGTATGCATTAGCGAATATCAAAGAATAAATTGACAAACATACAGGTATAATGAGTTAGTTAATTGTGTAAGTTGTTTGAACAGTACGTGTGCCTTACGGAAGACAAAATCATCGCATGTTTTGAACCTTTCGGTCCCTGGCCCCTGCCAGATTTTAGGTCACGGCGAGCCTATGGTCGACACAGTTGCTTCAACGCGTATTTTATGTATTTTATGTATTTTATGTATATCATGTTTTGACGGATATTCTGATGATATGATATTCCGAAAGCAATAAGGCCTCTTGTTCAGCGCACACCACCATAAGATACAAATGATTCTTAAAGATATTTACTCAATTTTATATATTTCTTGATATTTTGTTATCTGTCCTATTTTGATGTAATTTCGTCATTGAAAAACTTGTTTTGTCATTACTATTAAAAATATGTATGATTCCATAAATGAGGCAATTTTATTTTTAGCATAAGAGCCTAGACAGACAGCGCAGCCTAAATGATTATTTGTCGTAAATGATCATTTAAGTGCCATGTGTCATCTGGTAATTTGGACTAATTACCACTAAATGACCAAATTATCAATCATTAAGCAAATCGCTACTGATCATCAAACTTTGGTCGTATATTCTTAAATTATGTAGAGTTGCCCGATACAATACAGAATACCCTTGTAAAAAGTCGCTTTTCGCATTGAAAAAGAAGAAGACAACTATTTTAAGATGTCAAATTTAAATTCAAAATCTTTGAAGAATTTTAATGTAGTTCTTGCGCGGTTTGTACTCTAACTTCATAAATTGAAAGTGTTTAACTGTATGTTGCCACTTTTAAAACATACACTTAAAACACTTTCAATTTTTCCATTTTTAAAAAACTTATTTCTTTGAACGGCAGACAGTCATCATTAATTTTGCAAGGGCTGTGGGTCAATTACTTTTAAATTACTAATTAAGGTATAAATGATCTTTAGTTAATTAGTAATTTAAGTTCCTGTCTGTCTAGGCTCTAATTTATTTTGGTTTTTTTTATTTATTATGTTTGTCATAAAATTTTTATTCATTCGAATATTGTTTCCGTGTTTATGGACTTGCTTCTTATCATACCTAGCAAAAAAAGAACTCATTAAAATTAGGCCCGATCATTCATTGATTGGTGCTTAGCTGTTTTTTAGCTGAAGTTTGTCAAAGTCTTAGGTCCTATTACCTTAGTTGCGTTCCGTCCGAATTCAAAAAATGAAATTCGCCTAGTAAATTTCCCACATATTTGTAAGAACCCTGTTTATAATATTACTAATAAAATATCACAACATTGCAGTTATAATATTACTAATAAAATATCACAACATTGCATTGTTCGTGTAGCAGAAGCATATTACCGATTAAGAGTTAATTTGAATATTGTTTCGAATATTAAACAACAATCATAATTTAGGTCTATTTTATTACAAAACTATTGATTAACAAATGGTACTTTCAATGCAGTTGGTAAGTGCTCTGTATCTAACAACTGTAGGTTAGTATATTTTATTGTAATTGGACATCAGTATAGGCAAAATAGTAGGATACTACATGTTTATTACATTAAATATATACTAAGGCTGTACATATAATGTCAAACTCGGAAAAGTCCTTGGTTCTGTGAATTCACTGAAAATGAATAAAATGGTTATGAACATTGCAAGTACAGAATTGAAAATGGAAGCAATCATGCCAAACACTCAATATCTTATCTATAAAAATGAATGGTTGTTTGTGTGAATATGTGTATCCCACTGCAAACTTCTATGTCGGTACCAGCTACTTTTTATAAATGGATTGAAGAGCTGCAGAGCTCGTTAGGAAGCCCGGCAAATGCTTCTCCTTTCCGGAAAATTAGCAACCCATTAGCCTACTCTCATCCATAGCCAAACTTCTAGAGCCCATTTTTCTTTCTAGTCTCAAAGAGTTTGTCACCCAAAACAACTGCTTGAGCCTAGAATAATTCAATCTCGTGCAGCACACTAGAACTGGCCTCAAAAAATGAGAATCAACAGGGCTAGTCATGTTTGACGTCCAAAGGTATTCGACAAAGTTTGGCACGCTGGGCTCGTTGTCAAACTGAACAACCTAAATTTACCTGTCTCATTCATACAATTTATTGTATCCTTTTAACAAAACAGAACTTTTTAAATCAGCATAGAAAACTACTTTTCCTCCAAACATCCCATAGCAGCCGGAGTGCCTCAACAATCCCCTTTGTCACCCATTTTGTACAACTTGTACACAACAGATATTTCCACTTCTAACACAATAAACATATCTCTATTCATTGGCGAAATGAGCAATTTCTCACGCAAATTTTCAAGCAAATTACGTTCGCATGGTCTTCAGAATCCCTTGGTACGTAAGAAACATCAACATTCACAAATAACTAAGAATTGAGACAATAGAGAAATACATACATGACAGAGCATTAAAATTATTTGACACAATTAACAGACACCCGAACAGCACTCTAACAATCTAGAAAACCCCAAATCTTAGTCAAAACTTCACGTATCCAGGCCTGAAGCAGCTCATAGAGTAAGGACGAAAACCCTTCTCTCATATAATATTGTAAAAACACAGTATCGTCTGTTTTCGAATTTGAGCACAAATCGGCTCACAACTAGGAGAGGAGTAAGCGTGGAACATCCGCACCAGCTCCATGATGATCACAGCTCAAAGCAAGAACTCGTTAGGTTTTTCATATTGCATTGTATTTTTTTACTAATTTTCGAAGAAAATTAGTATTAAACTCGCTTCGCCGAAAATTCGTCATATATATATATATATATATATATATATATATATATATATATATATATATATATATATATATATATATATATATATATATATATATATATATATGTATATATATATATATATATATATATATATATATATATATATATATATATACATATATATATATATATATATATATATATATATATATATATATATATATATATATATATATATATATATATATCTTCAACCTTTTGATATATATATATATATATACATATATATATATATATATATATATATATATATATATATATATATATATATATATATATATATCTTCAACCTTTTGGCGGCAGCGGGCATTTTAGTGAATTTTCAAGTACTCCTATATTCCCAAGCAGTGTAAATTTTTGTTAAAAAAAGTATAAGGAGTCAAAGCTTATTATGTTTTAAGTTTGTTTATGATAAAGAATTGGAAATTTTGAGCCTTGTGTAGGCGATGAGTGCCTAAAAGTAGACAAGGATTTTTTTCCAAATTTCGATTTGTCATAACTTCTAAGAAAAAAACCAAATCATCGTGAAATTTTTGAAGCGTATTGATGTAGACTAGAATTTAACACACACGGACGTTCAAAAAAAGTCCTTCAATTCATCGACCTTCCTGAAAAATTTTTGATTTTTGAAAATAAATTCAACCTTTTGATAAATTTTGACTTTTGTCCACCAAATCAAATAAAAATTTCCAAAATTCCGCGGTAAACAAGAACGGCAGCCCATGATCAAATTACCTCTATTTTCAACACTCAAAACTTCTGTTCACGGGAACTGACGATCAGATAATGCGATCAATATGAAATTTACAGTACATGTTGGTTTTAACTAGGACCACGTTTGATAGAAGTGATTTTGAAAAACAAGCAACACTGTGGTAGTGGTGCCATTTTTTTTTGCCTATAGCTTCCGATTTAGTCACCAGATTTTCACGCAGTAGGTGAACCATATTCTAAGATAGATCTCATAGAAATTTGGTTGAAAAATTAGTATAGGGTCGCCAGCTAAGGCAATTTTTGTCTCCTAAATATTGTAAATTTACTCAGGAAAATAAAGGTTTTTCCCCCATAACTTCCGATGCAGTAAGGAAATCAAAACGAAATTCATATGATAAGTGGATCTTGTTGCATTTCTAATTCTGTAGGAATTTCGTTGGAAAATCGTGAAAGGGTTGCCAGCTATGATGAATTTGACATTCCTTTATTGAGCGATGTTTGCATAAAATTTCCAAATGGGAATGATCCTGCAATGACAATTAACAGAAAAAATATTTAGGTTTCAAAAATTTCAAAAGTTTTTCTATTCATAAGCAAAGCATTTACAATAAAATAAACAACCGATATTTAAATTGTCCGCATTTTGGAAATTTTTCGGATGGCAGCCCCATACATAGTTTAATCGCTGAAACTTTCGATGATATCCTTGGATGAAAACGAAATTCAAAGGATAGGTTGATTAAGCACGAGCATGTTATGGTAGATTTATTGGACAAATGTTGCCAGCACTGAACATTTTCATCATTTGTGTTATAGGAAATGCTGTCAGAAAATGATATTTGTTCCTTTGAGGTACTACAAAGAAGGGTATAACGTCTTCACACATTTTTTAATCCCTCAAAGATAATTTCTTCGAAAATCAGTTTTCCAGCGGCTCTGATGCGCTAGACCATTTTTCATATTGTATTGTATTTTTCATACTGAATAAAATAATAAAGATTTTTCAGGTTCTAGAGTTTGGTATTTATTCATTTGTATAATATTAAGAGTTGATATGCTAGTGATCATCGACCTTTGCCACCGATTCATTTTGCCTGAACTGAAACATTTTCGCATCATAGATCAATTCAAAATAGACTCAATCTACATATTCCAAGTAATCATTATATGAAACAAGAATTTCTATGCACGAAAAAAGTAATTAATCGTACCCCTCTTCCGGTTTGAAACGATTGTTGTGCGATACTGTGCTGCATCTGTGCTGCAGACCTAACTTTTTAACTGATTTTCGAAGAATTTTTCTATAAGAATCACTTTGGCCAGAAATGCATGTTTTTTATTTATATATAATATTGATCTGTCAATAAGTCCGGCGGGTACCTAATAAAAACTGAAGGTTTTGGTAAAATCTGACTTTACTTATAAACATCCTAACCTTCTAGAGTGATACAATCATTCAAATGCTTCTCTAACTTTTCGGTTCCGTTTTTGTGGAATGATTTACCTTTAACTTCAAATATGTCCTCAGTTTTAGCAACCACTCCTTGTCAAATCTCTTTTTCTGAAGTAATTTTTTTGAGGTCTAGAAAAAACAAATAATCACTGAAGCAGAATCAAGAAAATCTAACGGATACTTTTTCGTCCTTCAAACGCACCAATAACGACATTTAATATTCGTCCTTCTCAAGGTAATCCACGAGTATTATTCTCTGCGCATCTCAAAACACAGACGCCATAGCCTTGTCAGCTGACTGTAGTGGTTTTGTTCGCTTTGGACGAGGTTCATCGACTGCTGCTCACTCAGATGATAGTCGTTTTGAATCTGAAATGTAGTGGTGTAATCAAGTTTAACATGCCGACATAAGAAATCCTTTTTATCCCGATTAAACAGCTTCAGCCAACTCTTTCAATCATCAACAGGTTGTTATTTTTGGTCTACTGTGAGCAAACGTGGCAATCATTTTGAAGGAACTTTTTGTGTACGCAAATGGTTATGCAAAATAGTGTTAACAACGCTTTTCTATATCTCTATGGTGTCAGCTATCTTCATTTTACGATTGGCTAAAACAGTATTAAAATTTATTTTGATGTTTGGCAGTAGAACCACCCCAGTTGGGTGTCCAGAACGTTCAGCATCATCGATATCTGCAAACTTCTATCAAACTTGGATTAAAGCAAGGTCCAACAATTGAGTGAATTTCGTTGAAATCTGTTGACCAGATCAGAATCTATAAGGCAAAAAGCAGTTTTTTCATTCGTAGTTTTTTCAAGATGACACAGAGCTGATGAGATTACTGAAATTACTTCTATCAAGCTCGATCCTGCTTCAGACCAATAAACACCTGTGAATTTCAAATTGATCGGATATACCGATCGTAAGCTCTTGAGAACAGAAATATCGAATATTCAAAACAGAGATAATTTGGGGACAGGTTGCCACTCCTGCGCAAAGCGGAATTTCGAAGATTTTATTTTGACAGAATGGACAGACATAAAATTTCTAAATTTTTTGCATTTTTTTGTTAAGGAAGTGAATATTTTTCGGGATTGTCGATTATTTGAAGGATTTTTATTCACGTGCCTGCCGTAGCTACGGAGCTGCCCCACATTTATCAAAAATAACTCAAGCATATTTCTTGTGCGGATCAATGGGTCCTGTGGTTAGACCTTATATTTACAATCGTTTATAAGAAAGTAGTAATTCGCCTGACTATTGAGTCGGAGAATCTTTTATCTAATACCCTTCACCATTTCGCTCTTGCACTTGATTTATCCACTGCAGATTCTAATTTTTCAAACTCACAATAACACTATTGTATACGACTTTCGTAATGCTGACTATGATAAAATTCCCTATTCTCTTGACAATTTCGATTGGACAGATACGCTTGCATCTCAATCTCTTGACGATAATGTTAATTCAAACGAAAGGCTGTGTGCGATTCGCATCAAGGCGCGATTTTTCAACCTCTGGCTCATCAATGTGCACGCTCCCACCGAAGTACAAGAAGACTCTGTAAAAGACGAGTTCTATGCCTGCCTTGAAACTCTCTTCGACTTACTCCCATCAAATGAAAAATGCTACTAGGAGATTTCAATGCAAAAGTCGGGAATTAAAGTTGGCATCGGGGGACCACTGGAGGACACAGCCTCCACGAAGAATGCAATGATAACGGCCATCGTCTAATTGACTTGGCTTGCAGCAGGAACCTTGTTGTAAGCTCAACTTGCTTTCCACATCGTCGCATTCACAAGCAAACCTGGAATTCTCCAGACGCACATACCGTCAACCAAATCGACCACGTCCTTATTAGCAAGAGATGGGCGTCAAGTGTGATGGATGTTCGGTCGTACCGCGGAGCTAACTGTGACTCCGATCATTTCCTGGTGAAAACAACATACCGGTGCAGAATTTCCTCAGTGCACCAATCCAGATTCAGCCCTCCCAAAATTTTCGCGGTTGAGAATTTGCTGAACGATTATACGGCTCAGACATATACGACCAAGCTCTAGGAAAGAATTTCACCAATGCTGCGTGACTCCAGCAACGTAGGTGTCCACGAGTTCTGGGAAGAGCTCAAAAACACAATCAAGAATGTGGCAGAAATCGTTGTAGGATACAAAGCCCGACGAGCGCGAAATGAATGGTTTGACGAAGAGTGCAGAAACTCACTTGACGCGAAGAACGAGGCCTACAGACAATGGGTCCAACGTGCAACCAGAGCCAAGAAGGAAAAATATGACGAGCTACGGCGAATATCTAATAGAATAATTAGGCGTAAGAAACGGAAATACTTTGACGAGCAGTTGCTGAACATTAGTATAAACCTAGTTAGTAAGAACACCAGACAAGCGTACAGACTAGTAAACATGATCAAAAATGGCTACCAACCCAGGACTAGCCTCTGTAAGGACAAAGATGGAAGCATTATCAGCGACACCGAAATTATTAGCAAACGATGGGCGTCCTACTTCGAAGAGCTTCTGAATCCGCCATCAAACATCCTCGCAGCACAAGCTGAGCTCCATGACGATACCGTTGGACAGCCCCCGTCCACACAATCCCCGACAGTAGGAGAAGTTGATCTCGCCTTGCGTTCACTGAAAAGGAACAAAGCGCCGGGTGCTGACGAGATACCAGCTGAGCTACTGAAGTCTGGTGGGGCGAGTTTATGAAGTGCGCTACATCAACTACTGCTGCGAATCTGGGAGACTGAGGTGATCCCAGACGATTGGCACAGAAGCATCATCTGTCCCATACATAAAAAGGGAGATAAACTGCGGTGTGAGAAAACTGCTCCTTAGTCTGTACGGCCTACAAAATCCTGTCAAAAATCCTAGAATATAGGATTAAACCGTTCGCGGAAGAAATCATTGGCGAATATCAAGGCGGTTTCAGATCTGGTCGCTCAACAATAGACCAGCTCTTCACGGTCAAGCTAATTTTGCAAAAGTGCTGGGAATACGACGTCGACGTATACCAAATCTTTGTCGACTTTAAACAAGCATATGACAGCATCATCCGAGGCGCTCTATATAGCATCATGCTGCAATTTGGTATACCGGCCAAATTAGTGAGACTCACAAAGATGACGATGACCAACTCCGTCTCACAAGTCCGGATCCAGAGCAGATTGACGGATCCTTTTGAAACTCTGGGTGGCCTGAAGCAGGGCGATGGAATAGCGCCCACGCTCTTCAACCTGGCACTTGAGTTCGCTATTGAAGCAATGAACCTGAGCACCAGCGGCACGCTACTTTACAAGTCGACAGAATTGGCAGCGTACGCGGATGACATTAACATCATGGCTCGAAAACGGACCGATGCAGAAGAACTTCTGCTTAGACTTGACACCGCAGAAAAGGAAGTTGGACTACGAATCAACGAGGACAAAACGAAAGTTATGATGGACATATGACAAGGACGCCAGCGCACACAACCATCAACGTAGGGGACCTTTGCATCAAATTCGTGGACAACTTTGTGTACCTGGGTAGCAATCTATCGAGTGACGCCAACGAAACTGACGAAATTAAGCGACGGATACAACTAGCAAATAAGACTTTCTTCTCGGTCCTCCCTATCATGAAATCGAAATATGTGCACAGAAAGACTAAGCTCCGCATTTATAAAACTATTATAAGACCTGTGCTGTGCTATGGTTGCGAAACATGGACCCTCACCCAAGCCTCCGAATACATGATCGATACTTTCGAACGGAAAGTACTACGGCGGATTTTCGGGGCTATCCGCGACCGAGATGGATGGCGCATCCGGTACAACAATGAGTTGTACGAACTTTACGATGAGCTTGAAATCTCAAAAATTGTCAAACTACAACGGTTACAGTGGGCTGGGCACGTGCAACGCATGAATGACGATCGCATGCCAAAACGTGTCATGAACGCTACACGAGTGGACGGAGTGAGGCCAAGAGGAAGACCAAGAGCTCGGTGGGAGGGCTCAGTGTATGCGGACGCCGAACAGCTATTGGGTTTCCAAGATTGGAGGACGCGGTCACGTGACCGAGACAATTGGAGGAGTTCGATCCAGGCGGCCAAGGCCCGACATCGGGCTGTTGTGCCACGTTGATGATGATGATTTTACAAAATACTGTTTGACACGGTCGAAAAATTTGTCTCTAAAATTATGAGAGAAGATAAACTTTCTGAACTTTGGCTTGACGTCTGAGAAACCCTAGAAATAAGCTTTACAAATCAAAAAAAAATAATGTCTACTCGATACAACTCTAGCCATCGTATCAAAGAAGAATACAAAGCAGTGCCAAAGAATTCCACAGAAAGTCTCACGAAGCATATGACAATTTCATTTAAACTACCGAAGAAAATATAATCAACATCCCCAAAAAGTTTATTGACTTTGTGAATATGAAGCGGAAAACAATCGGTTATCCCTCTTCTATGTGTAATAAAAACTCAATGTCTTCTTCTCCTCAAGAAATTTACAACTTTTTCGCAGAAAAGTTTTAAGAGAATTTTAACCCAGCCAGTACTGCATCACCCGGTCACTCCCCTAGAGTAACTAGAACAATTTTTGCTGAGGCTATAAACATTTCCAGAGATGATATTTTTAAATCTATCTTGAAGCTTGATAGTAACACAGAACCTGGACCCGATCTTCTTCCTCCGACTTTTCTTATTAAATATATTGCACAGCTAATCTCTCATCGTCACATCATATTTAATACATCTCTTTCTTCTGAGCACTTTCTATCGTATTGGAAATCCTTCTACGTTACATTAATATTCAAAAATGGCCATACAAGATCAATTCGAAATTATAGAGGTATCACCATTTTATTCACTATCCCTGAACTATTTGGAATATCATATATGATAAATTATCGCCTCTGTGGGATGCTTGACTTAATGAACAGCAGCATGGTTTTAGGAAAGGTCGTTCTATCACTACTAAACTGATGGTGCTGGTTTCTAAAGTTGTTGGCTAAATGGAGAAAAGTGATCAAATTAACGCATTCTACACTGACTTCAGCACCGTGTTAACCACTGACACGTTTCTCCGTGTAACCCAACGGGAATCGCGGTAATGTATTCTGGAGGAATGCTTGAATCAAACAATGCTGGTAATGCAAATGTAATGTGATAGCAAGCTATTTTCCAGCAATTATACGATATACTCGTATACATGACTTGGAGCATGGGGAATGCTGTAAGGGAGAAAGCTTATATATTATAATTCGCCGACCGCAAATGAAAATGTTTCCAGAAATCCATGACTGGCCAATGAACATCACTCGCAGAAATAAGGGGAAAAGAACTTGCAAGCATACATCGGCTATGGGTAGTCTGCTATATAAAGTGGAAAGCTAAAAGCATAAGTTTCCCCTTGTATAAATCTTCCCAGCCTAGGACATGCTATGTTAAAAAGAAAACAACATGCAATGGTCCGGTAATACTTCCACGCATTACGCGTAATGCTTACCGAATATATCCGTAAGCATTACTTTTCCCGTTAGTAAGCTACTCTATTTTGTAAAGGTAATTGAATTTGATCACGGTTCCCTTCTTGTCTATAAATCAGCATAGACAACGTATATCATTTCTACAGCATCGAAGCCGAGCATATTGAAACGGGAAACTTCGATCGTTTTGCGGAATCAGCCTCCGAAAGCAGCCTCTATTTTGATTTCCGAGCTGCAGCGTTTCGGAATTGCAGGATCTCTACTAAGATGGCTTAGCATTTACCTCCACAACCGCTCACAACATGTGAATTGCATGAGCTTATCACTAAAAACACTTCATGACAACTCAAGTGTACCTCAAAGTAGCCATCTTGCCCCTCTGTTTTTCAACATTTTTATAACAGATCTCTCGGAGGTTTTATCTGATGTACCTCATCTACTCTATGCGGACAAACTTAACACTTATCAAACTATAAAGTCGCCATCAGATGCCAACTTTTTTCAATTAAAACTAAATTTCCTGAGGCATTAGTGCTGCGTGAACCAGCTACCTAGCAAATAAACGACTTGGCTTCATTAAGCAACGAGCCAGGGAGTTTCAGAACGTTTAGGCCACAAAATGACTATACATTGCGCTCGTTTGCCTTCTTTTTGAGTATGTTTGCATTATCTGGAACCCGGTTTTCGAAATTCATAGCCAGAGACTTGAATTTGTTCAAAAGAAATTCTTGCTATTAGAGATTTTTACCATCCTTGTGATTTTAGCAACTTACCGCTATATGAATCTCGCCTTTATTTTCAATAATTAATTAATGTTATCTGCCTGCTTGAGTTTTGATGCCCATAGAGATGCAGTTAATAACGACTACATACAGGAAAGATTTGTGCTTAATCAGCCCGTGAGAGTCACTGGGTTCCGACGAATGCTTGTTGAATTAGGCATTGCACCGCATATGCTGATAATGAGCCAACAAATAGATGCTGCATAGTATTCAACAGCATGAGCCAACACTTTTCCCGCAGGATATCGAAAGCTTCCTTTAAAACAGAGCTACCAACTCTCGCTTAACCTACCCTCTCTGGTCTACTGGCCTAGTATTCTTTTTATGACTCATTAATTATTTAATTTCGTTTTTGTTTTTAATAATTTTGCTTGCTTAATATTGTACTCTATATGTAATATATCTGTTATGTATTTATTTATTGATTGTTAATATATTTAATTGCATTGTATTCAGCTGTATTTTTTACCTGTTTTTAATTTGTTTAGTTTTATTTTTATTTCATTTGTATGTAATTTTATACCTTGTTTGATGAAACAAATAACTAAATAAATAAAATAGGAGCCCCTATAAATTCACTAAAATACTCACTGTCGCTAAAGGTTTAAAGACATTTTCTCGTAAAAAAAACCTATAACATATTAACAAATACAACACATTTCAGCTCTTTCGTTTAAAAAAGTTTTATTAAAAAAAAAATATTTGTTATGATATATAACTCCATCGTATATTCGTCTACCTGCCATGTGCATTTTTCGGTTCAAATGAAGGGGAAATTTTTGCTGATGAATATTCAAAATCAACATGTTAACATATGTTGCACAAATTAAAATATACACATAAAAGATAAATTAACTAGGTTTTATGTGCACAAACCACGCTTAACAACTGTTCACATTTTGTTTTTGATATTTCCTACACAACCTTAGCACTCATACCAATTACCATATCAATCAATTCAACAAAACAATCCATATGAGACTTAAAAACAAAAACAAGTGCACCACGATTAAATTTTCAAGCGCGCGTATTGTTTACATACGAAACGTGACTGCCCGAAAGAGTTGCGGACTAAATCAAAGCAATGAAGCCAATCTGCCACCCATCGGTACCAAGAGCTAGCCGGAAATCTTAATACAACATATTGTGTATTACGTTGAAGTAATTCAATTGCAATTTCTCCTATGCCTATTTCTTATTAAAGTTCACTTTTCATTCCGTGCACTGTAAAACACGACACTTTGTTTGGGTGGGTCACCTGCTAATAAACGCCATAATGATGAGCAATATCTACAGTTTATGCTTTTCATAATTTGATAGAGGGGGCGTCATCAAACTTTATCTAATCTGTGAATTGTAAATAAGATTTTAATTCAACCAATTATTGGAATTCGATTTACTTTTGATTTCCGCCATAACGTTGACCGAATCGTCAAGTGAACTGTCCAAAGTTGGTCGCTAAAAATTACCATTCTATACAATTTGCAAAGCTGAACAGTTATGTTGATATTCAACGCTAGTTCACTGTGAATATTAAAATTTGGCTGCTTCGACGGAACCTCTAGAGGAAAGGAATGGATATTACCATTCTGAAATATTATTCTGCCTCTAAAAAGCAATAAAACTTAGACACTATGTAAAAAATGAAATTTCTAAGAACACGCCTGGATCTCTTAGCCACCATCTGATAGAGGAATAAGAAAAGGCAATAAAATCGCACAAAGCAGTTTTCAATAACAAAACCCTAGTGATATAATACAGATATATGTAAATTCGAAAATCTTGCACATCCTGGTTATAATTAACGTTCAGTCTACGGTTCTGATTGAATCTCAAAAAATAAAAAACTTTATCAAATCGACTTTTCAGTCGTAATAGTGCAGAATCGCTAAGCTGAAGGAGGTGTTATACAATGAAACTGGTTTTGGCAAAAGAAAACGAAAGAGAATTAATAAGTAGTTTGCGCGAAAGTGATCTGAACCATTCTGACTGCTAAGTTCTTTGAACCAAAAACATTTGCATTAGTTTTATTTAGATGACTATACTCTGAGCTCAAGGCTTTGGAATATAGATTACTTTTTAGGGTACTCGGAGGTTGATTGAGGTAAGCAACATAGTCTTAGTTTCCGGGGTTTAATTATAAGTTTCAAATGTGTTTATGATAGCGCGATATCAACTTACGGAAGCTTCCTTAGGGAAGCTGAAATTTAAAGAATAAGGTAGGAGTATAGTCATAAGGTAATCTGCGTTGAATGTTTAGAAAAAGGTGTATGAAAAAGATGTTTGTAGATAGAAATATTAACGAAGGCTTTAGATGATCTAATAATAAAACCTGATAATTTATGTGTAATAGAAATATGCTTATTGAATTTAAAGTTTGGTTCAAATATTACACTAACATTTTTAAAATTATCAACAGTATTAAGACGAGAGCCAGAAACAGAATACGAGAACATCAAAGCTGACACTTTACAAGTAAAATACATTTTATGACACTTTCGCGTTGCTCAAAGTGAGAGCATTGGTAGCGCACCAAGTCTGTATGTTATTAAAATAGTTTTGAAAAAGCGTAAAGTCATCTTGTGACTCGATCACTCGAAACATTTTGAAATGATTCGGCATATAAAAGGCAAGAAAATCGGATTAAAGAAGGGAGATAGTTTATAGTTTATGAACAAAAGAAACAGAAGAGGACCAAGGATAGACTCTTGCGGAACACCTGATACATGATAAAAGGGAATTGAAGAGCAGGAATTAGAATTTAAAATACAGGTACAACCATAGATGTAAGAGTTAAATCAGAAAAGAAGAGGACCAGCTCTGCCATCGATCCTTAGCTTTGAGAGAAGTGCTCGATTCGCAGAAAAAGTTCCTACGTAGATGAGGAGTCTCCAAGGGAATCCGCAAAGATGCTGCACTACGGAAGACTTACTCACGCATCTTATGCATTAACCTAAAGTCGAAATTGCATACAAAGATCAGCAAAATTTTGAAAAAGGCATCGAAGCGACCAAAAGATAAGAAGCGACCAAAACTACATCATCCTCTGGCTGGTCGAGAAAAGTCTAGCCTCACAGAATTATATTCAAAAAATACTTAGGTATAATATTTCGAATTTAGACAGTTAGAAAAAGCTTTAATGGCGAAGTCAGCGCAAGCCAAATAGTGATAGCGATAGACTCCTGGGGAAAAGTGTGGAGGTAAATTTAGTCAAGGGTCAATTTCGGTCAGTGAATAATGCCTACCGAAGAAACGGAAGGTTTATTGTTGGAGTGAGAAGATAGTGGAACTGAGACAAAGAGCTCAAGCTTCCAGGTGGAAGACACAGTGATCTATTGCAGGATGAGAAGCAACGCGACTTACCGCGAACCATTAATAGGAAAAAAGAACAAGGAATAGCTATAAAGCAGAAAAAGAATCAAATGAGGTAAACTTTTTGCTAAGAGGTGCGCCGGAACCTATAGAACCAAGGCTACAAAATCATATTTGGTTGGCTGGCTGCTTGGCCCCCAACCCACTCCTGGAGGCAAATGTCCAGATGCATCTTGTAGATTCGTTGTTTTCAGTGCTCGGCGTGAGAGTAGAAAAGGCATTAAACAGTCTGGCAGAAAGATATCGCTGTGTTCATTCAAGCAGAGCGATCATTCAGAGTTCCCATCAGCTGATGACGGATGAGAGCTACCACCACAATCCATTGAAGAAACCGTCCGTGTGATCTAATGGCTCAAACACCATAAGTTGCCGATTAGATGTTCATCGAGCTATCTAGTCATATATAGAACTAACAGAATACAGCATAGGGCTTATCAGCTAGAGCTGAAGCTATAAAACAGCTAAACTATATGCGAAGATTGGCATCTTAGAGTGATATGTCCCACATACATGAAGCAATTAGTTTATGGGGCATTACTTTGCTGAATATGGTCTATAAAATGGTCTGATTTCAACTAACCTCCTAAACTGAATAGCCTCATTCAGTCAAAAAGTAATCGTTTCATTTTAAAGAAACTTAGCATCAGGAAAATCAGCATCAGATAAAATTTTCAATCGGACAGATTCTAAAATACTATCTGAAGTAATTCAACTGAAAGGTTATCCGGGACACTTAAAGTACCTATATCCTGTATTTTCCGTCAATTACTACACTGTTGTTCTTAGCATAAACACCCTATCTACACTTTAGTAACGTTGGAGATATTCTATGATTTGTGTTTTGTTAAATGCTGCAGACATCTTCAAGCGGAATGAAAGTTTAAACATGGATTCAAATATATTTACTTGAGATACACCTGAAGCAAAAGCTGTCGCGTTGAACATAGTTGTGGAAGATCGGTTTGAAGCAGATATAACTTTTTTATAGCAACGTGCAACAAAATACTGGCAGCATTACTAAGCATAAACGTTCTATCTCTCGAAGTTATTGAATACTTAGTCCCATCTTCTCTATCATTGTTGCTCCGACGGCTCGGAGTTTAGGAGTCATTTTCTCAAAACAGTTTTTTAAAAGTCCGTGTTCACTGCTTGTTGCAATCCGACCTAAAAAGAAAAAAGTTTGAATTTAATAAATGTTAAGTTTAACAGTGGCCGATACTTGTCAATACCTGTCACTCACCTATTGTCAACAACATCAGCTGTACCAGATTTGATATGATTTCCAATCGGCTGATCGCTGGAATGTTAATGTTGCATTCCAAAGTAAATTCTTGATGTTGGATTGTATTGTAAATTTGTCATAGATCTGGAAGTATAATGTTATTTAGAAAACGTTAATTTTACCGCAATTTTCTCGATGATAAAATAAGAAGGAACACATGGTTCACTCTCAGTTTTTGTCTTAACGTGTCCCACGGAAAAGAAGTTAGAAGCAAGTTGAATTGATTGAAATAGAAGCAAGTTAATTGATCGAAATAGAAGCAAGTTTAATTGATCGAAATAGACGCAAGTATAATTGATCGAAATAGAAGTAATTTGAATTGATCGAAATAGAAGCAAGTTTAATGGATCGAAATAGAAGCAAGATGAATTGAAAGAAATAGAATTTAGAAGCAAGTGGAATTGACCAAAGTAGAATTTATCGAATGTGAATAAAGTTCATTGTTAAAGACAAGTTCCTTGGTTATTAATTTGAAAAGTGTTGAATTAACTATTGTACATGAACACTGCCATTTGAAAACCACATTACCGATCCATTTCAAACTTGGCACACACTTTCTACATATAAAATACTTCCCCCAACGATAAGTTTTAAAAAAATGTTTACATTAAGGGGGTTTTCCACCTACATTAAGGTGAAAAATAGCAATTTTCACTTCAAATGACCACCAAAAATTTAAAAATGAAAATCAGAAATCAGAGAACGTTGGGGGAGGATTTGATGATACTTTGACTAAATTTTAATGTTCTTTGGTTTCCGATAATTTTCAGCTGAGATACAGTGAACACCGCAAATCGTCTATTTCCAAAGACATTCTTGAAAAACCTTTTTTACCTGTTTGTTTGTCGATATTTTCACATAAAAAAAAATTGCACAATGTTGTTGAAATCATAATTAATAATGTATAAATACTTTAAATAAATTTGCCATATCCATATTTCTAAAAAAAATTGTGAAAAAAATGTAATTACTCACGCTGAAACCCTAACCCCTCCCTTAAGTAAAAGCAAAGTGAAAGCGCAGCTTAAAGCAGTAACTCTCAGCCGGAGTGCGAAATCGTAGAGAACTATGAAGAAAGTTTAATGTGGTAGGAAAAACAATCAAAAAGTATTTGGAAAAAATGGATATACAACGTAAGGCAAAAATATCAACGCAGCGTCAAGCAGAAAAATAACAGTTATTAATTCAGAAGAGGCTCAAAGTACTTTCTCAGAGTTATTTTGCTGCTTAATCTACTTACAAATGTGTGATGGACGCAGTGTTTCCAGATCTAGATTTGAAAGAACCCCACATCAGACCCAAAAATCCCATAAATGGTATCATTTGAGTTGAAAAAAACCCAAAAAAAGTGTACAAGAATAACAAGACAAACCAATTAGGCACATATTTCAAATAAAATTTACAAGATTGATAAAGACTTTCAGATATCGTCAATTACAGAAGTTTTCCCATTAAAATTATTCACAGTTTCCGAAGAATTTATGACTCATATTATGATGATAACCCATATTAAGTACAATTTTTAAACCGGGACTTTGTTTCCGAGATAATATAAAGCCTAAAATTTAAAAACAATACAAAAAATATTTTAAGGATCAAAAAATAAGGCAAAGAAAGAATACTCTAGATAACGCCTTACTGTAGCTGCAGTGCTAGCGGCTTAAACTCGTACCACACTTAGAAGCTAGTCGAAAGAGAAGCTAAGGTTAAAGTTGTATTTTTCTTGCTACAAGTGTGTAGGGCAATGTATATATATATTGTGTTCAAGCTGCGACCCAAAATCCATCAATCCATCATCATCATCTATTAAGTGTCATTAAACTTACAGAAAACTAGACTTGATGTAACATTTATTGCTGCAAATTATCTGTTTCTCAATTCACATCTCATCTCGGAATATGGTAATTAATTTTTGGGGCGTATTCCTCCCAAGAAAATTTTCTCGGTATTTGCAAAAAAAAAAATCCCTCCAAGACAACTCCAAATCCCCCATTTTGGAGGGAAAATACGTAATCTGGCAACGAATCGTATTTTACATTAGAAGGTAATGAGTGGCATAAATATTATTTCGAGTGTGAGGATCGTCCAGCAGCAGACAGTGTGCGTTAAGCAAAAATCAAAGTTTCCAGGTAAAGTGTTAATGTGGCTTGCAAGAAGTGAGGCAGGAATAAGTGAAGCAGTATTTTTCAAATCGGGTTTAGCCGGGAATAAAGAAAATTATGCCAAGAAGTGTTTATCAGTTTTGAGTAAGTTTATTCAAAAATACCATAAAAATGATGAAGTTGTGTTTTGGCCAGATCTAGCCTCTGCACATTATGCTTATGATGTGCTCAAGGAATCACAGATGCGAAAAATTGTTTTTATTTAAAAAACAAAAACAAAATACCTTCTAACATACTCCAGTTGAGGCCGATACAAACAATTGCCAGGTATAAAATGTATGCAGCTTGCTCCTAAAGTTAGAAAAGAATTGAAATTCATGGAAACTAATGGAATTCAGTAGTCTGTGGCAAAATTACCGGTAACAAAAAATTAGCAAATAGAAAGGGTGCTAACTATTTCTTGTAGCTATGTACACTTAATGCAATTTTAAAATACGCATTAATAAATTTGATCAATTGAATTCTATGCTTTTTCTTTTAACAAAAAATAAAGTCCAGATTTTAAGTCGCAAACGTTATGTAGTTTTCGAATTCAGTGTTAACTTAAAAAAAACCCTAGCGCATCAGAACCGCTAGAAACCCTAGTGTTCGAAGAACAGTAGAGGATTTGTGCAGATTTTGAGTGTGCATTCTACCACTACTTACTTTTCCTACTTAAAACTAATACACCCTAAGTAATAATAGAATCTAAGCTTATTTTAATTTCGGTGACTTCATCAAAATTTACAGCGATAGAAAGGTGTTTGGGGTAGTCATCCGAAAAATGTGCAGATCTTAGAAAATTTAAACATTGTTTTATTGCAAATATTTATTGAATATATTATATTCATAAATATTGCAAATGTTTGCGATGAAAATACTTAATGCAAGCATTTATTGGAACGAAAATAACAAAAAAGCCTAGTGCTGGCAGCCCTTTGCTAGCACCGAAACAAAAAATATGTCGCATATGCATCACGTTAAAGTCAACATGCTCTGCGAATTTCGTATGGATCCGATGACTACATTAAAAGTTATAGGGATGCAAAGAAATTTAGGGTTATCATTCGCAAAAGTTTTAAAAATTTCTAGATCTTAATATTTGGTGTTCATTTTCACTTTAAGATCACTACGACTTGAAAATTCTATGGTAAAATCGCTTACTAGTGGTCTGCCAAAAAATAAAAAAACGACCATAGCTGGCAGTTCCATCATTGTTTTCAAATTAAATTTCTACAGCATATTGCCTACAATAAGCTTAATTTTTCATTTGAATTTCGTTATAATTCAATGACTGTACTGGAAGCTATAGGGCAAAGAGCTTTATTTTCCTCAGGAATTTTCCACATTTAAGACACCAAAATTACCATAGCTGGCAGCTCCAACCGAATTTTTCAATCAAATTTCTGGTTTAAAGTAAGGTTCAGCTACTGTGTGAATTTCGTCAAAATCGAAGGACCGAATCAGAATTTATAGGGCCGATAGCAGTTATTTTTCTTAGTGGTTTTTCAAAATGGCACCACTGGCAATTACCCGCATTTCAAAATCACTTATATCAGGCTTGATCCTACTTAAGACCAATATATTCTGTAAATTTCAATTAATTTTGATTCTCGGATCGTGAGTTTCCGTGAACAGAAATTTTTGATACTAAAAATATAGGTTAGTTGGGAAAGGGTTAATAGGCGTGCCCGTAGTAAAATTTCAAAGCTTTTACTTTGACTGTGTAGACGAAGCATAAGATTTATGTATGAGTGGCTTGTTTTTCAAGAAACGACATTTTTTCCGGAGAGTCGATGTTTTGAAGGTTTTCACTTTCAGCGCCTGCCCTAGCTACAGGGTTGCCAGCATGCTTATTCTACAACTAAACACACAATGCTACAACTAAATAATATCAACATGTTCTGAAAGTTTCATAATGATTGAATAGCTTTGTCAAAAGTTATCGCAATTTAAACATTTTTAAGTTTTTCCGTTCTCTTTTTAGGCACCTAGCGCACACATGGGGTTAAAAAATTCCAAAACATTATCTGATTTACATTTAAAGCACAATCGAAATTTATTTCGTGAACTTACTTTTTGCAAAAATTATTTGTGGACGGAACAATAGGTATATTAAAAATATCACTAAAATGCATATACACCAATATATTCTGAAAGTTGCAGCTCAATCGGATGGCGCGTTCCCGAGAAATAGCCACTGAATTTTTTTGATGATATATATATATATATATATATATATATATATATATATATATATATATATATATATATATATATATATATATATATATATATATATATATATATATATATATATATATATATATATATATATATATATATATATATATATATATATATATATATATATAGAAATATGAATTTTCGGCCAAATCGATTTTAAATATTATATATGATAAAAAATTTATATTTATAAATATAATAAAAAAAAAATTTATAAACATAATAAAAAAATGTACATCGAACGTTTATGCTTAGTAGGGCAGTATGGTTGTCATCACGCTGATGGCTGTCCAGATGAGTTCCTGCTTGATAATTTTACTGGTTTTAGTCTATTATAGATTTCTTTATTTACTATGATCTGCCTGAGTTCTGTGGATATCATTTCCGTTATATTGAGCTTTTGATGATTGATTTCAAAGTTCAAAATGTGACATAAAACTCCTAAAAGCGGCCAATCAGATACTTTAGTCATCATTTAATCAATCTGTCCAGTCCAAATGAACAATAAAGCTAGAACTACACTGGTCTCACGTAACGTGAGCTCACGTGTCGTCACCATAGATATGAAAGAATATGGATACGAAATGGCTATCCGTGTACCCATACGTGAATGTGCCTTTTTTAATACACGCACAACATTGCCCTCTCACAAAAATTCCGCTCAGTGCGCCCCTTTTTACCGCACTCAGCACCGAAAAGCCCTAATTCTCCCCCTTTTTTACGAGAAATGCTACCAGAGTACGAACGCAAGCGCCGCATGTTAAAAAGAAAAGCCAATTTCCACGCGGTGAACAAAGTCTTGTCAAAATTCACACGTGTTTTTTCTGATTGTAGGGTAAAATCGGATACAAGGCGTTTGTTTTATATATTTTGTATGCACACACAAAATCATTTAATGCATGTTAATATTGCGTTTATATGTTGTATCAAGTATTTGTGTACATATAAACCTCACAGCAGTTTGATTATTCCAATTTTAACCAAATTTTTATGTAATTGTTTGCAGTTATCTGAGAACGATAATTGCATAAGCGAGTTTAAGCATTAGGAAATTATTAATTTGTGATAGAAATGCTCTTGCATTAAGCATTCATGTACATGCACTTACATTAAATGAAAGCAAGGTGAAAGAAGTTCATACAACTGTTTAATGTTTTCCCATGCTGCCATGCTCCCCTATCGCCGGTTTGGCTTGTCTCACACATTCGTATCTCATTCTCACACCAATAGACAGTAGGTCGAAAATTGGATCATTTCTCAGCTGCGATTTCTAATCCATTCTCTCTTATATCTGTGGTCGTCACGTTATGCGTGTGGAGGCATGAGTAGTGTTGTGTTACTCATACAAGATGCATGACAAATGTCCCATTCACATCTACAAAATGTCACATCACCTCAAGCTTCAAATTTGTACCACCTCATTTTTTTTGTCATATTGAGGTGAATCGATTGACTTGAGGCGCATCGATTGTAATACTCAATGGAAAATGTATGTACGCGAGACTAGTTTGATTTGAACCACCTCATTTTTTGTCATATTGAGATGCTTTGGTTAATTTCGAAGCGATTGACTTGAGACTTTTGAGGCGCATCGATTGTAATACTCAATGGAAAATGTATGTACGCGAGACTAGTTTGATTTGTACCACCTCATGTTTTGTCATATTGAGATGCTTTGATTAATTTCGAAGCGATTGACTTGAGACTTTTGAAGCGCATCGATTGTAATACTCAATGAAAAATGTATGTACGCGAGACTAGTTTGATTTGTACCACCTCATTTTTTGTCATATTGAGATGCTTTGGTTAATTTCGAAGCGATTGACTTGAGACTTTTGAGGCGCATCGATTGTAATACTCAATGGAAAATGTATGTACGCGAGACTAGTTTGATTTGAACCACCTCATTTTTTGTCATATTGAGATGCTTTGGTTAATTTCGAAGCGATTGACTTGAGACTTTTGAGGCGCATCGATTGTAATACTCAATGGAAAATGTATGTACGCGAGACTAGTTTGATTTGTACCACCTCATATTTTGTCATATTGAGATGCTTTGGTTAATTTCGAAGCGATTGACTTGAGACTTTTGAGGCGCATCGATTGTAATACTCAATGGAAAATGTATGTACGCGAGACTAGTTTGAGTTTGATTTGTACCAACTCATTTTTTGTCACATTGATGTGCTTTGCTCAACTTTTTTTTTAGTAGTACAGTATCCTGTTTTACGAGGATTAGGTTGAAGCGATTGACTTGTGGTACTTGAGGCACAGGGATTGCTTTACAAGGCGAAAATGTATGCATGCGAGTTTAGTTTTGAGTTTGATTTGCACGATACTTAAACACAAAATTTGGTGGTAATTAGCTACCATTTTTGGGAAATTGTTTAGTAGATTAGAAATAGTACTGGTCTCCTTAGCATAAACGTTTTACCTAAAAAAAAATTTCATTTTTGAGTTAACGCCGAATCCAAAAACTATACTCTATTAAATCATTCTCCAAAATATAAAAATATTATCTTCTGTGGAAGTATGCTAAAATAAATAATGAAGAATCCCCCATCTATAAAAAAATGTAACCAGTACTTAGCATAAATGTTCTATCCTACCGTAGCAGCGGCGTAATGGTATGGGGCTGTATGGCTGCCAGCGGCGCTGGAAACTTATAGATAATTGAAGGAATGCAATATGACACTTCATTTGAAGTATGACATTGTACCACCTCAAATTTGAAAATGAGTAACTCATACAAATACATATCAATATGACTGACGACCCAACACTAGGCATGAGCTCACGCTTGGAAATACACTAGTCTCATGTTAGCAGCTCACGTGTGTTGCAATTGCATATCGACGGTTTGAGGTTTAACTAAATTTCGCTGCGCACATAAAAATTCTGTTACAATTTTCTCCCACAATTTACCAGCATCAATGTATTTCGCCATTTCACAAGTATTCATGCTTATACATTTGCAACAAATCACTTACCTTATATATTTCAATCAAATCAAATACCATGCGGTACAAATATTGGCTAAACGTGCTCTCACGTGAGATCAAAAATCTGAATTTGCAGATTATCAAAAACGTGAGCTCACGTGAGCTCACATGAGCCGTGTGACGTGTCGCCAGTAGGGACACGATATCGAAAGAAAGTATCGATACTTTTACTTTAAAGTAGTATCAGAACCAAGTATTGATATAAGTCCCGTACTCATTGCGACTGTACTGATATGAGTAAGTATCAAATGATACTTACTATAGTAAGTCAGTTTAGACTTCCAACGAAGCCAGAGATTTCAATTATAACGATAGGGCCGGGAGCTGGTCTGGTGCCGTTCCGCGACTTTGTTCTTGGGATCAAGCACACAAAATTTACGTCACACATTCAGATCTAATTCGGAAGGTTATTTATTGGTGAGAAAACATGGACGGGTACCTTTGCTACCCCTTTCAATTACTCATTAATTCTTTTCTCACAGCGACGCCAAAAATATGGCAATCCATGTAAGAATTATTCTGCTCAAAGTCAGCATCCAGCAAAGGAAATAAGTCAGAGGCCGAAGCACAACGGTTTATCAAGAAAATGGAGGCTCAAAAGCGTAACTCAGCCGACGTGTGGAGCTAATCGCAACTATTCCATAAGATTTCGTTTTGTTTGCTCGCTCAAGACGGGAGCAAGCAAACAACATTCCTTCACTCGAATTAGAAACATTAAAATAATAAATCTATTAAACTAAATTAAACTAGATAAAAGTTAATTTTGAAAAGGAGATAAACGATGATAAAAAACAGTGATATGATGAGGATGCGTACAGAAGACCAGATATTGTTCGCGAGGATTGTAGCACTCTAAAGTCAAAAATGTGCCTTTTTACAAATACATGCATATCACTTTTGAAACTAATTTAATCACATTGTTATTCGTGCATTGAGAGAACATTAGGATGTGAAAGTCGATACCAATTACAGTGTTCCAATAATGTCCCCGTACAGCAGCTATTTGAACGCAAGTGATAAAAAAAAAAATTTTTGCAAGAAATTTGAAAAAGTTTTAACGCAGATTTATTCATTCAACATTTTTATTTAATTTAGAAACAAAAACTAATCCATTTCAGTTATTCATTACAAAGCTATTAACTAAAAATAAAACAAAGTCAACAATATGCCTCCAATAAAGTCTTCTTAAAAACTATAGATACATTTTTTGTTAATATTTAATTGGGTAGCCTTTATTTTTAATAACGGTTTTAAGGAAGTGTGGCATCAATTCTACAAGTATTTTTGCATAGCTTGGCTCTATTTTCGCCCATTTGTGCTAAAGAGCCTGTTTCAACTTAGGTTTTGAGCTATATGATGAGTCCTGATTCTTTTTTCCAGCATGTTTCGCATGTGCTCAACGGGATTGAGGTCAGGACTTTGCGGCGGTGTTTTAAGTAAATGTAGAATTTTGTACGCCAAGAAGATCCTAGTATTATGAGCCATGCATTTAGGATCATGATCTTGTTGAAAGTAAAAATCCTTCGATTCACCCAAATTGTCAGCACTTGGCTGCAAATTTCCCTTGAGAACAGCAATATATCCATGTTTCCTTCAATTATTTCTAAGTTTCCAACGCCGCTGGCAGCCATACAGCTCCATAGCATTACGCCGCTTTACAGTTTTCTTGACGTTTTTTGGGTTGTAAGATTCCCCTGGCTTTCTCTACACTTTAAAAGGATGTTCTTGGTGTAGAAAATTCTACATTTGCTTAAAACACCGCCGCAAAGTCCTGACCTCAATCTCATTGAGCACATGCGGACATGCTAGAAAAAAGGATCAGGACTCATCCTATTAGCTCAAAATCTAAGTTGAAACAAGCTCTTTAGCAGAAATGGGCAAAAATAGAGCCAAGCTATGCAAAAATACTTGTAGAATTGATGCCACACTTCCTTAAAACCGTTATTAAAAATAACGGCTACCCATCTAAATATTAACAAAAATGTATCTATAGTTTTTAAGGGTTTTCATAAACCGTTTCGTAAGTGTACGAAGATTTTATTGGAGGCAAATTGTCGACTTTGTTTTATTTTAGGTAATAACTTTGTAATGAATAACTGAAATGGATTAGTTTTTGTTTCTAAATTAAATAAAAATGTTTAATGAATAAATTTAAATTTCTTGCAACAATTTATTGATTTTTATCACTTGAGTTTCAAATAGCTACTGTACGAAGACATTATTCGTAGCTCAGTTTAGAAAGATGGGTCGATTTCCATGTAAAAAATGTTTCAGTCACATGTCGATACGATACCACCATCAAAGTATTGATATGAGTAAAATATCGAACAGTTTCGATTCCAGTAAAATTTTACTTGGTATCAAACGAAAGTATCGATACCGTACTAATATCAGTAATTTCATCGTGTCCCTAGTCGCCAGTGTAGTTCTAACCATACAAAATGGTACTGCAGATCTATCACACGTGTGGTCAGCTGATGTGACCACACGTGAGCTCACGTTACGTGAGACCAGTGTAGTTCTAGCTTAAACATTTAATGGAGCTGCATGCTAGCAAAGTTCATGTCAGATTCAATTTTTTTTTTTCAATTTTCTTGATATTGGATGTCTTTTACTGAAATTAAGATAAATTCATCTAATTTATAAAAGCTCAGCTTGAATGGAATAATAAATTGTAAAGCCTAGTTTGCAGTGAAATACTGATAAAGCTTATCCAGGAAAAGTAAATCAGATCTCGAAGCGTCAAATGAGCTAAATTTACTAAAAAAAAACTTTCCTAGCTATTATAGCTTTCACGGCGGAAAGCTTTGAATTTATTTTGGTAGAGGAGATGCTGGTGACTGGTAATTTAACTTGAATCTGCTCACATTTTTCGGAAGTTCATCGATTTGTCGGAAATTTAACTTGAGTGAATTTAACAATTAATGAAAAGTTACATTCGGGAAATAGTTCATAATGCTGAGCTAGCACGTGCCAATTTCTGGTACCTACCTTTATATTAAAAAGATATAGTATGCAAAAAAACAAATATGCAGAATGAAAAATGATAATTTACATATAGCTTAGATTTAACGAATCGTTGCAATTTTGACTCTATTTTTCGAAGAAAATTGGTATCACGCCGCAGCCATACATGGCCGAAACCATTTTAAAAATATTGTCGACATTTTCGCGAGAAGTCTCAGTCC
This sequence comes from Nemotelus nigrinus, assembly GCA_947369275.1. Classification (NCBI taxonomy): domain Eukaryota; kingdom Metazoa; phylum Arthropoda; class Insecta; order Diptera; family Stratiomyidae; genus Nemotelus; species Nemotelus nigrinus. The sequence continues at coordinate 78,631,855 of OX376375.1, forward strand.
ATCCCGGCCACACAAGTCCGGAAAACTCATTAATGGTTAGCCCAGATTGCAGGCCTAATTAGAGCCGCCGCTTCTGAAGCTGCGTTGGCTGTTAATTCTAACATGTTACGCTATTGTCAGCTGTTGTCGATCAGCCAGACTAGTTTCGCTAGAATGCAGGACCACAGCATTATTTGATACAATATGTTTCAGTGAATACTGTCACATACTTGCTTAAATTCACGAAAATCTGGTGAATTTAAACTTCCGAAACTCTCAGCACTTATTGAATTGTGGAAAGCTGACCTATAATTGTCGATCGTCCAGACCTAGAACCTCATTGGTATTCGCTTACAATGCTAGAGCGTTAATTTTAAATTTTATTTCTAATATTTTCGATAACTTTTTTGTGGGATAGTATCCTCTGTAATGTTAAAAGAGCAGTTTGTTTCTTACTTGTGGATAGGGCACATGATGGATTGGCAGCGCTTCTGCGGTATTCGTTCTTGATGTTGGCTCTTAAAGTGCAGCGTCCACCACATTTGATTAGCTCAATCGTAACCATACCAATTTCCAGCGCTTTATTGTTGTTCTTGCTTCTTAGCCGATTTCGCCTGTACAGTCTGTTATTTTCGCCTTCTTATTTTGCCACTGTTTGGGTAGTTTGTCTTTTTTTTATTGCTCGCTAAATTTTCGTCAATTGTCTTAATTTTTGTCAGAATATTTACATTTATTGGATTTTCTTAGGTTCGCTACTCGTCGAAGGTATTCGTATTTTTCTCTTTTCAACTGGTATTTCGTTCAATGAACTGCATGTATGCCTGAGCTTTCTTTTCTAGCACATTCAGGTATTTGTCAATAAGAAAAAAGTCATGGCTTACTCCCAAATATCTTTTGACGGAAAATTAATCATTATCTCAACAACAAGATAAATTATACCAAGCTAATGAAAATCGTTTTTGCACCAAGCTAAAAACATAAGCAATCGGTACAATTGTTGTAAGTATTGGTTTAGAAAATGGTTCATTTATTGTTTTATTGGGAAAGCACATGTAAATAATGCTTCATCACAAACTAGATAACTGACTGCAATTGATGTTTTCTTTACCCAAACATATAATACTTATAAAAAATTACTTCCCAGAACGTCACAAGGACCAAATATATCGAATACTGTTGCGAAGGCTATGCGGAAATAACCATAGCCAACGAAACCATATGCAAACCAATTTGTAGAGGAGGCTGCGGTCGAGGTATCTGTTATACACCAAATGAATGCCATTGTGATCCAGGGTACATTGGCCGACATTGTACTCATCGTAAGTATGGGCTTATTTTGGATGTATTTCAAGATAGATACTATAGTTCTCAGGCTGTCAGCTTGGTAGATGGGGTGAAGGATGTCGATTTGTATGCAAATGCCGGAATGGGGCGCTCTGTGACAATCGAACTGGAAAATGTCAATGTAAAGATGGATGGATTGGTTCGAAGTTAGTATTGCCCTTCTTTTGGCCTTTCAGCGAAATACGATTTTGAACATAAATTATAATCATGTTTACAGTTGTGAGCTATCTTGTCCAGAAGGTTTCCATGGCTGGATGTGCAACAGTCATTGCGAATGTAGCTCAAAGAGATGCGATCCTGTAACAGGAGAATGTATTCCAGAAGATGGCGAAGCCATAGATGAAACATTTGTGATTTCACAAAACAGTCCGATGGAGATATCGATTGCATCGAATTCAACTTCAAGTGACTCTTCACTAATAATTGAGTCTTTGAACTCCTCAATAGCTAACTTAACAGAAAATATCGATAAGCTAACAAAGAACTTAAATCTATCAAACTCTTTCGATTCTATCACGGCCATTGTTCCAAACACTATGATAGAGATAACAACTAAAAAAACGCTGCAAGAAGTGATGGTTTTTAAGCCTAACGACGTTGCATCTCCATTATCCAATTACGAAATGCAAACCAGTTTCGAAAAAATTAGTCAAGTTGTCCAAAAAACAGGAAGCTCCGATGTTATACATGTAACTGGCGACTTACAACATAATTACTTACTAGGATTTTCCTCGTCAAATGGCACCGCGAAAGCAACCAATGCAAATACCAATTCGGCAAGAAATAAGCATTTCATCGACAACAACGGGACGAGCAATGGTGTGAACGCAGTTCTTGTGGTGATCGCTATTTTTTCGATTGCTTTATTGGCTTGTGGTATTGGATTTTTACTGCTCTATAGACGTCATTTGCAAAAGAATAATGAACTCAAAAGCAACGATGAAAATACGAAGAAGAGTCTTGAAATCAATGCAAAAACGCTACCTAAACCACTGCCAGATTTACCTGCGTTCACTCAGAACATCGCGCGACAAAGTTATGGTAAGTGAGGTTCCAAACTGAATACAAACGAGTATAGTGATTCCATGAATTAATATTATTTTGATTTTTTTTTTAAATATTCACAGTACCCGAATTCTATGATCGTCCATCGAATAATACTGCAGTCAACAATAGTCCTGCAGAGTCCAAGTACAGTGGGTATATTTCAAATCATATTGTTCGTCCTTTCTCGAAACCATTTGCACAGAAAGGTAGTGTCGAGCATCTGTACGATGAGATTAAGTATAATTCGAAATCCGAGTCTTCGAGAGTCTGATCAAGTCATCTAAATATTTTCAATGTATCTTAATTTATTTTGTATAAGCCGATAATCTCACCGTTCGAAACTATATGGGAAACTATGAAACTATATGAAGCAAACTTATTTTTCATGAATAAAATTAAAGTACTTTACTAAAATTTATAAAAATCAAACTATATAATTTTAATTCAAGTATCAAATTTAGATGTTGGCAAAATATTTCTCATCAAAATAGCTCAAGCAACGTACGGAATAAATAGCTATGTTCATATTTTTGTTACAACTATATTACAAGTAAAAATAAACACATTTTTTGGCATTACTCAGTCACCTAAAGCTAGCAGTTAGCCACATATGATCGTATATAGCACCCCCGTGTGGACAGCCGTTTGGCCTATCCGTTCTCAAATAGCAGTCGGCCCCAACGTCTGACACCTACAACCTCTGGGTCAGCATGGTGTTTATCCATTTGACAAGAACATCTTCCGTGCTATTATTGTTCGCAGCTTTATATAAAGGCTCAAAGAACGCACAGTCAAAGGCCTTCCTAGTGATAATACATTTTTTTTTGTTTTAATTTATTTTATTGTTATTATATTTTTATTTTACAAAGGATAAACAATACAAGAAAATACTTGAAATAAATATGTGTAAACAAAAACTTAAATAAATTAAATAATTAACAAATTAATCAATAAAAATTGATAAATAACAAACAAATAAAACATTGACATATAGCTTAAGATAAGGGGCTATGGATGGCTTGGAAAAGGGAGGATTTGAAGGAGAATTTGGAGATCGTTGCGGAATACAGAAAACTTATACTATTATAATAATAGAAATTTTATTCATTACATTGTACATAGATAACTTAACTAAAGGGGTATTTAACTTAAAAGAACTTATACTTAGCGGCTATCTTATTTTGGCCTGCTGGCTCTTATTGGGTTTTTATTTTTATTGTTTTTTATCATTCATTAATTTTCCGATTTACACTTATTAACTATTACCCAGGTAGTACAATGACGTCGAATGTGCAGCAAGCCGAAATTATTTTTCTTTTGGATGCAAGTGTCAATAAGTTTAGATGGCCCAGTCGAAACTCATAAGGAGGAAGGGTATTAAAATCGGAAGGATTGTATAGTTCTCTCAATGTGAAAAGCAAGAACTGTTTTTGTATGGACTCGAGTCTGTTACTGTGGGTTTCAAAAGCCGGATTCCAGCAGATAGAGGCATATTCAAGAATGGGGCGTACAAGTGAGATGCATAAGGATCTTGCGACCCACAGGCTACGAAATTCCTTGGAACGTCTTTTGATGAATCCTAGCTGTTTGTTTGCACGGGAAATTATTTTATCATAGTGCAAGGTGAAGCGGAGTCGCTCATCCAAGATAACACCAAGGTCAACAACGTTTTCAACTCGGCCTAACAAATTATTGCCAAGGAAGTATGTGTTATGTGAGACCGTACATTTTTGGGAAAAACTAATAACCGGGCACTTAGCAATGTTGAGAGAGAGTATATTTTCATTGCACCAATGATCAAGTGAATTGAGTTTAGATTGGAGAAAGAGTTCACTGGATTTAGATAGTGATACACTTTGACATCGTCGGCGTAAAGTAGATGAAGTATATTTGCTATGACGTCAGATAAGTCAGAAATAAATATATTAAAAAGGAGTGGGCCAAGATGGCAACCTTGTGCTACACCGGAGGTAACAGATATATTTTTCGATAAAACTCCTTGAAATTTTACCAATTGCGCTCGATTGCGAAGGTAAGAAGTCAGCCAGCTTTGCAAAGATCCGGCAAATCCGAATTTCAAAAGCTTTGAAATTAAGATTGGGTGGTCAACTCTGTCAAAAGCTTTACTGAAGTCTGTTTATACAGCGTCTATCACCATTTTTGAAGATGGGTGTGACATACGAAAGTTTCCAACAGGATGGAAAAACTCCAGACGAAAGTGATCTGTTGAAAAAAATATGCAAGGAAGTTACAAGCTGCTCTACACACTTTCGCAAGAAAGTTGGAGGAATTAGATCGGGTCCAGGGCCTTTGTTGCAGTCGAGTTCCGAAATAGCTTTATGTATTTCATCACGTGAAATTTCTAAGTGGCTGACCAAAGCTGTTGGAGTGGAATGAGAGTAAGAAATGTGTGAGTTTGGTGGGTCTGATGCATTAAAAACAGTCTGAAAACTATCTGCAAATAAATCAAAAATCTCATTGGGAGAGGAAGAAGTGATATTGTCAAAGAACATCGACGATGGATAACCAGTAGTTTTTCGCTTCACATTTACAAAATCATAAAATTTTTCGGGTCGCGGATTATTTTTTCGCCGGTAGTCTTAATGTAGTTGTCATAAGCCTCGTGAGACTTTGTTAAAAACTGCTTGGCAATTACATTATACTCTTCCTGAATAGCCGAACTAACATCAATATTGTTTTTAATCCGGTTATAAAGTTTGTTCCTACGATTCCGTTAATGCCTAAGGACCCTATCAGGCCATGGCTCAGAAAGTTTATTCTTTTTCTTTATCTTTGGTACATATAACTCAACGGCGTCAAATATTTTGTTGTAAAAAGTAGAAATGGCTTCCTCAAGGTCTAACGTTGATAGAATATTCGTCCAATCTATAGAGTCAAGAAAATGGTGAATGTTTTCATAATTAGCATTACGAAAGTCATATACAATTGAATTATTGTACGTTCTTAAGTAAGAAGATTCAGGAGTGGCAAGTTCAACTGAGAGTGCTGTATGGTGCGAACTATTACAAAAAAGATGTTCTATGTCATTAGTTGTACTTACCACTACTTCGTCATAAGCGTTAGTGAACACAAGATCTAACCAGTTACCGTTTTGGTTGGGAGCTGGACAAACTTGCTGCAAATCATTGCCATAGAAGGTACTCATAAGGTTAAAGTCGTTGCGAGCTGAAAAGTTTACAGGGAGCAGGTAAATGTCATTTTCATCGGGAATTAAACATAGATTGGGGCGAGTGAAATCTCCCAGGAATATAACTTTGTCTTTTTCGTTTAAGGATGATACGAAGAAAGATACAGATTCGCATAAATGGTCTTATACCGATTCGCCGGATCTGGGTGGAATATAAACTACACCAATGTAAATCGATGCATTATTCAAAGAGATTTGAACAATTAAGTGCTGGAACATTACGTTTGGTGTGGTATCCGTGCGTTTGCTTGGAAATTTGTTGCTCACAGCAATTAAGACACCACCTCCTCGCGTTTGGCCTGTTATTGTTTGATATTGAAGTTCCCGTTGCCGCAGTGGATGCCAGATTTGCAGTCCCTTTGCTATGGTTTCTCAATGGGCATATATTGACCGCGGTGTTACGAGCTTTTAGAGAAGAGGAAGAGGAAATATTAGAATCAGGCGATTTCAGCATTTTGGTACGGTTAGAAGTAACATTGGACGGGTCGCTAAAGAGGTGGCCACGTAAAGTTGTCAGTATCTTTGATAAAAGGAGTTTTAGGAGTAGATAGAAGGTAAGGTTTGTGCTTGAAAGGAATATCGCAGGTAAGGACATTTGGATATATATATTTTTCCTTTACAATATTCTCTTTTGCCTTACTGCTAATTTTGTTGATGACTTTCTTCCAAGGGCTGAACGTGATCCCCAGCATACTTACCATTAAAAATCATACCTTACTAAAGAATAAAGGATCGAATTGCATGGTTTTCCTCGCATGTTGCTCATCATTTATGGGTATTGACTTAAGCGCTTTAGTTTGTATGTGTCTTTCAACAAGCGATTCCAAGCATTTCAACATATGTGATGTCAGACTGATTGGCCAAAACTTACTTGGATCTGAAGAGGCTTTCGTACAAAGGTAACCAACCTGTCGGCAAGATGGCGAAGCATATCCCATGACTTTTTCCTGAAAGATTTTCTGTAGGTCTCCCTGCAGATGAAAGATTCAATCCCTTTGCAAAGCCAGGTGGATGGCATCTAGGCTCCGCAACTTTAAATTCGCAAAGAGCTTGACTGCATCACTGACCTTTTCACAGATGAGTATAGATCTAGCTATGTACCAGCAATTTATAGCAATTTAATAAGAGGAGGAGGGCAGGATAGCTCAACTAGACTGAAGTCAAATCGAAGCCCAGCCTACAGATTTGTGGGGCAAAACATAAATAAAAGATGTTGCCCTAGAAGAAGGGTCCCTCATTCGCATTACCGGAGCACCTGTTAACCCAGTCCCAACGAATGCTGATTGGACGCTTTACTAGCTCCACGTGGCTGGTTTGGTCATAGAATATGGGGCACCTTTGCTCTAGGAGAAAGGGACACAACGTATAATTCATCCATACATGACTGTGTATTCAAAAAATTGCGCTTTCAAAAGTCTCTCAGCTTAGCAAATTTCAACAAAATCAGTGAAAATCCTTAAAATCTTAGTGCTCAGCCAGAGGAGGCTGACCAGTGGCTAAGGCTGAAAACTAATACTGAGCCTACCTATAATTATTCGGATTTATGTTTTAAAATTTGCATTTTTTTGTTTCGGTCGGTACACTCAAAAAAATTTTGGTTGAATTTTACCCTTAGAATAGTAGGAAACTGGTTTTCTACTATTAAAGATGTAAATTTACAAACGTGCGTACAAAGAATATTTTAGGTTTTAAATGTGCAATTTTTTTTACGAGCAAATCGTGTAATTTTACCCTAAAAAGATGTAAATTTAGGACGGAAACGCATGAAATTTATGTATCAAAAGCTATTTTTTACGTCTTTTAAGGTAATAAGCGCAATTGATTCGCGAATGTCCATAAAAATGTTTAAAAAAAAAACATTAGTAAAAGATGCGTTTTTTGCACTCTTGAACAGGGTAAGTTTAGGTAGCTTACCCTGCCCAAGAGTGCGAAAAACGCACCTAAAGAATGTTTTGTCAAACAAATGACATCAGAAGGTATCTATTGCAAACAATTTTAGGAAGCTTGCACTACTGAAGCAGGAATTTCAGCTTACCTCTAGATATGTTTCATTTTCAATAAAATTGAAAAAATTTAATGATCTAAAAGTCAGCCACTCAAGACAGGTAACTGCCATAAAATAAAATACTACCCCAAAATTAAATATCATTACCAAAAGCTTATAAAAAGGTAACTTTAAATTTTTAAATGTTTCACACTTTTTGCAATTCCTTTAAGTTGATAATTTATTTTAATTTGATATATACACTATATACATATTATACACATTAACTTCTAGCACTTATTGCTAGACTTCTAATCAACTTATAGCTACACTTCTAATTAACTTATGGCTACACTTATTAAACGAAAAGACTGACACTTTGTTGCTATTCAAAGTAAAGATCACAAAACATCAGACTCGTTCAGTTTAGCCAAATCACCGTCTTTCGTCACAATGTTACATCAATAATAAGTCAAATTCAAGCAAATGATACAATTTTACAGCTTTAGTGTAAATGGGAGCAGCGAAGTAGTAAATTCACACTCTTTTTGCTAAGGTTTACAAAATAATATTTATTATTCAGCTGATATGACATGACGTAAAAGCAAAAAATACACATCCAATGTGTAAAAAAAATGTGATTCGTCATTTTAAACAGAAAAATGAATATATTTACTTTTATCAAAGAATTAATTTTAGACCCACTTTTTAGAGTGTAGTATTTATTTATTTTAACCCCATTTTTAAATATAAAACTGTTCCGAATTTCCAATATAAGTAAGTACTGGTCCTTGCAGACTAGCCCCACTTACATTGATTCCCACGAGCCACCACTGGTTTTAGGAGTAGATAGAAGGTAAGGTTTGAGCTTGAAAGGAATATCGCAGGTAAGGACATTTGTATATATATATTTTTTCTTGACAATATTCTCTTTTGCCTTACTGCTAATTTTGTTGATGACTTTCTTCCAAGGGCTGAACGTGATCCCCAGCATACTTACCATTAAAAATCATACCTTACTAAAGAATAAAGGATCGAATTGCATGGTTTTCCTCGCATGTTGCTCATTATTTATGGGTATTGACTTAAGCGCTTTAGTTCGTATGTGTCTTTCAACAGGCTATTCCAAGCATTTCAACATATGTGATGTCAGACTGATTGGCCAAAACTTATTTGGATCTGAAGAGGCTTTCGTACAAAGGTTACCTTAACCTGTCGGCAAGATGGCGATGCATATCCCATGACTTTTTCCTGCAAGATTTTCTGTAGGTCTCCCTGCAGGTGATAGATTCATTCCCTTTGCAAAGCCAGGTGGATGGCATCTAGGCTCCGCAACTTTAAATTCGCAAAGAGCTTGACTGCATCACTGACCTTTTCACAGGTGAGTATAGATCTAGCTATGTACCAGCAATTTATAGCAATTTAATAAGAGGAGGAGGGCAGGATAGCTCAACTAGACTGAAGTCAAATCGAAGCCCAGCCTACAGATTTGATGGGGCAAAACATAAATAAAAGATGTTGCCCTAGAAGAAGGGTCCCTCATTCGCATTGCCGGAGCACCTGTTAACCCAGCCACAACCAATGCTGATTGGACGCTTTACTAGCTCCACGTGGTTTGTTTGGTCATAGAAAATGGGGCACCTTTGCTATAGGTGAGAGGGACGCAACGTATAATTCATCCGTACATGACTGTGTATTCAAGAAATTGCGCTTCCAAAAGTCTCTCAGCGTAGCAAATTTCGACAAAATCAGTGAAAATCCTTAAAATCTTAGTGCTCAGCCAGAGGAGGCCGACCAGTGGCTAAGGCTGAAACCTAATACTGAGCCTACCTATAATTATTCGAAGTTATGTTTTAAAATTTATGTGCCCGTAATCATCCACCAAACACGTGATCTGAAAGTGCCCTGAAATACACTAACTGCATCCAAAAGAGACATAGTCACACTAATCACCGGACCGATAGCCGCCAATTGGCGATAGCGAAGTTTGGGCACAGCTTGGCGAGGTAGCACAAAATCTTAGATGACGGGTGCTGTTATTAAAGAATGGATGCACACTTGATATTGAAATGCAAACACACAACCAAAACATCACCACCTTTTTTGATAAAACTAAATGTGATAGCATTGATAATCTGGAAGACATCAAGGAGCAATTTTTTCCACCTATTTGGACTTTTTATTTACAGCCCTTAGATCAGAGGATTATACCAAAAATAAAACTAAAATACTGCACTTGTGTGATCAACCACATAGTGTGATCTCTGGAAAATACTGAGCGTCCTTCAGACTCAATAAAATTAGTTTCTACATTTGAAGCTCTCTGGTAATTACGATCTGCTTGGAATGAAGTGTCTCCACTTAGAATTACAAAAATGTTTTTTGAAATGTGGGTTGCCTCGAAATCTGAGGGTCGTAAGTGGAATCGTGATGAGAGTACAAATTCAAAGTGATGAAAATTCAAATATTCCAGCAGACATTCAAAATTTGGCAGGGTACGATCAATTTACGACCACAAACGAATCTCTCCCAGAAGATTGAGTAGATGTCTTTTTTAAAGGATGATGATGACTTTTTTAATTTTAAACTGAAGAAACCATAACAGCTTTTGTTAATTCCGATTGTGAATTCAAATCGCAGTCATTCGAAATTCAAAGTATAAAAATGTACAAATAAAATTATTTGACGTATATCTCCTTTTGAAAGTATTTAAACGTCTAAACATAATGTTAACAGCTGATCGTCTGATCGAAAAAATAATTTATTTCAAAACTTGCGTTCATAGTTTTGAATGTATGAAATCGGATAAAATATTTACATCTTAAATAAAATATTCAGCCGTTCTAGCCATGAAGACTGTTTTTTATACTAATTGAATTTTTGTACCACCCAAATTTGCAAGTCATTTTTGCAAGCTTTTATTTTGTGTGTGAACATTTTAGAAGTCCTTGAAAAAAGAACTGTTTTACTACATTTAATTTACACTTCACTTTAAATATGTTGTGAATAAAATGTTATCAGTCAACTATCGTAAATTTTTACTGTTTTAAAAGAACTTCTGCGCTACAATTAGAGCATTTATGTTACTTCGTACGAATTTTACGGATTTAAATATTATAGTTTAATCAGCTTAAATGATTTCATTTAGTTGTAATCTGGTGTGGCGGTTTTTGGGCTAGAAATAAGAAACCTTGGCTATTTTGGGCTATGAAAATTTGAAATTGGGCTATATTTTCACGAAAATATCTGGTCACACTGGTTACGAATGCCAAGAATACAGAATATAGTCTCAATAGTCTCTCAGCTCAACAAATCTCAACAAGTACTCAGGCAGTGGAGGCTAACCTTTGGGTTGAGTGTCTAGGGTTGAGAGCCGGTAGTCAGTGTTCTTGTTATTAGTCGGATTTTTTTTTCGAAATACTTTCTGCTTGCTTATAATGGTAAATAAATATATACTTGATATAACAACTTGTCAATCCATACCTGAATCTAGGCAAACCTCGAATTTCAATTGGATGCCCTCACCACTAACAAAAAAATGCTCAAAACGAGGCATGTCGATCTGCAGGCTCCAAAGTATTATTTTTAAACAAGAAAATGTTTACATAGGACAATACGCGAATAAGCGACAATGCTACATAATATGAAATAAAATACGAGATCATATTATATTGCATTGCACTACTTATTATACAGCATTTAATGAGAGAAAAATTACCCTACCTCTGCATATTCACTATAAAACACTTTTTTGAGTGCTCGTTCATCCAAACTAATCAAATAGTTTGATATTAATACTTATCCAATTAAACAAACAGGATAATAATCCACATTGCATTTTTATTTCATTTTTCAACCACAATCATTTTAACAATAACTCATTTTCATTTTTTCACATATGTACAGTTTTTGTTTTGAAAACCGGTATGCTCCCAGGTATGTTCACAGCCTATCAACAAAAAGTTTGTTTTTATTCGGAGAACGTTCAAAATTTCTCAGCGGGTATTAAGCACATCCACCAAAGATTCCGCCCCATTGTAATGCATTGTAGTCTCTACTTACTGTCCATAGATAACATCATTCGAAACATTCGCCTTAAGCTGACCGACACTGTTCAAAGTGAATAATGATCTTTTAATTTGTGTGCCAAATTATCGTCGTAAGCAGCCAAGAATGCTCTTTTGTCAATCTGAGACGGTTCTAAGGAACCAATGCGAAACGCAAAAATTCATTCACATCTAAAACGATGAAAACAGACTTTTTTCCCAATCAAGGAGCATCGATACAATTACCAGATCGGTAAAACTGCCGGCCTGACGACCTCGAATTTTGCAAGTCATTTTCTGCGGCTGAACTTTTTTTGCAACATATTTACGATACAAATGTACTTGTTTGTATCACCTGTGTAAAGATTGGAATATATTCTTCACCCGGAATTTTGTAAAACGTTAGTACTAGTTAGAACTTTGCCAAGATCGTAAAGAGTTTATACAAACGATGAATCTTGTGAGGCGCTTTTGTTGTGGTTTCTTGTTGTCGGTTTTGAGTTTCGGTTTCGTTGGTGAAGTGGTGCAAGGTCAAGAGCTCCCAGAACACTTTGCTGTCGGACCACTGCCTGAAGGTGTAGAGCTTCCTCTGCCGCGATTTGATGGATTTCATGCAGGGATTGGAAAGTGCCTGGAAGAAGTCCCGTAAGTATACCGTGATATCCTTATTTAACTATTTATTCAAAAATAATGACACTAAAGGTTCTGCTTGGAGTCAGGAATATATACAAGTTTCCATTGCTTACAGTTCTTTTCCTATGTTCTTTCTAGAACTAGCACCTTGTTCAAGAATGCGAAAACCATTCCAGCAGGAAATGGATCAAATCCGTATCTAAGTATCGTGGAGCACTGCTGTGAAGGCTACAAACGTTACAAATATGACGCAAAACTCTGTGTACCCAAGTGCACCACCAAATGTCGAAATGGATTCTGCGTAGCTCCAAATGTATGTGTTTGTTTCATCGACCATGTACGCAGTATGGATGATGAGTGTGTCACAACCTGCCCCATCGGGTGTCTCAATGGACAGTGTCATATGAACGGGACTTGTACTTGCAATCCTGGTTATACTCTCGAACCTAATCGGCAATATTGCGTACCAGTATGCTCTAAAAGTTGCGGAGTTAATGCGAACTGTACCGCACCTGAACAATGCAGTTGTTTGCGGGGTTACCGTTTGAATGGCATGGCGGAATGTGAACCCATTTGCGCACCGAGTTGTGGTAATGGTATTTGCGTTGGACCTAATCAATGTCATTGTCACCCAGGATACATGCTGATAGACAGATCATGCCAAGCAAACTGTACAAGGTAAGTGGAATGAATAATGACATACATAAATGTTTGTTGCATTCATATATAAAAAATCTTTACCGAAAGCGCCCGAAAAATAACTCAAAACTGAACTGCCCTATAAATTTTCTCCAAAAATACACCTGTAGTTTCGTAGATAATATATTGCAAATATTCATCTCTATTTCGTCGTTCATTGACTCAAGAAAAAAACTTTAAGTTCTCTGAACGCCGAATTTGCGAAAATCACCATAACTATTGTTAAATTGCTAATCACAATAAGGATAAATTCAGTGCTACAAATAAAGCTCAGCTGGATAACTACGGCACCACTTTCAATTAAAGAGCTTTCATTGATTTATCGTCGTCACCTACATACCCACCTACCTGTCTTTACCTGATAAATACAAAATTCTGTCTTGAATCGAAATTTTCAATTAATGCTCAGTATACTTAGATTGGGTGAACACAAAACGAGTTTTTAATTTGTTTGAGCTTTTAGATCTTGCAAAAAAGAATATAAGGTGTTCTCATTGCTTCCTTCAAGTGCCAATCTGAGCTTTTTGAGAAGTTCTTTGAACTTTTATTTTTCTTTCGGAAGACCCGCGCAACTGCCATTCTCTACAAGTGCATCTGGTTCTGGAATAGATAATCCAGCCTGTTATTATGATCGGTTTAGAAGACTTCTCACTGAAAAGCTCAAATTAAGAATTGATATCTTATTAATGGTATGATGATATGCATTTCGATAGTGATGAGTGAAACAGTTAAGCGCCAAATTGTTGATAAACTGATGGTTTCTTGGGTTAGCGAAGTGCAGTGCAATTTCATGTGTGATAAAAAAAACCAAGCGCATAGAAAGGGCTAGAAACACTGATTTTCGAAGAAAAGCAGAGAATAGTAGAGATTTATTGTGCGTATTCGGACACAAGTGCTTCTTATTATAACTAACCTGTTTGATGGCTATGTACCACTTTGATCCGAAGATTATAGGGTTGTCATTGGATGAACCTGAAGCTACAGTGGCTCACAGCTTATTTGATACAGTGGCTATTTAAAAATGCAAATCACTGTAACTTTGAAATTAAGAACCCTATCCAAAAAAACTTAAACGTATTTGACTAGATGCATGTTCAGCAAATACAATGCAAACAAAAAAGGTTCCAGCAATAGTCTTCGGCGTCCGGTAAAAGAGAAATACCACTGGCGCAGAAAAATTGCAGCTCACAGCTTATTTGATACAGACACTTCAATGCGAATAAACTTCTATTTGTCGCACCGTTAATCTGTCTTGTTTTTGTTTCTTGAATTTTTGATTGTGTTAGACATTGGCTTAGGTAATTTTTAGCAAGATCTTGTAAGCTGAAGTGCCAAAATGAGCCAAAATTGTAAAATGGGTCATGGCACCACAATTGAACAGCGCGAGTTGGTATTAAACCACTTTGAAAAAGGACAAAGTGTTCGAAAAATTGCTGAAAGTGTGAGTTTGAGTGTTTCTACAGTGCAGCACATAATTGAGCGCTTCCTACACGTAAATCGGGTAGAAAATAAGAGGAGAAATGCGCCAAACAATATTTTCACCGTATCCGACGAACTATACATTGTAAGGAAAATGAAAGCAAACACAAAAATTTCCGCTCCAAAATTGGTTACTGAGGTTCATCGTGAATTAAGGAAGTCATGTAGTGCTGAATCCGTCCGACGAGTGCTTCGCGACCATGATTTCAGGGTCCGAGTAGCTCGTAGGAAGCCTTTCATTTCCAAAAAAAATACAACAAGCCGATTTGCCTTTACCAAAGAGCATGTGGGAAAGCCATCCGCGTTCTGGAATACGGTTATTTTTGCGGACGAGTCCAAGTTTAACATTTATGGCTACAACGGAATGTTATATGTCTGGCGCAAGGCAAACACTGAGCTAAACAAGGAGAACCTCAAAGCTACTGTGAAGTATGGTGGTGGTAATGTGATAGTTTGGGCCTGCATGTCCACAGCCGGAGTCAGAAATTTAAAGTTTATTGAGGAAACAATGAACCGAACAAAGTACCTTTATGTACCCAAAAACAATTTGCTGCAAAGCACTGAAAAACTGGGTGTTAGCGACCAATTTCGGTTGTACCAAGACAACGATCCAAACCACAAGTCGGGAATTGTGCAGTCCTGGCCAATTTGGGATTGCCCTCATTTGATGTCTCCGCCGGCAAAGTCACCAAATATGAACGTCATTGAGAATCTGTGGACTTTGTTGGATAACAACATTAGAAAACACAAGATTTCTAATAAACAAGACCTGATGAAAGCACTGCTAGAGGTATGGCAAAAAATTACTCCTGACATCGCAAAAAAACTCGTTGATTCAATGCCGAATAGGCTCCAGGCTCTGCTTAAGTCTAAGAGCTATCATACAAAGTATTAAAACCAACTGGAAACCTCATAATTTACAACAATTTTAATGTTTAATCAAACTGTATCAAATAAGCTGTGACATGAAATTTGTTATTACTTTTAGTTTTTTTGTTTTTTAAGATGTAAAACAGCAACTTTGTAACAAATATAAACTAGTTTAATAAACAACTAAACTTGTTTAATAAACAACAAACAATTGCCTTCAAAATGGTGTTCAAATTTTTTTGATATTGTTATTATGTTTCGAGTTATTGCAACTTAATTTTTTAAAGAAGCACTGTATCAAATAAGCTGTGAGCCACTGTATATAAAAAAGTGAAACACTTAATACTTAAAGAGTTGATCCAAAAATAGTGATAATTGGTTGTTTCCAGTTTGCATAAACTTAAAAAAAATTACTAATTCTTATACCCACTAGGTAAGCATAAAAAAACATATAAATAAGCCACGATTCCAGGATGCAGGGTTCCCAGGTTGGGGTATTTTTACCCCAAAGTGGGGTGTTTTTTACTGTTCGGGGGTAAAAATGGGGGAGTTAGATTATGCCATAAAATGTGGGGGATTTTGAGGGTTTTCCATTGCAATAGATATGACATGACGCGGCGCAGCGCAAGCTTTAATGTAGCCGAGAACTTGATGTTTTCAACTACTACAAATTGAGGTTCTCCTTAAATTTTGCGAAATTAACTGATCTCTTTATAGATTCAGGGAAGGTGTTATAGTAAGGCCTGCTGGCTATCAGTATGTTCTTGCTTTGTCAATTGCAAGATTATTTACCGATTTTTTACTGCATTCACTATTTCGCCTTTTTATATGCCTTTTACGGCATATGCTCATTTCAACTGCTTATCAAGGACCCTGTATATTAGTTTTCCTCGCTCAAGCTTTATTATTTGGTGAATATCTAATAGCCCTGATTCGCTGTAAACAGTCGAAATTGGGATCAGATTTGGCATTCCAAGTATTGTTTTGATTTTGTAATTAATTTTGCAATTAAGTCAATATTTCGCTTAGTTGTTTGGTTCCATAGACCCGGAGGATATATTTGATGGAAGAAAAGCATTAAAACTATTAAGTTTCATGCTCGGTGATATAAATCGATACCTTATCCCGTTTGAAAAATTCAGCACGTTCGAAATTTTTGAATTCTCGTTCTAGTGAAGATTATGCTATCTGCTCCCGTTTACGTTCCTCTGTCAAGAACGAAACTAGATTAGCACTACTCAGATATTCCTCGTCTGTTGAAACTTCTTTGAACTCGAATAGCCCTACCCCATTGATACCAACCACTATCCCATCGATTCCTGCTACTGACTGCTTTTCCTTTGATTTTCCTGCTTGTCTCTCCTCAGTCGTAACTAACCCCATAGAGGTGGAATTGCTTTTGTCCTCACTTGACTCTAACTATTCCGCGGGCCCGGATGGTATTCCCAATTTTTTCGTAAAAAATCTTTCGTCTTCCTTTGTGTCCCTTTAGCCATCTTATTTAATGTCAGTCTCTGTGCTGGTAAATTTCCGTCCTCTTGGAAGCTCTCTAACATTCTTCCGATTTTCAAATCGGGTGATAGGAACCTTGTTTCTAACTATCGCCCTATCTCCATTCTTCCTTGCCTTTCCAAAATTTTGGAACGCTTCGTTTTCAATCGTATCTATGATACCCTCTACTGTGTCTTTGCAGCGCAACAACATGGCTTTGTAAAAGGCCGGAGTACCTCTACGAACCTTGTTGAGTTTGCTCATGTAATCGCTTCTGCGATTGACAGCAACAATCAAGTTGATATCATTTGTACCGATTTGGCCAAAGCTTTTGGCACTGTTAATCAAATGCTGCTTCTTGTCAAACTAAAGCATTATGCCATTCGTGAACCTCTGCTTTCCTGGATCTCTTCCTTTTTAACTGATCGCACTTGTGTCGTCTCCCTCTTTGACTTGTCGTCCTCACCTTTGTCCCCTTCTTCTGGTGTTCCTCAAGGTTCTGTCTTAGGACCTCTTGTATTCAATCTTTTTATCAATGACCTTCCCACTGTTTTTAAGTCTTCATGTCTTCTATGTGCAGATGATTTAAAAATTTTCCGAGTCATCAAAAATACTGCTGACTCTTTGCTTCTCCAGGACGATTTACATGCTCTCTCTGGTTGGTTTAACTTGAACGGTTTGTCCCTTAATGTATCCAAGTGTTTTTCTATGTCTTTTTCCCATAAGCTTCACACTCTTGTCTTTCCTAATGCTATTGACGGCACTATCCTCTCTTGTGTCGATAATTTCTCAGATCTGGGGGTCACTTTTGATCGCAAACTGAAATTCGACGTTCACGTCCTTACTATCACTAAAAAAGCTTCTCGGATTGCTGGCTTCGTGATTCGTTCCTGCCACAATTCATTTAGTGTCTCTACTTGTGTTCATTTATTTATTACCCTAGTCCGTTCTGTACTTGAATACTGCAGTCAAGTGTGGTGTCCTCGTTTTAAATACCTCTCTGACGCTGTTGAATCAGTTCAGCGCAGGTTTACACGTACTTTACTTTTTAAATATAGTCTGCCGTATTTACCCTATAGTGAACGTCTATCTCTTCTTAACATTCCTCTCCTTGAGCAGCGCAGAGTTTACTTGGATGACAGTTTACTTTTCAAAATCTGTCATGGCTACCTATCTTCCTCATTAGCATTTTTGTTCATTGAACGGGAATCTGTAAGGCCAATCAGGTCCTCCATTCTATTTGAAGTACCGTATGCTCGTACCGACACTTTCTTCTACTCTCCCATTTTACGACTCTTACGCACTCACAATAGTCTTCAACTTGGTCCTCCTCCACAATCTATTGACATTTTCAAAAATTTTTGACTCTTACTAATGAATTTTATTTTCTGTTCTTGTTTATAATGGATTCTATCTTTTCTTTTTCGCTCCACTTAATTTTACTTTAATTTAATTTCACTTTAGGGACTTTAATTTTACTTTATTATTTAATACTTTAAGATCTTTTGTATATTTTTAATTTTATATATACTTACATGCATGTTTGCTCTTCAGATCCTAAGTTGGTTTTGGTTTTTTTTGTTCGACTTATTTCTACTTCATTGAATTTACCACTTTAATTATTTTTTATATATTTATATTTACTCATTTAATTCTTACTATTTTTATTTTTTTCATTGTATCCTATCTGTTTTTGGGCTCATTTCTTGTTGAATTGATAATTCATGTTTGTAATGGATTTTTCTTCTTCTCTTTTGCTTTAGTTAATTTTACTTTATTTTATTCTAACTTTAATTATTTCATATACTTATATTCATATATTCTTATTTAGTTCTTGTTATTATTTTTTCATTGTATCCAATCTGTAATTGGGCAGTTTCGCCTGTTGTATTGAATACGCACCAAATAAATAAATAAATCCCTAAAATATTTTCTTCTGGTGCAATCTGGTGCAATCATTATGCCAAAAACTTCTGTCAATCGACCATCTTCACCCAAATACCTCGACCCACTTGTACCACCTGTCGTAAAGCTGACTGCAACCTCTAAAGATGATCTAGAGAGCAGATACCTCTTGTCTCGTTTCAGAGATCATAAGATTTACGAAAATGTCCGTCTTTTCCTTGCATACATGCATGATGCACATGAAACCACGTGTTTTGATGGGAAAACGAAGACTAAGCTCAAAGTTATGATTCAACAAGAGGGTCTTCCCACTGACCTTGAATCTTTAAGAATTATTTTTAATCGCTACCATGAAGAACTTGGAATGTCTCCGGAGCAAGTCAAACGAGATCTTCTGACTTACCGCTCCTATGTCAATTCCAAACATATTTCTCTATTACAAAAATCACGCGACGACCAGAAGAAATATTACTCCTAACAACAAAGTTGCTTCTATTCGCCCAAGGTTTCTCTACCACAATTGCGGTGGTATGAGAAGTAAATTAAACAAGCTTTTTCTTGACGCTAAATCTTGCCATTTTAATATACTAACGATCACTGAAACGTGGTTGAACGACTCACATATAAACGAAGAAATTCTTGACACTGATTGGACCATCTATAGAACCGATCGCGACTACCTTTATACTGGAGTTTCAAGAGGAGGCGGTGTACTTTTTGCGATTCGCAATATCCTTTCAAGTGAACTTGTTGTGACCAGTTCTTACAAACTTTTTGAACACAAATTCGTCAGAGTCTCATTCGACAAGCATTACCTCTATATTGGTATCGTTTATATCCCACCTCATTCTGATGAAACTACTTACATGGACGTTTGTGACTTGATATCTTCAGTAACAGCTTCCCTACACGACGATGACAAAATAATTGTTCTGGGGGACTTCAATCGCCCAAAAATCAGTTTGGTTCTCGACGAAAATGATGACCGCCTCCTTCCAATCAACCTTTCTGACCCCATTGACTTCAACCTTATAAGTACGTTCTATGGCAACGATTTACAGCAAATAATTCCTATCCCTAACCAAAATGGCAATTGGTTAGATCTTATTTTTACTAACTTTTATGACGAAGTGGTGGTTAGCCCAACTATTGACGCCGAGAATCTTTTCTCAAACACTCTCCATCACTCCGCTTTTACAGTTGAGCTTTCCGCTACAAATATTTCTTTCACCCAATCGTACAATAATGAAATTGTATATGATTTTCAAAATGCTGACTACTTAAGCATTAGAAACTATTTGGACACAGTAGACTGGACAATTTCTCTTTCGTTATTAGATTTAGATGAATCAGTGTCTTCCTTTTATAAAATAATTTTCAATGCCATTCACTTATTCGTACCGAAGCTGAAGAAAAAAAACAAACTCTCAGAGCCTTGGCTCGACAATAATTTAAGGCGTCTCAGAAACCGTAGAAATAAGTTATATAAAGCAATTAAAAATGAAAACTTGCTCAATGAGGGTCTAATCAGATTATACGATCAGCTATCCAACGAATTTTCCATCAAATCCCGCGAAGCGTATGAGTTCTATGTTAACTCAATGGGGGAAAAAATCATTAGTGATCCCAGGAAGTTTTACGATTTTGTTAACTTGAAACGTAAAACAACCGGCTATCCCTGTTCGATGTCCCGTGGTAACATGGTTTCTTCCTGCCCACAAGCCATTTGTAACTTTTTTGCTGGTCACTTTCAAAATTCTTTTTGCTCGCTAAAAACCTCCACTTCTACTATGTCTGCAAGAATCACCGCGAGACCTCTTCGCCGGGTTTGTTCTTACACAAGAGGCTATTATTGAAGCTATTCATCAACTAAATATCGGCAAAGGACCAGGCCTTGATTTGATTTCTCCTTCCTTCGTCGTGCAATTTGCGGACCAATTGATCACACCTTTGCACATGATTTTCAATAAATCCCTCTCCATAGGTGTTTTTCCATCTCTCTGGAAATCTTCATACCTTACGCCTATTTTCAAAAGTGGTGATAAACGATCAGTCGATAACTATCGGGGGATTGCTATTCTATCTGTTATCCCCAAACTTTTTGAGAAGTTAGTTTGTGAAAAACTTACTCGCATAATCGACCCTCTTCTAAATGAGCAACAACATGGATTTCGTAAGGGTAGATCGACTTCTACCAATCTCATGATCCTGGTCTCTGATGTGCTCTGTGAAATGGAAAAAGGAAGTCAAATTGACGCAGTCTATACGGACTTTAGTAAGGCTTTCGACCGGGTTGACCATCAAACTCTAATATACAAGCTTCGCAACTTTGGTATATCAGGGTCTCTTCTTGATTGGCTCCAGTCTTATCTTCGCGATCGAACTCAGCTTGTTAAATTCCAGGGCCACTTATCTAAAAGAGTTTTCGCATCTTCTGGAGTACCGCAAGGCAGTCATCTAGGTCCCCTGCTTTTTAACATCTTCATTTCTGATCTTTCTGAGACATTGCTTGGTATACCCCATCTCTTTTATGCAGACGATTTAAAAATTTACCACAGCGTAAACACGCAATCTGACGCAATTTTTCTTCAATCAAAGCTTCAATCTCTCGAACAGTGGTGCAATGAGAATCATTTGAATCTTAACATTAACAAGTGCCATGTAATAAGCTTTTCCCGTAAGAATACGATCAAAAAGTATTCTTACTGCCTTAACAACACCATATTGAATAGGGTTGATCATATTATAGATCTCGGGGTAGTATTGGACAACAAGATGCGGTTCAATCTCCACTATGACAAAATCCTTGCCAGGGCTAATAAACAGCTCGGATTCATTAAGAGACGTGCTAAAGATTTCAAGAATATATGGGTTACCAAGTCATTATATATCACTCTGGTGCGTCCTCTATTGGAGTATGCCTGCATAATATGGAACCCAGTTTTTGAGCTACATAGTGAGAGAGTAGAATCTGTTCAGAAACAGTTTTTACTTTTCGCTTTGAGGGACCTCTATGATCCAAAAGACTTCCAACATCTTCCTTCTTACAAAACCAGACTGAGCCTACTTAATTTAATGCCTCTCTCTTCTAGAAGAACACTGTTAAGTGCATGCCTAACCTTTGATATTATAAGTGGTGCAGTCAATGTTGAAGCTCTCTCCAACAAAATTATTTTCAATGACCAACCAAGACGCACTAGGTATGCAACTCTGCTCAAGGAGTTCAATCACCACACTAACTATGCATATAACGAGCCCATAAATAGGTGCTGTAGAATTTTCAACTCTATAAGCAGCAACTACGCTTCGGGGATCTCTAAACACACTTTTAGAACAAACTTATTAAAGACCCTATCAACATCCTAATCCCACTTAATTTGCCCATCAATTTAGCTAAAATCAAAATAAAATATATTAAAGTAAAGTAAAGTAACTAAAATAAAAAGTTGTGATATATTTTGTTTTCTAATGTGTTGGAAAAATTTGTATGTAATTGTTATGTTGTTATATTGAATTGTTAATGTATGTTGCCTTGTTTGGTAAATAAATTAAATTAAAATTTAATCCAAGATATTTGAACGAGTCTAATTTTAACAATAGTTTTCCATTAATGTGGATGCATAGATTACTTTTTTGTATGTTTTTTAACCGAAAGAATATGTATTAGGTCTTTTGAAAATTTAAGATTACTTTACTTTGTAAAAGCCAATTCCGGTATTTATCCAAGTCAGTATTTAAGCTATGACCCAAAGTCGATTCATTCTTTCCTGAATATAAGTGATGTAAAACTACTTTGTCTGAAAAATTAATATCCTGAACAATTTGAACGTACAAAAGAAATAAAAAGTGTTCCAGTATAGATCTCTGACAAATGCCGAAGTTTACTGTGCATTTATGGCTTTTATACGTATAGTTGCTTATCACAGAACTACTATTACATAGATAACGCTGAGAACTACAAAATTTTTATTTTCTGCAGCACTTATTTTGTTAATGGTTTTGATAAACACTTATATTAGATGTGAACGAAATTTAATTACTTTGTTTGGATAGACTCTGTTTTTAAAATAAACAAGCAACATGTAAGCAACCATTAAAAAATATTAGTTTAGTGACCTACCTAGCTGTCCTAATTTGAGTATCCCTTACTAAATATTAGGTGCGTTTTTTGCTCTGGTATAGAACAGAATAGGTCCATGACGCAAAAACAACGATCTAGTACAAAATAGCAGTGCATTCACTAAGACTTCTATAGGTTGCTGTATTCGCTGTGGCAGCGCAAAACAGCTGAAAATAAAGGGAGAAAATAACGAGTATAAACTACCGCAATCGCTAGAAAATAGAAAAAAAAACTAACAGAAAATTACCTCTTGTAGCTTTATACGCATTATAAAGGCTTTTTCTGATTTCTTAGCTACCAAAACAATCAACATAGCCTCGAAAAAACCAAAGCCACCTCATGGCAAAAAAGAAAACTTTGCTTGAGCTATTCTTTTTTCTATCAGCACATTCTATAGTTCAGCACTGAAACTACCAATGAGGAATAGAATATCTGTACTAGTGAATTCACTGGTACAGGAGTGTTGTTGTTTCCAATGCGTATACTCTGTTCTCTGCTGGATAGAGGAGCGAAAAGCACATGGGAATTACGAACCGGGACGTGAGAATAGGCGTACTGTATTGCTATCATTATTTTAATTTCCACGCTAATAATAGGCGTGTTTTTTTTGCTCCTCTATCCAGCAGAGAACAAAGTATACGCATTGGAAACAACAACACTCAACACACACACACACACACACACACACACACACACACACACACACACACACACACACACACACACACACACACACATATATATATATATATATATATATATATATATATATATATATATATATATATATATATATATATATATATATATATATATATATATATATATATATATATATATATATATATATACATATATATATATATATATATATATATATATATATATATACATATATATATATATATATATATATATATATATATATATATATATATATATATGTATATATATATTTATATATATATATATATATATATATATATAATATATATATATATATATATATATATATATATATATATATATATATATATATATATATATATATATATATATATATATATATATATATATATA
Organism: Nemotelus nigrinus; assembly: GCA_947369275.1. Lineage (NCBI taxonomy): Eukaryota > Metazoa > Arthropoda > Insecta > Diptera > Stratiomyidae > Nemotelus > Nemotelus nigrinus. The sequence continues at coordinate 78,655,740 of OX376375.1, forward strand.
TATATATATATATATATATATATATATATATATACTTCGCATCAAAATAATAGGACACCCCTGAAATTTTCCCATTTTTCAAAACCGATAAGAGGTAGAAAAACTTTTATTGTGGGTCATATAGTACATGCAAGGAATGTTCAGAATGTTTAACGTAATGGCTACTTCAACTAATATTCTAGGAATTTTTCGTATTTACCTGTAAAAAGGTGCTTCAAAAAGATAGGATAGCTGGTGATATTTAAATAAAATCTGTATTTAGAGATAAATTTAGGTTAGGTTAGGCTAGTGAAGAGGGCTGCCGGGAACGCGGCCAGCATTAGGCCACCAGTTTGTGCCCATTTGCCACCCACATGGACAATAACACGCATTCACACTGGCGGGATTCGAACCCGCAGGCCCCGTAGCACGCCGCTTTTTGGCCTGACGCCTTAGCGAGATAAATTTAAGTATATTATTTTATGCTTTAATAATGTGTTGCCTTTCCTTGTTTTGCTATAACAGCTATCATTCGATTTGGTGGAGATTTATATAAATTTTTCAAATATTTCTGCGGAATTAGCCTCCAAGCTTCTTGTATGGCATCTTTTAGCTCCTGGATTGAATTGAACTGTTTATTACTCCAATATGCAGCACGGGATAGTTGATTCCAAGCATTTTCTATAACATTTAAATCTGGATAACTAGCTGGCCATGGTAAAATGTTAATATTTTTGAAGGAAAAGTATTCCTGTACAATACGCGCTGTATGCACTGGTGCGTTATGCTGTTGGAAGGTAAAGTCCTCCTTAAAAATCCTTGTTGCATGTGTCCTGATTTGTTCATCTATTAATTTTATGTAATCCGGACTTTTCATTTTTCCATCCACAACGCAGATTTCGTTCTTCCCTTTGTATACGATCCCTGCTGATACCATTACACCTCCACCACCAATTTGTCTGCAAACTTGGAAATAGCGATCTTTCCTTAAATCATGGAAATAATTGATCAAACCTCGGGTCCATCCAAGGTGAATCTTTTCTGATCCGTAAAGATAACATTCTCCCATCTTATCTTCCACTTTACATGTTCCCGAGCGAATTTCATTTTTTAACTTGCCTTGAGATGGTCTGCTCCAGCCCCTGGACATGGACGGTATAACTTTCCACCATTAGCCCCTTCAATCATCTCGCGCACAAAGCATGTTAAAAATGCCTAGCACTCATTGTCAAATTGGAGGGGAACTACTTGGAATTGACCCGATTTGACAATGAGTAGCTAAAAAAATACTATCATCCATTTCAATGTAAATCTTATGGGCATCTAAAATGTCAAAATTTAGCTTCACGATTAACTCAGTACCAGCCTTAACGCAGGAAAATTCACTTGCGGGATTTTGCAGAAAAAATTCATTTGGGGGATTTTTCATGCATTACAGTAGCTTTTGGGGTATTTTAAAAAAAATTTCGGGGATATAGCGAGAGATAACTTTGCAACCCTGCCAGGGAGGTACATTCATTTGAATACGAACCGTCTAAGAGAGAACATCAAAATGGGAAAAAACGAAATTAGAGCTGTCATTAAGTACCTGTGTTTGGAAAAAATGTCCACCAAAGACTTAGACAGAGACTTGGTGGAATCTTTAACGGACTGTGCTCCTCCATATTCCACCGTTGCATGCTAAGCCAAGGAGTTGAAGCTGGTAAAAACATCGACCGAAGGTGAACATCGCGAAGAAGACCATCCACGTCCCTCACTGAAGACAACGTGAAAAAATTCGAAAATGCCGTATTGCCAGATCAAAGAGCGACCATCATGCATGTAGCTGAGGTCATAGAGATCTCGTATGCTAGTATTGAAAGAATCGTTGCACCCAAATTGCATATGAAGAAGGTCTCTGCGCGTTGAAGGCCGAGAGTGTTAACCGACGACTAAAAGAAGAAACGAGTTGACATATCGAGGGTGAGTCTCGAAAAGTTCACGGCAGATCAGGACAACTTTTTGCCGCATTTCGTGATCATCGTCTAGTAGACCTACATTCACCTTTTTGATCCAGAAACCAAACAGCAATCGATGACGTGGAAGCGATCCTCTTCATCGACGCTGAAGGAGTTCAAAGTGTCGAGCTCGGTGGTAAAGGCTGTGGCATCAGTTTTTGGAACGCTAAAGGAGTTATTATGGTTATATATTTGAAAAAAGCAGCTACTATATTAAGCTTTTACTACGTAGACCAAATGAGAAGATTGCGGAAGGCTATTGAGGAATAAAGACACGGCAAACTGCGAACCGGAGTGCTTTTTCATCAAGACAATACACCGGTTCCAAACAGGATTCGAACTGCTTGAGCATCCACCTTATTTGCCAGGTCTAGCTCTCAGTGACTTCTACCTCTTTCTTCCGCTCAAGGAACACTATAGAGGCAGGAAATTAAAAGATGACTGTGAAGTGATGGCCGCTGTCGAGGCGTTTTGGGACAGTAAAGGCAACTAATTTTTTTCTAATGGTATCCTGGATTAGGAAAAAATATGAACTAAATGTAATAACTTGTTAGGAGACTATGTGGAAAAATAGATTTTTTTTTTTAAGTTTAATTACCTTGGTTTATATATATTATCATTACTTTTGGATCAACCATCGTATATCGGATGCTAATCTTACAGAACTTTGAAAGCGTATAGGAGAGTACATAAGTGATGAAAATGCTAGAAGTGCTTGCAACATTGTTACCAAAAATTCTACAACAACTGCTTCGCGTCCGTCAAAATCAACCTACCCTGTGAATTTCATTTTCAACCGATGACTTCTACCACAGCTACAGGGATGAAAATATGTTTGAGGCTTTGATTGAGCTGAGTTTCCGCTTTCTTTTGCTAGTTTAAAAAAATGAGGGGTGGATATTTTAAAATATATTTTAAGTAAGCTTGCCATTGAAATTCAGTTTTTCACAAGAAACATAAAGAAAACTATTTTCTTTTTCTAAAATTTTCTCTACAAATATCTCATTTTGATGCCTCTAATAAATAGTAGCTTCAATACCCAGTATATATTAGCTGCGTCCAATAAGCTGCTTTAGGTTGAGTTAGGTTGAGCTATTTCAGAAAAATGTGTTTCATGAGCAATTCGGCTGCTCTAACTTACCTGTTTTTTGAACTAAAACAATTCAGAGCTTGATATCTGCTCTACTTTTCTCGGCAGAGCAAATTCGGGCAAGCAACCAGCTGTTTGTCAACTGTCAAAACTGTGACTGAAGTAGAGTTTTCATTAGTGGAGTGACAGATTGAACTTCTGAAAAGGAATCAATTTTGAGAATTTCCTCTCAATTACTCTGTTTTGCTCGACTTTTTTTGCCTCTGAATTGCTCTAATTTGCTCGGCTTTTTTTGACAGCTGCTCTATTTTAACTTGCCTTGAGATGGTCTGCTCCAGCCCCTGGACACGGACGGTATAACTTTCCACCATTAGCCCCTTCAATCATCTCGCGCACAAAGCATGTTAAAAATGCCTAGCACTCATTGTCAAATTGGAGGGGAACTACTTGGAATTGACCCGATTTGACAATGAGTAGCTAAAAAAATACTATCATCCCCTTCAATGTAAATCTTATGGGCATGTCCACTCCATTTCTACTACCTCACTGGTCTGCTCCTTTTTGCGAGTTATTAAACACAGCTGTTTAATATTTTCAGAGGCTGCCATAACGGTCGTTGTATTCAGAATGACGTTTGCGTATGTGACGTTGGCTATACACTTGTTGCGAATGGCACAAAATGTGAACCGATTTGTTCGAAAGGATGTGAATTTGGAAACTGCACAGGACCAGAGCATTGCACTTGCTTCGCGGGATACGAAATAAAGGATAGTGTTTGTAAACCAGCATGCAAAAGGTGATCCACAATTTTTTCAAGACAAATAGTTATTTGTAATTTGAATGTTTATATATTTCAGGGGATGTAAACGTGGAGAGTGCATCAGACCGGATACTTGCGTATGCGGTATAGGTTTCACAATGAACCCACAAGGCAACGAATGCAAGCCGGTGTGCGAGAACGGATGTGTACACGGTAGATGTACCGCACCAAATAAATGCATTTGTAATTCTGGCTATTACAATATCAATGGAGTTTGTACAAGAAGGAGTAAGGGCATTTTCAGGATATTTTAATTTATTTGCATGTGCTTAATAACTTACGAGGGTCGTGAAACTACTTTACCTAATAATTTAAGAACAGTCAGATATTTTGTAGTAAAAATATTAGCTAGCACATAACGATGGTAAATGGATTCTTAGCTCTAGTCTAAATTTTCCTACTCAAATAGATGTATTTAAATATAGTTTTTTGCATGAAAAATTGGTTTGAATCTAATAAAGTATTTACTGGTATTTGAACGCTGAAGCAACAGAAGTCAGCACAGTTAAAATGTTTTTTACATGCGCTACATTGTACTAACATGTTTCCGGTTAAACTAACTGCCTTAGCATTTCTCCTTCATCATATTTTCAATTAAAAATATCACTATCTACATCAGTTAAAAATGCATGTCACCATTGGTTACATTAGTTTTTGTTGATAGGTTTCACGATGCCAGTTTGTTGTGCCTGTAAAAATTAAATATCGAACACAGATATTACCTTATATGTGTTCGATATTTAACTTTTACTGGCACACCTAACTGGCACCGTGTAGCCTTCCAGCAAAAACTGATAAAAGAATGAAACGTAATGCAAATCCGAGAAGGTAGACAAAGAATTTTTTATGTAACAACCTCCATCATTTGTTGCATTATGATCATTTCATCATTATTTCGACTAATCGTTAGGATTGCTTTATCCTACAAACAACTTCTGACGATCCTTATTATTTCAGTTTGAAAGAACTTACCACAGATTAATATCAGAGCAGTTTAAATGTCAAATTCACATCGTTCATTATCATCATTTAGGTTCAACAACATCAGCACCAAATCATTACGTAACTATGAACATTGTTCCACAATTCAATCCAACCGTTCATGTTCAACCAGGCCCGAAACCATCGGAAACTTTCCCGCCAAATAGTTACACAACACGACCATGGTTCACGCCATCGGTAGTTATCCAACCTTCGCAAAATAATCCACGTCCTGCAAATCACACTAATTCAATCCGTCCCGCAAATCACACTAATTCAGCATTCGCTCATTGCAGTAGAAGCTGCTTGAATGGAAACTGTGTAGGCCACGATATGTGCCAATGCAATACTGGTTACGCATTAGAATTCGGCACTTGGTATAAATGTACGCCATATTGCCAAGGAGGATGCCCAAACGGACAATGCACTTCACCGAATTTTTGTGCTTGTAACTATGGATTTATAAAAAGAAACGGAACGTGTACATATCAGTTTGCATAAATTTGCAATTTTCAATGTGAATTATATTAATCAAATATATATGGTTAGAAAGGATTGTTGAATTTTACTTAACGGTGTTGTTACAGTCTCAATAAACCTTGAGGACAGATATTACTGGAATTTTTGATTCCAACCATGCTTAATACAAACAATAAACCTAAATTTTTTACCACAAACAGGTTTGAGGGTATCCATATCTCTCTAGCAACTCCAGGGTCCACAGTTTTTGGATGTCTGACTTACAGTCAAGCTTGGGCAACCAGCAGTACTCCAGGAATCTCACCCAAAAGAGTTCGAGACCCGAGAGCAGCCCACTAGGAAGCTTACTCACGGAAAAATAAGAGAGACCTCTGTGAATCAGTTGATCTGGATCTCACGGGCCCCGGAGGAATTAACAAACAGGTGAAATGTTTAACTGAAATTTTGGCAACAGATTTTCGAAACAGTGCTCGAAGAAAACCGTAACTAAAAATGCTATTAGAGAGGTAAGAGATCACACACAAAGCGCATTTGAAAATAGATTATTCAAAAAGAAGATACGGAGTGCCTAATCGGGAAAATTTTGTGAACATATCTAAAGAAGTCCAGAGCTGCCAAAATCAGAAAAGCTATAAGTGTAATTTTCAATGTACCTACCTACCTTCGTAGGAAAATTGGGAATTAGTCAGATGAGGCGAAGGAGCGTCTAACGCAAATCGGCTAACAGTGATTAATTGCGACAATCCATCAGCCGTTTGAATAGCTAATGAGGAAGTAACAGATAAAGTCAACATTTAGTGTGCACATGGCACATCCAGGAAAATGACACATTCACTCGAATCGATCGATGAGACTTCGCCAACATTCTCCAAAGAGCAGACACGCCCATAATCTCAATTCTGCACTATATTTTTACCACATGCCGCGACCTCAGAGTAGTACCCGAGCAATGGACAAAAACTAGTATAGTTTTTATTTCTCAGCCTGCACGGAGAGAAAAGTGTAATGAAATTATACAAAATTTGCAATTAATTTTATTGCAATAGTAGTAATTTTTTGCCCCATTACCTTTGTAATCAATTGCACTACACATTTTACTACTTTGTTGTGAATTATGTATACATGAATGTCTCCACTACAGCGCAATGAACATGTGTGAGTTGTAGTATGTAGTGGAATTGACTATTATTTGAAGGAAAATAGTAAATTTTCATCAAATTTGTAATAACATTCATGTTTTCACATCGAATTTTCGGAATAGTAAATTTTATTATCCACTGTAGTAAAAATCATTGCCGAAATTTCTCTCCAAAACATGAATGTTATTACAAATTTGATGAAAATTTACTATTTTCCTTCAAATAATAGTCAATTCCACTACATACTACAACTCACACCTGTTCATTGCGCTGTAGTTGAGACATTCATGTATACATAATTCACAACAAAGTAGTAAAATGTGTAGTGCAATTGATTACAAAGGTAATCGGGCAAAAAATTACTACTATTGCAATAAAATTAATTGCAAATTTTGTATAATTTCATTGCACTTTTCTCTCCGTGTGTGTGGAGTCTTGTAACAACATACCTTTTTTTCTTGTCATATTTTCTTTCTTCGTGTTCTCTTAATCAATTTAACATTTTTCCTAAGATTAATGTTAAAATTCTTGATCTTGTCCTTTCCAACCTTGATCCATACTCTTTTACTGTGTCTTCTGCCTCTTGTCATTATGTGAAATCTGATAGCCACTATCCTCCACGATCTGCAAGCTTACGCCTAGAGAGCTGTATTCTACGCAAGCGATGCAGGGTCGTTACAATTTCCATAAGACTGACTATGAGAGACTAAGCGCTGAAATTCACTCTATAAATCAATTGATTTTTTTTGGGGACTTGATGCCGAACGCGCTGCGCTGAACTTCTATCACAAGTTTCACTAACTAATCCTTGCTTTCACCCCCATTTGTCTGGGTAATGTCATGCGTGCTTTAGATGCTAAAAACGATGCTCGCCTGAAGTATTTGCAGTCCGAGTCTGGAGGTGATTATGCCGTTTATAATCGTTTGCGATTTGCAGCTGAAAAGGAAACTTAAATTGAAATGCGCATCTACTTTTCTTTTATTAAATTATCACTTTGCTCAGATGATCCTAAGAGGTTTTGGTCATTTATCCATTGTTTGACATCTTCTTCCTCTATACCAGATTCTGCTTCTTTTAATAATTCTTGTGCTTCTACTCCGGAAGGAATATGTAATCTATTTGCTGACTTTTTTCCTCTGTTTATTCTAATTCTTCTTCTTCGATCTCCAGCATTCCTCCTTTTCACTTTCTCACTTGCCTATCTTTACTTGTAAACAATCCTCTTGAATTCCAATCTATTATATCAACGTTTGACTCCAGTTTTTCTCTTGGGCCTGATTGGATTCCTAACTTTTTCGTTAAAAAATTTGCTACTTCTCTTAGTGTTCTCTTGTCTATCATTTTTAGCATCAGTCTATGTAATGGCATTTGTCTAGCTTCTTGGAAAGTGTCAAGCATTTTTTCTATTCACAGGTCTGTTGATCTAAAACTTCACACTAACTATCGTCCTATCCCAATCATTCCATGTTTTTCAAAAATTGGTTAGCGCTTCGATTGAAAAATTGCGTCTAAGATTTTCTTCGACACGTTTTTGCTGCTCAACAGCACGGTTTCGTGAAAGACCGGAGTACTACCACTAACCTTGTAGATTTTCCCATTTTGTTGCTTCAGCTTTAGATAACCACCACCAAGCAGATGTCATGTACACTGACTTCTCCAAGGCCTTTGACTCAGTCAATCATGAGATCCTTTTTCTTAAATTAGAGCATTATGGCATATATGAGCCCCTTCTCTCGTTGCTCTCATCATTTGTATTTAATCGTACTTGCTATGTCTCTCTCCATGGTTCTTCGTCCTCTCCTTTATTTTTCCTTCCTCTGGTGTACCTTAGACATCCATTCTCGGATCTTTGCTATTTAATATCTTCATCAACGATCTTCCTGGTGTGTTCGCTTCTTCTTCTCTAATGTACGCTGATGACCTGAAAGTTTTTCGCGCTTTCAATACCTTCGATCAGATCGGAAGCTAAAGTTTGAGATTCATATTCGTACCATCATTCGAAAGTCATCCCGAATCGCTGGTTTTGTTATACGTGTTTGCCACAATTCTTTTGTTATTTCCACTTGTGTGCGTCTTTTTTTTCCCTTGTTCGATCTATCCTTGAGTACTGCTCTGTAGTGTGCGGTCCTCGTTTCTGTTATTTGTTTCTGTTATTCGTTCTGTTATTTGAATCTGTCCAGAGAAGGTTCACCCGCTATCTTATTTTCAAGCACAACCTACCATATTGTCCTTATATTTAAAGTTTATCAACCCTTAATATTCCTCGACTTGATCGGCGCATAGTTTACCTTGATTAATGTTTTCTTTTTAAAGTTTGTCCCGGCTATTTATCTTCACGGCAAGCCATCATGACAAATCTATCAGGTCAACCTCAATGTTTAAAGTACCTTTTGCACGTACTTACGTTTATTTTCACTGGCCTGTTTTGTGTTTACTGAGGACATATAATAATTTTCAGCTTGGTTCTCTCGCACAATGTATGGAAATTTTCCACATTTTAGTTCGTAGTGCACTTTTTCGCCATTTTTAATTATATTTATTTATATTTTTAGCTTTCATTGTATTTTATTACAACCTTGATCCTGTTGTGTACACAGGATCCAGTTTGGACGTTTCGACACTTGTCGAAATGTCACGTACACCCACGTAATGACTAGAGCGCACTTACAGAACGCATCCCCTGAAGTACATTAAATTATTTGGATTTGTGCATATTTTTCAAAAATATTAACTGTAAAGTCGCACTTGCTTTACACAGTGACACATCTGTTCCTGTGTCGACCAATAATTTTAAATATTTTCTATTATCCTTGCAGTAAATTGAGACGTAACTATCGAGCTGTCTGTTAAGTAATAATATTTTTTCTGTTCGGGTCCCGGGGTCAACTTCTATTGTTCGTTGTCGCTGGCCTCCGGGCTCGTCGCGTTTACCTGGACAATATTTATTCGTTGTTTCCTATCGTTGAAATTTCTATTACTAGGTCTGCTGTTATCATAGTTTCTGTGGCTTTCATGGTTTACTTCATTACTCCTTGAGTTATTATCCTTCTTTCTATAATTGTTATTTTGATTCACTTCGTTGTTTCTGCTATTATTGGTATTTCTATTATTTCTGTAATTATTCGAATTGCTTATTTCACTGGGTATTGAATTATAATTGCCTCCATCATTTCTATTTTGGTTCGCGCCGTAATTCTTATTATTGTTATAATCACGTGACGTATTGTTATTGTTAAATCTGCTTCTACTGTTATGGTTATATTGTTGATTATAATCCGGTCTTCTATTAATATACATTATATTTTCCGATGTTCTGTTGCTTATTTCTAATTTGGTTGCGATCTGTATCGCTTCTGTTAATGTATTATGCCGGATTTACATTCTCGCCAAAAAATGCCAAATGTAGACAAGGTCTGTGTGTAAATTAGTGTTGAGTAGGACACGGTTTCAAAAAGAGTTTGTAAGAGTCGCCTCTTTTTTGTACTGAGCCAGTACAATGTCCCACTTCAAATGAGGCGAGGCGTTTTTAATGAACGCGGTACAAAAGAGGCGATAGTACAAAAGAGGCGATATAGTACAAATGACGCGATGTAGTACAAAAGAGTCGATGTAGTACAAAAGAGGCGAATAGTACAAAAGAGGCGATAGAGCGAACTCTAGCATTCGGCTCGCCACGACTGCTTGTATTGAAGATTTGAGTTAAAAAGTCTCAACTCGTCTCTACTCGTCTCTACTCAGTAGTACAAACTGATTAAACGTACACACATCGTATTTTGTACGGGACATTGTACTAGCTTGCATCCGCATCGTACAATGTAAGGCCTCTCTCTGAAATGTCATGTTGGTCGTCACTATCGGCTCTTTGTCTCTCATCTTACAAATCGCAAAGTGAGGAGTAGCATGACAAGCATGACAAAATTTTTGAAGTGGTACATTTCATGAGTTTGTCGCGTCATGACAATTTTCGTTCTTGTACGGGACAAATGTACTGGCTCTTACAAGTCCTACTCAACACTAGTGTAAATGGTCTCCTTGTCTATTCTCGGCTGTTTTTTTTCATGGCAAGCACGCGTGAGTAAATGGTTTGCTCGTCGGCTCTTGTTTGTTTTATGAAGGGATAATGATCGTTTTATTGCTGTGCCTGAGTGTTTATGACCGTTTCGTCCTAGCTCGAAGTCGCTGGAAGCGAAGTCGGTTTTATGCATCGAGTCAAAGGGATTCGAGAGGCTAGCATGTGCTCATTCACATTTTCGAATTTTTCGCTGGGACTTCAAACATGTCTTTGGGTGTCCCAGATTGAAATCACTCAACGCACACCAGGCAGTTGCAATAGCCACAACCCCTACCTCAGCCATCGTTCACTGAACTGAACAAAACAGCTCACAACTGTCGAAAGATGCATGGTGCAATATTCTAAGTAAACAATTCACTCTATGAAAGGTGCATGGTGTATGGTCCGTGTTGCATGGTGCAATATCTTAAGTAAACAATTCACCCTATGTCTTGCTGAGTCTCGTGCAATGTCTTGCTGAGTCTTGTTGAGTCTTGTCCACGAGACGCTCGTCCCTATGTATAAATCCGGCATTAGGTTGTGCAGCAAAAATAGTAGGCTTAAGGGTTTCATTTAATCCATTCTTGAAAATTGTAAGCGCGTAAGAATCATTGGACTTTACTATCACTGCCTTTTTTTGGACAGTTGTATTTTGTTCTAGGCTATTTATTTGTGTATCGCTTAATTCACTAATGAGCTTAGACCATTTTTTTAAAGAAAACAATTTCTTTAAAAAGTTCAGTTTGAAAAACTGTTTTATTTGTGTAGCAGCGACAGGATCGCCAAAGCAAATTAAGCAGATTTTTTTCTTAAAGGGCTAATTGTAGCCAGGCGACAGTAGAGGTCAGGCCCGCCAGTGTCCACTAGAAGCGGAGCGAACTGCAGCGCTAGTCAGAAAAACCACCACCGAGTTTTCTGACTCATTACAATCCTTTTATTCTCAATTTTTACTTTTACTATATTCTAATTTTGTACTTCTATTCTCATTCTTATTTATTTATTTATTTTATTCTTTATTGCAGCTATTTGTTTTACAAAAAATAAGTAACATTCCAGCAAACGTGCGTTCAGCACTTTCGCATACAGTTGTAAAAACTTTCCCATGTGTTGATACGTTTTCTGATGAGTTTACATATTTTCTATTTCTCAATGATTATACATGCTGCTGTACAACTGCTAAAGACACTTTGATGAATCTCTTATATATTTACGGTTCTCTGTTTACAATGAATATGACGTACTGCTGCACTACTGCCAAACTGGTGACCAGATGGTGCAATTCAAATTGTTTCCAAAAATCAAATCGATTTGCCCATACGTCAAGCGTCAGTCATACTTCGCAAGTGATACGTGAATTATTTTGAAAATAGTAATTAAAACAGGTCTTCTTTACTCCAATTAAAGATGACATGAATACAAAGTAATGCAAATGTGATGACATGAATGCAAGGTAATGCGAATATACTATTGGTGACATTATAGCTGTGCAGCCATATCAATCTCCTGCTATACTGCTTCTAAGGCAGTAGTACAGCAGTACATTTTGCGTGCTGTTGTTTCACCACTTCAGCAGTAGTATAGCAGTGCTTTTGCACTCCTTGTATTCCTATCGTTTGTCTTTTTCCTATTTGTGGGATGGAAACGAACAACCATAAAACAAAACATATTACACGTACGCGGGTAATATGAAGTAAATAGGTGAATTTTGGGGTAAAATGTTATCTCTAGCATTAAAAGCATTCGCGGGTTCACTCACGACTTCTGCAGCACTTTAGAAGTAGTGCTGTGTTTGCTGGGATATGTTTATTTTATTGCTCGCAACTCGCAAAAGTGGGAACACTTGTGCGCGAGAGCGGGGATCTTTCCATGATTAAAATATTTATTTATTTTCCATGTTAAAAGATAATGTGAAGAAACAAATAAAAATGAAAGATCTATAGGAATGAGGTTATATAATAGCAAAGCGAAATAGTAATCTTAAAACACACACAAAAAATCAAATTAAATGAATTAATGTAAGATCTATAGGTATGAGGTTATGTAAAAGCAAACTGAAAGAGTTATCTTAAAACACACACAATGAAACAAATTAAATGAATTAAGTTTAACTGCTGACACAAAAAAAGGAAAAAATACGAACGATTTATGGGTTTAAGACTGAATCCAGAAATTTATTGTTATTTTGGGCAAAAAGCTTTAAGGCTAACCTATAGTTACGTTCATTTAGACAAAGTTTGATCTCTAGTGGAAGGTTATTGTACAACTTCGGCCCTAATATACTTAAATGCCTGCCCGTTTGAGCTTTTGTACAGCGCATGGTCTAAAAGGGATTCATCATTTGTCGCCTCGTACGATAGCCAGTGATATGGAAATCAAATTCGTGTGAGCTGAGATATATGAATTTCAAAGCTGCATACAGATACAACTGACGAATATTCATTACACGGAACTCATTAAAAGATGCTGTTGTAGATGAATAAATCGATCTTTTTAAACATATTTTAACTATCTTGTTTTGCAGGTTTTGCAATGGTGCAATATATGTCGAAAGAGCGGCACGCCATGTTCCAATAGCATACTGCATTATGCTTTGAGCGATGGCAAAATAGACCATCCTTATCGTATTTAAATTAACGTTGTGCCTGAGCCTAACGAAAGAATATAGAGTTCGACGTAGCTTCGGTATAAGACCAAGAATGTGACTTTTCCAACTAAGCTTGTCATCCAGAACTACACCAAGGTAGTTAATTTCACTAAGCCGCATTATCTCTTCATTGTTCAGCTTAAGATTGAAACTCACCTCATCGAGTTTGTTTCTGGTGCCAAAAGCTAAAAAGCATGATTTTTTCGTATTAAGGACAAGCTTGTGTGAGTTTAGCCACTTGGAAACTATTTGAAGGCCCCTGTTTGCCTCATCGAAAATTGTTTCCCAAGTGTCCTCTATGAAGATTAGTACAGAGTCGTCTGCATATGAAATTATTTTAGTTTTAATTTTTAATTATTTTTCCCCCTTATATTATTTTTATTCATTTTGTAAGTAGGAATCATGCTTGTTAAATGAATTTTTCTAAATATATTACAACTGACAAATAAATTACTACAAAAAATGGGTGGAATAATAGAAAAATCTTTACAGCAAAAGAATGTCCACCTAGAAGCCTTCCGATACATCGAGAAACCTCTCAACAATGTCTTTGCTCCGAGTACCATCAACGCCATGGCCCTATACTGAAATGGATTATACCTTAAATATTTGGATTATATCTTAACTACTTACTCAAAAACAAGCAAGTCAAGATCACTTTTTTGCAAGTCTAAGCAGTGAGAATAGTTGGCACGAAAAACTTACAAGAAGAGATCATATCGCTCCTTCTTTGGATCCTGACAGTCAACGAGATTCTGAATAATTCAAAGATAGTGATTTGAAGGCAGTTGCGTATGGTGACGCCATTGCAGTGGTAACGGAGAGTTTGTATTCACAAATTTTTCCTGCCTTATGCAATCGGAAATCAAAAAAACTTGTTTTTAAAATTAAACTTGTACTCTTCACAAGTACACAAGATGTTCCGACTATTACCACATCCATCCTAAACGGAATAATATGAAAACTTGTTAATAGAGCTAAATATTTGGGGCCTTATACTAGGCAAGCGACTGATCTGTGAGGGGCTAATATGTAAGGAAGAACCGAATTGGTATAACTCGCGCTTGTCTTTCATACAAATCAAATCCAATTCTTTTACACTGAGCTAGATATTAGTGTTCTCTTTGATTGAAAAAACGACATACGCAAATTATTTAACTTTGGATCGGCTATTTTACTGACATAGAGCTCGATATTCTATATCATTCCAATATAAAAACGTTTAACATCGATGAACAATTACGCAGTATTTTTTGCAACTTTCAACATATCATTTAACTAAACCGTTTCGAACCGAAACTGCTTGGAGATTATGCAATGAATTCAAAATATTGTAAACACAACAAAACTATACTACTTTAAATCTGTTACCTAGGGAAAGTAAACTCATAAAAATTATTGTCCATAAAATATCACACTAAAGATAGAAAGCAAGGTAAAACGGTATCAATGCAAACTAATTCACGTATGAAATGAGCAATATCAAATTTTGCTTGAATGATCCATTAACTGTAAAAACCATATTTTATGAAATATATAAATAGTTTCTTAATTTATTCCTAAAATTATATCACAACAATTAGACTCATTAAACCTAAGTACAATGCAATAAGCGGATGTAGAACTAATGAGCTCGTTGAACTCAGCGAATTTTTGGCGTTTGGCATGTAGTTCGAACATTTCGGAAAATCTTTCGGCACCGTTACCATCTCGGAATTTTCGCCGACTTTGAAGATCAATGCCATTCCAACTTCCGCGTGGAATTCAATATGGCAATGGAATAGCCAGAACCCGGGATTATCAGCTTTGAAGCGAATAATCGAATAGCCACCATCTGGGACAGTTACAGTATCTTTGATCGGCGGTCGCATCAAGTTCCGCTGCAATAGACCATGATCGTCTAAGTCTTTAATCTAAAATCAGAAACAATTACAAAAATTTCCCCAAATCTCAAGCTATGATACTAACCTGATCAATCGTTACTTCATTGCCGATTCGATCCATGCCGATCACTCGAAATGCATGTCCATGCAAATGGAACGGATGGTTGGCGTCGTACGTG
Source organism: Nemotelus nigrinus (assembly GCA_947369275.1). Lineage (NCBI taxonomy): Eukaryota > Metazoa > Arthropoda > Insecta > Diptera > Stratiomyidae > Nemotelus > Nemotelus nigrinus. Next base: position 78,670,984 of record OX376375.1, read on the forward strand.
TGGCCTTCGTCCACCAATACCAGCTCAACGACCGAGTTCAATGGTACTTTCAGCACGTGATGACATTCACAAAATTGGTTTTCACAATCAATGCCCTGCTCTTTTAAGCTCGTTTCGTTACAAAAACTGCCCTCATCAACGTCATCGCGAGCAGGCAACAAAGGTACAGGGGGAATTTTAAGGCTTATATGATTTAACTGAGGTGTGTAGATGATCTTGCTAACATTACCTACTCCATATAGCGGTGGCCGATAAAACATTGAGTGGTCAGCCATGTAAAAATCGTAATAAAGGTAGAATTTGAAATCGGCTTCGACTTGTTTAACCCAATCTTCATCCTCCTCCAGAGCACTGGCTTCAGATATTGTTATTGAACCAACATGCCCAGGACCTTTATTCAATGGATTAAATTCCAACCCGATGACGGGATAGTCATAATCAACTGCCTCGGTGGGTTCAATATCCGGAGCTCCTTCGTATCGTACGATGGCCACCTGGTGCACTTTTCCGAACCGCTCGTCGCAGTCCATCACGCCTTTGAACCTCATCCAATAGCTTCCTACTTCTTCATTGGCATTCAAAATAAAGTCGAAACGCTCTCCCGCATAAGTCACAATGGACTTTACTTCAATCGGTTCCAAATCGTATCCGTCTGATTGGATCACCAGTAACGAATGATTATCGACAGATATTATGATCGGGCAATTCAAAAACCCTGAGTTGATAGTCCTGAAACGATACCTGTAGCCTTTAGTCACATTGAAAACTTCGAACGGAGCAGCAGAGAGACGGTCTGTTATGTTCTGTGTTCGACTATAGGAAAGCTCTTTGAGTTTCAATACTGAATTTCCTCGTCCACTAGAAACAGGGTTCACACTGTAAGTGGTTGCTTCTCCGTTACTGTGATCGTCATCGATTAAGTCAACTACTATTTTCTCACTATTCAAGTATCTACCCTTTCCATTCACCAAAATATTCACTGGTTTATTATCGCCAATGGAATGATGATGACTCGTGAACATTGAAATACCATTCGTATGGATCCAATCTTGCATTATCACTATGTGGCTAGTCAAGTCGTAGTCGTAGAGTTTCCTATGGGGATCTTCCGGTTTGTGGATAATCAAAGCACCGTAACAACCATCCCCGCGCTGCAAGCCGACATGTGAGTGCCAAAAATGTGTTCCCGAATTATCAGCCTTGAATTTATAACGGAATGTTGTATGAGGAACAATTGGGCATTGTGTTAAATTCGGGACGCCATCCATGTAAGGAGTTTCCTTTTGATGAAGCCCGTGCCAGTGAATCGTTGTGCTATCGCCCAGCAGACTGTTTGTCACATCCACGATAATCGTATCATTCAGGCAAACCTCTATCGCTGGTCCGGGCATCATCCGGTTAACAACTAAAATGCTCCTACGAACTCCATCGCCTGTAACGCAATGCGGCCTGTTGCAGTGGCTACTGTTGGAAGGACAATCGTAGCAGGCCTTGCTCAGCGTCTCATACCACTCTACTTCGAATTTATATTCACAAGTCATCGGCGCCGCTCCCCTTAGGCATTCTCTTTTGCACGGATGGCCTTCATAACTTTCCAAAGGTGGATCGGTCTCCTCGAATGGATCGTATAAAAGTAGCCTACTATCTTTACAATACTGGCAACAGTCTTTAGTGTAAACATCTTTCGGTGAACATGTAGGCAATGCCGGACAAGTTTTCTTGAATGTCGAAATCACTGGAGCATTATTATCCAGAATACATTCGTACAGCATACAACGATTTTCATTATGCCATGTTTCTCCAACTTCATATATTTTGTCCATGTAGAAACATTTTGTTTTAACGCAAACACCACAACATTTTCCGGGAATGTTTTGGAGCTCGTATCCCTAAAAATAAAAATATATTTCAAATTGTACTTGTAACAGATGCTTTTGTTGCTTACCGTGCGGCATGCTGTTGTGCAATTCTCTCGGATTTCAATCAATTCAGGAACTGTATCTATAGTCAGGGCACAACGGTACTGTAGACATGGATCGTCCGTTGTCCAAATTTCATCAATGTTCAACTGATTTGTGCTATTGTCAAACTCAACTTCACATGTTTGATTGTCTGAAAAAAAACAAAGCAAAATGAAAATAATTTTTTCACATTAAACATGATAACTGTCTCAACAATGTTGAAATTTAGTTATGAGTACAGGTTAAAAAGATTCTGATTGAAGGTAAAAGGTTCTGATTGATTTAATTAGAAAATGCTCTGCTGTGACGGGACCCTTTTAACCGGCCTTTAGCGCCTGACAAACCTGTGGAATGCGTAAAAGTATTGAGGAGCTTCTCGGACCACTATTCGGTTGCACTGTTATGAACATATCACAGGACAAATTTAAGGAGTATGAAACTCATGTACTGATCTGTAAGAGGCCCCACATAAATTAATAATTTAAAGATTTGCGAAGAAACTAAAATAAAATAATAAAAAGATAAACTTTGTAAAAATATCTTTTTGAAGAGTATAATGACTAGCAAAAGGACCACTTGACTATCGATGTCGTCCCTAAGGCTGTTCTGACAGTTGCAGAAGCGGAGGAGGCTTGAAACAGCACGGGATTGGTCGTTTTATTTGTGGGCTAAATATCTTCAAGTCAGTGAGGCGGACGGACATCATTTGGGTCCTTGATCATAGTTTCCACATTCTTCATAGCTTGTTGGTCATTAATGAGGGAGCTAATCCCAGGTATCAAACCTCAGACCTGCCTTACGGATGGTTTCTGGTTAGATGAACCGAGTTTGCCCAATTTCAACTTAATCCAGTCATAAATATGGTCAAGAGCTGAATGTGGCCAACGGAAGAAAAAGATGTAAAGTTGGCAAATAGTGTACAGTAGCAAGACTAGTAATAGTGAAGAAGAAATAGCCCCAAAAAATATGGACAGCTAAGGCAGGATTATTGAAAACAAACATTAAGATGACCCTGCCTTCAATGAAGTGATGGCATATGATCAGATGCTTTAAAAATTTTGGTGATGGAGACCCGGAAACGGCGGAAATCGACAAAAGGTGTCGCAAAAGCTGAACATCTGGAATTTTATATTGCAGCAGGGTTAGGACTGGCACTTGTATACACCTGTGATAATTATGAATGTTTCTTGTTATCTTATCTACTCCAATCAACAAAACTTATGTAAAAAGCCTAATTAAATTGTATTGGCGATCAAAGTATATCCAACAAACAGCGTAATTTGGTCTAACATCATTTTGCTTCACAGCCAAAACACATAGGAAAGGGAAATAGTTATAGTATAGAAAAGCCGCCAAAGTATAGAAAAGCCGCCAAAGCTATAATCAGTTTATCTTTTACAAGCATTCTCGTAAACAATATGCGTCGCAATATGGATTTCGATTGCAACTTGATGAACAGCAAAATTAGAAAATATACTTCATATGACTGCTTTATGAGTTATGGTTTTCCGCCTATGTCAACAGCTTCAATTTGCTGATAATACAGCGTTTAGGTGTAATTTTGTGATTATCGGGTAAAGTTTATTAATTTGATTTATGCGGATGCAATAATCGATTCGCGTTGCATCCGAATTAATAAAATTAATTATTTTCAGGTCAAAACTATTTGTATTAAGTCTATTAATATGTAATATTGCATATACACTGAAAATTTATTGGACTTGTTTTACCATATTTTTCTTCTTTTATTTTACTTTTATCATCAAGTGATGGGCAAAACAGCTACTTTCATATAGCAATAGCAACATTTATTGCTAATTTTAAATAGCAGTTTCAACTATCAGCTAAAAACTTGCATGAAAGACAAAATTATTGTAGATTACATTGCAACTGATAGTCATATGCCAGAGATAAGCTTAGTACTTAGTAAATTTAGCTTGAAAATAAGGAAGAGTTGTACTCAGTTCTTAGCGTGAAAGATTTCTTGGAAGTTGCTTTCTTTTCGAAAATGCAGATGACATTGACACATGTCTCCGAAATCGAGTTGTGCAAATGTCTCGATCAAAATTAAAATTCTTGTCATTTATCGCTGCGCGATATCGCGCGATAGAATGACCCGATACGGGTGACTTGTCAAAATTTAGCTTCACACTCAGTACCAGCCTATATGCTAGGTTTTCGCTCGCTATGGTTCCAGTTCCATTTGGTTTCGGTGCTGCACGAGAATTGCGATTGCAATTTATGTATGATTTATGTGGTGTGGAGCCGTTTCTCTCAGGTAGCTGGCCAATGTATGTGTATGGGAAAAGGCACACAAGGACCTTGATGCATGCTCCTATTGCTATTGCTGTTCACCGATGTCTGCTATTAAGTCACCCAAATAGCATTTGAAGAAAATAGCGGATTGTCAGATTTACTATTTTTCAGCCATCTAAGGATTTGTACATATATGAATAATATTAATAATAATAATAGTTAAGGCAGGAGTATTATATGGAAGTATTTTTTTGCGATACTTTTTGTTTTTAGAGATCAGAGATTTTATGATGGGAGAGAAAATCTGTACCTAACTGTAGAAATCATTGCAAATTAGGTTATGATTTTAATGGTAGCTACATAACTCAGATTATACCAGGCAACCGATTTAGTTTGATCATAAATCACATATATATGAATATTAGTTTTATTATCTTTAACATAAATGAATCAAATTGTTTTATCAACGAATTCTGAATAAAAGAGAACATATGTATCTCGCCTATTGATGATTGAAATTAAGAGTTAACAGAAGGCAATAGCTTCACACCTTATCAATTTTATCAGTTAACTTAAAAATACTTAAATCTTTGGTTACAATAAATCCTTCAAGGGGAAATGAAACGTATTGATATAGATTATTTGTTATACCAAAATATTTCATATTATATGGCACTGGTGCAATTAAACGAACATTTGGTTTATAGTGCCAGAATTGATTCAATAAGAAGATAATAATAGCTTATTAAATTGAAGATATAATCAAAACAATGCGTAAGCAATAAAACGTAGTTTTTTTTGCTCCCATATGCTTATACGAAGTTATTTGGAAAATCAAGTGTAGTGCAAATGTATGAATGGACCTAAGTTTGCAAGACAATTTATTGTTCATGGGCTTCGAACCTTTCCTCGCAAATAAACTAATTTTTTAAGTAATTTAGCAGGTAGTCGGCTTTGTTGTTTGTACGTATAAGCTGTAAAAACTAAATATGCAAGCTTTTATCCACGATTAATCTTCACAATTGATCAATCCATTTCGGAAATGTTGTCTTAATCTTTCGAAGGTAATTGAGAATATATGTGTTTAACGTGGAAGAGCTTCCTATCTTTTATGTCTCGAAATATCTCGAAATATGTTGTGCTTACTTCTGCATGATTTTCTTCATACTCAAGATAGCTATAAAGGTGAGGATTGTTTATAGGAATTGCTCAATTAAAATATAGGAAATAAACAATTGTAGTAAAACTGCCAGTTTAACAAATGCATATTTATTTATTTATTATCCATTGCGCTATAGAAACACTCCAATTACAACGTCAAGAATGAAAATGAGACATAATAAAAAAAACGAAATATAAGAAAGCACTAAGTAATTCAAAAGAAACAACAAAAAATGAAGATGATTAAAAAAAAACTCTACCGCACCAGAAATACTAATGTTCGATGACCAATAGAAAAATCATGCAGATTTTGAGTGCACATTCTACCTCACGTGCTCCAACCTGTTTCGAGGGCAAAGCCACTTTGATCTTAACAATGCATTTGATAAACTCATAGGGTGGAAAGGATTTCAGCATAGCATTAGCAACGAAACTGCTCAGTGCTTGAAACACTTTACCGGCACTGCAACTAAAAGTCTCCCACAACTGCCTCACGTCAAAATCAAATTACTCTATCATTACTCTCAATTCCTCTCTAATTACTCTATTAAATTACTCCATCATATGCCGATGATTTTGTCGAAAGTTACAGGCATAGAAAAATGTTTAAGATCGAAAAATGAAAGATTTTCGGGACCAAAAAATTTATAGAACTTAGAAAATTTGAACATGGGTAGCTCATTTTCATTGTAAATGTTTGCGATATGAATACTTAATGTAGGTATTTATACAAAAATAGCCACCTCGTGTTGGCAACCCTTCGCTAGCATCAAAGCCAAAAATATATCACACCTGTCTCATATTGAAGTTAACCTACTCTGCGAAGTTCGTTTCGATACGAATACTGCATGTTCGTTTCGATACGAATACTGAAGTTATAGGGGTACAAAGAAAATTTGGGTTACCAGTCGCAAAAATTTTCAAATTTTTTTTTTTATTGTCAGTACAAGATAACCATTTGAAACTTTTACGATAAAATCGCTTAATAAAGATATTGCAGTATAGGGTCAAAAAATTTCAAAAATATTATCATATTCACATTTGAAATACGTTCGAAATTCATTTCATAAACTTTATTTTTGCGAAAGTCATTTGGTGACAAAATGATACATATTTGAAATATCACTTAAATGACCACCGGTGCTAAAGGGTCTTTTGGTGAGATCTGGCACTATTCTGCATCTACACCTATGTCTCCTGAAAATTTCAGTTCAATCTGATGGCACGTTCCTGATAATTTTTTAACTGAAATTAGTTTATGATATATATATATATATATATATATATATATATATATATATATATATATATATATATATATATATGTATATATATATATATATGTATATCTATAAATATATATATATATATGGCGCGTTCCTGAGAATTTTTTAACTGAAATTTGTTGATGATGATGATATATATATATATATATATATATATATATATATATATATATATATATATATATATATATATATATATATAATACTTTACAATAATAGATAATAATACAATAATACTTTAAATGCATACCCCAGTTTCCTCTAAAATCAACAAGCACATATGTCAGTTTACTATATATCATTACGTGTTAACTAGGAATTTGAAAACGTAAGTCGTGAACTTATGGTAATAATTTTTATTTTATCTATTTAATAAAGTGACCTACTTTCAAGATCATGAAAATTATGGTGAAAAAAGTCTAAGTCAAATATGTCGATACATAATCTGTGGCTAAAATAGCTTCACTCGTAGGAATAATATTTTTCTGAATTTCAAGACCAGTGAACTGTGGATTTGATTCAAATTCAGTGAAATTTACTAGACCTCTTGACTATAAAAGCACACCAAGAGGTCTAGCAAATGTTATTTTGATTTTATCCCATTACGAACCAGCTCTCAATCAATTAAGGTTTGATAAAACATGCCTAAGCAACAGATATTATAAAGTTCTCTTTTCATAGCCTTTCTCGTGTTTCCCAATTCAAACGATTTCGTTAATCCTCTCTTTGTAGACCGAAATTAAGTGATTATTCTTCTACAAACAGTCATATAGTCTCTGAATTTTAATTACAATTGCGTAAATTGGAAAGCAATCAAGATACATTGTAACATTCTTTCCAATATTCTTTAATCCTAACCACGTGACGTAATTTAGACATAAGGTGCATTTTTTTGCGTATCTATCGAGAGTTGATTAAGTTGGAGTTGGTTTTCCCAAAGCCGGGCGGGCAGTGACACAGGAGATGCTGGATTGTTTCTGAGACTCCCGGCTCTTGACACTTCCTGGTGAATCTCTCACACGTGGCAGAGCAGAGGCTGAAGGACATCATTCAGTTCGCAAAAAAGTCCGGGGCCTTCAATGGCCGTTTGAACTGAACTTTCCTTCTCCAACTCCAATCCAAACAATCAAGAACTTGGTCGACTCCAATATGATGGCAGGTGCTATGTGCAGATGGTGTACAGGGTAACCAAAATCATGTGGGGGTCATGCAATCTCGCAGCGACTAAATACCTTGTCGAACTAACAAATGAAACGAACACACAACACGCAGAGGTGGTGGAATCGGTGGCGGACCCTTTTAGGAGGAGCTCTAAGCTACAACGGTTCCCACCTCGAACAACAACCAATTTGGAAGCTAGCACCTCCGCTGGCTGCCATTCAATTCGCACGAAACTAATGCGCTCGGGTGCCAGAGTACTCGCAGACTCGGACTCAGAGAGCATGGTTTCGACCGAAGCGGAGGAAGAGCTGCTCAAATCGCCTGAGCGAGGTAAAGGTTCTGGTCCCCACAAGAGGAACAGGCCCAAGCCGAGCAAAGAGGGCAAGAAAGCACTGGCGGAGTACAAGTCTGCACTGCGCATCGTCGACAGGCTCAGCGACAAACCAACCCTCTCCGCGGAGGAGAAGGATCGGCTAAGTTGGGCTCGGACGACGGTAGCAAAAAGCAGGGAGCACTTCGCTGGGAAGGAAAAGCTGGTTCTAAAGGACTCTGTTTTCCACAACAAAGTGGAGCAGAGTTTGTCCAAGAGGCTGGCGGATAAAAGGCAGAGGTCGACCGAGGACGAAAAACCGGCGTCCAAGAGGCCAAGGAATGCGACCAGTCGACAAGGGGTCCAACAACCCGCCAACTCGAAGCCGAAGAAGGCTATGAAGGCCAGCGATGTGGCAAAACAGCACCTCATCGTGGCTCTTATCGATCGCAGCAATCCCTTGGGTCAATTATCGCTCGAGAAGTGGAAGACCGTAGAGTCAGGCCTGCTCAACGCGATGATTGACCGCATGGAGAAGCGCCCTGAGCTGGCTATGCCTTCGTTTGACGGCGCAGGCTGGTTCAGAGGTGTAAAGATCATTAAGTGCAATGATGAGCTCACGTTGTGCTGGTGCACAGCCGTAGTCCCGGAGCTACCAGGTCTATGGGAAGGAGCTCGACTGGAAATCGTGGACAAAGGGAGCATCCCAACTCTACCTAGAGCGAAGGTGACGATACCGCGGGTAGTGGAACCGGAGGTGGCCCTAAAACTTCTCCAAAGGCAGAATCCAGATGTTCCAACGCAAGATTGGAAGATCCTGGACGTCAAAAAACCAGTAGAACAAGACGGGGGCAGGTCTACATCCTCCAAATTAACAAGGAGGCTGACGACCTGCTCTATCCGCGCTTTGGAAAAATGGCTTGGGGCGTAGGCAGTGTCTACCTGCGCCTGAAGAAACGCCACCCGAAGGATGATAATATCAATACCCTGGAGGTCGGCGAGATCGAGAGGGACCTTGGCACTGTTGACTTGCAGGGTACAAAGGCCGATCCCACATTGGACGAGGTGCAGGCTAAGGAGGATGCCGAGGCCAAGACTCAGACTCCTGCAAATCAACTTGCACCACAGTAAGTTGGCCTCGGCCGAGTTGCTGCTAACGCTCGAAGAAGGTAAGTTTGACGTGGCGCTGGTCCAGGAACCGTGAATCTCTGCAGAGAACCGGGTTGAACCACAAATGCTTGATGGGGTTGATGTCCGGTAACTATAGGAGTTTATGCGACTATTTTGGCACATTATAAAGCTGCCATGACTTAACTCTGGACGCAGTATGATTGTGATTATTATCGTGTTGGAAAAAAAATCCACTGGCTATCCCAATTTTTAGGGAATAAAAATAAGGAATAAATTTATATTTATAGTGTTGCGTTTCCAGGTTTTTCTGTCATATATACACGGCAGACATTAATGTATATGCCATAAAATCATATAATGCATATTAACCGGGATAAAGTCAATGCACTTTATTATTGCAACATTTTTGCTATAATCCCATACTAACTGTACTACAGTAAAGTATAAACATTTTCCTCAATCGACTTTGAATCAACTGTTTGTCAACGATGCGAAGTAAGTAGATACTAATTTCAAAGCAATTACCCATGTGGTTATATTTGTTTAAATCCATTACAAAAACTCGGCCTTAACTTCATGACCCTTCCTGTTTCATGGCTATGTGAAAAATACCGCTACAAAAAAAAATCATGCCAGATGCATTTGCAACCGAACAAATGATTATGCTCGTAAATATATTACAAGATCATCACGCAATATTACATCGAAGTTTACTCACCTCTGTCAAGAGTCGCTGCGAAAGCACTGGTGAAGCTGCTGGCACTTAACAACAAACATAATACAAACATCATTACGCTGTTAGTTGTATTCGCAGTCTAACGTTTACATCGATGTTTATTTCCCACGTCCTATGTTTGTTTCAATATCTGCAATAAACACACCGATCAGTCAAAATGTTAAATGGGTATTTTATTCATGTAAATAATTAGACGATCAATAAACGTAATTCCATTGCATTTGAATTGCAATGCAGTTTTCATATTAACGGATTTTACAGTTTGACGAATTGATTTTATTTTGAAATAACAATTTCTTGACGCTATCGCATGACGGGCTGATTTTTGTAAACTCGTATCTTATACTTATGTATCAGTCAAGATTAACGAACGCATGCATAGCCACAAGGTTACTCATTATGTAGATGAGCATAAATGATGTGACTAGATCTTTTGAGCAGCTCCGGATCCGCAATCAAGTATTTTTCTAGTATTACGCTAAAGCTAACCTTCACATTCACTAAATGCGGAAGGTTAACTCAACAGAATGGCACATATGATACATACAAACACGAGCATACTTCGACTTTTGTTCAGAAAATAATTGGTATCGTGATTCGTAAAAATGAGTTATGTATCTGGGCAAATATTATGATCCGTTTTCAGGTCAATGGGTAATTCTGATCTATATATGGAGAAACATTAGTTTTCTTACGCTTAATAATTAGAATTATCATAAGTAATCTACATATGAAAAAATCTTACAACCGTAGATTTGAAGCATTGAATTCTTTGCAAAAGCATAATAATGGAGGCACTTTTTTGGGTTGGTGCGTGACCGTAAAGAGTTCGAAGCGCTGTACTAGATGTGTAAATTTATTGTTTGCATTATCTGAGATGATATTTATTCTCTCAGTTAAAGTTAAAACAGGAAAATTGTATATGTGTAGATTAAACCGATGCCGAAGTTATTTATACTCGCTCAAGAGCAGTAGAATGGGATATCAGGTTTGATTTAACAGCAACGTATCCGACAGCAGAAAAGAATAAATGATTTGCGCATTCCCTCATAGAACTTTTTTTTTTTATTTCACTCCGAACTACTTTTCATTATTATCGGTGAGTTATTGTACAATGAAAGAGATTGTCAAAAATTTTGCCAAAACTGGAATTTTTGTAGACTATTCAAACTATTTTTTCAAACTGTGGGTGTAGTTTTTTTTCAAAAGCAAATGAAGATCAATATGTTAACTAAACATTTGCTATCAAAATAGGAAAATTTGAAAAATTAAACATTTCAAATAGTATTCCAAACATATGTGAAAATGTTGAAAATAAAGATGTTAAAACCAGTTGACTATTTATGAATTTATGAATTCCATAAAAACGAAAGCTCGTAATAAATTACAGACTCATTCATTAAGCAATATTTAAAAAAAAAACATTTGTTTAATAAATGTATTCTATCCTGAAAAGGTCCTGGGACTTTGGCCAAGGAAAAATAAGAACGGCTGGAACGATGCAAAATGTAAGGATGCGGTTGATTTAAAGAACCGATCCTACAAAGAATACATGCAGCTTAATAGCCGTGCCAAAGCGGGACATTGTAGCTACCTCTGAAGACATGCAAATGAAATAAGCTGAAGAAAAATAAACGAAAACCAAGAAGTTCGAACAGTTCTGAAAATAAAACATCGATGTGCGCCAACTATTCGATTGGAAAGCCCTGTTCAAAATTATGTTTGGTCTTACCGACCCAACAAAACTGGTCCACGTTGTCAAGGTCGCAATGGTCGCAAACTTGCTACAATACTCTTCAATATTGCTCTGGAACACGTCATCAGGAAGACATGAGCTGATTGCACGGGTACACTAAGACTCATGTTTACACAACTGGTAACGTATAATAGCGACGTTAACATTATGGCACGATTAATCTCAAATGCCAAAGAAGCATGTTTGAGCCTAGAATCCAAAGTAAACAAAATAGGCTTACGAGTCAATGATAGTAAAACTAAAATGATGATTTAAGCAAGGCAGAACACGTCAGTTTGATAAAACTTGAGTTTAAAAGACTATAAACTTGAAAATATGGTTCAAATCCCTTTTAAACTTAACATAATTCCATCTACTATATGAATTTCCTTTTGATTGATCACCGGAAGTTATTAGACAAAAAGCTTTTATTTTGTGCAGCCCCGGATCTAGGGGGGGACAAGCCAAAGCTCGCGTCCCGGGCGGCAAATTCCAGCTTGTCAAACGAATACACTATCGCAACTTTGCGATGACAGACGCGCAGTATAGTAAAATCATTATTATATCAATGAGTAAAATAATAAATATATAAAAATCAAAATTGTTTATTTCGGACAACTTAAGGATCTACAGTGTGTTAACAAGGTTTATAGAAGGTTCGTATCAATAAAAACACAAAGCACTTTAAATGTAAACATAAAGACACTGATAAGTCCACTTCCCTGAATCGAGGGCGATTAAAGAAAGGAGCTGGTTTCCATACAAGACATCTCCATAGTGGTGAAGTGAGTTTATCAGCTATAGTCTTTAGGATGCTGTTTGAACTGTCCCGTGTGCTATGGATCAGGAACATAGTTTTTTTTGCGAATAACGGTTGCAAAACCATTATTCTTTTACTCCACAAACATCCCTGACGCACTGCAGAAGTAGGCAAATCCCATCATCATCCTGAAAATATTATTATATTGGACGCGCAAGCTGTGCAGCGATCTTTTGGTATGTTTCCCTTGCATAAGCTGTGGCAATATGCCTGGAAAAGCGTTATTTTAACTTGCTTAGTACAGCAGGAAAATCTGCGAGCTAACATATTACCTCTGACTGCCAAATCCGTGCGCTTCCTTTCAATATCACCACTGTCTTTAAGGTCGTCGGCAATGATATGCCCTATAGTACTTTAATTTTCTCCTCGCGGCACGTAGGCAAAGATAGAACAACAATCGCGCTCGCCAGGTGTCCGTGGGACACACAATCGCTGGACGGCTGGTTCAGTGGCAGTGCGCAAGTGGAACGCACTCACATTGGAGGGTGGTTAGCGTCCTTCCGAAGGGAATGCAGCTATATGTAGACAGATCCGGCTTATTGTTATGGATGCTGTATTTTATCTATCAAAAAACTGTCTTTCTTTCGTGGGTCCCACGAAACCCCTAGCGACCTCATCACACAATGTCCTCAGCCTGGTCAATGGAACTTCTTGAATTTAATTTTTCTGCTCTCCAAACATAATTCAATTCTTAAGTTTCAATTAGAACACTTAAAAAATGGACAAGTATCATATTTATCAAAGACAATACAGAATGAAATTATTGACATAACGGCAAAAACAATTGGAAATAGCATTCTAAACGACATGAAAGAAGCCAAATACTACACATAAATGTTCGACTGCACTCCAGATGTCTTGCATACAGAACGAAATGAGCCAGGGTCATTCGCTATGTTAGAAAAAATTGGTGATGTGTGTGAAATAAAAAAAGTTTCATTGATTTCATAGAAGTATCTGGAAAGACAGGAGAGTACAATTGTCAACAGATGATGGGACAATTGACAGTTGATGGTTTAGATATTAGACAATGTCGTGGCCAATCTTATGATAATGGGTCCAATATGACTGGCACCTATAGCAAAGTGCAAGCCAGAATTGCAAAAAAGAATGAGCTGGCCGAGTTCGAGCCATGTTTGGCTCATTCCTTAAATCTTGTCGGTGTCCATTCTGCGTCATCATGCCCGGAAGCAACAAAACTATTTGGAGTAATTCAAAATGTATATTGCTTTATTGTCGGCTCCAATACTTGGTGAGATACTATGAAAAAAAAATGTTAAAACCAATTTAAAAGGAAGCAGTCAGACGAGATAGTCAGCGAAACATGTCGCTGTGAAAGCCCTCTGAAATAATTTGCCTGAGGAAGTTTAGCCAACTTCTCATGCTCCGGAAGCAAAGTACGAGGCAGGTCATATCTTAAATGCTTTCAAGAATTTGAAATTTTTTCTGAACTTGACGATTTGGGCAATTCCGAGGCACAAAAAACAATTTGATGAGATGTGTGATGGTGAATCCCGAAGACTTCAACCTGTTCAACTCTTTGCTAAAGCAAGAACAATGGTATTTGATCGAATCTTATCAGAAATTAAAAACGAGGATTGATAGTGCTACCACGTTGGATTTGAATTTTGCATTTCTTAATGGTATTGAAATCTTGAACATGGAGCAAATCTTGGACGAAAATACGAGCAAGATTTAAACACAGTTGAATTCTGCCAGGAACTCTACGATTTTAAATAGCTAAATCCACTTTTATTTGGAGATATAAAAAATTCAAGCGCTTTCAATCTCTTCGTATGATTTGCAGGATGCCTTTCCTAATATTTGTATTTCTCTGTGAGCTTACTCTACGCTTTCTACTACATTAGCAAGCAGCGACCGAAGCTTTAGCAAACTTAAACTTATTAAAAATTACCTACGATTGTCGATGAGCCAGGAACGTTTATCGAGAGTCTCGCAATATTAGCAATCGAAAATCCAACTGCTCATGAGATTAATTATAATAAGGCCATATATTTGTTTGCAAAACAAAAGGTTCGAAGAGTAAAATTGTAATTTAAATGTGCAACATAATAATTACTTTTAATGTGAGGTTTTATCTCAGACCCTATCCTAATTAAAATATATGTTTGACACGTTCATGTATTTTTGGAAAAAAGATATGCTTAACAGAGAAAGAGCAGCGCTAGATCGGCCATTGCGGTGTTGTTTGGGGGAGGCCTATGTCCATAAATGGACTGAAATGATGGTGATGATAAAGGTAAAAATATTGGTGGGTGGGGCGGTATTTTCCAATTTTTGCACCACCTAGAAAAAATTCAAGATCGGGGGCTGATTTTATGAGCGAATTTCCAAGATCCAAGGGACACAATTTACCATAGCTGACAGCTATATCCTCCTTTTTCGACCAAACTTTTATCAAATTTGGCTTGGCGTGAATTTCGTTAAAATTTTGTGACTAAATTAAAGTTCCTAGTGCAAAAAGCATTTTTTTCTTATCCTTTTTTCCAGCATCACTACAATAGGGCTGCACATGCTTCAAAATCACATTTACCAGACCTGGTCTTACTTAAGACCAATGCAAAGCAAGCAATCCCACGACAACCCTCGTGCGGGTCTAGGGGTTGAAGCTGGTAGAGAGCTTCATTACAATTTATTTAATCATTGTGAATACGAGTGTGGAGTGATTAGTTCCACGACTCACTTTACCCCTGATGTACCTAATCAGAGCTAGGTGAACTCAAAGCTTGGTACCTCAGGTACCTAATCAGAGCTAGGTGAACTCAAAGCTTGGTGCGCGGACCCTCGTCCGAACCTGGATTCGAACCAGGGACCCCACACGCAAGAAGCCAGTGCTCTACCCACTAGGCTACTCAAGCTTCTACTTAAGACCAATATGCTCTGTAAATTTCAAAGTACTTTGATTAGCGAATCTTAAGTTCTCGCGAATACAAATTTCGGATGCTAGATATAGAGGAAATTAGTTGAAGGGTTACCATTCTTGCGCAAAGAGGAATTTGAAAAATTATAAATTGACTTTACAGACGCATCATGAAATTTATCGAAAATTTGGACTTTGTTGTAAAAAGCAAATATTTTCCAGAAGGGTCGTTGATTTGAAGATTTTCTGTTTGCGTACCTGCCGTAGCTTAAGGGTCGCCCGCTCAATTATTTATTTGCGTATATTTTTTTACTGATTTCTAACTTTCTATATTTTTACTAGCTTTCTACGAAAATTAGTAAAAATATACACAAACGATGGTGTTCAATAGTTAACGTTTTAAATTAAAAACTTCTAATAAAAGAAGCTTTTGTAGACGAGACAGTTTAAAACAAATTCATAGGCACTGAGCTAACTTTAAATGAGGCTATTTGCTTTCAAGATTTATCAATTTTTCTTAATTTATATAGCCCGATCAAATACTACAAATGCCATTTGTTTCAAAGAAATTCGTTCATCATCAAAACGTTAAGCCCTAAGCTTGATGACAACAAGAAAAAACCTGAGGTTATTATTGTTAACTTTATTATTCATGCATCCATTCATAGTGTTTTTAACATTTCATCAAGATTGATCACCATTTACTATTTGTGGTCACTACAAACCCATATGAATCATTAATTGCAAGTACTGTGGGCCACGAAAATTGAATTAAATGTGAAATTTATATAAAAATCAAAGTGAAATCGAGTAAGTGTCAATAGTTCGATTTGAATGCAGAAACACAGTTTCCCGTGCTCAAAATATTTCATTGTTGTTATTACATCGTCGTAATACACCGAACACTTAATATATATGGCTATACTACTATTAGTTTTTTTTTGTGATAGTGACAAAAACATGCATCGAAATTACCCATTCACAGTAAATATTTGCATCGATTACGTCAACTTTGTACAGCACGCAATTTCAATTAAATGCATCATTAAGAACATTCATTAATTTATTTAAAAAAATAAATAATGCTAAATACTTTCTCATTTTATCACGAAGTATTGTGTTATAGTATGCATTGATTTATTATTTTTATTACGCTTTTGTGAATTCGCGTCAAATCATATGGCTACGGTGGTGCCTAGTTATGGTCAATTTAAGCCAATTTTTTGCCAATAAACTGATCAAATTGTCACTACAATGTCATATATAGATTTAAAATGTAACTGAAAACATCACGTCGAATCGAAAATAAATAATTTGTTTTGGGTATTTTTCTTTAGTGTTTACAATAGTTCAATTCATGAACTTGTTAAACATTGTAATTAGGAGCGTATTTACAAAAAAAAAATTATGTAACATAAAGTCAACGAAATTAGAATCAAATGGAATGTCGTTATACGAGTTTACGATGCTTTATAGAATTTTATGGAACATTATGGATTTAAAACTGCTAGAATATAGGGCAATGTCTTGGCCGCGTGAAAAATATGCTTGGATAGAATATTTAAAATAGTTTTCAAACGTAAAGTAAACGAGGAGCTAAAAAATTAGCAATTGTTATATTTATTATCATTTTATGAGTTTTATATATAAAAAAAAAATAATGATACATAGTGAAATTAAACTTTTGTTTAAACTGACAATCTGTTTGCTTGCGAAAATCAAACATAATTATGCTGCATAATGAACCATAAATGAAATCCTTGGTCTAAAGCTCGGCATATTATAAAAGCTATATTCGTATATTAAGAAAGCTGCTGAGTTCCGCTAATAAAGCCTAATAAAAACTTTTTACTCTGAAACCAGACAGTCAATTCATACTCAATAACTAATGAAAACCTATTGATCGTTATTTACTTTGGCTTCTAATAAAATCAAATAACTTTCTCAAAAACTATTAAAAATATCAAATAAAGCTACAAACAGGATCTTCATGACGTAAACAATTTTGAAGAATTTTTTTTCGAATTTTTGAATTTCAACATGAATCAGATTTGATATACATACTCGTACGATTGGTGCCAATCAAGGCGAAAGACTGCCATTATCGGTCATTTTGCTATTGTTTGACCAGGGGATGGTACTATTAAATTTTCATATGACAAACACCTTATAATCGGGGCCCGGTAGCTCTGCTCGCTAAGGCGTCAGGCCGAAAAGCGGCGTGCTACGGGGCCTGCGGGTTCGAATCCCGCTAGTGCCATGGCTGTAAGTGTGAATGTGTGTGATTGCCTATGAGGGTGGCAAATGGGCCCAAACTGGTGGTCTAATGCTGGCCGCGTTCCCGGCAGCCCTCTTCACTAACCTAACCTAACACCTTATAATAGAAACAAACTTTAACGGTTTGAATTTCTAATGTATTGGAATTTTCGCGGGCGGTAACTATCGAAGTCTTTCCGCCTTTTGTGCTTCCGATGTATTGATCGCCACCAAATATTTGGCCACTTATGCAGTGAGAAATTATACTATTGAACTTGCATGTCCAGGGCAGTTTGCTGGTCTGCTACTGGACGCGTCCCCAGGTGGCGGATAGGGGCAGCCCACAGTGGTACGACGGCTTCGGAGGGTTATTAAGTGCGAAGTGCGGTTTAACTGTGTGGTCGCTGCGATATAAGATGACACCACTGGTACATCTAACTGTGTACGTGACTGCGACTAGATGGCCAAAAATTGTTCATACGAATAAGCAGCCGTGGACCAAAACCATGCCATGAAAGCTTGATCTCATGATCCTGAAGAACTGCGCAGCTGGGCCCCAGGTAATGTTTCCAGCATTATTTGACGGCTGCGGTAATCAAGCTCCCCTGCTCACCATTGATGCGTCGTGGCACTGCCGCCAGCAGGGCAGCGATGCAGATATGGTGTTTCTACATTGGCACAAACTGGCTTACTTTACACGGACAAAGATCTCGACTAATGATTTGGAATTGATGCATTTGGGCTGGTGGCTATGGTATTCTGGACCTAGTAACACCGGAGTGACATCCGAGTGCCAACGGCTCCAGGTTAATATCATACCGCCTCCGTCCTGTTAAAACCTTGGCAGGCCTCAGAGTACGTTCGAAGTTCGCGCTGTTGAGTTGGCGGGACAGGTTCGGTTGAGTTGCACTCCTGATTAGCGCTGATCTGGCTCTGCGCAGGTGACCCCATAAGGGCGCCTCGCAACCCTCGCGTGGCCTCCCTGCTTGCATTAGATAACCACGGGATCATTAAGGCGACTGTCCATCCGGGCCTAGATAGCGGCTCTGAGGGGGGACCCATAAGACATGATCAACAATAAACATAATAGTAATGACGATAAAGTGAACGAAGCAGACGGAAACACACCAGTGACGAAGGAAGTAAATCCTCTTATTGGTAGACCAAAGGTGCAAAGAACACCACCTGTGGGAAAAAACTCCGCAAGAACAGAACAGGGGCAGTCTGAAACATCTAGCGCCCTGAATTCTGCTGTGGTAGTTAGCGCGGCCACCACAAATAAAGTGGGTGAAGAAACTCCGCGTGCGGAACGGTGTTTGGTCCAAAGAAACATACGCAGGCACTGCGTTGTAGTGGGTACCTCTCCGGCGACGACGGCACGATCTTCTTCAAAGGGAAGCTATATTGCTGAAGAAAGGGCACAAGAAGAAAAGATGCTGCGAAAGTGCCGGGAAATAGTTAAAAAAATAGCAGCTGCATCCCAAGTGCAGAAAAATATATCGCGGCAGGTGAAAGACGGTCTTCTTGAACTCGAAGAGGCTCTGGAAGTTGTAGAAGCTTGCAGAGAAAATTGGAAGAAGGCTGAGCTAGAGCTGAGGCAAATTGAGGGAGCCCAGCCTAGAGAGCACGGAGTAAAGGATACTACCGAAACTCTATGCACTGTGCAAGCCAAAGCACAAAAACGGGCAAGAACGCCTGAAGGTAGTCCTAACAAAGAAAATATCGTTCGAGCACGAACTGAAGTAGGCACCACCGAACAGCACACATGGGTGACCGTGTTGAAAAAGTCACGTAAGAGTAACGGCCGGCAAGATAAAGCGGCAAATTCTGGATCAACCAAGAGCTTGGCGTCAAATTCAGAGCTTAACCTGAAAAAACCGAGGCGGAAAAAAACGAAATCGCCTAGGACAAGAAAGGAAGCCGTGGTAATAAAGCCCACCCAAGGGAAGAGTTATGCAGAAGTCCTTCAGCATATTCGGGCAGGGGTAAGCCCAAGCAAAGTTGGGGCACACGTTCGCCAAATCAGAAAAACGGCAGACGGTGGGGTACTTGTGACACTGGCAAAGTGTGAAGACATCTCGAAATTCGGTGATGCAATCCAGGCAGCTGTGGGGGGTTTTGGAGAGGTTAAAAGGCTCGTCTCCAAAGCCAAAATCGAGATACTCGACCTCGACAGTCTTACGACAGAAGAGGAAGTGATAGCAGCGATTCGAGAAGAGGGGATTCAGAACGTAAAAGTTACCTTATTTCCCCCGAATACAAGGGAACAGAGGAAAGCCGTCGTCGAACTGGACGAAGCAAAAGCTTTGAAGCTAGTTGATACTGGACGAATTAGAATTGGCTGGGTTAACGCTAGGGTAAGGAAGCGACCTGAAGTTGTGCGCTGTTTCAAGTGCATGGGATACAACCATACCAAAAAAGGTTGCAAAGGACCAGACCGTAGCACTAACTGCTGGAAGTGCGGACAAGTGGGACACGTTGCAAAGGTATGCTCGGCGGAGCCATTCTGCCTGCTGTGCAACGACAAAGGTAAGACAGGAGATGTGAAGCATGTTCTGGGATCAGGAGCATGCAAAGCTTTCCGAGAAGCGCTCGATGCGCAGAAGAAGTTGCTGCGTAGATGAGGGTTCTACAGGGGAACCTGCAAAGATGCCGCACTGCGGATGATTTACTCACGCAGCTTATGCAAGAATCCAGAGCTCAAATTGCAATGATCAGCGAACCATACCGAAGGAGAAATCCAGAGACATGGTATTCAGACACTTCGGGCTATGCAGCTTTATGGGTTGCAGACACTCGGAAAGTCCGGGTTGATCGGCGAGGTTCGGGCGATGGATATGTTTGGATTGAAAACTGCGGCATCAGTTTTGTCAGCTGCTATTTTTCACCGAACGACCCAATAATGGAATTCCGTAGAAGGATAGAAGCATTAGAAGACGCTCTTCGAGACCTTCCTGGCAAACTGGTAGTAGCTGGTGACTTCAATGCGAGAGCCTTGGAATGGGGGATGCCGACTCAAAACACAAGAGGGAGATTAATTATGGAAATGGTGTCCAGGCTGAGTATGGTCGTGGTGAACAGGGGCTCAACACCAACTAACCGCAGGCCAGGCTTCGGTGAGTCCATTCCCGATATAACTCTTGTCTCGGAGACGTTGTCCATGATGACAAAGGATTGGAGGGTGATGGAGGAGTACACTGGAAGTGACCACAACTATATTACTTTCTGGCTGTCGGAGGAAAGCCCGGCCCCTCAGAACTTAAGACGGAAGATACTCGGGTGGAATATTTCAAAGTTGGATAGGGGGAAGCTTTTGGAGTCCCTAGGTAACAGCTTTACTGACGAAGTCAGCGCAGGACAAGCAGGGGTAGCAATGGGCTCTGGGGAAATAGGTACGGTTGTAAATTCGACCATGGGCGAAATTCGGCGAGCGTGCAATGCGTCGATGCCACCTCGAAAGTCACTACCGGGCAAACAGAGCGCTTATTGGTGGACTGAGGAGATAGCGGAACTAAGACGAAGAGCTCTAGCATGCAGGCGTAGGGCACAGCGGTCTATTGGACGACCGGAAGCGTTGCTACTTGTCGCCACCCACAAAAAGGCAAAAAAAGAACTGGGAATAGCTATAAAACGGAGGAAAAGGCAAATGTGGCAAACTTTATGCGAAGAAGTGGACCGGGACCCGTGGGGCCAGGGTTACAAAATAGTATCGGGTAGGCTGGGCCGCATGTGTCCCGACCCACCCATGGAGGCGGATGTCCTGAGGAATATTGTAGATTCACTGTTCCCAGCCCACGATGTAAGAGCAGAGAACAACCACACAGTCCGCCAGGAAGATATCCCTTTGTTCACTGAAGAAGAACTACGAAGCGCGAGTGCCAAAATGAAGAACCGAAAAGCCCCAGGTCCGGACAATATTCCAGTAGAAGTCCTAAAGGTAGTGGTGGAACGACACCCGTCAACATTGCTACGCATGTACAATGAATGTTTACTAGCGGGTGTCTTTCCGTCACCCTGGAAAGTGGCGCGACTTGCCCTAATTTCAAAGGGAAAGGGAGATTTTAACACACCATCAGCGTACAGACCTCTCTGCATGCTGGACACTGCGGGGAAACTTTTGGAAGGGCTGCTGAAACCTCGACTTAAGGCAGCTATACGAAGAGCAGGTGACCTCTCGAAAAACCAACATGGATTTCGCAGTGGCCACTCAACAATAAGTGCCATCTGCGAAATAATTAGCGCAGTAGATCGCGCAGAGGCCGCTTGTCATCGAGCTAGACCCATTGTGTTTTTGGTAACGCTGGACGTTCGTAACGCCTTTAACTCGGCGAGATGGACAGACATACTGGATTCTCTTCAGCGACATTTTCAAATAGAGGAATACTTGCTGGCAATGGTACGGGATTACCTGAAAGATCGCCATTTGATCTATGAAACGAATCAGGGAACTGTACGCAAAACCATTACAGCTGGGGCAGCACAAGGATCCATTCTCGGGCCAGACCTATGGAATGTTGCGTATGATGGTCTCTTACGCCTCGAAATGCCGGAAGATGTGCTCTTGGTGGGCTATGCTGATGATGTAGCCGCTGTCATCACGTCGAGAAATCCTCATCTCGCCCAACTCAAGCTCAACCAAGTAATGAGAAGGGTCGAAGCCTGGATGGAAAGCCATGGTCTCCAGCTGGCGATCGCGAAAACTGAGATTGTCATGCTGACCAAAAGAAGAATACCAACCATTATACCCATGACGGTTGGCTCTGAAGTACTTGAGACCAGGAAATCGGCTAAGTATCTTGGAGTGATATTGGACTCGAAGCTGGCTTATGGGGAGCACATCCGAAAAGTATGCGATAGGGCGCTACTGTCTGTTATCTCGCTTGGGAGACTCATGGCAAACGTTCGCGGTCCTAGTCCGAGTAAACGTAAGCTCCTTATGACAGTGGCTCATTCAATGCTGCTGTATGGCGCGGAGATATGGGCCACTGCGTTAAGGTTTGAAAAGTATCGAGCTAGAATGGTGAGCGTCCAGCGTAGGGGAGCGCTGCGAATTGCAAGCAGCTATAGAACAGTTTCAGGAAACGCCGTGTTAGTGATAGCGGGAGTAATCCCAATTGATCTATTGGCGAACGAACGCAGGGAAGTGTTCCTGAACAGAGCAGAAGTGGGAAGAGAAATCTTGGTTGCTCAAGCACGAGCGCGAACGCTTGAGCTTTGGGAGGAGCGTTGGGCTACGAGCTCGAAGGGAGTATGGACGATTAGGCTAATTCGCGCCTTAAAACCTTGGCTTAATCGCGACCACGGTGAAATAAACTTCTACCTGTGCCAGTTCCTATCGGGCCACGGCTACTTCAGGAAATACCTTCACAGAATGGGGAAAGTCAGGACGGAGTTCTGTAAATACTGTGCTAAGGAAAGTGATGACGCTTTGCATACCTTCTTCCATTGCGCCCGCTTCAGAAGAGAGCGACACATGCTTTTCTCTACAATTGGCCCTGTGACGCCGGAGTCAATCGTGGAGATGATGCTACAGTCAGAAGACGCCTGGTCAGCTGTGTCAGCATATGTGGAGCTGGTACTGCGCTTAAAAAAAGAGGAAGGATGTCTCATAGACTCCTGAAAGCTTGACAGAACGGAAGTAAGCCAATGGGACACCTGATGGGTGGAAGTAGCACGGCCGAGTTGAAGTAATGCGAAAGCGGTTCCGGCTCGGACCTACGTGGTCGGCGGGTGACGTTTTTTAGTGAGTAAGAATCTCACATAATCTTGTTTAGTTCGCAAGATACCTATTGAAGGTTTTTGACATCCGCTCCCAAAAAAAAAAAAAAAAAAAAAAAAAAAAAAAAAAAAAAAAAAAAAAAATTGAACTTGCATGTGGTGTGAATCTGATGTGATTATCCAGTCTTGAGTGCAAGAAATTAATTTAATAAACATTTAATAAACAAACGACCAGCATGTATCATAGGTCATGCACCACTTTTATCAGGTGACAGGATCGGGAGCTGCAGGGTAGAAAGATATCCAGAGTAACCAATCGCAAGAGTTTCGAAATTCAGAGCCCAAAAACTCCATTTATATATTTTCATTGTAGGACTCGATGTAGCATCTCTTCGCACAAAATCATGAAAATACTCAGAGCTAGCGACACTTTTTTAACACTGCAATCAAAAATCTACAATAACTGTTCTAGATCTTCCCGATGTCAGCATCGGGAGCTATAGTTATAGATCTTATTATGAAGTTTCCATCCGAGAGATATTGAAAACTTGGGAAATTTAAACATTTCTTACTTATTTTCATTTAATCTGTAGATGTTAATCATATGAAAATAAAATCGCCAGCCAACTAAATGCCAACTAATTCTGTGAATTTCACTTTGATTCGATATTACGTCAAAAGATGTAGAGCATAAAGCTTTTACTTTGCGGAGCGTTTTTAGCTCTTATTTTGCTGACAAAAATGCAGCAGGGTTGCTGGCATATTCATTAAACTTCAAGCAGACCTGTTTCTATTCAAGTCTAATGCATTATTGGAATTTCAAATAAATCTGATACAGTCAAATCTCGGTACTATGCCACCCGGCAGGACTGAGCGAAAGTGGCATAATAGTACGAAAACGCTCTCATTGCATTTCCTGAAAATTGACAAACATAAGTGTTAGTTGTCGGTTTTTGGGAGAACAATAGTGATTATAAAGTCATCCTAAGCGGTGATAAATTATCGCCACAAAAATATTCGTCGTTCATAATACCATTACGCCAAAAACCGTTTGACAGTTTTCAGTATTTTTCAGTAGCTCAGACCCTACTGAAATTTATTGAAAGAGGGGAAATATTTAGTTTTCAGTAAAACAGAGTGCAAAAACGGCTTTATTAATCAGCCGCAATTAATCGTAGTACGCGAACAGACCTAATGTTTTTCTGTCATTGCATATATTTAAATTCAAAATTTACACTACAAAGTTACTCTACTGAAGAATGATATATAGTATCCGGATTTACTCTGTCAAGTTTTCTATAAGTTAAGCCTAAAGCTCTCAAAAATTGTTGGTTGGCGCATTTTTCTTGAACGTGATGCCGTGGCGTTTTTTGAAATTGTCCAGCCAACCATCGCTCGCCATGAATTTTCGGAGGTGCATAAGCTCGGCCAGTTCAATTGCCATCTCCTTCAACCATATTAGCATGTCATTATCGACCTACGGGCTGTGAGCTTGCGTTAGCTTCATGCGCTTCGATGGAACTCCAATTTTCATGGCCGCTTCGATTGCATCCTTCTTGCTGAGACTGCCCTTCGTGGTAGTTCTCTTGACTTCGATGCCCCATTTCATGCTTATTTCTCTGGCCAGCTTAGACTAATTCCGCTCGTTCTTCGCGGCATCGATGATCTCCTTCTTCTCCTTCTTCTCCTTCAGCGTAAACTCAGTCTACTTGGACGTCTGAGCTTACTTTGTAGGCTACTTTTTGAACTTCACTACAGTACGAGATCACAAGTGCGTGCGTGTGTAAGATAAATAATGAAAAGATAAATTTGACTGCCCTTCTGAGTTTGCAAGTGGCATAGTAGCAAGATTAGGGGGTGACATTGCAAATTTATTTTGTATGTATTTTTGCCGAGACCGTGCGCAACTGGCATAATAGCGAGAGTGGCATAGTAGCGAGATTTGGCTGTACATAGTTGGGTTAAGAGTTTTCACGAACACAAATTTCGGATTCTTAAAAAGTAGGGAATTTGGTGAAGGGCTGACGAGAAATTTTTTTTGGGAGCCTCGATGTTTTGATGGATATATTTACATATCTGCCGCAGGTACAGTGTGTCATAAAAAAAAACTATTGAAATATAAATCTTGTAAGCATAACTATGTTCTGTAAACTTTGTGAAGATCTGATGTCTGCATCTTCAAAAAAAAGTAAAGTTCATAAACACCCGGATTTCATTTAGTAAGCCTGTTTTTTTTTTAAATGGTACTACTTCATAGAATTATTTTCGGTCGTGATTATAGAGGTACCTAAAAAATAATCCCATGGCAACCCTGGGTGAGTCTAAGGTTTGAAGCTGGCAGAGAGCTTCATTTACAAAATAATCATTGTTTGTAAGATTGTGGAGATTAGTTTCGCGACTCACTTTATACCTGATTTAACTCAGGTACCCACCTATTTGGAGCTAGGTTTTTTCAAATCTAAGCGCAAGGTCTCCCGCCCGACCCAGGAACTCCACATAGAAGGATACAGTGCTCTACCCACTACAATACACGAACAACCTAAAGTATCATCAAAATCGAGTAAAAGAGATTAACGATTACAAGAACCTATTCCACATATACAGGATTTATAGTATATTCTATCAGGAACTTTCACTTTTTTGTTTGATAGCCACGACTATGGGCCCAACTCATTTTGGATTATTATTCAAATTTTAGATTTATATCTCGATTTGTGGTAGTCGACTTAAGGATAAATATTTAAGCAAACTTATATAAATTTATCTCTAAATTAAAATATTTTTTTAAATTACAATATATCATCTAATTTTTTATTGCAACACGATCAAAAATTGAAATTTAACTGAGTGGTTTCAAAAGTATGCATCACTTTTTATAAGACAACCGGTCATAGTGCATACCACCTGACTGATGTGACCACTTGCAATTCATATTTTTGCCCTGAGCGAGTTTTATCCAACGATATTATTTTCTATAAAATATTTGGTTTAAAATGACAAACCGTCAAAAATGGCATTAAAGTACATTTCCAACTTTGATCATGTATCCTGCGAAATCATGTTTTTTTGCATGTTTGTTTGTAGCTTTTTCTCAGGAATGGTTTTAAAAATGTAGAATAATCTGTTTTTTGTGTTCCCAAGCGAATGGGTTTTCAGAAAAATTCACTAGTTGCATAATAAGCTTTCGGAGTCAGAAAAATAGCAAAAATTAAAATCTTCATAGCTGGTTTTTCAAAAAATTTCAAAACTCCCAGGGATAAATTTTTATTTGACTATATTACAAACCAAACAAAAAATTTAATAGAAAGAAATATTCATAGTAATAATATTCTGGAGCTAAGAAAACGGTACATAAACATTGATAGTTTTGCATGAGTTTTAGAGCGACGAACCGCCCACTTAACACCAGATAACTTTCGAAAACCGGCCCATAATTAACCTGATTGGGGATCTCCCCGGCCGACTCACAAACATTAAGTTCCCCGACGACTTTAACCTTCCGAGAATTCCTCTGGAAAAACTAAACCATATTTGACCCGATATAAAACCTGTCTACAGAAGTGTAAATCGATTAGTTCTACGAAGTACAACTTTTAGTGAAATTAATTGATTATTTCTTAGTAGCGAGTATCTTTAAACTAGGTTCGGTATCCAGACAATGAATCATATCTTTATGCCTGTATGTTATAAAAAAAATCGCTCTTTAATTGGTATTATGTAGAGATCGAAGACCTTTATCTCAAATGCGCTTTAAATGAAATTGGTGTTCACATAATAATTAATAAATTAGGCTGCGATTATACGAGTCAAAGTAAAAGCCATATGAAATTTTCCCTACGGAAACAATATTTAAAACTTCCTCGGTAATTAAAAAACAATCTTCAAAACACATTAATATATTACATAAGTACCTACTCCTTGTACGTCAAACTCATACGATAAATTTTATTATCACTTAACATTACAGAAACACACTACTTTCGGCTGACACCGGCCAGGAAGCTACAGTTTTCATGAGTTTCCATAACAATGAATTTCACAATACGGCTATCATGTAAAATCTTTATTGCTATCTTAGCTTTATTATTTGTGCATCAAATCAATTTCGGCTGAAATTGTAAAGTTTAAATTTATTGCGATGACAATTCAAAGTAAAATGTACAAGTCGCAGACTTGTGTTGTTTATCTTAATGCATGATTTTAAGACACAATTACTTCAGGACTATAACACAAGATTAAATTTATCTCGTTGATATGAGTATTGTTTGGTTCTTATGCAAACAGCATGTGCTCGTATCCACTTTGCTTTGTGAATGAGCTTAAATTACGTATAATAGACAAAATCGTAATTATGTTGATGCTCGAAAATCCCAATGTTGTCGATTATCGTGAAATATTATTATATTACATGGTACAGGTAAAATGATTTTGAAATCCTCTGAATTAAGACCTCTTAGCAATCACAATAATCTCATATCTTATGCTCGTAGTAGCTTACCTCGACTTTTCCTTCACAAGTGGCAAACAGTTTTACACCAAAACATTCCCAAATATTATTTCCAGTGCAGATGTGAAACCTTTTCACTTAATTTAAAAATACTTAATCACAAAACTAAGTCAACTCTAGCATCACCGTGCACAACATAACATTAATCACGTCTCATTTGCATTTTATGATTTTCGGTCAAACCATACCATATTTTCAATTTATTTCCGCAATTTATTGCAAGACTTAAACTCACGACGAAGACGTAACCGTCACAATACTAGCGCTACCACTGAAAATACTCGACACCAATTGATGAACGAAATTAATTCATTACGTTTAAAATTTTAATCTCACTCGATATCAATTAATTTTTCACAACTCTACATCTAATCGTGAATCTGATTTATTTCGCAAGCTACCTAATCGGGAAATCTAGGTATCTACGCTAGACCAACTCAGCTGGATGTAACCGCTGTCGCGCCAAACGATATCTGTCTGAGCGTTCGCATTCAACTAGCTATATAAGTATCTTCGGTATTTGTTGAACTTATCACGTCGGCTGAAGTAGCTAAGATAAAACTGCATTTAATCGCGGAATCCCCAAGCTCTAGCTTGATTCAGAGACCTCACCAGTGAAATTTTGGTTACTCATCATCGCTAGCGGAGGTTCTCGTTCCAGCATAGGACATGAAAAAACACCTTAGGTATTCCCACAACAATCCCACCGAGCTCCTACGTTCATACTCAGTTCTACTCTTATTCCGCAATTGCGTCCGCATGTAACTCACTCAAAGCAAGTGATTGTCGAGTAATAGTTCTACGTAAAAACTCAAGTAACTTAGCACAATCGTATTGTTCATTCGTATGCGATCATAATCAAAATTCACTATCGATTCTTACGGTAGTGGCTAGGGTTACTCTTGGTCATGACTTTGTTTTGACAAAGTTGCATGTGCTTGAATGATTTGTATTTTCTACTATGTACCACATACGACCTTGAACTATACTTCGCTGCAGGTCATTTTCACCTTAACTTAAATACTGGTTTACATACATTCATACATAAGTACAACAGAAGATGACACGGACCGCAACACTTCAAAGCTAATTTGCACTTGGTTCGGGGGCTCCCGAAGAAAAACTTAATTATCGTTTATTTTTCAATATTGACATAATTTTTTCTTGATATATTCATGAATGCTTGGTATTGAATAGATTCATCAATCGATGTCAGTGGTTATTTGTCAACGTGTATTTTCATGAAAGTTTATTACAATATATATACCAATTTATGCAAATTTATACACTTTTTTGACGATTTGTCACCACTTGAATTATCGGCAAGAAAACACTTTTATTGTCCTATAATGTCTACATCACATGTTGATATTGTCATGAAATGAAAACAAAAAACTGCATTATAAACAACAATTTTGTTTTCATTATTAGATAACATGATGGATTATCAAATAATCGAACTGAGACACGAAAAAGCTATTCATAATGAATTACAAAAAAAAAAAATGCCAAGAACCGTTTTTGGGTATATTTTGTGTTTTTTTTTTTGGGCAGTAAACCAACAAGAAACTCTTTTAGCAAATCAAACATTATAAAATTGGTAAAAAAAAACGGGTGCAGTAAAATTTCTTTAGTTGAAAAAATATAAAGTAATTCTCACAATAACCCTTTTCAGGTGAAGGTGGGTTGAAGCTAGTAGAGAAATTTATTCACAAATTTAAAATCAATATATACGAGAGTGGAGTGGTTAGCTCTACGATCTATTTTACCCCTGATTTAAGTCATGTAGCTATTCAGAGCTAAGTGAACTCAAGAATTTGGTGCATGGTCCCTCAAGCATACCTGGGTTCCAACCAGGATCCTTTCAAACTAGGAACGTCTTCTGCACCCTTGAAGCTACACGACTTTTTAGAATTCCTTAGATAAACATCTCTTTGATTATGTATGGCGAAAATTGAACCGAAGCATTGGTATAGTGCTCCAAGCCAAACTCCTAACCTCTTTTTTCAATGTCCGTTAAAAAGCAAAAATAAGGAATAACGGGATTCATTTAACGGAAATGGAATACCGATATTGGTATTCTCTCATGAAATGTGCGCTCTCTGTAGAGGTCGAATGTTGCAAGTCTAGGATCTTAGCGAAAATCATGCTAACATAAAAATCTAAAAGGAATTGGTATTTTGGAGAAGAGTGACAGCAACATTTACTGCAGCTGCCATCCAAAGCACTCACCATCGATAAATTATTTGACTCATTGATCTCAAATGACATTAAAATAATGCTCGGTTATTTCCAGTTATTTGAATGCTATAGTCGGAAATGAAGAAATGCATCGGGTAACGATTGGAGGGAACGCCTGATAGACTTTGCGTGAAGTAGAGACATAAGGTCTGTTCGCGTACCTGAATCCATTATCTCCAACTATTCTTACTACTTAAAATAGATTTGCAGCAAGTCGTTTTTGTGCTCTTGCTGCAAGCCAAATTTCGCCACAAAAAGAAGCCAGCTGCAAAAATTTGTTGCTGCTGCAGTACGCGAACAGACCTACATATGTCCATAAGATCGATATGCTTCCAACATCGAGCATGGGTCTTACCAGATGGGAATACTTTCAACGAAATCGACCCTTCTAAGAGCGAAACGGTCAAAAATGACATTCAGCTGAATGTCATTTATTTGACCGTTTCGCTCTTAGAAAAACTGAGCACTGGCATATTTAAGTTGGTTCAAAATTTAAAAAAAAGTCAAAGACTCATAAATATTTTTTTTTATTTTCGAACGGTAAATTTCAGTTGACTATATTATAAAACCAATAAAAAAACAGAGAACAAATATTGAACTGGACCAGAGAATAAGATACATGAACATTGATTGTTTTTTTGATGGGATTTAGGATTTTTAAACAATACCCCTCCATTCGCAACTATATTTTGAATCCATGAAACTTTTACTCAAACGGTTTTGATGTTTTAAAACACGTCTCACTGAGCAAAAAGCTTACCAGAACTCGATATAGGTGCGAAAAACGCACCTCCCAACGGGAATCGCGGTAATGTATTCTGGGGGAATGTATAAATCAAACAATGCTGGTATTGCAAATGTAATGTGCTAGAAAACAATTTTCCAGCACTTATACGATATACTCGTATACATAACTTGGAGCATGGGGAATGCTGCAAGGGAGAAAGCTCATATGTTATAAGTCCATGACTGGCCAATGAACATCACTGGCAGAAATAAGGGGAAAATAACTTGCGAGCATACATCGGCTATGGGTAGTCTGCTATATAAAGCGGAAAGATGAAAATTTCGGAGCATTTCAAATCATCACAGGTAAGTAAAATGTATGAAAAACAAGAGTACCAATTCCCCCTAGTAGCAAAGAGCATGCGCTGTTGGAATTCCCAGTGACCGTCACAATCACTCAGCATGCAAAAACCACACATGCAGAGATACGATCAGCCGCCGGCGAAAGCTTTAATTCGTATTCACCGTAGATGATGGAAATGCGAGAATACGATGTCGTACTTTCCAAAAAGCTCTTATACATAAAGCTATAAAGCTAAAAGCATAAGTTTCCCCTTGTATAAATCTTCCCAGCCTGGGACATGCAATGTTAAAAAGAAAACAACATGCAATGGTCCGGTAATGCTTCCACGCATTACGCGAAATGCTTACCGAACATATCCGTAAGCATTATTTTTCCCGTTGGGAGCGCTTCGACATCGGAATTCAGG
This sequence comes from Nemotelus nigrinus, assembly GCA_947369275.1. Taxonomy (NCBI): domain Eukaryota; kingdom Metazoa; phylum Arthropoda; class Insecta; order Diptera; family Stratiomyidae; genus Nemotelus; species Nemotelus nigrinus. The sequence continues at coordinate 78,702,640 of OX376375.1, forward strand.
CCTTTCTTTGCTACGACTCGATGCATCACTTACCAATCAACATTATATTACATTTGAATGTAAATTGTCCTGAATGTTCAAGCTCACCATTTTATCAATTTAATTTCAAAAACTTTGATTTGGACATGTTATAGCGTCATTGTGAGCCGTGATTTTATCAGAACTTGACATTAACCAGGCTGTATTGAACTTTCATTTATTGCTTTTTAGCTGTTTCGTCCAGTGCGTGCCAATCATCTTTTCTCAACGAGCCAGAACTTTGCCATGGCTTTCACGCGATCATCGTCAACTAAAGAATTTGAAGGCATGGAAAAAATACTATGCTACGCTCTGAATCAGATTTTATCATTTTCTCTGAGCTTCGGTATATTTTTCAGTTCAAATTTGAATTGAGTTATAACCATTGCATCAAATCACTCGGAAGTAACTTTCGTAAGCAGCCAAAAAGATTTTGGAATTTTGTTAGTTCTAAGAGGTATCGGGATGGTTAACCCGATACATTTATATCTGACGGGATAGCAATTACTGACCCACTAACTATACGTAAAGAGTTTGCAAATCACTTCCGTAAAGCGTATAATACGGCAGCCTCTACTAATAGAAACAATAATATAAACTTCAACAACTTGAAAATGTTCCCTTACACCTCTTTGGGAATGAAAGATTTAGCTATTGACGAAGATACCACTGAAGTATTTTCAAAAAAACAGAACAACAACCTGCTCCGAGTCCTGACGTCATCCCAAATTTCATTTTGAAACGTTGTTCTTCAACTCTGTCACCTATTTTATCATATTTCTTAAACCTGCTGTGTCTACGGGTATTTTCCCTGCAATTACACCCATACACAAGAAAGGTGATCGTCCCATTATCAAGTTACCTTGTACCGCCAAACTTTTTGAAGCAATAGTTAGTAATATCGTAGCATTTCATTGCAAATCCTTCATTTCTCCCTATCAGCACAGTTTCACAAAGGAGAAATCCACTACAATGAACCTGTTGAAACTTTCCGACATTATTATTCCATCCATTGAAGGTGGACTGTGTTTATATTGACTATACGAAAGCTATTAACAAGCTGAATCATAGAGAAATTATCCACTTACCATTTTCCCCATAAATTTATCAACTGGATTGCTTCTTACTTGAATTTACGTACCCAGTTTGTATCTTTTCACTTAAAGGGGATATTCCGGTTTGTCAAAGATTTCCTGATTTCAGTGAGTAGGAGAGAGTCACTAATTATTGTGGCATCACAACGGGCCTCTCTTGTGCCTATGTGTATTGGTCGTCAGGCCTCTGTAGATTGGCAGCCACTTAAACCTAACCTTGTAACTTTTCGCGGTGTACTCTCTTCAGAAATCATCGTCTCTTCAGGTGCTCCTCAAGGGAATCACCTGGGCCCACTTCTTTTTATTTTATATATCAACGACTTGCGGTCCGTCTTGAAAAGCTCATCTATATTATTGTATGCTGATGATACTAAAATTTTCAAAAAGGTATCCAATTTGAAAGACTATCTTAATCTACAAGCTGACTTCGATAATCTCTCAGACTGGTGGAAATTTCAGTGCAAAAATCTCAGGAACGCGCCATTCGCTTGAGCTGAAATTTTCAATATACATTGATGTATATGCAGAATAGTGTCAGGTCTCACAAAAAGTTTAAAATCTTTAACGCTTTGGCGCCGGCGGCCATTTTAGTGATATATTAAATATACCTATTATTCTGTCAAAAAATAATTTTTGCAAAATTGAAGTATCTAAAATGAATTCGGAACGTGCTTTAAATGTAAATAAGACAATGTTTTTGAAATTGTTAACCCCTTGTGTGCGCTAGGCGCCTAAAATGAGATTGGAAAAATTTGAAAACTTTTAAGTTGCGATAACTTTTTATTTGATTATCAGATCATTATGAAACTTACAGAACATATTACTGTTATTAAGTTGCACACTTGCATAGTTTTTTATGAACATGTTGACAACCCTGTAGCTACGGCAGGCACTGAAATTGAAAACATTCAAACCATCGAATCGCCAAAAAAATGCTCGTTTCTTACAATTAAAATCAGCTTCTATACAAATCTTATGCTTTATCTATACAGTCAAAGTAAAATTTTGGAAATTTCATGTCAGACAAGAACGGTAGCCCTTTCTCAATTTACCTATATTTTTAGCATCAAAAACTTCTGTTCACGGGAACTCACGAACCAATCATCAGATACAATTGAAATTTACAGAATACATTGAACTTAAATAGGATCAGGTCTGATAGAAGCGATTTTGAATTGTGGCCAACCCTGTGCCAGTGGTGACATATTGAAAAATTACAAAGAAAAAAACTGCTTTTTGCCCTATGAATTCTGATTCAGTAACCAGATTTTCATGAAATTGCCACAGTAGCTGAACCTTACTTTAAGCCGTAATTGATAGAAATATGGTTCAGAAATTCGACTGGTGCTGCCAGCTATAGTAATTTTTGTGACTTTGGTTTTGAAAATTGGCTCAGGAAAATAAAGCTTTTTGCACATGTGATATGTACATGTTGACAACCCTGTAGCTACGGCAGGCACTGAAATTGAAAACATTCAAACCATCGAATCTCCAAAAAAATGCTCGTTTCTTACAATTAAAATCAGCTTCTATACAAATCTTATGCTTTATCTATGCAGTCAAAGTAAAATTTTGGAAATTTCATGTCAGACAAGAACGGTAGCCCTTTCTCAATTTACCTATATTTTTAGCATCAAAAACTTCTGTTCACGGGAACTCACGAACCAATCATCGGATACAATTGAAATTTACAGAATACATTGAACTTAAATAGGATCAGGTCTGATAGAAGCGATTTTGAATTGTGGCCAACCCTGTGCCAGTGGTGACATATTGAAAAATTACAAAGAAAAAAACTGCTTTTTGCCCTATGAATTCTGATTCAGTAACCAGATTTTCATGAAATTGCCACAGTAGCTGAACCTTACTTTAAGCCGTAATTGATAGAAATATGGTTCAGAAATTCGACTGGTGCTGCCAGCTATAGTAATTTTTGTGTCTTTGGTTTTGAAAATTCGCTCAGGAAAATAAAGCTTTTTGCCCTATAACTCCCAGTGCAGTCATGAAATCAATACGAATTTCATACCATTATTGGAACCTACTATATGCATTATTCAGACCGAATCCGGTTGAAAAGCCACGATAGGGTTGCCAGCTATTGTTGGTTTTGTGTTTATTTGGAATGTCTATATTAAGCGATTTTATCGTAAAATTTTCAAATGGTAATGATATTGTAGTGACAATAAACAGCAAATATTAAGTTTTCGCTTATTTAAAAAATGTCGCGGCTGGTAACCCTTAATTTCTTTATATTCCTATAACGTCGAATCCAGTCATCGGAACGAGAAGAAATTTGCAGAGTAGGTTAATTTCAACGTGAAGAAGATGTGATATATTTTTGGCTTTGTTACTGGCAAAAGGTTGCTAGCACGAGTCGGTAGTGCCATTTTTGTATCAATAAATGCTGACAGTTAGTATTCATACCGGAAACATTTACAATGAAAATAAATAACCAATGTTTCAATTCCCAAAGTTCTGCAAATTTTTCGGATCGCAGCCCCAAACACCAACTTCAGTTACAGTGCTGCAGGCACTGAGCAATTTCTTCATTGATGTTGTGTGAGATGTTGCTTTCAAATTTTGTGAAATAAGCAATAAGTGTTTTGCTCTCATAAACTTTGAAATTCATGCCAATGATAATATGTGAAACCTTTCCACCATATGAGTTATAATGCATTCTTGAGACCAAAGTAAAACGTGGGGTTTGAAACAGTTTGGCTGTAATAAGCAGCTTGTGTGGTAGAATATGCACTCAAAATCTGCACGGTTCTTCTACTGTTCTTTAAACATTAGTGTTTCTAGTGGTTCAAATTGTGGAAGTAAAATGCATAATATGGATTAACTTACGACAGTAGATCGTCGAATGCATTTTGATGAATATTAATTACTGCAGTCATTTGATTGAATTAAAATGATCACAGGTGGCTTTCATTATGCATGCACTTCTTTTGTTTTATTGGTCATTCAAAAAGAGCTCACGATCAACTTATAAATGAATGCGGATTATTCAGAAAATAAATTAAAAAGCTGTAATTGACGCAGTTGTTCTGATTATAGTCATCAGTATTTCCTCTAGCTCTTCTGACGAACGCATTGAATTATAGGGCAAGTTAATATTCTGATAATTTCTAAAGTATGGCACGTATAAGAACTTAGCTACCATTAAACTGCAATAGCAAATCAGTATGTGCAGTATACTTGAAAAGTCTCAGTTGATTCTAATGATCAACCTATTGATTTCATAGATGAAAGCTTCAGCTTTCGTAGCCAGAGCTGATGCGGTCATTATTGACGACTTCATCAAACTATGTTACGTTCATCATTTACTCTCCTTATGACCGTAAGCAAACTGGTTGTTGATTTGAGTGGGTAAGCTACATTTTAACGCGTCTATATGCATTTGTTAAAGTGATGCAAATGAAGTCAAACCAAAAAAGAAAAAACCCCAGTTCCTGGTATATCACCGGAGACTATAACAGTTCTGCTTTTCGAAGTTGATTATTTTGCCATGCTTTGGATGGATGTCATAGTTTTTTCCCATGTTAAAGTTATTTTCCCATGTTAAAGTTATGTTCCAATTGAAAAGTATTTTCAGCGGTTGATCTTGTCACGTATCGATATATTTATTAAAATTTATTTGACGTAATCTACATTCAAGACTTATTGTTTGTTTCATGTGCGTTCGATAGCGTGAGCTACTTAAGACTTTATTTGTTTAAATAGAACAATCAGAGACTACTTCAACCACTTTGCCACTTAAATCTACGTATCAAATGTTGAACAATGAAATCGCTATCCAGAAAATGTGCTCAAAGTCTAAGCACAGGTTTTTGTTACTAATTCACAAAGTCATCGCTATGTTTGAGAGGTTTAGCAAATATCACTCGATTGTTTTTGAAGCTAAAACAGAGAACGATTGCGTCATGAAGAGTACGTTTGCGTCTTTCCTTTCGATAAAATAAACAAAATAAACGAAAAAATGCAATTTAAAATACATATGTCGGTATACATATGTCGGTAAAAGCATTACAAGTCAGCCACTTAACAATTTTTTTTCTAATTCATATTTAATTCGAAGATTTATTAATTTTAATCATCCCGCAAAAACCATTCCAATTTGATTCTGCTTTCGGAGGCTTATTCCGCAAAACGATCGAGTTTCCCGTATCAATTATTCTCGACGATATAGGTTGTCTATGCGATTATAGAAAAGAAGGGAACCGTGATCACAAATCAATAACCTTTATGAGTAAATTATTTCCATGGATATAAGTCGGAGATGTTAAAATTTGTCACAACCAGCGTAAATAACAATTAATGATTTCCAACTGCAAGTGGTCACACCAGTCAAGTATGCACTGTGTGCTGGTGTCTGATGAGAATCAGTGCATGCTTTCGAAACCACTTTGTCAAATAAAAATGTTCAAGATAAATAAAATTTTTTTCAATTTTAATCATCCCGCAAAAACAATTCCAACTTACGTAATGTTTTAAACTGTCTTTATTTTTTTATATTTGTAAAAAGCAATTTGGTTTTTTAGCGAACTGAAATTAATGAAAATTGTTTACTTTCACTAGCAATGGGCCCCCAAAATTTGGGAGGCCAACACCAGCTAAAAGTAAACAGGTTGGCAAAAATACATCCGGCGCTGTAAAACGAAAATGACAGGATGTATTGATCTTGACGTAAAGCATGTGTGATAGACTTTTGGCTGCAGTCCTGGTAAATAGCTGCCAGCATGGAACATTTTCTTCATTTTTGTACTAGGAGATACTACCATCAGATTTTTATATTAAGCATCCTTACACGATACAAAACTTATCAAGTGCTTTATTCTCCACGCGAGTGATAGCACTGGAAATATTCCTACCCTATGAATTTCGATGCAGTTGTCGGATCGCCATGTACCACACACGGGCTTTGATACAAGGTTTTCAAAATATACAAAAATTCATTCAAAATATACAAAATATCTTTGATTTTCTTCGAAAATCTATATGTTTAGCGAGTCCTATGAGCTAGAGGTTTTTTTTACCAGTTAGCTGATAGAAACCAAGTAATTGAATCAAATAGAGATAGAAATTGCAGTTACACCGAGAGAAAAAAATACAGTAAACTCAAACAAATTATGGGTTGATCAAACGATTTTCACTGTTAATAGTCATCCAACAGCAAAAATGGTTGAATCAACAGCGATCTCCCAGTTGTTGATCAAGGAACGGATTGATTGTTGAAACAACGGTAGCAACTGTTGATATGAACATTATTTCTGTTAAATTTAACAGAGAAGATAGTTCTGTGAACAGATAATAAAATTTCATAAAAACAAAACTTGTCATTTTGACGGAAGTTTCTGTCAAGATAGTCGCATAATTAACAGTTGTCTTCTGTTGATTTGAAACAAGATTCTGTTGAAATAAGTAGTATAAGCTTACTCATAAGCAAATCTGATTTTTATTTAGTTCAAGCTGATATTTCGATTAAATAATCACTTTATTCATGAACTAAAACTAATACCATTTACTTTTTTTTTTAAATTTTTAAAAATTTTTTCACATAGTTGGAAGCTTAATATAAGCATTTCGGTTTTTTAAACTCGTTTCGCCGAAAATTCATATTTCTTTATATATATATATATATATATATATATATATATATATATATATATATATATATATATATATATATATATATATATATATATATATATATATATATATATATATATATATATATATTATATATATATATATATATATATATATATATATATATATATATATATATATATATATATATATATATATATATATATATGTATTTATATATATATATATATATATATATATATATATATATATATATATATATATATATATATATATATATATATATATATATATCAGCAACATGATTAAGGGAGATAAACTCTGGATTGGCCGATCCGATTGAGCTGAAATTTTCGGAGAACGTAGATGTATATAGTAGGTAGGTCCACGACTTTCTCCAATTCAGATATCCTATACTTTTTGGCGGCGGCGAGCGTTTTAGTGAATTTTGAGGTACTCCTATATTTCCAAGCAGTGTAAATTTTTATTAAAGAAAAGTATTGGGAATAAAAACTAATTATGTTCTAAGCTTGTCTATGATAAACAATTGGAAATTTTGAGCCGTGTGTGGGTGCAGGGTGCCTAAAAGTAGGCAAGGATTTTTTTTCAAATTTTGATTTGTCATTACTTCTAAGAAAAACAATGAATCATCGTGAAATTTGCAGAGCGTGTTAATGTTGACTAAAATTTAGCACACGTGGATTTTCAAGATAGTGCGGATAACTCTGTAGCTACGGCAGGCTCCTGAAAAAAACCTTCAAATCATTGACCTTCCTGGAAAATTTTTGATTTTTGACAAAAAAATCAGATCACTGATAAATTTTAACCTTTGTCCATCATGTTAAATAAAAATTTTCAAAATTCCGATTTGCACAAGAACGGCAGCCCATCACCAAATTACCTCTATTTTCAGCACTCGAAAGTTCTGTTCACGAGAACTGACGACCGGATTATCCGATCATAGTGAAATTTCCAGGACATGTTGGTATTAGCTAGGACCAGGCCTGATAGAAGTGATTTTGAAATACGAGCAACCCTGTGCCAGTGGTACCATCTTGAAAAATCACTGAGAAAAAAACCGGTTTTTGGCCGATAGCTTCCGATTCAGCCATCAGATTTTGACAAGATTCATACAATACTTGGATATTACTCTATGTAACATTTGATGAATAGAGTTAGATAATAGATAATAGAGTTGCCAGCTATGGTGATTTTTGTCTCATAAATCTTGCAAATTTGCTCAGCAAAATAAAGCTTTTTTCCCTATAACTTCCGGTCCAGTGTAGAAATCAGAACGAAGTTCACGCAGTCAATGGACTTTAATGTGAACCAAATGTCATAGAAATTTCGTACCAAAATCATGAAAGGGATGCCAGCTATGACAATTTTTGTAATTTTTTGGAATTTCTTTACTGAGCGATTATGTCATTAGATTTGTAAATGGAAATGATCCTGCAATGAAAATTAACAACAAATATTAACGCTTTAAAAACTTGAAAAGTTTTTAGGGTGGTAACCCTAAAATTCTTTTCACCCGTACAACTTCCAGCGCAGTGATTCAATCGAAACGAAATTTACTGGTTGGGTTTAACTTAACGTGAAGCAGATTTGGTATGGTGTTGACACAGGCTAACCAGCATTAGCCATTTCCATAAATATTGGACCAACAGATGCTTCAAACAACGTTCTCATATGCAAAGCATTTGCAATAAAAATAAGGAATCCATTTTTAAATTTTTCGAGTTTGGAACATTTTTCGGATTGCAGCCTCAAACAACGTTTAACTGCTGAAACTTTCGATGAAATCCTGCGATGAGAACGAAATTCAAAGGAAACGTTGATTTGAGTATGAGTTTGTTATGGTTAACTTATTGCTGCTTCGTTGGGAAAGTGTTGCTAGCACTGAACATTTTCATCATTTGTGTTATAGTTTAGTTTTGTTGCTTTGGATAAGGAATGGTTGATATGATTCTACAAAAAAGTGTGTTACGTCTTTCCACAGTTTTTTGTCACTCAAAGACAATTTCTTCGAAAATTAGTTTTCTAGCGGTTCAGGAGCGCTAGAGTTTTTTTTTTAGATTGGAATAACATGAAATGTCACCAAAATTTTACAAGTTTTTATTTCCTAAGTAATCTATGCCATCACTCATGTTATAAACATGCAATAGAGGACTATCGAAAATGCAGTATTATTTAAAGTAAAGTGATTCGAATTTTTTCCCAACAATGCAAGACTGATAATGCTTATCAAAGCTATCCAGATGTATTTCGGATGAAAAAAATCATTAAATTTTTTTACTTATCCATAAACATCTCTTCAATTTTATATAAACGCAGTTTTTTTAATGATTTGGCTAAATAGAATGTTATAAACATTTGCAGTATATGTTATATTAGTTCTCACTGGTAAATTATCAACTTGTAAATTTAAAGCTTCAAAAAATCTCGAATAAGTATCTGATCTGTCGCCATGAGCGTGTAAGAACGATTTGTTTTAATTCAGTCAATCCAAATTAGCAATATCACGCTTACTTTAATTGGCTTGCTTGCACTTTCCAATAGTGCTGGTGAAAGGGAAATTTGTAGTAAAAACCGTTAGAATGCCGGCTTGAAAATAGCTGAAATATCAGCTTACATAGCCGCTGGATATTTAACAAAGGCCATATATCAGTGGCAGCTCGTGGTTTTGAGACTAAGGGGGAAGCACAAACAAAATATAAAAGCATATAATATAGATAAGCACACTTAGGAAGCGCGTAGTAAACTATACATGCGATTTTTTTTTAAATATCGTGTAAAAAATTAATTAGGTATTTCAATGCTGACCATATTTGCATTAAAAGTTAATGATTGATTGTCAACAGCTTATTTCAGCGATATTCCTACTCACTAAGATCAAAAATCTCACAAAAACTCAAATTATGTATGGTATTTGAAAGAAAAAATAAATACTAATTTTTTTAACTTTTCTTTGAATTATAAAAAAAAGTTAAATTGAAAGCATATTACAGGCTAAATAAATAGTGAAAGTTTTTTAATAGCTCAAAGTAGAGGATATAATGAATCTTTTAGCAAATTACATTAGATAGCCAATGCCACAATAAAAATAAATTCCTCATATAATTTGCAATAAAAGTGCCTTAAATAGTTACATTTTGCAAACAGTTGACTGAGCGAAATTAGTGGTCTTGGTTGCTAAGATTCAATAAGAGCCAAATTAAAAAGACTACCGCAGTAAATATTCTATGGCACAATCACATCAATTTTGGTTTTGCACATTAAAATCCATATTAAACGCGTAAATATTAACTTGTCGAAACATAATCTATTCAATACGATCTCACTTTAACGAGCTTCATGTTATAATTTAGTTTAAAAACTATCTTTTAATACAACCGACTGTACCAATACTGACAATACAAAAAAAATCAAGTCAAAAGTGGCACCTGTTATAAACAGGTGCGTTTTTTGCGAAGAAGACATAAAAAGGCGCACCTAATGTAAATTATAAATGCTAAAGAAAACACTTCAGAAATTCAACATAGAAATAACATTGGCGAAAGCAATCAAGTCCTCATTTAACCCAAAGCACTTGAACCAAGAAACTCATTTTGCGAAAGTAAACCCAAAACAGATACAAAAAAACGATCTGGAGAAAATTGCACACGAAACAATTTAACTCCCACATATTTTCCATATCAACATCACAATCACTTGCACCGTACATACACTATGCAAAGAAAGCATACAAGGCATCGAATCAGAAGGGGAACAACTCGTAAGACAACTCGTAACGTAGATCGTGACGGGGAACAACCATAATAGCGACGCGACTGAATTTTCAACGTAAACATAGGCGTCCAAAGCAATCAAGTGGTCATTTCACCAAAGCACCAGAACCGAAAAACTACGTCTTTTGCGAAAGCAAACCCAAAGCAGACACAAAAAACCGATCTGGGGAAAACTGCACACGAAAAATGTAACTTCTACCATTCTATTCCCCACATGAACATCACAATGGCTTGCATACAGTGATGCCAGATCCAGATTTAAGTCTGGATTTGCCAGACTTTCACAACGTTTTCCAGACACCCAGATATTATTCAAAATTTCCAGATTTTTTCGAACTTGTTCTGAAACTTTGATATTTTAAATGTTTAAGTAAAATTTTCAAAATTTCACATAGCGCAAATCAAAATGTCAAACAAAAAGGTACAGAGTTTGAAAAGCTCAGCCTGCGGCTAGCTCTTTGTCAAATTCTACAATTAAATAAGCTCTTTCAAAGTGAACCCCCAAATATATTTTGGCTTAACTTGGAAATAACAAGATTAACGAAAATAATATTCAATAATTATATTAAAAGGCATTACTTAGAGAAAACCAAAAGAAAGGATGATACATTTCTAAATGAAATGTAATTTTTACCATAGGATGACCTTCACTTAGGAGCTTGCAGTGAATGCCTAGTTAAATAGACTGAAAGATTATATTTTAGTATTCGAAACGCACTGTTCAAATTATATTGACCAAATATATCAGTATCAAAATTATAAAAACCAAATCTATCAGTATCAGTTTCATGGATCCTGAAAATGTTGTTTTGAAAAGACAACCTTCAATTATCGCACTTTGTCAATGTTTTCCAAACTTAAGAGAAATATCAGAATTGCAGAATATAAATTCACAGTGATAGAGTCTAAGAAATATTGAATTCACCGGTTTTGAAACCGGCAATGCTGAGTTATTTTGGAAACAAGTGAATCCAATCGAGTCAGCTTTTCCAATTTTGAGGAATTTTATTTTTCACCTGTTATTCGCACTCAATTATTTCGCGACTGTAGAAAGAACTTTCTCTCAAATTAACATCAATAAACGAAAAAACGAGCAGTCGATTACAAACATATACTCTAAGTGGACTACTTTTGTCTAAAGAATATTTAAAATCCAGAAATGAAACTTGTGCAGGTATAGAATTAAATGAAATCCTTAAATCAAAACTATTTTCGGTAAATATATATTAAAACATAATCATAGTACGCAGAAAATTTCTGTTATGAACTATTTTTTTGTCTTGCATTGTTTTTTTTTTTTGCTGAAATAAATAGTTTTTATTAAAATGATATCGGTTTTACTGAAACTAAGTTACGTTTTTCATTGAAACTAAAATCCCCAGATTTCTCCAGATTTTTTGAAAAATTTTCCAAGATTCTCTGTATTTTTTTCTGGCAACGCTGCTTGCATAGTGCATGTGTACATGTGAACAAAGCAGAAAATGCATCAATTTCTAAGGGGAACGGCTCGTAAGAAGAGGAGCAGAAGAAAATCTACAGATAAATCATGAGGGCAAACAGGAGATGCGGATACTTTTGCAGCGTATTAATTTCATTCATTAACAAAGGTTTTCTGGTCGTTCAGCGAGTGGATGGGGCAAGGGTTTTTTGAATTTTTCTATCCACCAAGACGCTTCGAACTGAGCCAGCGTCCGCAATACTATTTGAGCTCATTGATTGTAAAAATTTTGTGGGCATCATTTGGGCAAAGCGCCTAAGTAGATCTATGATAAAACCACGAGTTTGAGCATTGAAGCAAGATCACTTCAGTGTTCTGTGTAGTATATCACAATGAACTGTATGTTTTGAATTGAATGGTATGCAGTGCTTCTAGTTTGTAGTAAAACGTTTGAGTTTTCGTTGTGTCGCTGTAAATTTACCGTGGAAGCTCTGTAGTTGGACTGTTATAAAATACAACCACTAGTTTCATAGTAGTGATGGAATTTTGCCTTTTGTAAGAAAATAAATGATATTCCATTGATTGTTAAATATTGATTGCAAATCTTTTGATTGTTACATATTGATTATTTAATCTATTTTGTGGTTTAGCAAGGGAAGCACTCCTTCCTTTGCGTACATCGACGAGCCGCCCCTGCCATATATTCCTCTTGCACCTAATGAATGATTTAGGTATCGAAATAAGCCCCAGCTTATTTAGTTATGCCAAGAGAACCGACAACGACAGGATAGAACGATAGAACCGTCGAAGTCTTTTCAGCTCAAAAGAAGCCCGAAATGACCTTCTAATGCACCAAAATAATATGCACGAGGAGGCTGAAGGGCTGTTGTATGGACGTAGAATCGCTGACTTACGAATAAGTTACAATGAAAACTAATAATCAATGATTTATATCTAACGCAAACTTTAAACGCGTTTTTCTCAAAGTAGTACTTTTTCAACTTCTGTAGAAAATATCTCAAAAAATATAGAACCGATCCGGCTCAAACTTATACCACATCTACAAAAGAGTATTATCTACTCGTTGAACTTACATGTTTTGGTAATTTCGAAAAAATAATTGGTTTATTAATGTTTAAAACCTGATGTTTTTTAAATAATCGATTTTTTTGTTTAATCTAAAATCAATGTAAAAGTTTAATTTTATTTTGTAAATTTTATTGGTTCACCTATGAATTATACACCTCATTACCATATTTTTTTTCTGAACGTTATAAGTTCCCCGGAGAAGGCGTTAAGTTGTACGAGGCAGTTTTTGATGTGTTTTTTTCATTCGCTTGGATCGCCGCCATTTTGTGTTGAAAAATTATAAAAAAATATTTTCATTTACTTTCAGACATGCACTTTAAGGATTTAATACTAAAAAATTTCTGAATAAACAATATATATTTTTATATCAATCTAAAATTTTGCATGTATTTCTTCCCTTAAGGGATGTCCGGCAAGGTTGCATTCCTTCACCGTTATTATTCAACCTGTTTCGGAGTAATCCATTAGATAGAATTCATCCATTAGATAGAATTCATTTCAACAGTCAAACGGTTAAAGTTAGCACCTTTAAAGTTGAAACAGCGCATAGTAGGACATTTAACACGATTTCATATTAATTCTTTTACAAAATAATATATCATTAAGCTTATTTATTTTCTTGCACATACCAGAGCCTGGCTCTATGTCAGACATCCAATGTATGTGTCATTTTGTAAAGTTTACCAATCATAAAACCAATTTTTACTGAGGCGATTGTGAACAGTCATAAGTCTGTAGATAATATGCTTTAATTAGAAGTGCCATATGTATCCCAATTTCTAGTGCCTCAAAATTTGCCGGTTAGAGTGAATGTAAACCGTAGTTTTGGTCAGCTGCATTTTAAGTAATGTGTATTATTGCCAAATAATAATTCACTAAAAAGTTAATAAAATGAAAGCTAGCCACTTGTATACCTGACAGGTGTTACTGGCGCGGCCAGACTAAAGTAATAGAAAAACGATTGCTGTTTGAATGAACGATTGCAGTGAATGATGTCGTTTGGTGAATAAGGACACCTTATGAAAAATGGTTCAAAAATATTTACTAATGTTTATCCGTTCAAAATTTCTAATTATTTCAATCTAGAAATACTATTCCACTGGGGAGATATTTTTTAAAAAAGCACGGGTTTTATACCTACTCCATCTCTTAAGACAACGAAAATACAAGAAAAGGCAACTAATGAACGTTTGGACTTAGGGATCAGCCTCAGAATTTTATTTTATAGTATTTCGAAGATTTGAAAAAAGTACCATGCAATTATAAAAATCAATCTTTGTTTCAATTAATTACAGATCCGCATTCTTAAATATCGGAGGTAATTTTATATTCTTAATTATATTATATTATATTATCGTATGTCATGTTTTATTCTTAATTATTTTAATCTTATTTTATTGTTTCTCAAAATAATTTTTATTGACGCTTTTAAACTATGGCCAATTATGTTTTGGTTTCTTGTTTATATTTTCATACAGTTTAGTATATTTATTGGATAAATCCTCATTTAATTTCTTCTCGAATTCTTCCGAAGTGAACTGCTTATTTATCAATAAAAAATAATCTATTACTCGGGCCTCGTATTCACTTGTTTCTAGCATACTGTGCCAGAAAAAATCGGTCATATCTGTTTCCATTTTTGGTAGGTGCAGCTTAGTGCCACAATCATAATGCTTCGCAGTAGCAAACTTAGGCCTTGTTACATTTTGAAAAAGTTTTTCACACATGAAACATTCAAAGGCACCGAAAATGCTGTCATTATTTCGTATCGTCCGCTCACCTAGCTCGTATAATAAACTCTCATTTACAATAGTTTGATTGGCCATATATTTGTGACTCAAATATTCATTGTAAGCATTGTCGTTTTTATCTAAGTATCTAATGTAATTCGCCAGGTCTTTGGGACTCCAGTACTCATCGACAAGAATCGCTGATTTATTATTTGGTAGCCAGTCCTGGAATTTAAATAAAGTAATAAAATTTTCGTACATAATGTGAAGTGAATATGCCTGTGGATGATGCGAGCTATGAAAATCTAATTTAAAGTCTTTTTTCCAATATGCTACAAATCAGCGGAACTCATCAATTAAAGCTAACTGATCACATCCACGTGCATAATTACGTGTCCAGAAAGAATTACTTCTACAGTCGGTGAACCAAAATAAATGGGAACTGATCCAAGCATAAGTGGTCGCCATAGTTTTTCCGTAATATAGTCATTACATACAGCATTTTCGAAAGAAATAAAAAATTTGTAGGGTTTCATCGCGTTATATAACTCATCTGACTCCAAAATTTTTAAATAGTTTTTAGTCAATCTGAAAGTTACAAATTAAAATTATTTTTTTATGAATCTTGTCAATTTTAAGTCCTTACGATTCTGGCCACTCTTTGTTAGTCAAGCATGCTCCATACGAATCTATATCTATATAATTCATCAATTCTTTCACGTATTCTTCTCGTCCTGACGGAGGGTCACAATGAGATTGCACATAAGCAACTGGTGCTAGTTTTTGTTTTGCTTTGATCTTGTTCTTTTCCTCTACCGTCATAAAGTATTTCATTGTGAATAATGTATCCAAACTGTGCAAGTACTGTAACGTCAAAGGAAAATCACTCCAGCGGCTAAATGTCGAAGTGTAGTTGAAATATTTCAAAATAATTGGATTGCTAAAATACGGTTGATTTTTCCAAGATTCTTCATGCAAAAGTGCCCAAATATGCTCTTCCGAACGAGGCAATGGCAAATCAGTGTGATTGAAATCAGAACCGTAAAAAAGAAGAGCCTGGAAGTTGTTAAAATATATTGTTAACCCAGTAAATAAATCCTTCATATTCTAAAACATCAATTCTCAAATAAATGTTTATGTCTAACAAGTATCACATGCAATATATCATATGTATTTATACAAGAGTTGATTCTGTGAGGAATACGATTTTTTTTATTCTTTAAAATAAGACCCGCTACTCGATTGAAACATTAGTTTACTTTTATTTCGAAGCGTTTTTCAGGAGTTTAAGAATGCTGATCGGAAAACCACTCAATTTCACACCAATCTTAATTATTGCAATAGCATAGTTTACAAAAAATTTGGTGATTGGTTGGACTATGAAAATGTAGCGAATTAAACGTTTAAGAATGGCAGGGTATCTTTGTTGAACCGAAGTCAAAAAGAATAATAATAATCCAGCAATTCCTGGAGCTGGGTGCCTTAGAAATAGTTGTGAAGCATAAGCACATCATCACCCTCGACATTTTATATTACATCGACATTTAATGGATGTTGGTGAGCCACTTTGCTAGCTCTGAGCGGCTGAAGTGACTTCTTGAAAGATGGGCTCTAAAAAAGGGACACTTCGTGTTTTCACCCGATTCATCCATCATAAAAAAACACTCAGTAGCTTCAATATACTTGCGAATAAAAGGGGAGGAGGCTGCGTTCTCAAAGGACTATCAGACTCCCATGCCTCACCATTAAGACTCATCCATGACGCGACACAGCGCGTTCGGTAGAAGGGGATCTGAAAGTTAAGTAAGTACAAATCACATATATTTACGAAAAGTGCCCGTGATTAAGAGGTGGACACCGTGTGACAGCAGACAGTCCCTAGATGTCGTTGGGGGGAGTTAGCCCCAACTTGTGACTCCAGCTGTAAACGAACTGAAGGCTGGGTTAGGTATTACTAGCTGACACAAGGTCAAACATAGACCTATTGGACTGTAGCGATAGTAGATAAGAAGATCTGAAGCTAAATAGGCTAAGTCCAAGTGCCCATCGACCTATTTTCGAACTGAATAATGTAGTTCAACCTCTGCTTCGTCACATGCCAGTGTTCACCAAAGCAGTGCTGTCTGGCTTTCCTCAGTGCCAGAGTGCCATTGACACTGTAAATTTCAGTCTTTGTAGCGGAAATACGAAACGCACGTTTTTTCGTGATAACTTTATTTGTTTCGCAAGCGCTAAGGTTAAACCTCGATTACAAGTTCTTTAGTACGCTGAATGCCTCTCAAAATTTGATATTGAAATACTCTTAATACAAGTTCCTTAGCTAATGCGTCTGAAATTTAAATTAAGAATTAAAGATTTTACTTGGTAGTCAAATCTAGTCAAATCTGATACTAAAAAGAGCGTTTAACAGTTATTTTTAGATTTATATAGTAAGAAGATGTTAGTAGCTTTATTTTGGAAGGTTGTCAGCATTGCCCAATCCGTTTACAGGCTATGGACGGCGCCATTTCTTAGACCGCGGACCATGTTGAATCCTCAACATTTTCCACATCGACGTCCAGTTTGGCAAGCAATACAGCAGGCCGTTCATAAAAACCACCGCTCGTCCTCACTGTCGCAGATTGTACGTGACCATCTTTTGATCGCCTGATTTTGACAATTAAACTGACTAGTTTTGTCGTTTTCGTCAAAGACAACGACAATATCATCAACTTCTAGATCCTTTGGAGTTTCAAACCATTTCGATCGCCTGGTTAGCGTAGGGCGGTAGCTTATTAGCCACTGCTTGTAAAATTGTTGCAATGCTTGCTGAGATTGTCGCCACAAGAACTTTGGAACTTTCGCATTTGTCGGGACCCCCATAGGTTTGGACGGGTTTTTGTATGCCAATAACGCATGGTTAGGAGTTATAGCTTCCTGCCCATATTCATCCAATGGTACGTATGCTAATGATCTGGAATTAACTAAGTGTTCTATTTCAATCAGAGTGCTATATAAAACTTCTGGAGATGGTTTACGTATTAGTGCAAGAAGAACTCTCATACCAGATTTCACTGAGCGAATAAGCCTTTCCCACAGTCCAGCCATATGAGGGGACAATGGAGGATTAAAGTTCCATTTCAAAGTGGGAGTAGTGATGATCTTTTCAATTGATTCTAAGTCAACTTCTCGGTACGCGTCTCTAATTGCTTTTTCGGCGCCAACCAAGTTTGTTCCTAGGTCGCTATAACACTCTAATGGTTGACCTCGTCTAGAAACAAAATTTTTAAAGGCCATTAAAAAAGAGTTCGTCGACATTTCGTTCACCGTTTCTAAATGAATGGCTCGGATAGTTAAACAAGTGAATATAGCAGCCCAGCGTTTTTCCTGCTTAAGATGATCTATAACTGCTAGCGGTCCGAACAAATCAATCCCTGTGTGCGAAAACGGAGCGGTATTCACCGATAATCTTTTAGCTGGTAAAGGTGTCATCTCTGGAGGTGAAGGACGAGCTGAGAGAATCTAAGACTTTTAGCACTCAAGTTGTACTTGTTTCACCAATACACGCAAACGTGGAATGTAAAAACGCTTTCGCAATTCATTGACGACCGTTTCAGAAAATTGGTGAGCACAGTCTTCGTGGTTTTTCAAAACTATAAGTTTTGCGATTCGCCTCGATCTCAGAACAATGATTGGATGTTCATTTATAATCCTGCTTTTCATCCAATGATATTGTTCTTCCAGAACCGGTGATAATTTATAAAGACAACTCTGATTGAGATTCGTCCCGTTTTTTCGTAACGAGGCAATGTCTGCAGAATATGTTTTTTGTGCTTCGCGATAGAGAAAGATTTCTGCGCCAAGTAACTCTTCGGCTTTCAGTACCTGGGTGCATGTAGCTGTTTTAAATTTTTTAATTAAGCTCACAAATCGGAGGAAGTACGCAGTGCTACGTAATAACCTATTCCACTTACTAAAACGAGTGGTATCTATTATTGCATCATTTTCGTCGTGTAAAGCGACATATTCGAACAGATGATCGCTATGTTTGTACCCGTTTAACTTTTCTGTATGAATTATTTCTTGAGTTGGCCAGAACTTTTCATCCTTTCGGAGAAACTCTGGACCTTTATACCACTGACTACTAGCATTAAGTTCAACGGTATCTCGCAATTTAGTTAGTATATCTGCAACGTTTTGTTTAGTTGGTACCCAATGCCATTGATTTATACTCATTAGCTCATTTATCTCTCCCACTCTGCATGCTACCCAAGTAGGTAACTTTTTTTGAGAAGTGAGCTATGCCAAGACAACAGTCGAATCAGTCCAGAAATATTTTGCGTGTATATGTAAATCAAGAGCGTTATCAGTAGTGTTCACAGATATAAGAGAGAATGGATTCGAAATCGAACGAGAGAAATGTGCCAATTTTCGACTTTCTGTTTACTGGTGTGAAAATCAGGTACGGTTGTGTGCCTTACACAGTTCATACGGCAAAGCCAAAGTGAAAAAACCACGAGAGATCACCATTTTGAACGTTGTTTGACATTTCTTTCCCCGAACCGGCGAGTGGAGATTAAAATCCTTTTTGTGAATGAAATTAATTATGATTTCACACAAAAACTAAACGAAATTGATGCCAAAGGTTAATTTTACCTACCCGAAGTACGATATCCCCTGTGAAACAGTTCGATAGCTACTTTTGCAGCCTCGAACACGGCACTTCATTATCGCACTATTTTAACATGTTTCACCGCTAATTTGTTCGCGAAACCAACACAAATTATTGCGCACAAACGTAGGTACAAGTTTCCACCGAATAAGCCGAATAATTTTCAAATTTTATTTGACAAATTTTGACTGAAAGTCAATGTTTTCAGTCCCCAACACGAATCAAACTGACATTGACGTTTCTTTCCGTGTTGCCCGTTGCACGCTTTTACACCGATCTGGTGTTCCCAGCATTAAGACACAGCATTAAGGCTTTTCGGTTGTGAATGCGGTAGAAAGGAGTGCAATGAGCGGAATTTTTGTGAGAGAGCAATGTTGTGCGTGTATTCAAAAAGGCACACTCACGTTTGGGTACACGGATTGCCATTTCGCATCCATATTCTTTCATATTTATAATACTTTTGCATAATCTCGCGCCGATTGTAGCTGCTTGAAGTTCCAGTCTCGGTATCGGAGTGTACTTGAGCGGAGCGGACTTAACTTTGGCTGTGACGAGTGATACTTGGACTTCGTGAAGTGTTTTGACTCTTAAATAAACACATGATGCATATGCTGCTTCACCAGCATCGACGAATGTATGCAGGCCTAACTTTGTTCATTCGGCCCAGGAACCAGTGATGTAGCGTCTTGGTATTCGTAAAGATTCTATTGTCATCAATTGTTGGAGTAATTTCCTTCATTGCCTGTTTAGATCATCCATAATGGTCTCATCACAGTCTAATTTGCGCTTCCAAGTTTCTTGTTGGATAATTTTCAAACCAGCAACAAAGTGAGCGACCAAGCCTAATGGACCGTAAATTGACATTAATGTGACCAAAATCTCGCGTTTCGTTGGCTTCCGTATGCCGTTTAGAGCTTCTTTATTGGCTTTATTGAAGCGTAAAGAGAAAGTTATATAATCTCCAATAACGTCCCAGAAAATTCCAAGAAGCTTTTCGATTCTATCATCTGCAGTCAGATCATGTGCTGTGCAACTACCTTCTGTTTCGTTCAGAGTATTTTGTAGTTTTGGTGAATTAGTTTTGAAATTTCGGGTATGAAATCCACCTTCGGAGTGAATAAACTGCATTTGTTCTACTAGCTTTGCTAGATCATCTTCAGATTCCCTTCCATCCAATACATCGTCGACATATGTATTCTGAATAATTCTTTTGACGGTTTCTTTGTATTTTCCGTCGTATTTTAATGCATTAAGGCGCATTATACTTTGTGCTTGGTATGGTGAGCTTGTCGCTCCAAATGTCAACACAGTCTTTGCATATGTATCAGGGTTTCGATACTGCTCACAATTACGTCATAAGAATCGCTGAGCTGTTTGATCATCTTTTCGCACATGGACCATATGGAACATTTCACGTATGTCACCCGCCACTGCGAATTTATGAATCCTGAATCTCATAGGATCTACAAGAGAAGACTAACGAGATCACGGCCTGTTAATAGCATACTGTTTAAAGAAATGCCATGAACTTTAGCTGCCGCATCAAATACCTGTCGAATTTGGCCTGGTTTATTCAAATTTTCTACGAAAAAGACTGGCAAGTACCATATGCGATGATTTGTGCTCGCTACTTCTGATGGCAAGAGTTTGCGTAGGAATCCTTTTTGAAGGTATTGATTAAAGGTGTTTTTGAACGACTCGAAAAGCGGATAATTATTCAGTAGCTTTCTTTCTAGGCAAATAAGTCTTTTGTATGTCATGGTATATGAATCTGGTAAATCAAATATATCATATTTTCATAGCAATCCAACTTCATAATTTTTACTAATATTCGAAGAACATTAGTATTAAAATCGCTTCGCCGAAAATTCGTCATATATATATATATATATATATATATATATATATATATATATATATATATATATATATATATATCAGCAAAACGGTTAAGGGAGATAATCTCTGGAGTGGCCGATCCGATTGAGCTGAAATTTTTGGAGAACATAGATGTATATAACAGGTAGGTCTATGACTTATTAAAATTCAGATATCTTAAATTTTTTGCCGGCGGCGGGCATTTAAGTGAATTTTCAGGTGCTCCTATATTTCCAAGCAGTGTAGGTTAGGTTAGGTTAAAGTGGCTGCCGATCTTCAGAGGTCTGTCGTCCGACCCACGTAGGCACAAAAGAGGCCCGTTGTGATGCCACACTAATTAGTGACTCTCTCCTACTCACTGAAATCGGGGAACCATCCGCTTCCCTTGACAAATCGCGTTATCCCTTTTAAATCAACCAGGGATAACTCGGTCAGGTTTGAGAGAAAGGGAGCACCAATTGCCGCCAGCCTTCTCCTTGTCAACGCCGGGCACTGACACAAGAGGTGGAGGACGGACTCCTCCTCATCCTCAGAGCCACAATTCCGACAGAAATCGTTAAACTGCACTCCCAATCGTTGTGCATGCCGTCCTATGAGGCAATGGCCCGTAAGAACTCCCACTGTGCAGGGTAGAGCGCTTCGAGCTAAGCCTAAAAGCTGCCTGGTGTGATGCGCATCCATGGATACCCAGGACTGCCTTGCTATTGCACAGGATGATTCATCTGCCCACGACGTCTTAGCATCCTCGAGATATTTTTGCCTAATGGCCAGTTTGATCGATGACATCAGTATACCTATTGAGAGGGAGCAGGGGACCTCCGGTAACAAGGTTCCAAGCCTTGCTAGCTCATCGGCCTCACAGTTGCCCTGAAAACCCCTATGTCCCGGTACCCAAATCAATTGAACCACTGAATGTCTCGACATCTCCCTGAGAGATGCACGGCATTCAGCAACAATCATAGAAACTGTGCAAGGACCAGCAAGGGATTTAATAGCCACCTGGCTATCTGTGAAAATGCCAATATTAGCCCCGAATATTCTAAGCAGTGTAAATTTTTATTAAAAAAAAAGTACTAGGAATGAAAACTTATTATGTTTTAAGTTTGCTTATCATAAAGAAGTCGTAATTTTGAGCCTTGTGTAGGCGCTGAGTGCCTAAAAGTAGGCAAGGATTTTTTTTCAAATTTCGATTTGTCATAACTTCTAAGAAGAGTAGAGCGTATTGATATAGACTAAAATTTTATACACATGGATTTTCAAGGCTATGCGGGTAACTCTGTAGCTACAGCAGCCTCATGAACAAAAATCCTTCAAATCATCGACCTTCCTGAAAAATTTTTGAATTTTGAAAACAAATTCAAATTATTGATAAATTTTGACTTTTGTCCACCAAGTCAAATAAAATATTTCAAAATTCCGCGGTAAACAAGAACGGCAACCCGTGATCAAATTGCCTCTATTTTCAGCACTCAAAATTCTGTTCACGAGAACAGACGATCGGATAATGCGAGCAATATAAAATTTATAGGACATGTTGGAATTTGCTAGGACCAAGTCTGATAGAAGTGATTTTGAAAAACGAGCAACACTGTGGCAGTGGTGCCATTTGGAAAAATCGCTGAGAAAAAAAAAACGGTTTTTGGCCTATAGCTTCCGATTTAGCCACCAGATTTTAACAAAATTCACGCAGTAGGTGAACCTTACTCTAAGATAGATTTCATAGTAAAAATTAGTATAGGGACGCCAGCTACGATAATTTTTGTCTCCTAAATATTGTAAATTTGCTCAGGAAAATAAAGATTTTTTCCCTTTAACTTCCGATGCAGTGACGAAATCAAAACGTAATTCTTGTGAAAAGCATATCTTGTTGTGTTTTTAATTCTGTAGGAATTTTGTTGAAAAACCGTTAAAGGGTTGCCAGCTATGATGGATTTCGTAATTTATTTACATTGCTTTATCGAGCGATGTTGTCATAAAATTTCCAAATGGGAATGATTCTGCAATGACAATTAACAACAAATATTTACGTTTCAAAAATTTAAAAAGTTTGGACGATGGTAACCCTAAAATTTAATTCACTCCTATAACTTACAGCGCAGCCATTCAATCGAAACGAAATTCATAGGCTGGGTTTAACACAACGTGAAGCAGCTATGGTGCTAGCACATGATTGCCAGCACCAGACAATTTCGTAAATATCGCACCAACAGATGTTTCCATTTTCTATTCATAAGCAAACCATTTACAATAAAATAAGCAACCGATATTTAAATGTTCCGAGTTTTGGAAATTTTATTGTTTGTTACTTGGATCTATAACCAAGTTTATTAGCTTATTCATCTGCATCATCCCCCTTCTATGGTAAGCATAATTTATGACAAACGACTTTGATTATATAAAAGCACTAAAAGATTATATAAAAGCAAAGCATCTAAGTTATATGTCTATATGCTTTTAGAATCTTCAAAAATTGGTGCAACTGCACCAAGTTGCAGTGACGGCTCGTAACATAAAAATTTGGGTCGGCCAAAAGGGAAGCTATATTTTATAAGATAAAATTTTTGGTAACTACTTACATGGTCTCATAGGAATTAAAAATGTCATAGAACTTTTCAAAGAGAAAACAACAAATCAAAGTTGATTTTTTTTCAAAAGGATATACAAAGCAATAATACTTTGTGTATTCAATCTTTTATTTGAATTACCGCTATATCATCGATTATTTCAGCACAAAAATTATCATTTATCGTTAATTAATTTTCGTAACACTGCTATTAATGACAATCGAACATTATTCCTTATGCAAACTTTTATGCATTTTAAGTTAAAAACAAACTTGCAATTGAAGCTTTAAATTATCTTTCCATGTAGAACTAAATCGATGATTAGGTTTCAAAATTAAAGCGCACACCAAAAATTGTTGATTACGGACTACACGAATATACCACGAACATAAATCATAAAATACCACGCACGAATTTATCAAGTTTTCCTTGCGATTAAGTTTCTCATATTTTTTTCATTAAATTATGTTCCTTATGAATTAATTCGTCTATAAAAAGATGATTTACGGTAGCATCTTTTTATCTGCATTCTTTCAGTTTTTCCATTACCATCTCTTGAATAAAACACATTTTCGAAAAACCGTTTTGCACTGACAAACCAATTCTATACAATAGCCACAGTCTCCTAATGAAAACAAAAAACCAAATCAAAAATCATATTTTTTTTCTATTTTATTACTACCATTACTACCACATTATTACCCTACCAAATACTAGGCATTCTTCATACAATGCTATTTTGCATCTCTTGAGAAACATAAAGCATCCTAACATTGACTTTAGCGTACTATAACGGAGCATGTATGATGCCTGTTGCTTTTAACCCGAGCTGAAGCAGTTGGCGGCGGCTGGCCGCAGGCAATTTTTGCTTTACCCGGTCTGTAAATCAGTACGAAATTTGATACAAAACACCTAACTAAATAGCTAGTATTGAAATGAAGCATAGAATGGAGGCTGCCTGAGAAGCTTTGAGTTGCTTAGACTGTAGCCAGACTCGGCCAGTTTACTATGGGCCGCAATTTCGGCCGTGTCTTCGATTCTCGCTTGTACTTGCTGAGTATGATCAGGGCTGTGGAGTCGGGAAGAAAAACTTGCGACTACGACTCCAATGATAAGCCTTCTAACATCTGCGACTGCGAATCCCGAATAACGACTCCGACTCCGTACTTCTACTCCAAGCATTCGTAGCTCTAATATACAGTTAAAGCCAGAAGGTTAAAATCGTTTTTCGTCTTACAATTAGATCATATTTTCCTGCTAGTTTGTTTCTTTTAGTAACATTAAATTATAATGTTACGCTATATTGTCAAAGAGATTTATTTCGAAATAGAAAATATTCCTATTGCATCTGACACACTAATATAAAAACACCGAAAACGCTTAATTCGAGTTAGTTCTTAAAAATAATATTGCTTCAATCAGATCTGACATCATCGCTACTCTTAAATCCGATTTAATTATTCTAAGGGTAGAAAACAAGCGTTCTACAAATACTTGAGTCGGGGCAATGCCGTAACGAGTAAAGGTGCCATTACACGGTTTGTAGCATCTACAAATGTTTGAAGGTTCATCGAGTTTTTTCGCTACAAATAGTCTACAAATCGTGTAATGTCAAAATTTTTTAGCTACAAACATTTGTAGAAAGAGTTTGTTGACGGTTCGTAGATGATTGTCTACAAATGTTTGTAGGTGGAAAATGCGACTCGTGTGATAGGAAAACGAATTTTGAATTTGTAGATTTTAAACATTTGTAGACCAATCTGTAGTTCGTAGATGCATGAATTTTGACATGTACAAACTACCACTGTTTGTAGACATTTAAATTATCTGATTTAAGCGGTTGGACGGTGGGAGCGAACTCGAGGAAATTTTGTGTGTTTTTAACTGTGTGCTATCTTTCGGTGATATAATTATAACTGTTTAGACCGATTAAATGGATCCAAAGGATGCATTGACGTTGGTGGTGGCAATGAATTTGCTGGACAGTAGTGATAGTGATGAAGAAATTGAAATGGTGCCAAGGCGGAAACGGCGCTTTTGGACAAGAGATTAGATTGGAAGAGACACGCACCGTCATTTCCCGCAATTCTGTTTTAAAGTCGCTTGAAGTGGACGGTAAAGTGTCCGGCGACTGATGCGTTGACGATCGTTTTGTGTCGCTGGCGCTTGAATGACGCTTCCTACCTTGTGTGGGTTGAACAATAGCCTCCTGCGTCAACATGTCACTCATTTCTAAGTCTTCAAATATGTTTTCTTCGCTGTGGGTGGTGGTCTGTAAAATAATATTATCAATGATCATTATATTGAAATATTACCAGAAAAAATATTACCATTGGCATAGATGTGGTCGACTGAGTTGATTGGCGAAGACTATGCGCCTCCAAGAACATCATGTCCTTAAAAAACTTCCACACAATTGGAATTTTTTCGTCAGTTCCTTGACCAGACTTCCGCGCTCGATATTTCGCAAGGTTGGTCCTGAATCCAGTGCGCAAGTTGTTCCACTTACCCTTGCAATTGTTGACACTCTTGCCATTCAAACTCGCAGCAATTTCCTTCCAGACGTCTTCTTTGGGTAGCTTGTATTCGGCGCACCCATTATCCCAAATTATAGACTGTTGCTGGATTAGCTGGATTAATTTCACAGATTCTTCATCCGTCCAATCCCCTTCAACTTTTTTTGTGTATGATGATTTTCGTTTCCCATGAACACGTGTTTCAGCAGGTTTTGCTGTTGGTGCCATGTTCACCTCCAAATCTGCGCCAATGGTGGTATTCAAAGCATCCATTTAGTCTGGAAATGAAAACAAAAACCAAGCTAAACAATTCAATCCACTAAATAAATTTTATACACTACACTTACCAACTTTAACTCTAAACACTCGTAAAAATCTATCACGAGACAGAACAGCACCAAACTAACTTTATCACCGACAACTGAACCCTTGATCGAAAAAAGTTTTTCCTTTTTAAAACCCGACGATACCTGATTTTCAACTGAACATCTTTGTATACTAATATACTAATCGTCTGATGGCTATAATTATTAGCTACAAACATTTGTAGATAAGAATGCCAAAAATCGTTTGTAGAAGGATTTGTAGATGCGCGCACTACCTGAAATCTACAAATCGTCTGATAACGAAATTTCCTACCTGCAAACGTGCTACAAACATCTGCGATGCGAACACAATTTGTAGGTGTTTGTAGATCTACAAACGTTTGTAGATCCTACAAACCGTGTAATGGCACCTTAATGGTGCATTTTAGACGATTTTGGGATACTTCGTTATGGCATCTTCTACTTCCAAAACTGAACTTTAGTCAAACAACTCAACATCATTCAGTGCCCTATAAAAATCCAATTGCAAGGTTTCCAGTTGCGATGAATTTCCTCCTTAGTTACTTTTTTCCAAGCTTAAGCGCTGCCGCTTTGTTCATTCTTGTTCGTCAAGATATTTTTCGAATTCATTTTCATCATCAACTTCAGTACTTGGGGGAAGTGATGACGACTGAATGGTTCTCTGCTGTGGTCTAGCCATGGCTTCACTTTCCGTATGCAATCCTTTCATACGAATAGTTAATTCGCATAACGCAATTTTAGCACGCGCTTGTTGATCTTTTGTCAGGATAACCTGGACTGAAGGATCTACATATATAGCAGCTAAAAGTACTTCATCATCTAAGAGACAAATTTCTCTACAATGAAGTGAATTTTTTAATGCATCGACCAAGTTTCCATTCATTTTTGAAAGGCGAAATATAAGACTTTTCCATTTTTGTAAAAAAAAACAGGTGTAATTCCATCTGCCTGAAATTCATTCGTCATTATATAAGGTTGATATAGCAACTCTAGAAGTTTTCTAGCTTCTTCCCAATCCAGTCAAAAATTGAAAAATAATCCACCAATTTTTAGGCTTGGTGATGAATTTCAGAGTCGGAGTCGGAGTCGGCTGATGAAAATTAGCTTCGACTCCGACTCCATTAAAAATTGTTCGACTCCTCGACTCCGACTCCTGAATCCGACTCCACAGTCCTGGATATGATACGGCCGCCGTTGATGGTTGATGCATTGCAGTCGTATGTACATACATATGATTGAGTGTATGAATGTTGAGTGTAGATTTTGAGGACTGTTGACTGGCCGTCGTATGGGCTGGATAAATTGTTCATTGCGCGTACACAAATCAAAATTGAAACAGCATTGAAATCGAAGCAGACGAAACGCAACGGGTTATTTGCCCGTTTAGACTCGACTATTTCGATCTGTTTTCTATTTAAATTCGGGCTTGTAGACGTAGCTGATGACCAATTAAAGATTCTTCTGAGGTAGATATGGGTGAGAGAAATTAATGTGAAGTAGTTAACTAGTTAATATTAATTATTTATCTTTATTATTTTGGGGTGTCATTGGTCAATTATTTTGGTACGGCCGGGCCGACCCTGCCGCCCCTGACGAGCCGTCACTGCCAAGTTGTTTATATAATGTTATTTTATTTAAATAAAGCTCTTTGCCCTATAGCCTCCAGTACAGTCATGGTATCATAACGAAATTCATATGGCAAATTTAAATTATTGTAAACAATATTCAGTAGAAATCTAGTTTGAAAAATAATGATAGGGTTGCCAGCTATGATTGTTTTTTTGTATTTTTTGACATAGCTTTAGCAAGCGATTTTATCATAAAATTTTCAAATCGTAGTGGTCTTGTAATAAAAATACACACCAAATACTAAGATCTAGCGAATAGTAACCCTAAATTTCTTTGTATCCCTATAACTTCCAATGCAGTGATCGAATCAATATGAAATTCGCAGAGCAGGTTGACTTCAACGTGAGGCTGATGTGACTTATTTTTGGCTTCGGTGCTAGCAAAGGACTGCTAACACGAGGTGTCTTTGTTATTTTCGTACCAATAAATTCTTGCATTAAGTATTCACATCGCGAACATACAATATATAATAATACATATGACAATACATACAATATATAATATATAAGACAATAACAACAATATAACAACAATATATAAGACAATATATAACAATACACTCAAAATCTGCACAAATCCGCTACTGTTCTTTGAACATTAGTATTTCTAGCGGTTCTGATGCGCTAGGGTTTTTTCCCCTTTTGCACAATCGTATCTTTTATAATCTTTTCGGCTCGTTTTTCTTCTTCAGTCAAAAGGTACTCAGTTTTTCTCGATACTCCGAGAGCATCTAATGCCGCGTTTACACATACGGGCCAACGTCTCGTGAGGGCACTTGGCAAGACTTTGGACAAGACTCAGCAAGACATAGGGTGAATTGTTTACTTAGGATATTACACCATGCAACTCGCACCATGAACCATGCATCTTTCATAGGGTGAATTGTTTACTTAGGATATTGCACCATACAACTCGCACCATGCATCATGCATCTTTCGATAGTTGTGATCTGTTTTGTTCAGTTCAGTGAACGATGGCTGAGTATACAGATACAACTGCCTGGTGTGCGTTGAGTTATTTCAATCTGTGCCACGCAAGGATATGTTTGAAGTCCCAGCGAAAAATTCGAAAATGTAAATGAGCATTCACTACCCTCTCAAATCCCTTTGACTCGGTACATAAAACCGACCTCGCTTCCAGCGGCTTCGAGCTAGGACGAGACGGTCATAAATACTCAGGCACAGCAATAAAAGGATAATTATCCCTTCGTAAAACAAACAAGAGCGGACGAGCAAGCCATTTACACACTCGTGCTTGCCATGAAAAGCACAGCCGAGACTAGACAAGGAGACCGTTTACACACTCATCTTGTCAACATTTGCCATTCCTCGGCGAGAATGTAAACGCG
This sequence comes from Nemotelus nigrinus, assembly GCA_947369275.1. Lineage (NCBI taxonomy): Eukaryota > Metazoa > Arthropoda > Insecta > Diptera > Stratiomyidae > Nemotelus > Nemotelus nigrinus. The sequence continues at coordinate 78,732,343 of OX376375.1, forward strand.
GCATGAGAAGTAAAACGTTTTAATAAGTTGCACTAATCTAACATGCACATTACATATTCTAAAATGGACATTTATTTGATTCACACTATTTTCTAGTGTTGAATCAATATTCCCGCACAAGTCCCAGCCAAGACGGGTTTTCGCAACAACATCCAAGCCAATTATGATAGTAGGCTTGGCGTTCTCAAACGATTCAAACTGCACTCGGCGGAGGTGCTTGTACTTAGCAATAAGCTCACTTCGATTAATATTTTGTGTGGGTAAATCAAGACGCGAAACGGTTTGATGCAGATTTCATAGAAGTGATTTTGGCTGTTTAGTGGAGCTATTTCGAACTTAACAAGTTTCGAATCTGTTTCCACATGACTTTGATCACCTGTCCAGCGCATGCAAAGTTGTTTAGTTTTTCCTATCATACCTAGTTGCTTTGACATTTGGTCGTCGACGAGAGTTAGTGAAGACCCGTCATCAATGAATGCAAATGTATTGAGAGTGATGTCATTATATTTCAGAGTAACTGGGATAATACGGTATAGAATATTTCTGGAATTTCGATGTGTAGTCGCAATAACTGTATTGGTTAGGCTACTCAGTTCAAAAATAATTTGATCCTGCTTATCAGTTCTGTGTAGTAATGAATGATGAAGCTTTTTGCAACCGTTCATTCCACATTCTTTGGCCTTCTTGAATATTGGGGACTTATGTTGAAATAAACAAAGCCTACACAATTTTAAACGAGTCACTGCTTTCCAGCGGTCATTCAAACACATACTGCCAAACCTTTTGCACTGTATTGCACTCGGACACATTTTCTCACATATACGGCATTTTTTATTGAAGTCGATATTCGTACACTCAGAAAAATTTCACCACTGAAAATTTAATAGAATCAAATTTAAATCAAAAGTTGAAACACTTTTAAATAAAAAACGAATCTTATTTGAATTAAATAAGCCCCCACGTTCAATAAAAATGATTCCACTTTCTTATAAAAATGTTTTTTTCATATCAAAATTTTCATCATTGAATGAAAAAACAAAACATTAAAACAAACAAGACACTTTGATACAGCGTTATTGAAATGAGGTCAGATAATTTGAATTAAAAAGAAACGTATATGGCGCCAAATCATATTTGAAATTTTTTTGAAAAACTACCAACCTTATTGATCGGTAAATCAGCCAAACCAAGGTGTTTTAAAGGAGTGAAGAGTTTACCTGTAGAATATCATGCAAATAAGAAAGCATGGATGAACAGTGATCTCTTCTGCTCACGGCTGAAAACCTTTAATAAATCAAAACGAAAAATACTGCTTTTTATAGATAACTGCCCAGCTCATAACACCATACCTCCTAAGATGACGAACTTAAAAGTTCAATTTTTGCCAGCGAATACGGCATCAGTTTTGCAGCCTCTCGATCAAGGAATAACGAAAAATTTCAAATTTTACTATCGTAAGGAGCTGATGAACAAGGTACTTTCGGATGTGGAATTAAAGAAAAAGCCTGCTATAGATTCACTAATTGCCATAAGGATTATTGATTCTTCTTGGAGACAAGTAACAGCAACGACAATCAAAAACTGTTTTCAGAAATGTGGATTCGCAGTTGGATCTGAAACTGTACCACCATGTGAGCCATCTTCTAGTCGTGATTTTGAGAAAATAAAACAATCATTTCCAACTAAAAGTCCTGAAGAAATTAATGATTATATTTATGTTGATGACGATGTTGCTATTTGGGGTTGGATGACAGATGATGATATCCTGGACTCTTTAACTAGCAAAGAACAACAGTGTGATGAAGAAGATGATGACGATAGCTTCATCCCTGAAATCATATCTTATAGCCAGGTCAAGATAGCTATTGATAATGTCAGGTCTTTCCTTGAGCAAAGTCAAGAGGTAGAGGAAGATACATACGCAGCTCACAATTGATAAACAAATTATCAAAAAATATTACCCAGAGAAAAATTACTGATTTTTTTGTAAAAATGTGATTATTTAATAAAAATCTCTCTAACTCGAATTCTAGTAACCTTGTTTTCTCTAACTCGAAGTTTCCATAACTCGAAACACTCTCTAACTCGAAGAAATTTCTCTTCCCCTTGCGGTTCAAGCTATCGAGATTTCACTGTATATAGTAAGGAGATGTTAGTAGCTTTATTTTGGAAGGTTGTCAGCATTGCACAATCCGTTTACAGGCTACGGACGGCGCCATTTCTTACAGAAACTTTCTACAGATGCCGCTGATAAGGAGTCGCAGTTTTATGACATGTGTATCGCAACTTTCATCATATTGCATTCAATCAAACACTCGAACGTTTGACTAGGACCTGCGATATTTGCCAATCCTAGTAGAGAAATGCCGGTCCCTCGTTTGGCCAACGCATCCGCCCTCTTACTCCCATCAATGCCCTTGTGACCGTTTCATAACTATTCGAATGAACTCCGAGATATGCACAGGTCCGTTGGAAGACGTTTTGCTCAGTCATCTGGATAGATACCTCGAGGAAGATGTAGTTTTACATTCATGCTTTGAGGCAAACTAAGGATTGGCTTTCGGGCGAAAATATTGACTGGCCCGCTTAGTGGCCTGACTATAATCCTATTCAGAACGTTTAGGGGATTCTCGCTAAGAAAGTGTATGGAAATGGGCGCTAAATTGGTAGCGTAAATGCCTTAAAAGCAAGTATTCTCACATGCAGGTCCGAAATGTAGTCAGATTGTCTAAACAATCCGAAATTTTCGTGTCATTCAAAGTAAAGGAAGCCATACTACTTATTAAATCAAACAAAAGGCACAAAAAAATGAAGTGATTTGATTCACTTGATGTACGTTCATACATCAGTATTACCATTTAGTCCAGTAACCTTATACATCGGGCCTTGAATTAAATCCGGTAGTTTTGATTTTTCGCTGACTTGTTTATGATGTTGCCCCAATGAATAATCTAAGTTTGCGACCTCGAGTGCCGAACGCAATCTTGTTAAAATCGAACAAAATCGATAAATTTTTGATTTATTTATAGCTTTTGCCAATTTATACCATAAAGGACCTGTTTTATGATAAAACCTACTTAGTAAGTTTTTAAATTATACTAAATTTGCCACAATATGAGATCAAAACCGTCTCTTTATACTCAACAGTTTCCGAGGTACAACCTCTTGACTGATCGTCGCCTTCTGAGGAATCAAAGTCTATTTCTAGTTCTTCGGCATCCTGCTCGTTGTCACAGAAGGCTCCAATGCAGTGCCTGCAGACTGATGAGCATTCCAGTCCGGACTTCCTGCAGCTGCACGCGTTCTCACAAGATTTGCTACAGCCACATGAAATCATCCGTCAGATGTGTTCTGGGGCTGCATCTCTAGTCATCATTTTAGGGCTGAGAACTCATCCGACCCCGTCTCCACCTGTAAAAGGGTTATAGTCATACAGAAAACTATAAAACAAACGTTTTCTATAAATGAACTGAGTTCAAGAACAATTTGTACCTGATAATAGGTCCGTAAGGGGTGAAATCAAGCAACATCTTGTGAAGGAGATAGCTTGACCGAACCAAAGCTGGTTTTCACCGCTGCCCTTGCAAATAGCTGCTACCGCAGCTCATCAAGGTTGCGGGTATTGGGGCTATCTCTGTTCAAAGCAACTGCAATTCGTTCTCCTACTGCTAGTATCACCTGATGAGTAGTGGTGTTATTGAGAAAAATTGAGGCTTTCTCTTCAAGGTCCGGATTTCTTTCGACGATTTGCTTCCTCCCTTAACCAAAGACACAGGATGTCGAGTCTCCAGCCACTGAAGGCATGGATGAAAAAGAAAATCTTTAGTTTCAATGAGGATTATGAGGAGGTTATGCTAGAATACACGACACCTGATGATTTTCCTCTTCCACATTTCTTAAAAAAATCTCATGTTGGTTTGCAATTGCTATAAGAATGATCAAAAAGTCAATTACTTCACCAACGACTATCACTACATCGTAGGCGGAGGTAGTACAGATGAGTCTATCAGCATCTTCCTCTGTCTGGAGTACTTGAATGTCGTTATTTCCCATTTTCATTGTCAGCAGGTTGATGAACCGATTTTTGTTTTGGCCGTTTGACAAAAACTTCTATTGAGAAACCTGCACCATAGTTTTCAAATATCGCAAATAATCTCTGGAGATGAGTATGGCTAGGATATCCGAAAACGCTTTTCAGCTGCTTTCAAGATTGTTAAATTGAGGGACATATTTTCCACCCTAATGACATTGTTTCTTTTTTTCTGGCTTCTTCTTCCTTTGAGCAACAGGATACTCTTCAGTTATTTCGTATCTGCAAAGAAAGCAGTGTTCTTTAAAATTGAACAGCTGAGACACTGATCTCGTTAGTCTTGATGGTGTCGCACTTCTTTTTCCACGGCGAACAGCTACTTGTTTCAACTTCGGGTTATTATATCTCTTCGAACAAGCACTGCGCACAGATATTCCACTAACAACTTTCAACAAACACATTTTTTTGTTTTTAGAAGAACCGCTGGACGCAAGAAAGGTCTTTAAAACCCTCTCCTTTACTAACCGCACTTCACCTTGACCTAAAGTTTTCTTACACATGAAACACAAACTCGCACTGGAACTGGAATCAGACATTTTGTAGATTTTGAATATAAACTGCAAGGGACACACGCACAACTCATGGTATGAGACACCGGCCAGAAATTAACTAGGTTAGGACTGAGAAGTTAGATGAAATGTGGTTCGAAGAGCCTGTTCTTGGGGTCTAAGGAGTGGAAGAGGAGTGGAGTGGTGGGGGAAGAGTGCAGTGGAGGGAGTGGTAGAGTGCGGTAGAGGAGCGCCATTCTATCGGCAGCAGATCTCACACCTGAACTTTCTCTTCTCTTTAGATTATTGTAATCTTTTCTGTACATCGTTATTAACATTAACTGTGTTTTATTATATTTTTGTTACTAAAATTATTAATTCATATTATTTATTGCTAAAAATATAAAATTTAAAAAAATCGATAAACTTTGTAAGGCGGTATCTTGGTCTACGGTTCTGGTCTCAAATTCTAGCAAATTTAGTATGATTTAAAAGCTTAATGAATAGATTTATATAAAAAAACTTATTAAATAGATCAGATCATAAAACAAGTGTTTTATGGTATAAATTGGACAAAATGAAAATAAAATCCAATATCTCTCTTTTCAATTTTGACAAGGCTGCGGTTGGCACTCGAGGTCGTAAACTTTGCTTATTCATTGTGGCACCATCATAAGCAAGTCAGCAAAAAATCAGAACTACCGGATTTGACGCTAAGTACCTATCCTTTTAGACGACAAAGTTACTGGACTAATAGATAAAAATTTGGTTTTTTGCCCAAAGATAAAAAAACAAGAATTCAAATCATTTCTTAGCAAATAAAACATTCTATATATCTTTTAAAAGTATTGATATTTTTTGTATTTAACGAATATTAACGAATATCTACTACTATATATCCTCAGATAAGAACAGCCACGACGAAAAATCAGATAAGCGTGCAAATTTCAAATCAATTGGTAAGTTTGTGAAATAAAAGCTCGTAGATACGGAAGCTTAATTACTTATCTTTAAAGATACCTTTCAATAACGTAAATGATATAAAAATGTTTGTGAGATTATTCTCTAGTTAGTTCTCAATAGGTAGGTTAAGAAGAATAAACATTGATACGATAGAAATTGTGTTAACGTTAATTGTACGAAGGGACCGTGAAAGGTTTCTTAACTTCGATTATTTACACCACTAAGAACCAGAAATATAATTCGCGTCCTACGGTCAATGTTGACTCATTTAAGTTTTCCACTTCTAGTAATCTAACATATACATACATACAACTTCAGTGTTTTTTACTTAAATAAAATTAGCCTATCTTGTTCGGTGATAAGCGTGTAGATTTTGTATTTTCCCCGAAAATATAATGCGCAAGAAACTTTACATTATAATGGCTAATCAATCTTAATTGTGATAAACCTTAACATCTAATATTCTATTATCGTCCATTGTATTTATTCTACACACGAATAAAAAATAAACACGAGTAAAAAACGTTTAAATACTGCACTATTATTTAAGCTTCATACTTCTAAACTAAATTACCTTCAATTTTGAACTAGTGAACGTGCTTCTATCATCTGTAAATATGCATTTTCGTTTGCCGCAAGCCCTCAAAATAGTATAGTTTCCGGTCAAAGGAGTCCACCATAATAGAATATTATTATGGTCATTAGATTTTACTTCAGCCTAAAAGGGAAACAAAATAAGTCATATTTTTCTGTTTATGGAATATGTATACATGGAATATATATATATATATATATATATATATATATATATATATATATATATATATATATATATATATATATATATATATATATATATATATATATATATATAATATATATATATATATATATATATATATATATATATATATATATATATATATATATATATATATATATCTATATATAAGTTTATACATACAAAAGTCACAGTGACTATCGTCACCAGTAAAATTTTATAAAACATTAAGAAGAATTCCACATGGAACAAAACATGGAGAGATACTGAAGTTTCCATTCACATACATATTATTGAGAACTTGGAAACAATTTATCAAAAGTTACAGTGAGTGTTATAATTTACCGAAATATACCGAAAACCGAAATTTTTGCTTTTTCAAGTTGGTCTTGTGAAAAGAAGTACGTCTTTTGGGTCATGAAAGCTGCATAAATAACGTTCGGAAGATTTCCTAATATGATTTTTCTTCTACTTATAGATGCAGAAAGCATTTCTAACCCGCTACATACATTTAAGCAGATATCATCTGAGTCAATACGAAACTGCTCTTTTCAAATAAATTAGCCACGCAGAATTTAAATTTTGCAAAAAACCACTAGTAAACTAATCTGAAGTTATATTTAATAACTTCAAATTACATATGGTTTCTCATTAAAATTTGGCATTTTCAGGTAGCATAAATATCAACAAAATCCGTTTAATCCCTGTCGAATCGCAATAATTTATCGAAATTCGGCAAAACTTGTCAACTTTCCAGTTCGCATTTATTTGAATCATTATGAAAGATTACATTGCAATCAATTTGAAGAAAAGATTATGCGTGAGATGCAATGGAAGCAATACAACACTAAATCTCATCTGTCACTAAACACAACATCGCTCAATATTTATACTATCCAGTGTACTAGATAAGGAATAAGCTGATAAGTCTCTACTGAGAAACAATTTTATTGATAAGACTATATCTGAGAAATTAAGTCAGTGCATGTGGAGTTCCAGGACTGGAAACTGTCGATGGCCACTAGCGTTGCCAGATTGGGGGTTAAAGTGGTCCCGGGGATTTTTTGGGGGAACAAATATTGAGAACTAGTGTTGGGTCGTCAGTCATATTGATATGTATTTGTATGAGTTACTCATTTTCAAATTTGAGGTGGTACAATGTCATACTTCAAATGAAGTGTCATATTGCATTCCTTCAATTATCTATAAGTTTCCAGCGCCGCTGGCAGCCATACAGCCCCATACCATTACGCCGCCGCTACGGTAGGATAGAACATTTATGCTAAGTACTGGTTACATTTTTTTATAGATGGGGATTCTTCATTATTGATTTTAGCATACTTCCACAGAAGATAAGATTTTCATATTTTGGAGAATGATTTAATAGAGTATATAGTTTTTGGATTCGGCGTTAACTCAAAAATGAAAATTTTTTTTAGGTAAAACGTTTATGCTAAGGGGAGCAGTACTATTACTAATCTACTAAACAATTTCCCAAAAATGGTAGCTAATTACCACCAAATTTTGTGTTTAAGTATCGTGCAAATCAAACTCAAAACTAAACTCGCATGCATACATTTTCGCCTTGTACAGCAATCGCTGTGCCTCAAGTACCACAAGTCAATCGCTTCAACCTAATCCTCGTAAAACAGGATACTGTACTACTAAAAAAAAAGTTGAGCAAAGCACATCAATATGACAAAAAATGAGTTGGTACAAATCAAACTCAAACTAGTCTCGCGTACATACATTTTCCATCGAGTATTACAATCGCTGCGCCTCAAATGTCTCAAGTCAGTCGCTTCAAAATTAACCAAAGCACCTCAATATGACAAAAAATGAGGTGGTACAAATCAAACTAGTCTCGCGTACATACATTTTCCATTGAGTATTACAATCGATGCGCCTCAAGTCAATCGATTCACCTCAATATGACAAAAAAAATGAGGTGGTACAAATTTGAAACTTGAGGTGATGTGACATTTTGTAGATGTGAATGGGACATTTGTCATGCATCTTGTATGAGTAACACAACACTATTGAGAACATTTTCTTGGGAGGAAAACCCCCCGATTAATTAATTGAAGCCAGGGTTCGCCGATATATATCAGAGGATATATATCATGATATATATCACGATATATATCATTTGATATTTATGCGGATATATATCAATTGGTATTTTCTATCTAGCATCTTGGCAACACTAAAAGAAAAACTAAAATTTAGATTATTTTCCCCCGAATAGCTATCTCATCAGAAGCTCGGGGACTCCCCGTTTTACTTACGTGCACGCGGACTAACATTTGACAATTGTTAACTCAAGTATACTGTCAATTTAATATCTACCTCATTCGCGTGTTGGCTCTTGTGGTGGAAGGTTGTAGCCGGAGAATTGCTGAGAAATTTGCTTTTCTCCGAAGGACAGTCTTTCTCTGGAATTGAAAGTACGTGTTTCATCGTGTCTTAAACTGCGGTTTCGTGTTCGTTGCGTTGTTTGAGTCACTTAAGTGTTTGTGTTGTTAATGATTATTTAAGGTCAAACCCACCATAAACGGGTGTTGTCGAAACCGATGGCTGTTGCGTTATCGTTATAAGCCAACCTAATCCTCGTAAAACAGGATATAGTACTCAAAAAAAAAATATCTACCTAAGAAATGCTTTGCTAGTTTAATAGGTTAATGCTACAATCCTAATTTTGTATTTCATTTTGATATCGTTATTTAGTTGGTGTAGTGCAGTGATCTTTGCGTTCATCTGCGGCGCGATATTCATTCAAGTAGATAAATTACCTATTGGACGATAAGTTTGAAGGTAGTGTGAAAACAATACAAGTTGTCAGATCGTTGAGCCTAAGTGTTTTTCTTTCTACATTTCATTTGTCCACACTACTCGACACAATTTTAGCCATGCCGAAACCTGCGAAAGCTGTATGGGGAAAATTTAATATTATATCAAAGATGGGGAACAGTGGCAAATGAGCCCAATGTAAAAAGTGCAAGAAAGAGCTGCAAGGCATTCCTGTGCGGCTATTGAAACATGTGAATGTTTGTCCAGTGTCAAGGGCTTCTAGCTCATATGTGCCACCTTCAGATTCTGTTCATGATACCCACCCCTCAACATCAAATGACACCATAATCGAATCAGTGGCAAAAAAATACGCATTGTCGACTGGCGGACCATCGTTCAACATATTAGAAAAAGTAATTGTTGCATCGGAATCCCAAGCGAAAAAAATTGATTTAGCGGTCGCAAACTTTTTCTATGCCACCAATTCACCGTTTTTTCACGCTGATCACTTGAAGTTTAAAGAAATGATCATGGCACTTCGTCCAGGCTATAAGCCTCCCACATCTCCTCAAATAGGAGGCCGTCTCCTAGAAGAAATTTATGCTGATATCTTACAAAAACAAAAAGATGAAATCGAGGGCAAGGCCGTATCTTTGGCTTTGGACGGTTGGTCTAACGTTCACAATGAGCCTATAATTTGTTGCAGCCTCACTACACCCGAAGGACAATCGTTACTAGTTGATACTATCGATACATCAGATCATCCTCATACTGCTGATGATTTAAAAGAAATTGCTACGGATATAATTACAAATACCAACAAAAACTTCAAAGTGATTGTTAAGAGCTTCGTTACCGACAACGCAGCTAACGTGAAAAAAATGAGGCACGAATTATGTAAAGAAGATAGTAATAGCATAATTCAATATGGTTGCTGTGCGCATATACTAAACCTGCTTGCGCAAGATGTGGAAATCAAAGGCGTTTCTGGAAACATAATTAAGGTGATCAAATATTTTAGGAATAAACATCTGCCCGCAAGTTAGTACAAGGCTGCCGGTGGTAAAAATTTGGTAATGCCCATAACCGTTCGATGGAATACAACGAGGGACTGTATTAGCTCTTACCTTACTAATCGAGGAATATTGGTACAAATATGCCAAAATAATAAAAATAAAGTTGATAAAAACATACTCGCAATCGTAAATGATGCACAAATCACGAACAATTCAATTCAACTCTTGTCACGCTTGGATCCAATAGCTAGAGCTTTAGAAAGAGCCCAAAGAAATGGAACAACAATATCGGTGGCAGTAGAAATATGGCACCGGCTAAAAAGGGATTTAGAAAATGAAACATTAGAAGTCAAGAATTTATTTCGGTATCGACGTGACATGGCATTAGAGTCTGTTCATTTTTTGGCTAATATGTTGGATCACCGATTTCTGGGCAAAAATTTGAGCAATGATCAAAGAGATAAAGTTTTTGCTGAAATGCCGCCCGATTTCATGCCTATTGTAACGTCATTGCTGACGCAATCAATGTTTCCTAAGTATATTTTTGGTGAAAATTTTAAACAGACTCCACCTTTAGAATGGTGGAAGCTCCTAAATATGAACACAAATGATAATCGATGGCTCAACTGGGATGGCAAAGAAAGATTTCAAACACTATGTGAACAATACTGTCAGCAGTAGCATCAACAGCCGGTCTCGAAAGAATATTCTCTACCTTCGGTCTTGTGCAGTCGAAGATACGTAACCGATTGGGAATCGAGAAAGCCCATAAATTAGTCCATATCTTCAAGACTTTCAACCATTCCCATAAGATAATTTGTCGTACGGTTCCTTAATACAATATGGACTGGGTTTGGGAGTCCAATGCGGATATGGAAATGCAAGAATAAATATTGGGCGTAAATTCCGGAGGCCAATTTGAGTGGGAGTCAGACGATGATGTACCACTTATGTTATAGATCTGTGCCTGAAGCCCGACAATTGACCCTGATTTTAATTGATCAATCAAATTTTTACTCACATGTTTGTTACTTTAGGAATAAAAAGTGAAATATTCAGACTAATTTTTATTATTTTTACATTTTGACAGTTACAAATAAATTACAGACTGGAAAATGCTTACTTTTCGTAAACGTGATATATATCCGATATATATCGGACATATATATATCAAATATAGGATTTTTTGAAATTTATTATAAATATCGGATTTTTGAACCCTGATTGAAACACATTGAAACATTACACTTGAATTAAGAAATAAATAATATGCAACACCAAATTTTATATCTAATCTAGATTTCTCGAAAATGAATGACACATACTTGCTGGCATAAAGGTGATGGATGCTGGATCCGAATTAGAGCTCAATACCCATCCAACATTTCTGACTAGGATATAGCCACGGCTATATTTTCTATTACTATGAACTCTACATTGCCATACACACTTGTAGATAGAAGCCTACAGCTTCAGCCTCAGCTCTTCGGTTGGCTAGCTGTTAATTATGGCACGAGCTATATAGCCGCTTGCGCAACAGTAATCGTTGCGCGTTCGTTCTGTTGCGCTTTGTTTGTGTGCCTATAATACATTCTTTTACTTTTTTTCAATGTTGTGGTATTAAATAAAATCTGCGGGAACAAGAAGATTGCACAAAATTTATACCTACACACAATATGAGTTACAAAATTGACGCTGAAACTATATGTATATAGTAACAGTCCTACTGAAGAAACTTCCGTAATCAACAACGTGAAGGCTTTTCAATGTAATAAATTTTACATTATATATGCACCTAACTTGTTTCGTAAAGTTTTTTTGGTTTTTTTTCAGTTGAAATTATACTATTCAGGGGATTTTTGAGTCTGGCGTGGGGGTTTTTTTAAGATCGGGATCTGGCAGCACTGATAACCACCACTCTGGATATTAGTCACTTTTTTGCTCCGCTATCGAAAGCTGGTTAGGAAGGCAGCATTAAAAACAACAACAATCCTGGCCCAGTTTTTGTTGGTTTAGTTCGATAGAGGCGCAAAAAAATGCGGCTACTCTTACAATCAATAGACAGTGTTAGACGCAGATGGGCTCAACGTGTGTTAAAGCTGGGTGAGAATAATAAGAAAGGCAAAACAGCTTGTTTAGGAAGGTGAAAGCACAACAATATGGTGCAGTAGATGCAGATTGAATAGAAGGTGAACGTCGCTAAACCACCGGTGGTATCCGCCGGCTCAGAAAAGATTCGAAAAAGGGGGTCCCAAATGGCGAAAACAAAGAAACGGTGGAAAAGAACAGGCGGAGACAGCGGGGAAAAAAATTGACACTGTCATCGTCAAACCAGCACCGGGAAAAATTTACGCGGAGGTCCTGAGGCCATCCGCCAAAATATTTCCCCAGGTGAAACTGGTACGCAAACTGGTACGATACTTGAGAAACACTGCAAAAGGAGGGATCCTTCTGGATATTGCGCGGACAAATGATCGAACGAAGCTGCAGGACTCGATCCGGGCCGCCATAGATGGCCAGGGGTACGTGAAGCTTGTGACTCCTAGAGTTAAGATCGAGCTTCTCGACCTCGACTGCCTTACACATCGGCCATAAATCGCGAGACTGGAGAGGAAAGATCCGGCGAGGTGAAAACCATGCTATTCCCCCCTAACACAAGGCAACAGAGGAGAGCTGTGGTGGAGCTGGATGAGGCACTAGCATCCAAAATTCTCAAATCTGGTCGAGTCCGGGTGGGAATGATTAGCGCCCGAGTACGAAGGTGGGCTGAGGTGACAGACTGCTACCAGTGTCTAAGCTACGACCACAGAAGACGTAGCTGCAAGAGCCCAGACCGGAGTGCCAGCTTCTAGAAGAGTGGACAGATTGGCCACCGGGCAGCAGACTGCTCTGCGCAGGCTCAGAGTATATTATGCACTGAGAAACCTGGTGCGAATGGCGCCAAGCATCTAATGGGATCGAGTGCTTGTAAGGGTTTCAAAGACACACTTGATGCCAAGAAAAAGCAAGGACGGGTATGAGAGTCCGTCAAGGCAACCTGCAGAGCTGTAGAGCTGCAGACAACCTCCTCACGCAGCTAGTCTGCAGGCATAGAGCTCAGATCGTACTGATCAGCGAGCCTTATAGGGGGAGGAACTCGTCTGTTTGGCTGGCAAATGCTACGGGATATGCGGCGATTTGGATCGCTGACGAGCAGAGGGCCCGTATCGGCCACCGCGGCTCAGGCAACGGTCACGTGTGGGTAACATACGGAGAAATCATATTTGTGACCTGCTACTTGTCCCCGAATGACGCAATGCAGGCATTCAGAGACAAGCTTAGCTCACTGGAGAACTCTCTCCGTGGCATCGCCGGCAACGTCATCGTAGCTGGTGGCCTCAATGCAAGGGTGTTGGAGAGGGACATGCCCACCGAAAACAATCGCCAGCAGAAGGTGATGGGGGACTACACTGCGAGTGATCATAATCCTATCAGTCTCCAAATCGCTGAAAGCAGGCAAAGACACCGCCTCTTCCTGCAAGTGGCTAGGCTGGAATAATGTTAAGCTTCACAGGGATGCGAAGACCGCATCACTCGGTTCGAGCTTTGAAAGGGAGCCTCTAACATCTGGCACCCCAGTGACTTGTACATAAGCAGAGGCTACTGCTGACAGAACCATGGGATGGATTCACAGGGCGTGTGAGGCTTCAATGCCCAAACGTAAACCCTTTCGTAGGAGGCACCATGCGTACTGGTGGAACGATGAAATCGCCAAACTGTGACACATCGCTTTGGCGTGCAGGCGCAGGGCGCACTGAATCAGGAATAGGCCGAGGGTGGCTGAGCTATCTGCTGCCCACATTGCGGCAAAGGAGAGCTGACCAAGACCATCACGAGGAGCAAAATTGCCAAATGGCAGGCTCTTTGTGAAGAGGTCAACGCAGACCCTTGGGAAGATGGCTACAGATTGGTCACTCGTAGACTTGGCTGCTTCCACTCTGATGGATGCGATATCCACGGAGCGTATCATCGGTTCGCCGTTCCCGGTGCATCCGTCAAGGACTGATGATCTCATCATCGTGAACCAGGCGGATGTTCTTCTCTTGGCGGGCGAGGAGGGAACAGTGCAGTGTCTAGGATGAAAAACCGGAAGGCTTCCGGGCCTGATGAGGTGCCGGTCGAGCCGCTTAAAGTCGTGGCGGAGAGCCAACCGCGTCTATTGTTGGATTTGTATAATTCATGTTTAGTCGCGGGGATCTTCTCGTCGCGGTGGAAAGTAGCTCGACTGGTACATGGTACTTGTAGACAAGGGAAAGGGTAACCAAAGCAATCCATCAGCATACCATCCACTGTCCATACTGGACACTGCAAGAAAGCTTCTGGAAGGGCTGGTCAAGCCGCAGCTGCTATCAGCAGTGAGATCTGCTGGTGATTTTCCATGCAGGCTGCACGGCTTCCAAAAAGGGAATTCAACAACCAATGCCATCTCAGAGGTTGTTGGGGCTGTAGCAAGAGCGGAAGAGGCATGCATGCCAAAGGAGTCAAAAAGAAGCCTGGATCTTAGGACCTGACCTCTGAAACATCATGAACTATGATTTACTGCGCCTGGAAATGCCTGCGGATGTCTTTCTGGTAGGTTACGCTAATGACGTCACACCGGTAATCACTTCCAGATGTGCCGAATTCGCTCAGCTCAAGTTAACTTAGCCATGAGGAGGTTGGATCTTTGAATGACCAAGCACGGCCTCCAGATGGCAGTCACAAAAACAGCGATTGTTATGTTGACGAAGTGGAGGATACCAACTGTCATATCCATGACAGTTGGCTCCGTCGAGGTCCAGACCAGAACAAGTCGGTCAGGTATCTGGGAGTGACCCTGGATACCAAACTGACGTATGTGACAGGGCTCTAGTAGTCGTCACTTCGCTGAGCAGGCTAATGGCTTACGTCGGTGAGCCCACTTACACACAATGGAAGCTGCTGAAGGTAACGATCGATTTCATCTTGCTACATGGAGCTGAAATCTGGGGAGATGCGCTCCAAACTGAGAAGTTACTGTACCGCATTGCCAGTGTCCAGCGCAGGGGGGCTTTGTGTATCACCTGCAGCTACCACACGATCTCAGAAGAGGCTGTGATGGTGGTATCGGGAGGAATCCCGATCAATCTACTAACGCAAGAACACACGGAAAGGTACCTCTTTCGCTCAGAGCTGGACAGAACTGAGGCTCTGACGTACGCGCGTACGCTTACCCTCCAATTTCGGCAACAACGTTAGAGTGAAAGTTGGAGAACGCTGGACGGCTAAGCTAATTGGTCTTATTGAGCCTTGGCTTAGCCGGAGTTACAGACAGGTAAAATTTTACCTTTGTCAATTCTTGACAGGGCAAGGTTACTTCAGGAAATATCTGAACAGAGTGGCTAAAGTGTGTCACACCGTACTGTCGGTACTGTGTCACTGAACTCAATGACGCTCAGCACACATTCTTTATGTGCAGTCGCTTCGTAAGTTTGAGGCGCGCCATTGAGTCCACGATCGGCCTGGTAACGCCTGAGACGATCGTGGATGCAATGCTGTACGGGAACTTTCAGTCGCGTTCATGGACTGAACCCAACTAACATTAGGTGCGTTTTTGCACACCCGAGCAGATCAAATTTTGCTAAGTATATTGAATACAACAACAAAATCCTGCACATGTTGCGTCACTGAAGCAGAAAATGTTAACCAGCGGTTGTTTATGGGCTTTTATGTAGAGTGTCCTAAACAGTTTGTACCACTGCTGTTGGACTATCGTTCAACCGGCAGTTTCAATTGAATGAATAGTATCACTCCGTAATTGTCAATTATTTTACATAAAATCTGGTAGTGGTCAGACTGTTTTTCAGTGTTTCAATGCACATTACATTTTAGATTATATTATATGCAAGTTTCTTGTCTGATTTCGATTAAAACCTATATAAGATTTCATATATGTTTACCTATGTATGATTCTAATTTAACAACCAGCCGAAGCGAAAGCTCAGGGAATGCAACAACCAACATGCAACACAATTTTAGAACAACGCAATTTTTCTGCTTGGGATCGTTTTTTTTTGCGACCCTACACCAACGTGCGCTGCTAGATTGCAAAAAAACGCACCTATTTTTTCTCTTATAAGACACTACTAGAGTCTTATAAGAAAAAACCTAAGAGCAGAGTTCTAGTAATTTCAGCCTTGTAGAGTATTACTAGAGTGTAATAAGTGTGCTACGAGAATTAAATGGCGCATTTCTGAGAACAATTCTAGTCTTATAAAAATATAGCTCTAATTGTGTACAATTTACAATTCTTATAAGCGTAAAAAAGTACTTTTGTAAAGGTGTTATTCTGAGATAAAAACTCTTTTTGTAAAGTTGCACCCTCCTTACAAGAATCACTAGAAAGAGATTAATAGTAAAACGCAGTCCAGATACGAAATTTTTGAAGAGTAAAAATTATTTTATAAGAGCCAATGAAGACACATAGGGACAAATTCTAAGTCGAATTTTTCTGACGATGTCTAGTCGTCCAATATGTTATATATTCAGATGTTAAAAGCTTTTGAATTTGGTCATTAATAATGCAAAACTTAATGGAAGCGAAATTTTACCGATGAAAACTGGTAAATAATAGAAGCGCTTCTAAACCGACCATCATTTTAAAAAAAAATACTTAAAACCATCCTTAAATTTAAAGAGTAAAACTTTAATATTTCCATCAAATCTACTCCAAAGCAACACAAAATTACATATTATCTGGAAAAAAATACTTCATTTTACTTAGTTTGCTCGTTGGTTTGGTGAAATTAAATGTTTTTACTCTATAACCTAAAATTGTGGCTTTCTTATTCATTAAAAGAATATGGTCGCAACAAAAAACTGTTCTTAATAGTATGCAAATCTATTGATTAGATCAAAACTTTCGTTATCAAGCTGCAGCGCTTATAGCTTGCACGTTTCAGATTTGCATTCTTTTTATGAGAAATGAACTCTACTTTTGACAGTTTAATTTTTGAACCTCTTGCTGTAACTAAAAACATATGAACTCTCATTATCAGAATGTTGCACTTATATCTTGCACATTTGGGACATGTGCTATTTTATGAGAGTAGAAGTGTACGTTTGTCAGTTGAGTTACTATTTGATTTCCTGCGAAAGCTAGTTGATCTTTTAATTTTTTTCATTCCAATTAAAAGTTTCCATGAAGACAGCGCAAAATATTTATAATATTATAAATTAAATAAAATAATATTATAAATTATTAAAAATTTATAATATTACTCGTATATTATAATATTATAAATAATATATACAGGGTGTTTGGTACTAAATGAACACTATTTTAAGGAGGCGTTCTTTGACATATTTTGAGTAAAAAATCGTTCTACAGGATGATCCGGATTTCAAAACCTACGGAGTTACAGGGTGTTCAAAAAAACTTATTCGGACCGGTACCCTGACTCACTTGAATCGTTATATCTTGAAAACTAATTATTACAACTCAAAGTTTTATACCGCGTTTATTAAACAACTAAATTACCTTTTATTTAATGTATTGCACTTGATTTCAGTTGTACCGAATTTTGAGATATTTTCTTTGAAACACAAAATTTTTTAATTTTAACCCCGAAAATTCTGTGTTCCAGGTCGTTTTCCTTAGAAAACCTCATTATAATGTGCCACTTTCATTTAAATATTTTGATAGGCCATATTACTGGCTACAAAGAATGTGTACATTCCAATGACTTAGATTCTACCGTTTCGCATGTATTGAGCGAAAATAAATATCGCTCAAAAACTAAATATGTCATAAAACGGTCCTCCTTGAAAAAACAAAGTTTAATATGCTAGTCGTACTAAAGTAATTTAGTACCCATTGATTGCTATTTAAAGTATCAATAAACTTAACTATATTTTAGTTAGTTTCAACATAATTGATGCACCTACCTAGATGTGACAGGTAAAAGCAAACGGTCCTCCTTGAAAAAACAAAGTTTAATATGCTTCGTTCTTCGCCTTTATTAGTGGGATACTTAAAAAATTGAAAACGCATAAAAACAGAACCACTTTCAAATTCTTGTAAGTTTCAGTGCATTACTCGAACAACAAGATCTAAATAAAATTTACGAAAACACATGGAAAATGCCTCGCTACACTAACGAAGAATATGGAGATATTTTGTACGTCTATGGGGAGTGCCGGGGAAATTCAGCAGCGGCGCAATCTTTGTATCATCAGAGATACCCCCATCGACGGATTCCTGGAAGGAGAGTGTTTCAACAACTTTACGCAAGGATTCGGGAAACGGGTAACGTCCGAACGAGCCGAGTAAACGCAAATCCTACATTTGTAGATACATATAAATAACTGTACGGACCGAAGAAGAAATATTGCATGCAGTGGAATCTGACCCATCAACCAGTATTCGACGCTTAGCGTTACGGTTTAACGTGTCTAGCTGGAAAGTTTGGAGTATTTTGAAAGCAGCCCGTCTACATCCTTACCATCACACACCAGTTCAGCAGCTCCTACCCATCGATTTGCCCAAAAGGATGGAATTCTGCAATTGGCTCCTTGAGAGACAATTAGACGACGAAAATTCTGTCAACAGCATTCTTTGGACGGATGAGTCTTTATTTACGAGGGACGGTATCACAAACTTCCACAATTTACACACGTGGGCTGAGAACAATCCAAACACTGCAAGAACGTCATCATTTCAGCATAGATTCAGCGTAAATTTATGGGCAGGAGTGATTGGCAATAATTTGATTGGCCTTTTAGGCTCCCGCCTACCCTAAATAGTACCAGCTACTTGCATTTTTTAACACATTATCTGCAGGACTTATTGGAAGATATTCCTCTGTAAAGCTTGAATTACATTGGAATGCAGTGCAGTGCAGTGCAGCACAGCGCAGCGCAGTTTCGCAGCAGTGCACGCATTGCAAAGCACATTGAAAGCAGTGCAGTGCTCTGATAAATTATGTCAAATCAATTTGTCGAGGTTTGATATTTAGGTTTTCTGCATCTGTTTTTCGTCCATTTACAATTTAATGCCTGGAACGGAATTTCCGCCTCAATTCAAATGGTTTTTGCCCGGTCAACTACTCTCAAACGAATGTCAGCTGATGCAGTCTGCAGCGTTTTAGAAATTAGCCTAAAAGATGCAGTGCAGTCCGCTGCACTGCACTGCACTGCAGTTAATGTGAATTGCCACATGCAATTACATGAGTTCTAAATTTCAGTGTACTGCACTGCACTGCAATCCAATGTAATTCAGGCTTAACGATTGGTTTCCATGTTTTACCAACACGATGGTGCTCAAGCTCATTACGGCCGACCAGTCATAGATTGGTTGAATTCCAACTATCCCAATCGCTGGATCGGTAGAAATGGACCAGTACACTGGCCTGCGAGGTCTCCTGATCTGACTGTAATGAATTTTTTTGTATGGGGACGGATGAAGGACCTTGTGTACGCAATGGAATTATCCACTTTAGAAGAACTAAATACCAGGATCGATGATGCTGCAACAGAAGTGAGGCAAAAGCTGAGAGACATGAATATGAAAAGAACGCTTGCCAAACGAGCTTTGGCATGTATTCAAAATGAAGATGGCAATTTTGAACACTTACTGTAGATTAAAAATTTTGAAATAAAGCATAAAAACCATAATTAAATACTTTCAGTTCAAGAAAAAAGTGTAGATAGACAACGAGGGCCACTTTATGGCATATTTAGTTTTTCAGCAATATTCATTTTCGCTTAATACTTGTAAAATGGTAGAATCTAAGTCATTGAAATGTCTGCAATTTTTGTAACCAGTAATATGGTTTATCAAAATATTTAAATTAAAGTGGCACATTATAATGAGGTTTTCTAAGGAAAACGACCTGGAACACAGAATTTTCGGGGTTAAAATTAAAAAATTTTGTGTTTCGAAGAAAATATCTCCAAACTCGGTACAACTGCAATCAAGTGCAATACATTAAACAAAAGGTAATTTAATTGTCTAATAAACGCGGTATAAAACTTTGAGTTGTGATAATTAGTTTTCAAGATATAACGATTCAAGTGAGTCAGGGTACCGGTCCGAACAAGTTTTTTTGAACACCCTGTAACTCCGTAGGTTTTGAAATCCGGACCATCCTGTAGAACGATTTTTTACTCAAAATATGTCAAAAAACGCCTCCTTCAAATAGTGTTCATTTAGTACCAAACACCCTGTATAATATTTAGTACTACCATTAACGTCATTCGTGGTAGATTTTCCGAGGTTCTTACACACTATGTGCTAGTAAGACACTTTTTATAAAACTCGTAGAGCTTTTTGTCTCATAAGAAAATTTTTGTAAGAAGTTTAACACTTACACTCTCATACGTGCTTTTTTATTAGTGTCCTAATACTACCGACCTAGAACCTTTTAATAGAATTAAAGCCTATGAGAGCTCAATTTTTATAAAAAGAGTAATATAAGATTATAAGATTTCACGCACTCATAAAAAAAATTAAATTTAGCTTGTTGTTAGAGAACAGCTCTAAAAGCTTTAAAGCCTCATACTATGAGTGTTATGAGAGTCGGCTAAAATTCTCCTTAAAAATACTTTGCTCTGTAGAGGCCCAAGTGGGTTAGTAGCGTCTAAAAAGACACCCCAAGAGCTGAATTCTGCACAGTAAAAAATTTTGTGTGTGATACGCGAATAACTCCGTTTTCGGTTTAATATTTTATTCAAACGGTGTATGGCTTCGGAATATGTGTCCGACTTAACGGATAAAATCAACAATTCATCCGCAATGAAACATCAGCTTCAAATTTACACCGATCGGCATGAAATTAATATCGAATTCCTTATAAGCTATTAAATTTCGTCGAACGGGCATACCAAACGTTCGATAAGATTCCTGAAAAATTCTGATTCCGCGTGTTCAAACATGCATGCATAATAATACCGTTCGGGATTTATTATAACACCTTTTGGGGTTTAATATGACACCGATAGAAAAAAATAGCCATTTCATAACCATTTCGTAGCCATTTCATAGCCATTTCGCAGTCAGTTTTCGTGTTCTGTCGTCGTCGTGATTTGTGATAATATTTTGAGATAGTGTTTTGAAAATGACACAAATAAGACTAAGTATTTCTTATAATCAAGTGCAAAAGTACATTTTACTTCCTAAAAGTGAAAATATTACTGTGATTGACGTTATAAATTGTGCTGCGAAAAAGTTCAACATCAAAGCCAAAAGTAGTTTGTGCTTGTGTGATAAAAAATCTGTTGAAATTGAAGACGAAATTCTTCAATATTTAATTCATAATGAATACCTTTACCTAGTGACTAAGCTTACTATTGTGTAATTTACTTTTTTTATGGAATACCATGAATACCCGATTATATTAAAAAACAATATATATATATATATATATATATATATATATATATATATATATATATATATATATATATATATATACATGAATTTTGTACGCTGCTTTAAACTGTTGACATTGTGTATATCAATTAATGTTTATTTGTAAAATTGGAATAATTTGCGTTAAAAATAAAAAAAATATGCCTAAATATGTGATTTTATTTCCAAAAGACTAACAGAATCTTATTAAATTTATCTAGTGGTAAATGTTAAATTGGCCTAGAGTCATTGCTGTTTCTGTAAAAAAATAACCATTGTTTTCCACAGGCTCCTTAAGATTTGAAAAAACTACTTAAAGATTGACTTTCACTCGGAAAAAGAGTGAATTATTTGAAACGGTTGTATCATTACCGGATATAAATATCAACACTTAATGGGTCACTGCAATATATCCTATAGGATAAATAAAACTCACACTTTTGGAATTTTTTGTTTCATAATTATTTGGATCAGAAAAGGTACGAAAAATTACAAATTAAACCACAATTTTAGTTTTGTTTTCTAGACTAACGGTGAAATCTAGTTTGGCATTTGGGATAATTCAATTATATCCCAGTGGATACAAAGCTAATATTCATTTGTGTTCATCCTAAAGGATAAATTTAAAGAAAATCCGATCGGTGGGACACTATTCGGCACCGATCGGATATAGTTTAACACCGATTTTTTTGCTGTGTGGAGAGTATGTTAGTTGGGAAACTTCCTGAACCATGAAAAATACAAAAATCGATCTCATGGCATTTCCTTAAAACTGACAGCCAAAAGTATCAGTTGCCTGATTTTGAAAGAACGATAGTGATTATAAAGTCATCCTAAGCGATAACAAAGTATCGCCACAAATATATACGACTTTCAGAACAACATTGCGCAAAAAATATTTTCCGTGCCGCGCATATTTGTAAATATTTATTCGCGTCACACCGTTTGACACTTTTCAGGATATCTCAGTAGCTCATGTCCGACTGAAATCCATGGTACGTATTTCATGAAAGAGGAGAAATTTTCAGTTTTGAGTCAAACTGAGTACAAAAACGACTTCATGGCAATGCATTGCAATGCATGGCAACGCATTACAATCCATGACAATACATGGAGTAAGCGAACATACCTTTTATAACCCAAACAGGAAATATAGCGTTTCTTGAATTACAAACGACTAAATTTTCTTGGGAGGGATTTAATGGATTTGTTACCACATGCATGTTGAGCAGGCCACACATCATTGATATAAGATCGCGTGTGGTGGGGAAGTAAAAAAACCCTCTCCTGACATTTCCTTAAAAATAGCAACCAGAAGTGGCAGTTGGGCTAAGCTCGACTATGTGCTCCCTAGAGCCCTTAAATAATTTTCCGATAGATGTTCGGCTAATGTGTTTGTGTTTTTAGGATTCCGTGTTTATCTTTTTTAAGGTACTTTTTGTTAGTTTGCTTGTCTATCATCATGGTGTTGTCTTCACGTCGACTTTCAGTATGTTTTCAAGTACTCTTCTTCAAGTTTTTACGAACAAATCACAAATTGAAGAATAACTAACAAAAACATGCAAAAACAATGCACAAGAAGAGAAGACACTGAAAATAAACAAACGAACAAACAAAAACATCCTTAAAAACAAACACAGCCACAAAAACACAGAAATAGTGCGTTTTACCGGAAGCGATGACGTCAGCGTAAGTTTTCGGTCAAACAGCAAAGAAAAACAACTTGCCGGCAATGCATTGACGGCTAAACTTGACTACGTGCTCCCCAAAGCCGTTATACAATTTTTTTTAAAACACCTGTAGAGAGATTTTGGTTAGTTGAAGCCCCGCAGCTTGTATTGGTTTATCGCTTTTGTAAGGTTTATATATATTCTTCATATATATCACATATTTCATCATTTTGAAAAAATATAAACATAAGAATATTAAATAATGGAGCCGTAACAGCCGTAAAATTAATAATATTCTTTCTTTTATGCATTTTTTGAAAAAAAATTTCGGACATCTCTTTCTGCTTTGTACAGCCATTTTTGTACAAAAACTACATTTGGCTCTTGTATTTGGTTAATCGGTTTAATCGGTTTGGTTTAAGGCTGAGAAAATACCTCCGTTTACCTCCGTTTTCGTAGTTTCGCGTCGTTTACTCAACCATTTTTAGACACATTTTTAGAAACTACATCTAATCAGAGACTATAATCATTTAGAACTAAAACACACGGGGATTTTTCAGATTTTTCGTAGCCAAAAACCAAAATCTACTGCAAATTGTGAATTTTGTCCCTGGTGAATTTTTTTCAGAGCGTGGTGGATTCCATCCGTGAGAGCGAAGTAGATTTGAATGAAACATTCGAATTTCGTCCTAAAATAGCAAAAATTGAACAAAAAAGGGAAATGTGAGTTGTACAGAGTGAAAAGAAAATGTTCTTGCATGTTCCTGCACCATTTTCAACAAATTTCACGCGAAAAAAATGTACACTTAAATTCGAATGACATTTCTCTCTCTAAATCTCCTCATTCTAAATCACGTCGGGTAGTGTGAACGCTTACCTGATTTTATTTAACGATATAATGAAAATATATAATGATATTAAAAGGTATTTAACGGTTTATTTTATTTTATTTAACCATATACATTGATCTGGCACCACGATTCGTGACCATGCGCCAACCTCTGAATCGATAATGCAGTTTAGCAATTCACCACATTTCAATAGCCGAAGCAGCCGACGAGATTCGTTTCGTTGTATCAGTTCACAGTCGTCAATCGTGTCGGGAACCTCGTGTCTGCTCGTTTGACGTGAGCACAAGTTTTTTTGTTGGATGTGCCATTGAATAATCATGCAATTTATTTTAAATAAAAATAATTTACCATTAAATAAAAGCTGTGGAAATAGCGACGAATTATGTGTATCGAGAAACATTGACGAGAACTTATATACTTTTAACCCAGCGTTACGAAATCCGAGGAATAACATAAAAGTGAGAAATTGTACGAAAGTGATATCGCCGTCTTGATCGCGGGCCACAATAGCAGAAATTTTTAAAGAGTAAATTTCAATTCGTTACGAAATAAATAATAATTGTGAAATTCGCAACCATCATCCGGATATATAATAGATAGATTTGCAATCGAAGTCAGTTTATACCCTGCCTCAGAAGGATTTTCAGTTGCCGTAAGGAAAATTTCGAGTTTCGTAACCTTTCGAGGTTTTTAGTTCGCGACCTAAATTCAACAACACAGAAATTTTAGTTTGGTTAGTAATTTGTGAGGTCTCAAATTTTCTTTTGAATCAAATTTCAATTAAGTCAAGCGGCTGCATAGGCGGCTGACAAGCGTATTAGAAAATTGTGACAAAGATCTCGGAAGTTCTCGCGTTCGCAGTATAAGAAGTAGTTACACAGAATCAATTTAAGTGAATTCGTCAATTACAAGGTAGCGCGAGAACAAGTCAAACAACTTTCGGACGACCAGTGGAAAAAAATAATTGAAACTGGATCCATACGCGGAAAAACCGTCGAAGAGAAGTGGCAAGAAAATGCCGCGGAAAAACAACAGAAAAGGAAAAGGTAAGCATGGCATTCGTATAGCTGAAAGTAGTTGAATCATTTGGTTCGTATGGGGCATGGGAGGGTGCAATGGCGGCATTCCCCCGTACAATTTTTGACAGCTTGAAAGATCTCATGCACGCGCGGCATGCTCACGATGATGACGCGCTCGGTCCATCCGAAGGTCGTCTCACGTCGACAAAGCCATCGTGGATTCGTACTCGTGTGAGAAATAGATTTTGTTTTTGTGCTGTGCTGATGCAGGTGCTCGTCGATAGGAATGAATATCAGATGGTGTATTTTGTTGTTGATTTGATAATACATAGTTTTGAAAGCTATTATGTAATAAATAGAGAATGTACTGATTAAATCGATAGGTCCCGGACTTTTTGTATTGAGATATGGATAAATATCAAGCACGAGTGCATTGAATCAAAACGAAATCCACACGATTAGATGTGGAAGAGTACTAGGACTATTCTTGATAATGACAAAAACAACGCAGCATCAATCCACCTACGCCTAAGTACCTAGCTCTCTTACTTTGTAGGAGATGCTGTGTCTTCTTGTGACGTAGCTTCCTACCTACGCTCATGCAAAATATTTGATTACGCATAGATTTACCATGTTGATGTTGAATGATATTAAACGATAATATAGTTGTTACGTCATCATGGCCTTCTCTGTTCATCTAATAATGTAATCAAATTCTTCAGTCTAGGTTTTTCCTTTTAGTATCTATTTGATTAAAATCCAGCTTGGTATGTAAGAGAAATGCAAATTTTATGAATTTAGTACAATTCTTTATTATCTAACAGCATTCGTTCATTTGTAGCCAAAGTGCATTTCATATATCAACCTGATTT
The DNA here is from genome assembly GCA_947369275.1 of Nemotelus nigrinus. Lineage (NCBI taxonomy): Eukaryota > Metazoa > Arthropoda > Insecta > Diptera > Stratiomyidae > Nemotelus > Nemotelus nigrinus. The sequence continues at coordinate 78,758,290 of OX376375.1, forward strand.
CGTTTCGATTGATAATTTGACGAATCGATATTTTTACACAAAAATAGACAAGTCCAATATGGTGAAATTATTATTGATGAGTCAAAAATGCCCGAGAATACAGGTATTTAACGGGTTGCAATTATTTGAGATAAAAACATATAAGTGAAAACAACGGAGAATTAGTCATAGCCTTTGTATGAAAATGGTGAAATGATTTCAAATTGATGTGTTATATTGATTTACCTTTGGTTTTGAATTATTAATATATTGAAACCATTTAAGACTTACGGAAGTAAGAACATTAGCGTACAGTCCTGTGCTTAATCATAGGAACATATAAGTTAATTTATATTATAGAGCTGTTAATAATAGAACCAGCTCTTATTGCTTATTATTTAAAATGATCCTTTAAACAAGACTTGATTATTTTGGGAACTGAAGTCACCAAATGTACGTTCATGACTTTGCTCATGGTTTTCATATAAAAATGTTTTTGGTTTGTGAGCTACTGTCTGGTCGTTCAACATTTTCAAACAGCTTTCTATAATGTTTTAATCGGGTCTTGTTCCTACCTCACTGTCTCATCATTTCATCTCATATGATATTCAATCAAAGGCAGAAGATACTCCTGCGGAATTGCTACTCCTACATATATTTCTATTGTAAGACATAGCACTCCAAACGGTTGATAAGAGCGGTTTTTTAACTGATGGTTGGCATCTGTAACCTATATCGCACAACCACTTCCGTATGTAAGCATATGAAATTTATTTATATGTCTTCCTTTGAAAGTTCTAAAACCATGGCTTATAATGTTGTACAGTATTTTAAGAGATATCACACTATTAAAAAGTAACTGTACAACCCCGCAAAACCAGAAGCAGCCGTAGATCGAAAAATTATTCGCATAACATAGAAGTATCCTTTCGAGCTCCAAAAAAATGCAGAAGGAGATATTTGGCAAAAATCCCAATCCGTTTTCAGCTCGTTTAATCATGAAACGATTGAATGAGAGTAAATTTTTCGGAAGGATTTTAAGAAAATGCCGCAGCTTTCATTAAGGCCGGCGATACATGTAAACCCCTGAATTTAGACCGTTTTTCAGGGGCTTATTTAAAATAGAAAGAATAAATGAATCGTTTTGAAAGTGATCTTGTTTATTCATTACATATTAAAATACAAGAATCTGACTTTATTTAATTTTTTTTTTCAAAATGGCCGCCGCAGTAACAAATCTCCTGAGAACCTCGCGGCGAAAGGCATCAATCGGCGGGAATTTTAGCATCAGTTACAGTAATTTGAAATAAAAAAAAATGGATTGGTGTGCGTTAATTAAACATGTATCTTCTAGTTGAACCTAGAAAAAAAGTAAATAAATCGTGAATTAGCACAACTCATAAAAAAAAGTACGATTTTTGAACTTTTTTTTCGACAATTTTTGGGGTCAAAAATGCTAAATTTTGAAAAAAAAAAAATTTGGCATTATTGAGGCTCAGCTAGAAGCTTATACTATAGAGAAAACATGTGCCAAGTTTTATAAGAATCGGTTGAGAATTTTTTGAGTTACCTTCCCCGTCAATTTAAAAAAAAAGTCGTTTCGAGAAAAACGCGTAGTTTTGACACACAGAAACTCTATGATTACAGCGACTTATCAACTAATAAGCGATTCCAGCCCCATACAGAAGTCCTTCAGTACGTTCATAGTACTCGTTTTTTTCTCAGCTCTTGACATGCTTGACGAGCTTTTTTAGTTGTCAAAGAGCTGCGGCGATTTCCTCGATTCACTAGCGAGGGCCGAACGCTCCAGTACGGATTCAATAGCGCTCGAGCGTCGATTTGAGACGGAGCACTTAAATGAATTTCTAGTTGATAAATAATGCGAATTTCATTCTAAAACTTTACAAACATATTTTTTAGATGTTAGTTTAACTATTTATGAAGAAAAAAAGAAACTCGATTTTTTGAAAATTTTACATGTATAAAATTTACATGTATTTTACATGTATTCATACATGATGATCTCTGATATTGGGTTTGTCCATGACAAGTTGATCACATACTTCTTTGTCTATTATGACCACCGTGTTTCCCTTGTTTAAGTCATCTTAACATCATGAAGGGGCGATTGGAAACAAAGTGCAGCCCAATTTGGTTTGTAGCCGAATTTCATTTTCCAAAAAGATATATTGTTTGTAGGGAATTTTTTAAGCTAAAAATTCGTCATATATTTTTTTCTGAAGACGTGGCCGTTACTGAAATATTTACAACAGGTAACTTTTGTGACCTTTGACCCCTTATAAAAAGTAACGCAGCATTCGGATCGATGGGGACTTTTGACATTTTGTTCAGCACGCCAGTATCAAGGTTCACACCAAAATTCAGCTTTCCCCCAATTTTTCCGAAGTTTCGCCTATTTTATGTCGAATTTCACCGGACTATATGAAAATATAATGGAAGTATCTGTTAGTGCAATATTTACGAAAATGACTGGTGCTGGCAACCATGTGTTAGTAGCATAACCAAAAATATACCAAATCTACTTCACGTTAAGTTAAACCAACCCTGTGAATTTCGTTTCGATTGAATGACTACGCTAGAAGTTATAAGGGCGAAAATAATTTTAGGGCTACCACTAGGGTTGCCAACTCAGTGGATCGAAAATCCGGGAGGAAAATAAAAAAGTGAAAAACAATTTTATTTATTTAAAATGATATTTCTTTACACAACGAGTTGCTTGTAATGTCTTTTGATTTGCAAGGATAAAGCTATAGAATTCTTTACATGTGTAATTAAAATTTGTGCATACCTGAATTTCTGATTTTACATGTGTTTCATTAAACCGATTACGATTTTTTCACTACAGTAGATATATAATACCAGTTCTGGCGCACTTAAGAGGAACAAAAGAAGAGTAAATAAGAGGAGCAATAAAGACATGGTGCCTTCATTTTCGGCACGCACATCTCACGCATGACGTAAACGATGATCTCGAACTGATAAACAGCCCAGTTGAGCTAATAAAGAACCTTGTTGGGTTGATAAATAGGGTAGTGGAACTGATAAACAACCCTGTTAAATAAGTTAAAAGCCCAGTTGAGCTGTTTATTAGTTCAAAGATCATCACTTACGTCATGCGCGGGCCGATAATCGAAGGCACCATGTCCTTATTGCTCCTCTTGTTTGCACCCCTTTTGCTCCTCTTAAGTGCACCAGAACTGGTATTATATATCTACTGACCACAGTTCGTTTACTACGCTTAAAACACGATCAGCGGCAACATTTGCAGATAGGGATCGATAGAGCGAATGTAACAAGTTTTTTTATTTCTTTGCCCGATTCTTCTTTACATTTTTCAAAAAAATTAACCCAACCAAAGTCTTCCCTCTTTGTTTTACTTGCGACAAGGTCATGCACTTTTCACAGCAAACAGTAATCGTCGTACAATTTATCGTCATTTATTGGCTCATATAAAGAAGCACTCAGATCTTTTATTTAATCAATTGTACAAATCTAGTGCAATTTACGAATTTTAATCATTAATATTGTATTATTTATAAGCATATAAAAGCGAGCATAAAATATAAAAATTCCGTGAAGGCAATATTTGTTAAATTTCCGGGAGAAATTAACTGCATTCCGGGAGCCGGGAGATTTTTTAAGTGAACTGTATTATTCCGGGAGAGTTGGCAACCCTAGCTACCACCCGAATTTTTTTTTAAACATTTTTCGAAACCTAAAAATTCACAGGGTTGCCCGCAATGTCTTGAAAATCATTGTTTGCATAGCTTTAGTCAACGTTCTGCAAATTTCACGATAATTCAATGTTTCTGTCAAAAGCTATGATAAATCAAAATTTGGAAAAGTCCTTGCCTACTTTGCCCACAACATGGGCTCATAATCAGTGTTCCCACTTTCACATTTTAAGCTGTATCAAATTTCTTCAAAAAGTGTATCAATTTTGGTAAAAATATATCAAAAGGTTCCCAAAAGTGTATTTGGGTCGAGGTACTGAAACGATAAATTATAATATATAAAAAAACTTAGTTTGGAGCTACATACTATATTTATTGAATAATATAGAGCCCAAAAAAAAATCACAAATTACTTCCGGTCTTTGTTTTCATCTGTATATTGCCATTAATATTGAAGTCATACAAAATAAAATGTGGGTTCTTTGCGAATGTAAAATTTTTTGAAAATTTTCATGAAATCTATACGGAGTGCTGATTATTTTTAAGGGAAGTCGCTGTTTTAAATTTAAAAAAAAAAAGATTTTTGGGCTTTAAAAGGGACCATATAGCTATCCGAATACGGATGATTTGATGAATATGATGATAAAAAGGATATGTTGTGGGCAAGTGTGTCATACAATGGACCCAAACATGATTTGGTTTCTTGCTTCCCAAAATTTCTCTTATCTTATCTCTTTCAACTCTAATCAGTTTTTCTTACATTATCATCTAAGTTTGAGACAAAAAACCTCGTTTTCAAGTAAAATATAAGGTACAGCAGTTTCCCGTTATTATTTAAATAGCTTGAAAATTTCAAATCTTCAGGGTCATCACATATTAGATATCTTTCAAAGCTCAGAGTGTAAAGTAGATTGAAGTTGGCAGTTTTTAGAGAGAGAGAGAGAGAGAGAGAGAGAGAGGAGATTTGGTAGGCTGAAGGCAGCAATATTTAAAAAATTGAATTTATTTGCTAGATGACAAAATGTATCATTTCGTCATAATTCAGTGAGTTGCTGTATCATTGTATCAAAAATATAAGTTTCAAATAAAAATGTATCAAAATGATACAAATGTATCAAAAGTGGGAGCCCTGCTCATAATTCAATTTTTTTATCATGATAACGCAAACTAAGCTCTTATTTCCACTACTTGTTTTTAACAAAAATGTACTCTGGATGGAAATATAGGGGTATCTGAAAATTGATTAAAATACCCGCCGCCGTCAAATTGTTAAAGATACCGTAATTCAGAAATTATTTTCTTCGAAAATCAGTAAAAACAAAACTCTTCTACGGGGTTTTTGGCACATGATAAATATTTGCCAACCTTAGCTAACTGTAAATAACTTAACACGCACAAGTTTTCGCACGAATGGACATACTGAGAAGAAACCAGACAAGTGACACGGAAGCTGATTTCAGATTACTTGCAGTGTTGTCCACATGGGCATATAAAGAAATTATCTATTCCCTCGTAAAGCTGTATGATTGTCGTCGATATGTACGTGTTGGAAACTCCACGTGAATTCTTGCTGCTATGAAACGACTACTAGAAAGCTCGTAAACTCTGTTCATGACAAGATTTCTCAGTTAAATGTGCTAAATACTTAAATACGGTCATGTGACTAAGTTTGCAACCTGGATATTCCGGAAATTGATTTCCGCATTTATTTCGTACCTAAAAAGACTATCGAGGTTTTCCGTCGTCCGGTTCCCTTCGTTCAGGCTAATGGAGCATGATCATTTATATTCAAATAAATTATTTTCTTGCATCGATAAAGCAATAATAATAACTTGAATAAACAAACACGGACGACTGGTAAAACTGCTTTTCCGATGTGGACATACTTTAGCAAAGAGAAGGTAATTAGCTATCAGGTTTTTGCTTAATTTTTAGAAAGTAAGCACTAGTAGAACAACACTGGGAGTTGAGCAGCAATCATTGCTACCTAGTGAAGTGCATTCTCGTATAAATTTATATAACTTCAGTAATATTGAGTGTTCGGCTGTAATCGAGTTCAAATGATTGCATTTACTTTGCGTCAGTGTGGAATTCGAAATACAATATTACGTGCTTGCAGACAGCCTTGACATCAATTCCAAACTATTTTTTCTTAACTTTTACTTACATATATGGTCTACTCTATACATTTTGATCATTCTGCCAGGCATTCCACATGCATACGTAGACCATAAGACAGTTATTGAGGCAACACGTTATACTGCTTTACTTTAATGGATCTCTTCTTTCTTACTATCTGACATTCGACTTTTGCATTAGTCGGTGGTATGCATGCACTCGATTGATTCATTGAAATATTTTCTTTCGTATCCGGGTAATTAGGTAAACAATAGATGCTGCAAGTAATGAGAGTACTTTCTATTTGTGATATTTTTAATTGATTTTCAAGTTTCAAAAGAGTGTTCTCAGAGGCAGAGTCCTCTAGTCCTTGGTAACGCAAAATTGCTCGAGTCTATTTAAAGCAATTATGTTACCAGGTGGCAAATGTTATCTGTTTAGTGTTGTGCAGTCGCTTATCGAAAATTTCAAAGCTAAGAAAGCATTCCTAAACCTGATTGCGATTGTACATAATTTTTCTGACCTGATAAGCATTAGAAATAAGAGGACCGTTCGCATTTTTGCGCACGAACTGTTATTGCTGTAGAATTATCAGTAAAACCACTAAGTTGTTCGAGTTAGAAATAATGCTTTATTTTCCGACACAAAGTCTAATATCTGTTATTCGTTCCTTCAGTTGATATGCATACGAACCGAATTTCATGTGACATTTCAAAAGTGACATCGAGTAAAAGTTGCATAAAATAATTTTGGCAAAGTTGGAACCTTTGCAAATTTGTATGTTTCTTGTAATTGAAATATAAAGTACAAACACGAATGCACAAATTTATGGATGTTCATGCTAAAATAATTTATCAGCTATCACGCATCGAATACATCGTGGACTGCATATACATATGTAAATCCATGGAGTAACTTCCAGAAATGACGAAATAAATCATCTGATAGACCTGAGTCAATTCATAGTGTCAGAAAATTCTGACGCCGCCCACAAACCTTAATGAATCATACGACTTGTCTGAAAGTTTGGCGATGAGAAGATATTTCCAGACATTTCTTTTTTGTAATCAACCTTATTTCCGTAATATCGAATTTGAAAGTATGTAATATGACTTATCCTTCCCTTTTTCTTATTTATTACAATTAAATAATCCATTCAATAATATATTCGCGTAGCTCAGCAAGAATCATATAAATAAATGAAATCACACTCACAGCCACGAGACTTAGCCAATATTCAGTTTAAAAATAACTCAAAGCTTTTTACCGATGGCCCGAATTTCACGGATAGTTCTAGGTTATTCTAAATCTGAGTGTGAATGAACAAAGTGAAAAATGGCCATCAAAGTTTTCCAATGTTCGTTAATTGACTGCAAAGAAAATGCTATCGCATTATATGAATATACGAGGGTTGATCAATAAGTAATGATAATCGGTTATTTCCAGTTCGCATAAAATTCCAAAAAAAATAATTTTTTACTACCACATATATTCACTAAGTCAGAATTAAAAAAAAACAACATATAAATAGGCCACAATTCCAGGGAGGTACATTCGTTTGAATACGAACAGTCGAAGAGAAAACATCAAAATGGAGAAAAACGAAGTTAGAGCTGTCATTAAGTACCTCTGTTTGAAAAATTTGTCTACCAGAGCAATGCCTTCTATATGTACGGGCCGTAATGCAGAATGATGACGTCAGAGCATCGGACCAAATGTCGCGAAAAACACACGTAGTCTTATGGGACGTCCGCGGGAAAATGTTAATTTTACGGGTTGTGTTATAGTGCGTGAAATGAAAACAGAGTGGTATGTGCGGAACAGTGCTAGTGAACAGTTAAAACACAAATTAATGCGGTGCGTGCGGCATAATTGGAAAAATTCACGACGAAATGTTTATCAGTTGTTGTTAGGTTATGTGATGTTCCGTGTCGATTTGCTATCGCGATACAATTGGTCGATACAAAATGAAAGTTATGGCTAAATATTATTATTATAACGCGTCCACGCACAAAAAATTAAAGTTTTATTCGTATTTTAGCTAAAAAACTGCATGTGAAATCTCGGTGTGTGTCGGCACTGCCTCGTGGAAATGTCAAAATGGTTTGACGCCATGACGTCACATCGACAACGATTACGTAGCCTGACGGCCCGTACTTCTAGAAGGCATTGACCAGAGACACACACGGCGACATGGTGGAAACATTAGGGGACTCTGCTCCTCCATATTCCACCGTTGCACGTTGAGCCAAAGAGTTTAAGCTGGGAAGAACACCCAATGAAGGCGAACACCGCGAAGGACGTCCAACCACATCCCTCACTGAAGACAATGTGAAAAAACTCTAGCGCACGTGAACCGCTAGAAAACTAATTTTCGAAGAAATTGTCTTTGAGTGACAAAAAAATGTGGAAAGACGTAATACACTTTTTTGTAGCATTATATCAACCATTCCTTGTTCAAAGCAACAGAACTCAACTATAACACAAATGATGAAAATGTTCAGTGCTGGCAACATTTTCCCAACGAAACAGCAATAAGTTTACCTTCACAAGCTCATACTTAAATCAACTTATCCTTTGAATTTCGTTCTTATCGGAGGATTTCGTCGAAAGCTTTAGTGGTTAACGTTGTTTGAGGCTGCCATCCAAAAAATGTTCAAAACTCGGAAAATTTAAAAATTGATTTCTTAGTTTTGTTGCAAATGTTTTGCATATGAGTATGTAATTTGAAGCATCTGTTGATGCAATAGTTACAAAAATGGCTAAAGCTGGTTACCCTGTGTCAGCAGCAAAGCGAAATATATACCAAATCTGCTTCACGTTAAACTAAACCCAACCAATAAATTTCGTTTCGATTGAATCACTGCGCTAGAAGTTATACGGGTGAAAAAAATTTTAGGGTTACCACCCTCAAAACTTTTCAAATTTTTAAAGCGTTAATATTTGTTGTTAATTTTCATTGCAGGCTCGTTCCCATTTGCAAATCTAATGACATAATCGCGCAGTAAAGAAAATCACAAAAATTACAAAAATGGTCATAGCTGGCAGCCCTTTCATGATTTTTGTACGAAATTCCTATGAAATTTGGGTCTTATCAAAATCTATTTACTGCATAAACTTCATTTTGATATCATGACTGCACCGGAAGTGATAGGGGAAAAAGCTTTATTTTGCTGAGCAAATTTGCAAAATTTAGGAGACAAAAATCGCCATAGCTGGCAACTCTATTCTAATTTTTTTATCCAAATTTTCACCAAATGTTACCTCAAGTAAGATCCAAATATTGTGTGAATTTTGTTAAAATCTGATGGCTGAATCGGAAGTTATAGGCCAAAAAGCTGTTTTTTTTTCTCAGTGATTTTTCAAGATGGCACCACTGCCACAGGGTTGCCCGCATTTCAAAATCACTTCTATCAGACCTGGTCGTAGTTGATACCAACATGTCCTGTGAATGTCATTATGATCGGATAATCCGGTCGTCAGTTCTCGTGAACAGAACTTTCGAGTGCTGAAAATAGAGGTAGTTTAGTGATGGGTTGCCGTTCTTGTGCAAATCGGAATTTTAAAAATTTCAAATTGACATGATGCACAAACGTTAAAATTTATCAATGATTTGAATTTTTTGTCAAAAATCAAAAATTTTTCAGGAGGTTCAATGATTTGAAGGATTTTTTTTCAAGAGCCTGCCGCAGCTACAGGGTTACTCGCACTACCTTGGAAATCCATGTGTATTAAACTTTAGCGAACATCAATACGCTCTGCAAATTTCACGACGATCCAATGTTTTTGTCAGAAGTAATGACAAATCAAAATTTAAAAAAAAATCCTTGCTTACTTTTAGGCACGCTACACCCACACACGGCTCGAAATTTCCAATTTTTTGTCATAGGCAAGCTTATAAAACATAATAAGTTTTCATTCCCAATGCTTTTTTGGAACGAAAATTCACGCTGCTTGGAAATATAGGAGTACCTCAAAATTCACTAAAACTTCACCAAAAGGTTTAGGATATCTGAATTTTAGCAAGTTGTGGACCTACCTACTAAATACATCTACGTTCTCCGAAAGTTTCAGCTCAATCTGATCGGCCACTCCAGAGATTATCTCCCTTAATCATTTTGATGATATATATATATATATATATATATATATATATATATATATATATATATATATATATATATATATATATATATATATATATATATATATATTGTTATATTGTTATATTGTTCCGTTTACCCTCGTACTTACATGCACATTGAATTGCGTTAGAAGCAACAAATTCTTAACGGTACGTAAAATGGAACTAAAATTCTTTTTGAAACTCACAATTTTGTATATGGACAACATTTCAATATGCCATAGCTCTTTTTGTCTACGAAAAACTGAATCAATGGAAAATATCGTTGAATCAGAATTAGAGTAAGTTCAAGGAAACGCTTTAATGGCAACGAACTCAGAAAGCTTTCGAAATACAATTTCAAGGACGTATTTCGAATTTACGAGCATCTCTTTAAATGCTAAATTGTTGTACAAACGGGTTTTTTTTTGTATCAGATAAGTCTTTATCATACAAGTCGTTTTTATCAGACAAGTTCAATTTTAAGGTTCTAGTTCCGGAATTCGACGAAAAACTGAAGTGGAAAAACATCACCTGATGTATAGAACAGCTGATTTTTTTTTGCGAATGCTAAATGTTGTGTAATGAAGTCTTCGAATTGGCTTTTTTCCATAAATTTACTGTCGCTCTATTAAACTTGCGAACTTGTTTCTACGATAGATAAACTTGCATCATGAATTTATTTATTTCTCTCTAAATTGATACCTACCTACTTAAATTAATTACAAACAAAAAAGTATCGTGAATCAACCATAACTCCATAAAAACTTAAACCTAATCTAGCTATTACGTAAACCATACTCGGATTGAAAGTAAGAAATGTTGATGATATAAGCTGTTGATATTTATTCTGAATATTTATAATATGCATTAAGTAAATGACCTTTAGAGTTAAGTTTTCATTTACATTTAAATGTCTGTACGTGTTTTTTACTGCTAAACACAATCAAACAACAGACACTCCATACTCGAATGTTCAAAATGACTATGTATGTAATATGGGTTGCGAAACAGTACTACAGTTAGGGAAGAATCGACTTATTCAAATTTTTAGTCTAACGTTATGATCATCATCTTAATTGTCTTCTAATTAACGAGTTTTTGCTATTAGAAATTATGGCACTGTTAATCGTCACAAAATGTTTTGTTGTTTTGGCACTAACTGTATAATAATTAAATTGTTATCTCTAATAACAGATCTGTGAAAAATATATGAAAAATAACATCGGAACAAATGTTCAAATAAGCAAAGTATTGATTCTGCCTTATATAACTAGATTTAGTCAAGGTCAGCCAGAATGTCAGGTAAAATCTAGACTGGTACGAATCGTTTGTAATTTATGATTTCGAATTAAATAGTTTTGCATGAAGAATTTAGGGTCTTGAGATCTGAAATTGGCGGAAACTTCAGCCCATAATGCAGTCGTTTGAATGTTCTATCCTTTTTAGTTGATCCTTTTTGCAATTGGTCTTAGGTATCTAACGCCGACTATTTCGTAGTGAGTAAGCAGCATAATTAGAGATAGAAAAAATTGCTCATGACTAACCACTGACCGCTCTTTTTTACAGTATTGTGCCGTACTCTCAGTACACTGTTTGCTGCACATTTCATTAAGTTTATTCAAACGAAAGCTTTCGCTCACAGGTAATGCTGTGCTTTTGTCAGGCGCTGCACTGTAAAAAAGAACGATCAGTGGTGAGCCATGAGTAGATCCCGGGATCCCGACCAATATCTGGTCCCGAAAATCCCGGGATTGATGGTTTCTAATCCCAGGATTTTCGGGACCAGAAATTTGCCGGGAGTCAAGCATAATCGGCAATCAAATTACGGCAAGTGCAAATAGAATCCATATTTACGAGAAAGTAACTAGCATGCAGGCTCACATCAAAATGCGTAAAGAATAGAGCAAAACAAACCGATGCAACAGTTAACAAAAGAATTCAAACGGGCTTGTAAGTAAATAAGTAATGGACTGTTTCGCATTAAGTGTATTCGTTACTTCGAATGATTTGAGGAAATTAATACTAGCGAATGCGCACACAGATTTACTAAAATCCTCACAAACAATCAAAAATAAGGTTGTGGGATATGCAAGACACGCTAGATCCGACAAAGGACTATGACATCAGCGCATGCATAAAGAAAGTTCGTAAGATAGTTTTATATTTTTAAAAATATCCAACGAAAAATGATAACGATCTTCAGAACTATGTAAAATCCGAGCAAGGCATAGAACTGTGTCTTTTACTGGATTGCAAAACAAGATGGAATAGTCTCTTGACAATGCTCGAACGGTTTTCCATTTTGAAAAATAGTAAACTGAAGGCATTAATAGTCCTGCAATATCCAGATCGATTAGAAGCAACTGATCGATTCAGAAAATTATTGAAGTTTTACGCCCTGTAAAATTGACTGTGGAGGCCTTAAGCTGCAGAGATGCAAATACTTCGTCAAGATTTTTATTTAGGCAGTTAGGAGAAAAACGGTCCATTCTTGCCAACGCCATGAAAATTACAATATTGGTTCGAATAAAAGAGCGTCAGTGTACCGAGCTATCTGGTATGCTAAGCTATCTCCAGAATCCACATTGTCCCAGCGAAAATTGACCAAGTGAAATAGAATCTCTATTTTTGAAACCATGCAACGGAAATATTTAAAAAAAAAATACTTCAATGATCCATATGCTGAACCCTTTGCTTGGTAGCCAAAGAAATGAGGAGAACTCAGTAGATACCCATATTGAATCAGGACAAGGTAGGCGTCAATTAATGATACAAGAAGAGCTGCAAAAGTATGAAATGAATCGTGAAATGCCACAAGAAACTGATCTAATTAAAACCATTGCGAAAGAAATGAATCTTTTCGAAAGTTGTGGCATTCGTGGACATAATTTGAAGCAGGCATACCAATATTTATTGACCGTCCCACCAACAAGTATCGAGTCAGAACGAATTTTTTCCGCGGCGTCTAACTTCGGAAATAAATTTAGAAGCAGGCTTGGAGACGATACTTTGGATGCTTTTGCTATTGCTTCAATGTTACTTCCGAAAAAAACAATGAACTTTGGCAGAATTTTTTATGTATTTCTTTATTATGTATCTCAATGTTAAGAGTTGTGATTTGTTGTTGTAATTTGTAATAGTTGTAATTTTAAATATTTGTCTTCATACTCAACGTCTTGGATAGTTAAAATTGGTTTTTTTTGCATCAATTATATAAATTAGTAACTATGCAGTAACATATTTTTTATACAGTTTGAATTTACTTATTGTTGTAGTTTTGAAATGATGACACATAGTATAATCTGTTTATTAAAAACTTGCCTTATTTGTTGTTTTTAATCCCGTAATCCCGGGATTGAAAAACTGTTCCGGGATTGGAATCCCCAGCCATGAGCCATTTTGGCCATCTCTAAGCACAATACACTCTCTTCGATATAGAAGAAAATTTGACGACAGGCTTTTTCCGTAGATTGATCAGGCAACGGAGTGCTAGAGGGGCACATAACACTGAAAAAATCCACAAAACGCGTATTCCTATGTAAAATGTCGCAGATTTTATAATCGCTTACAATTTGTACATAATGCGCTGATTTATAAAATGAAACACCCTGAGCTATTAGATATACAGTGGTGAACAAAACTGGTAAAAGCACACAATATTATCAAAATGTATTGCTCAATAACAGTATACTTTCTTATAATTTTATCTGAAATAGCCTATGCCATCATATTCTAGAGAAATTTCTCAAGCAACGGCTTTTGTCCACTGGAAAAATATTGAGTACTATGAAAAGTGCCGGTATCCAGTTTTGCACGTTTTTAGTTTAGTTCCATTTGCGCCATCTTCTGGCTTAATTTTGTGACCCGTAATATATTAATTTTTTATAATTTAGTCGTGGCATTAAGTAAAAAACATTTACAGGTAATGTTTTTTTCGAAATGTCTATTCTAAATATTTCAACATGATTTTTCATACTAAAATAAGAAAAATTTCTATTGACGTTGAAAATAGTTTTATAATGTTAACAAAACAGGGATACAGTGCAAGAAAAATTGCAAAACGCTTAAAGATTTGTCATAGAACAGTTTTATTAACACAAAAAAGAAGACAATCTAACCCTGCAAGAAATACGGGTGGACGACCAAGACTTATATCAGATGGTGATGCTCGTATAATTATAATAATAAACTCCAGGGAGTCAAGGACACCAAAGGTGGCAGCAAAGGCTATAAACCTAGACGTCAGTGAATGGAAAGTCAGGCGAGCACTGAAAAGAATTGGTCTGGTATCGTTTGTTAAAAACAAAAAGTCCGCTTTATCAGACAAGAATGTTAAAGTTCGACTGAAGTTCTGTAAAGAGCACAAAGAGCGCGTTATTTGGACTGACGAGACCAAAATTAACGGATAAAAATCTAATGGTAAGACATACTATTGGCACCGCCCAAACGAAAAACTTCGTAAACACCAAGTCAAAGAAACCGTAAAACACGGAGGAGGTAGCCTGATGGTTTGTGGATGTTTGGTGGTATATTGGGCCATTAATTAAAATTAATGATATAATCAAAAAGGAGGACTACCTTTAAATTTTACAAACCATTTTACCCAATGTTGTGGAGCTATGTGCGTATCCAGAAGACGAGATTGTTTTCCAACAGGTTGGTGATCCCAAACAAACCGCGAAAATCGTTAAATGGCTTGGTCAACAAAAATTTTTAATAGTGCAATGGCCTGCATAGAAAATTTGTGGGCTATTCTACAAAAACAGCTGCTTATATACGAAAATCATCCTACTACATTAAATAAGCTTTGGACACGGACAAAATTATTCAAAACTTGGTGGAATGCATACCAAGGCGAGTGAATAGTGTCATAAAAAATATTAAAACAATGTACTCAAAAATAACACGTTCAAAAGTGGATACAAAGACTGAATTGATATATTTTTTATGTTGATAAAAATGAATAGTTCCTTTTTTCAAAATTTATTATATAGCAGTGATGTTGAAAATAAAAAATAAAAATTTTTTTTATCAAACAGTGTTAAATTTTCTTGTTTTAAAATATAAACTTGATTTTTAATACATCGTATCCAGTTTTGCTCGCCACTGTAGCTTAAAAACATCTTCATAGCACATACTCATATATAACATAGCGTGGCAATTATGGTCGCCTATGCTATGTACATAGTATCCTGAGCTAGCTTCCCTAGTGTGGCGAATGTCAAAAATTTCTCACAAGTGTTTACCGATCGAACATGAAGGTATTTCCTCCCAGGACTTCACAACGTCCTTTGAATATTTTTTCTTGATGGTGAGTTTAGCTCAGAATGTCAATCGAGAAGCAGAAAAACTTTTCCGACAAAACCAAGCCGACCTTTGCACTTCACATTCACAGTTCCCCTTAGTGTCCCTATGTCGTAACATCCAAAACAGAGAGATGTATGACATTCAAGGAATTGCTTTGAGGAAGAGTAAACAATAAAGAAAGCTTGGCTTAGCTTTTCTAAACAATACAGCCGCTTGGCTGTCAGTGAAAATACAAACATAATATCCTATTACAAATATCCGATTGCCAAGACGAAAGCCTTTATTGCAGTAGGCGGAAGGAGAGCTTCAAGTGAACGTCAATCAAAGTATTCCACAACCCACTTTGTCGTTCGATTTGGACAAATTGGTATATATTTCCACAGCGCCCTCTCCTCTTTGCTTGGGATTTGGGATTCAAACCCGTGAGACAGAGATGGTTGGATAGCTGTATAATCGATGTTTGTTGGCACAGACATGCCCTGCACCACGATTTTGGCATGGCCCTGGTCTGCCCTTGCCCAAGGATCACCACCATTTATTCTTACAGCTGCGACAAGCAGATCGGTGTGAAGCCAATGAAGGAACACCATGAACACCTTCGTTGTGGTTGTTACGGATAGCTACCGTTATCAATAAGGCTGCCAGCCTACGTACTTTCTCTATGATTTTCTGATTTATAGCCTTAATTACGACTGGCCACCAAACTACCGTGCCGTATAGCGAAATTGGTTGTTTGGAAAATCCAGGACACGATACAAGGTTGCAGCCCTAAATACCATATCATGCTTTGCGAGTCCTTTCTGCAGTCGTTGGCGCTCAAAAAAAATTATTGTGGCAAAAATTTCTGAAATGTGTTTCAAATCAAGAGGTAGTGTATCGATATATTTGCAGAATAAAAATTGTATCATATCTGTACGATTGTGTCAAAGTGTTAGCCTTGCATTCTGCTGAATTTTGCATCCATCGAAACTTGGAATCCAGGACAAGTCCCAAGTAATGTTACTTTGTTTCTGAAGCTTATGGGAGTTCCATTGAGCTTCAGTAGGTCGGAGGATGGAACCCTACACTTTCTCGTGGAGAGAAATAGTTCCGCTAAGATCACACTCTTGACACCGTTACGAGAGAATACGTAAAGAATGATTTATCTCCGATAGGGTGGAGATAATTTTCCCTGATATGACAATAGCCTGTCATATACCAGCATTAACTGTTGAATTCCAAAGCAAAGAAGGCAGAACACACTAGTTATTTACCATAGACGCAAGGAGATAGAACACATAGAATATGAATGTCATTCTTATGCAAGTCTTTACCGAAAATTTGGTTTTTTTTTAAAGCACTCATAATTCTTATCAACATCTGCACTTTGACGTCTTTGCATGCAAGTACATTTCAATATCGATTTAAAAACTAAAATTTACATGCAAACCAAACACAACATACGTTAGCTTAGCAAAAAAACATCGATAACATGTTTTGCAATAAATTTTCAACTTATAAGTCTGCGTATGATACGGTTAATATCTACACCTGAACAAACGTTTATTTTTTTCGCTAATTAACGTTTCAGCAAAAAACAGCAGACGGCTTTGGTTTCAACGACAAAACAACAAAGTGCTTGCGTCAAACCGAAAAAATTGAAAGTTTTGAAGTAGATTAGGTTGAAAATCCGCAAAACAACAAGAATCCGATTGGTTTTTGATTTTAAAACCATAACTGTTAACGAACTGATAAAACTAACCATTAATTAAATAAATGGTGGTTTCGTGCAGCATGTCAGTCGACGTTGGCATATTTCATTATGAAGCTAGCAATGCTACTAGCTACTAGCTAGCTAGCAATGCTGCTACTTGACTCGATCGTTTCTTTTACATAAAGAACGATACTTCTAATGCTTAGAACAATACATTCGAGCTTGAAGTTAACGTTCGCAAATATGAACATGCAAAAATAATTATATTGCAAGTTAAAAGTACAGTTTACAAGTTGAGAATGCTATAATCATGAATCGAGTATCAATTGTTTCATGTCCGCAGCTGTTAACTATCTCCATTTATTCAAACAAAAAAACTGTTATGCAACACTGAGCAAATATTACTGAACTTATAAGCTTATCACAATAACCTTAACATGAGCATACGAAGATAAATATTGGAACATGCTGATAAAATAACAAAAAAAGCAAGTCTGTTTGTGATTGCAAAAAAAAAGACTACCAACTGACTCTTCAGTTTTTTTTCGTACATTTCTATCAACTTCTCAAGACTAACAATTATTATAATGCACTAAAAATAAAGATACTAATACTTCATTTAAATGTATCTGAAAGCATTTTGATCGAAAATTTTCAATTTAAATGCCCGGGGTTTTTAAATGCTGAATGTTCAAGGTGCCCAACTAAGTTACTCAGGGAAAACGTGAATCATGATTCCATACGTAAAATCATTTTCAAATTGACTTTGAAATAATATGTGTACGAAGTACCAAAATTCTAGACCTGGAAGAACATTTACTTTTTTAGCTGTCAAAAATTTCTACAATCATTTCGTTACCTTATAGAAATAATGGAACAAATTCATATTTTTATTTATTTTAGGTCGCGGAGGCGATTCAAACTCCGAGGATGAATCGATCGCTGACAACGGTAGCGTTTATTCGCTTCAATCAGAAAATGCAACGTCCCTCGACGAATCCGATGAGATAATTCAAAGCGAAAGATATGAAGAAAAATTCATGCAGGCGTTAGAAAATGCCCACGAAAAATCAGTTCAGACTCGTGTCCAATCGCTTCAAAACCTATGCGAAATATCAATGCATCGTTATATGCCGGATTTCATAGAAGATCGCAAAATAACTGTGATTGATGTAATTGAGAAATCGATTCGTCGCGGTAAAGGCGCAGAACAAGCATGCGGTGCGAAGCTGGCACCGCTCTTAGTCCTGCAATTGAGCGGTGACGAGAGTGTATCAAAGAGCTTAAATCAATTCCTACAAACCACAATTCAAGACAAATCCGTGACTTTCGATGCACGTGCGAAATGCTGTGGCGCTTTAGGACTATTGAATTTCCTGAGTGGCGATGATATTGGAGACTTACTTTCACTGATGCAACAACTCGAGACCATATTCAGCGGAAGTTATTTGCGCGATGAGAAAACTCCCATATCCGTTAATGCCGATGCTGGAGCTATGCACGCGGAAGCGTTGTCGGCTTGGGGCTTGTTGCTAACTCTGATACCACCGGGTGATTTCGTATCTCTAATGAATAGACAGCAAATGTTTCCGTGAGTATTATATTTCTAAATACTTCCAACTCATAGTGTGTAAATAATAATGAATTCTTTGTCAACAGGTCTATTAAAAAGCTGATGGGGCTGTTGGAATCACCTCACTTAGATGTTCGTATGGCTGCCGGTGAAGCAATAGCATTAGTATTTGAAAGTGGACGATCGCATGATGAAGACTTCCTTGAAAGTTATTTAGATGATCTTATAATTGTTACAAAACAACTGGCAACAGATTCGCACAAATACCGAGCTAAGCGTGACAGAAAGACACAGAGGGCAACATTCAGAGATCTACTACGATACTTCGAGGTAAGACATATATCCTTGGAGATTTAACAGCGTTGTAAAAAAATATATGGATATTCTTGATAACCAAATTGAAAAGAAATTAACGATTTAATCTTAATACAATCGTTCGAATTGCTTTGTTGACAAAAAATAATAATTAGAATGATTGATCACAATAGTAAAGTAGTCCCACTATAACCCTTTGGAAGATACTTTATCCTCAATCAAATTAAAA
Organism: Nemotelus nigrinus; assembly: GCA_947369275.1. NCBI lineage: Eukaryota > Metazoa > Arthropoda > Insecta > Diptera > Stratiomyidae > Nemotelus > Nemotelus nigrinus. Next base: position 78,777,325 of record OX376375.1, read on the forward strand.
GAGTGTAGAGTGATTAATTCCAAAATTTAATCTACCGCTGATTTAAGCCAGGTACCTATTCAGAGCTAGTTTAAAGTCTTATGTGCGATCATTCTGAGAGACCGCTTGGAGACTCGACTGTCGCCCATTCGTTCGACGTGGCCAGCCCATTGAAGTTTTTGTAGTCGTATGACGGTAAAGATTTCCGACTCGTCAAATATGGTATGTTATATTTCGCCATCCATCTTCTTCCCGTATTGGATCGAGGATTCTTCGCAATACCCTACTTTCGAACGTATATTAGGCTTTTTCAGACGCCTGGGTGAGTGTTCAGGTTTCTCTTCCGTAGCATAGTACAGGTCTGATAATTGTTTTGTAGATGCGAAGCTTCGTATTCCTGTGTACGTATCCAGATTTCAATGTGGGAAGCACCGAAAAGAATGTCTTATTGGCGAATTGAATCCGTCGTTTGATTTCGTCATGCTCATTCCCATCCTTCGAGAGGTTCGTCCCTAGATACACAAAGCTGTCTAGGTTTTCAAGGTTATAGTCCTCTCTCGTTATGTTTTGTCTTACTGGCGTCCTTTTCCTTGATTGGGTCATAATTTTTGTTTTTTGTTCCTTAATTTGAAGACCAACTTCTTTGGTGGATTCGTCTAGAGTTACAAATACTTCCTTGGCGCCGTTGAACGAACGTGACATAATATTGATGTCATCAGCGTAAGGTACTAGCTGTGTCGACTTAAATAAAAGAGTTGCTCTCGTGATAATGTGGATTTTTCTGATGATATACTCAAGTGCTAAGTTAAAGAGTACAGGAGCTAATCCATCCCCTTGTTTTAG